>CM018697.1:85411462-86045621 GCA_009363875.1 Mikania micrantha
TTTCGTACAATCTTGTTAGAATGCTCAAATTAACTTTTTTTTTGAACGGCGAAGGTCTCAATCGTGTAAACCCACTGTTTTCAGGTCATGTCACCAAGGTCTAGTTACATGGACCTCCCATGAGCCACCACAACCACCCTAGGAGGAAACCCCACTGGGGAAAACCCCTGACCCTCCACAGACCCCTTTTTCGCTGCGGGAGGGATTTGAACCCAAGACCTCCCATTTTGAATAATCTTAGGATACCATTAAGACAATGCCTCTTTATTTGTTGGATATATTAGAAAAATATCTTATCTTAATATCTTACTATTATAATAAACAAAAATCATTTTTGACACTTGTCATGTTTTAAACCTCTAATCTAAAAGTTAAAATTGGTAATAGTCCCTTAATTTCATTTTATACGATGTCTTGGGTTGAAGTTTCACAAAGAGCAACTATTACTCTGGTTGAGCCAAATAATTTTTTTTAATTGTAGGTTTTCTTCTAGGCAGATGTGTTAGGTTATCACGTTCTATTTTTTACTTTTTTGATCAAAAAGATGATATATTTTTCGTAATGAGCCGCGGGACCATGGGCGAAGCTATGTGGAGACGGGGGAGAGGGGGCGTCCACCCCCTCTTTTTTCGTCATTAGTGTTAAGTCTCGAGCCAAACGAAAGGTTATTTTTAGTGCCCCTCCTAACTTTCAAGCTCCGTCACTGCGAGTGACTGAGTATTTTATGTTAAAAAAAAAGTAGATCCTTGAATATCGAAAGAATTCATTTCATGAAATTAATATGATATCGCCTAAGTGGCTAACCATTAGCAACTATCTAAGGAAAACACACGTGGGCCAATCTACACGTTCTCTGTGTTCTCAAACCCTCAAAATATTTCTTTTTTTCTATACGGTCCTTCATGTTTACTTTTCTCGAGTTTACCCCAAAACTTTACAGGCTTATAGTATCGGCACAAAAGGTTCATTTAGCTTGATTACAATTGGTGATGTACGGAAAGTTAGAAACAAACAAATTTCGTGCATGTGGCTCCACGTGAAATGTTATTGATACGTTATAAAAATTAAAAGTTGATAATATAATGTTATTATTCATCCGTATTGAGATAAACTAACACTAAACTAATAAAAAAATATTATAACTCTTTTCAGTTACCACACACATGGTAGTTGTTTTTATCCCGATTGGAGTCTCAGTACACAAATCACAACCTCCTACTTAAAAAATAAAGTTTAGAACCGAAAACCGAACTATATATATGTAACCATAAAATACCAAATTGAAGTGTGAATTCGGTTTTCGATTTTCTTCTTGGTTACAGACTTTTGTGAAATTGGGTTGTTTTGTTTATTTAGATAAAATGTATTTAGATAGAAATTTATAATTTGTATCTACCTACTTCAATAAATAAGTATTTTTCAGAGGCATATGTCATGTGCTAGTGAAATACTTATTTACTGAAAACTTAATTATATAAATACTAATAAGTTTTAGCAACTAAATTATATAATTAATATTAAAAACTATAAATTTTCATTTTCTAATAATTTACTAATTTATTGAAATTTAATAAGTTATAAGAATCTTTCAATTAATTATATCTTATCTATATTTTATAATTATTAAATGCTTATTATTATTTGTTTTTTTTAACGGCATTTGATCTTAATGTGTGAACCACTGATTTCCAGGTCACATCACCAAGATCTATTACCATGACCTCCGTTGAGACCCCACCACCACCCAGAAGGAAACCACACCAGAAAACCTCCTGACCTCCCAAGGACCCCTATTTCGCCTTGGGAGGGATTTGAACCCGTGACCTCCTACAAGGAAGCCAAGGAGGTAACTATTAGGCTAGAAGCCCTTGGTTATATTATTGTTTGATATTATTAAGTTATATTTTTTCTAGATTTCCTGACCAATTAAAATAAACAAACAATTATTCAAACAACTTTATAGCCCTACCGCCTGTTCCCTCTCCACTTGATTCGTCTAGCTCTCACCAACCGCATAGATCTACATGTATGGTGTGTTTATGTGTGTTCTACTTCTATTCATCAACATATGTCTTGTGTGTATTTAATATTTATTCATGTACACCTATGGTGCATAGACCTTTGCCGTTCTGCTCAAAAAGGTCGATTTAGTAGTATATATCGAAAAAGATTATAAGTATTGAGTTTGGTCTTCTTTATTTTCTTCCTAAAAACTTCAACTTCATCAGAGTTTTTTCAGGCTTCGCCATTGTATACCTGGTCTATATACGCGTGTGTTTTCAGTATTCTATGCATATTAGTGAAATACATGTGAGGGTGGTTATAAATACACTTTTTTTTAAATTATTATAAATTAAATAATAATATTAAATATTAAATACACTTTTTATACATTTTGAAAATAATTTTTTTAATAAATTAAAATATATTAATATTAAAAACACACTTTTTTTTAAATTATTATAAATTATAAAATTTTCAAAAACTATTATTTGAAACACAATGTTTAAAGAAAAACAAACTATAAAAAATGTTAGTATTTAAAAAAATAATATTATGATTTTAATACTTAAAATATTAAATCATACGAAATTGTAATCGTATTTTATAATAAAAATCATTTTATACTCTCTACATTGTCGTTAATAATTATTAGTTATATTTTCTTTTTTTAATCCGTGTAATAGACATGTTATCAGCCTAGTTTGAGTTATAAATAAAAGATATATGTAATTATTTCTTTAAAAAAGGACATGAAGTGAAAAGGTTAACAATAAGGAGAGTAAAAGTTAAAAATTTCAGGGGGTATGGAATGAAAATATGCAATTAAAGTAAATAACCGTTCGTCGTATTTCAAATTTTGAGCAAAAACCGCACATCTGTACTCGATCTATATGCTTTACACCTCAGCTTAAAGTTTCTGCAGTAGTAGCAAGCTCTACTCGTTCGATACACACTCAATCTGCAGGTATTTGATATCTAATTACTGGATCTTCATCATTTTAATGTTCCATGACTCGTAGATTGTAACAGCCTACTGATTCCATCATTTCATTTTTGTGTTTATCGAAATCGCACGTTTTAAATCGATGTTTTTGTTGATTACGTTCATTCTAGGGTTTTAAAAAAACAGATTGATTTGATTTTGGATTCGTATGTTGTGTTTGATGTGTTGCAGGAAATATGGTTCGATCAATGTCATTATTGTGGATGATGGTGGTGTTTTGGTGGTTGGTGGCGGCGGATGATATGTTATATAAAGATCGGAATCAGCCTGTTGCTGCTAGAGTTAAAGATCTGTTAGGAAGAATGACAATGGAAGAGAAGATTGGTCAGATGGTTCAGATTGAAAGGATTTCAGCTACTCCTGATATCATGAGGCACTACTTCATTGGTAAAATAGTAAATAACGATGGTTTGATATAAATATTTAGATTTTTATTTTTGGATGGGTGGTTTGAGATTAGTGGCACTTAAAAAGCTTGTGAATCGCTTAAAACTCGTTTGAAAAAGTCTAGTTTGAAATCGGCTCGTTTGTAAACAAGCCAAGGTAAG
Organism: Mikania micrantha; assembly: GCA_009363875.1. Taxonomy (NCBI): domain Eukaryota; kingdom Viridiplantae; phylum Streptophyta; class Magnoliopsida; order Asterales; family Asteraceae; genus Mikania; species Mikania micrantha. Next base: position 85,415,018 of record CM018697.1, read on the forward strand.
CTTGTCTCTTGGCTTGCTTGTTAGATCATTAGGTTGGCTCGTTTAAACGAAAACCTAAATTAAATCTTGTATAAGTTTTAACTCAAAGATAAAACTTAAACATATTTTCAAAGTTTAAATTTCACTATCACTCCAACAATCAAATAGATCATAGCCATATGTGCGTTTTGACATTGTTTATGGTCTTATGGACCATCTTTCCCGTAACACTCGTTCAACTAGATGAGATAAAAAATAAATAAATAAAAACAAAAACACAATAATTTCTTTTTTTGGATATACAAATAGGAAGGTTAATTTGAGAATCGAAAATTTTGTGAGAACTTTTTTTACAAAAACGTTTAAACACGCATATATAACAAACAAACAAACATACCTATTTAAATCTCACTTAGGGTCTGTTGGAGAGACATGAAAACAAACCTTAAACACGCATATATATATATATATATATATATATATATATATATATATATATGCTAAAAGAGAACTGATTTACACACCTGTAAATATGTAAAAATAATAATTCTCATTGTTCTTGCTAAAAGCATGAGTTCTCATTTGAAATTTCCCCAACACGCACGTTTAAAATGATGCAAAATATAAATTTCACAAAAATAAACTTGCGATCCGGCAATTTGTATATGAGTCGGACAAGCCCATTTTGGCTCGGCGTGACAAGGCGCGAAGTGGTCATCGGTTGTGACGGCATGAGGCGACTGGCGCGCATGATGTGAAGGTTAAAATGGCACGAAGTACACGGGCATATGCTGTGCTTCTAGGTTGTATATACACTATTATAGTGGCTATTTATATATCAAATCATATTTAGATACTTGACCATCTAATTTTCGTATGTGATGATAGAAGCCTATTAGTAATATAAATAATAATAGTATATAAATACCTTTGGTCCTCGCATGTACGATACTACGATGTGTGCACCTTCGCCTCTTTCCTCTGGGGCGCTATCGCCTTGCTTAATCTGGTGCTTTGCTTTTCATAATCAATTGCATAACAGATTAGGTGAATGGTGTTTTGTTCTTCTTGAATTCAGGAAGCTTACTAAGTGGTGGAGGGAGTGTTCCAAACCCACATGCAACTGTTGTTGATTGGGTTATCATGGTAAACGAGTTTCAAAACGGGTCACTTTCAACTCGACTTGGGATCCCAATGATTTACGGAATTGATGCTGTTCATGGGCACAACAATGTAATTAATGCTACAATTTTTCCACATAATATTGGTCTTGGAGCTACCAGGCAAGTCAAAGGTTTTAGTACTTTGCTATTATTCTAATGATTTATGCGATTCTAGTTCTGCCTTTTTTAAAGTCAAACTCTTTGCATAAATTGCAACTTATCTTTGCATCTGTTGTAATCATTAAATGCACACCAGGGACACTGATCTTGTGAGGCGAATAGGTGCTGCCACTGCTGCTGAAGTTAGAGCCACTGGAATTCCATATGCATTTGCCCCTTGTATTGCTGTAAGTATATGAAAACATATATAAGTAGTACAAATGCCAGTAACTATTGGAAGTTAAACTAAATATTAGTATTATTTTTTTATTTAATTATTATTTAGTTGTATGTCATATTATTAAGTTGACATAAGTTTAGGTGGTTTGGGTGGTTATAGTTAGTTATGGTGGTTACATGTTGACGCCATTTTTGAAATGGTGTGTTTCTTCATTGGTGGCTCTTTTGTACCTATATTTGTTATCACACTTTCATATGTGGTTAACTCTTCAAGATTTAATGTTTGTGAGATAATTTTGTGTTAATCTAATCTCATTCATTCCAATTTTGCTTCTGATTTACAACAGTAATGCCAAATAATATCTATTTTTCATCGAAAATGGTGAGCATTTGTTAATATATGTTTTCTGATCTCAGATGTTACAAAATTTCTTTATAGGTATGCAGAGATCCAAGATGGGGACGCTGCTATGAGAGTTACAGTGAAGATACCGACATTGTACAAAGTATGACTGACATTATATTAGGTCTGCAAGGTGAAATCCCAAAGGGATCTCGGCTGGGTGTCCCATATGTTGCAGGAAAGTATGTACCTTTTGAAAAATATTTTCAGCTTTAGATTTGTACGTGCCATTTTTCAGGGAAAAATTTCATGTTAAAATTACGTATTATTCATCATATTGCTTTGCATCCACACGTCAGGAATAAGGTTGCTGCTTGTGCAAAGCACTTTGTGGCTGATGGTGGGACAACTCATGGAATAGATGAAAACAACACTGTGACCAATGAACATGAATTGCTAAGTATCCACATGCCCCCTTACTATGACTCTATAATCAAGGGTGTATCAACAGTCATGGTTTCTTATTCCAGCTTGAATGGTCAACGAATGCATGCCAATGGTGATCTTATTACTGGATACCTAAAGGACAAACTTAATTTCAAGGTAGATTTGTTGTTTCCATGCTTCTTCTTGTACTAAAATATTAACCTCTATGTAGTCAAAGGGGCAAAAGGCGCTTGCCTATGCACCCAGGTGCAGCCTAGCTTAGCAATAATGCCTTGCGTCCATCAAGGGGCACAACCAGCCAACTTCTGCAAAAATTAGGTCTGAACAGTTTTGATACAGCTAAAACTGGTCTGAAACATCTAAACCAGCATAAAACAACTAAAATTGGCCTGGAGTACATTTGCAGCTTGCTTGCCTCCAGCCCAAGCTTTTTAAGTGTATTTTGCCCGTAGTTATTGAAGACACAAGGCATACTCAAGGCGAAAGCCGCAAAGGGGGCGAGTCTTCGACCTAGGCGCAAGACGCATAAAAAATGTGGGTCTCTTAAGCGAGGCTCATGAACTCATAGTAAAATAATACAATTTTTAGGAGTTTTAGACATGTTTTAGGCTTGTTTTGGCCTGAAAATGGGGTTTTTGAGGCAACAAAGCTGCACTAGGTTGTGACGGGCTGCTCCTGGGAGACTAGGCATGTGCCTTGTGCGTTTTGGCAACATAGCTTTTGCCTAGGCGCCACTCACCCTTTGAAGCTTGAGTACACCCTTAGCCTTAGACTACTTAGTGGTAACTTATGTGATCTTATTACTAATTACTATCATCAGGGTTTTGTTATCTCAGATTGGGAAGGAATTGACCGAATTACTTCCCCACCTCATTCCAACTACACGTACTCTGTCCTGGCTAGTATTTCAGCTGGTATTGACATGGTTAGTATATGACTATATGCATAATTTTTTGGTGAATGTTATTGGTACATGTTATAGAAATGTGATGATAAAATTAAAATTTTTAAACAGGTTATGGTCCCGAATAATTACATTGAGTTCATTAATGATCTTACATTTTTGGTCAAGAACAAGTTTATCCCAATGGATCGTATTGATGATGCTGTGAGCAGAATTTTACGTGTCAAGTTCACCATGGGCCTGTTTGAGAACCCTCTTGCTGATTTCAGTATGGTTAATGAGGTTGGAAGCCAGGTCAGTGAATTATTCAGTTCCAACTATATAAGTGATCTGTAAGTTTTTATCAAATTTGTTTGTTTTATCATTTTGGGAAGTGTAGGAACACAGAGAAATTGCTAGGGAGGCAGTTAGGAAATCATTAGTGCTGCTGAAGAATGGGAAAACTGCAGATGACCCAATGCTGCCCCTACCAAAAATGTCATCTAAAGTTTTGGTTGCAGGAAGTCATGCAGATAATCTAGGCTACCAATGTGGTGGGTGGACAATTGGTTGGCAAGGGTTTAGTGGGAATGAAAACACAACAGGTACATTCATATTGCAGGCTAGAAACACTCGTTTATACGCGCGTTTAGCCAATAGAAAGGAAGAGTACTCATTTTCTTTCTTTTCACTTGTGGTAGCAAAATGAATGGGCCAGGCAGTTGGGTGTTAAATATGCTTACAAAAACTATATAAATTTTTGATAAAGCAATTTAAGAAGCCATATGCATGAAATACACATTGGGTGGCTTTGAAACTGTTTAATACAACAATTAGTATTAGAGTATTACATAGATGGTCCTAACTCATATGGTTTGAGTAAAATAACATGTTTGAACTAAGAAAAAAAAAGTGATCAGTTTGAGGTCAATGCTTTTAATTTTGTAACAAGTTTAGGTATTAAGGCTAACTTTCGTTAACTTTTTTGATAAATCATGATACAATAACCAAATTATCCTTTTAACTTTCTGAAAAATCAAAGTTAATGGCTATTTTGGTCTATTCGCCCTAATTAACATAAAAGTTAACAGAAGTTAACTTTGATACCCAAAATGATTAAAAAATTGAAAACACAAACCCTAAACTTGTTACTTTTAAACTTTAGTACCCAAATATTACTTTGTCCAAACCGCAAGGTCCATCTGCGTAACTAACTCTTAGCATTATACATAGTAAAAATGTATCTATATCTTTAACTGCAGGAACGACTATTCTTAATGGAATCAAATCTGCAGTTGACCCTAACACTGAAATATCCTACATGGAGGATCCAAATCCTGAATTTATCAAGTCCAACAACTTCTCTTATGCTATAGTTGTGGTTGGTGAGCATCCTTACACAGAGATGTTTGGTGATAGTTCAAACCTCACAATTGCAGACCCCGGTCCAAATATCATCACAAACGTTTGTGGGAATGTGAAGTGTGTTGTAGTCATCATATCGGGCCGCCCAGTTGTGGTTGAGCCGTATATGTCAGTTATTGATGCTCTGATTGCAGCCTGGTTACCTGGAACTGAAGGCCAAGGTGTGGCTGATGTCCTGTTTGGTGACCATGGGTTCACCGGTAAACTCTCAAGAACTTGGTTTCGAACTGTAGACCAGCTGCCGATGAACATAGGTGATGCACATTATGATCCACTCTTTCCTTTTGGATTTGGACTCACTACAACGTCAGTAACTGAAAGGTAAAAACTATCCCATTAATTTATTTGTCTCTATTTTCATTTGATTGAACAATTTGACAAAACTAAAATTTTATTTTCTTATTTTTTATTGCCGTGAGAACCCACTTATGTATACTATGAATCTATTAGAAAAACTCATAGGTCCCATCAATATCTGGTTAGCTGGGACCCAAGCGAACGTGTTACGTTCGACTGGTGGTCTTTAGTGGTTAAATTATAATGTTTATCATGGAAAAATATGAAATTTAGTTAGAAAATTTCCAGGGAACCCAAGTTTGCATGATTTAACTTTGCAGGTCAATATCTGGTGGCAATGCTAGAAGACCGCTTGTCCTTGTGATTTTGGTGTCTGTGTTCATCACTTTGGGTTTATCGCACAGGTACGTTGCCTAATTTGGCGAAAACCTTGAATTCATACGATCATTTTGTAGAGTTTAGGGGAATTCTGTGAGGTTTGGGTTTAAAATTAAGATTAGATTAAGGTCATTTTAGTCATGTGGATGCATCATCCAATAATTTAACTGTTGAGACTATTGGAAGCAATGTTATTATTTTTATTAATGTTATTATTATTTATTACAATTCTGAAGGTGTTTTTTTTTTTCTTGGTTTTGATTTGGTAACGGCTGATAATGATTTTTATTTTTTATTATTTGAAGATAGTAAAAATGAAAAACCAAGAGCTACAAGTAAATTTGATTTATAATTTTTCAGTAACTTTATATATGTATAGTTACATACTTACATGTAATTATGATTAATATAATTATTATTGGATTGGTTTATGATCTCTTGATGAGAGTTTTTTAATGAACCAAGCCATGTTCAAAATAAAACTAAAATAAATATATATTAATGTTTAAAGTGATTTGTCTAAAATGGTAAAGATGTAACAAAAATAAGTTAAAACTTGTCTTGTTTTTACATATTCTAATAAATAAAGGTTTTAAAAACACATGTTATCTTTCAAGAATACCTGAAAATTGGTTTTCCGTCTTTCTTTTATTAAATATTTTTATGACATTTTTTTTATTTTAAATTTTCTCTTCTATCTTATATTAAATAATAATGATTTTATTAAATTTAATAAATAATATGATTACATTATAAGTCATATTTTTATAAAACATCTTTAACGACTATATGCTATATCATTTAAAATAAATAATTTAACAATTATTTATTTAACATGTGTAATACACACATTTTGAATCTAGTATCATATATTATTATATTAATATAATATAACATATAAGATATATTGTGGAATCTCACATGGCCACATGGGTATATAAGTATTATTAAATAAGTGACACCTTTCTTCCATATTACATCCTTAGTAATAAAAAAGTTGTCGGAAGTCAAAAGGATGCTATATTAAAATTGTTTCAAATGATCATTAAATCTATTAAAAAGAAGTTTTATACAATTTAAATCATTTATTTATTACACTTTAATATCATTGAATGCTTCTTTCGGTTTTTGGGCTATAAAACAAAGGAATGGTTATGTTAAGTCGCTTAATACATACATGTGAATTAATATACAAAAAAATAGTGCTCGAAAACCTCACGCTTTCATTAACACGCCAAAAACATTTAGGAATTTTGGCGTTTTTATTTCATGTGTAAATTCGGGCTTAATGGTTATTTTCAACGATACAAACCTCTTCCGACTGTTATATCCTTAGAGACAATTTCGTGACGAACAACAATTCTTATACAAAAACTATTTAACACGTGACCCAACAAAATCTTAACGTATTCGTTTGTTTAATCTAAGCAACCGAAGATTTGGTTAAATACACTCTTTTAAAGTTTTTTCCTTTGTTATAATAATGAATTCATATTCATTTCAATATATTATGTAAGCGGTTTTGTCCTGTGGAATATTATCCATAATAAAAAGAGCGTCTTTATTTTGTGCTAATTATATAGAGTCATAATATAATATATAATAGAATTAACCAACTTGTTGGCTTTTGTTTTTTTTTTTTTGTGTTTTTTTTTTGTGTTTTTGTTTTTGTTTTTTATCTAGGTCAACGATGTGTATATTTATATTATCTTGAATAAGTTAGCTTTTGAGTAAAAAATTCTTGCCATTTCTACCTTCAAATTAATCTTTAAAAATAACTTAACTAACAAAATTTTCCTTTTTATTGATTTATTTTTTCTTTTGCTAGTCTTTTTAATGTATTAGTTGAAATTTGGAATATTATGATGCAGTTTGCTTTTGTCACGGGGTAAATACTTGTGTGGTTTGTTCGTTTGTTAGCGTTAATTTTTAATCTCATGACCCACTGAGTACAAGGACGAAGGATTGTGAGGGCCTGGGGGGCCCCGGCCCCTGCTGTTTTTCGGCTCAAAAGCATGTATGTGGTAGGATTTGGTTGGAAAATTTTATAGTAATAGAGTATGGTCCCCTTGGTTTTTCTTCCAAAAAATTTTATATTAAGGGTCGGCCCCCTCTACTCAAAAAATTCAAGCTTCGTCCCTGACTGAGTAGCAATTATGTGATGTTTTTCTTTGAATTTCTATCTTTTTATCCGTTTTTGGGTTTTTTTTAAAAGTGTAAGCATTGTTGTAACATTGCATAACATTTTTATATTTGCATCTTAAATTTTAGGATTTTGACAGGTTTTCTAGCACAACACGCATTAAACTTTTCCTACGTTAACTAAAAGTTAAAATTGCAAAGTTTGAAGCTTTTTTTCATTGTAATTTCAAAGTCGACACCAAATACGTGCAAATGTGGTCCATTTTATAATTTCTACCAATATATAGATAAAAATATTTTTATGAAATAAAACACATAAAGTGTACTTTGTCCCAAATTCCCAATAGTACCAAGATGTGTTATGATGTGCTTCTTAAAACAGTTCAAGCGTTTAAGTCTCATATTAGACAAAAAAAAGTGAAAAAAATTGATGTTCAAAAAAAAATAAGGAAAAAAATGAAATATATCAAAAAGACAAATCAAAATTACATAATTAACAGTATAATTCCAATCAAAAAATAATTTGTTTAAACCTATTTGTACTCAAATATTTTATCATTTTCTTATTAATAAACTAATTCAACCGACATACTATATTCAACGTGTTTCCTTAAATTTTCAAAATAAAATTTTGTAATTTTCTTTTCCAAACATAACCAGGAAATTCCTCATGAAAGTGACTACTCGTCATAAACGACCAATACTTAAGGACTTATATGTTTGTCCGTACGATGACACCTCATTTAACCACAACTTGAATATGAAAACAATTATAATATTTTTTCAAAAATGACATAATGACCATGTGTTACATTGTATATTACACATAATCATTACTAAAAAAAAAGAGCCTTTTTTGGGATCACTTGGCTATAGCACCCAACACTCGGATCCACTATTACATTATGATGTATATATGTATGTATACATATATAGATATATATCTATATATCATACATGCCAAAATCACCTCAAGCTCCATTCGTTTTGCAGAATGGTGGGTAAAGAGTTTATCAAATTCAAAGATAATCATCTACAGAAATATTCAACGTCTCATTATTTAAGGCAGCTTCTCTCGAAGTAATAAATCGTGCGTCCATTGCCATGCCAGCATCAGACGCCGCCTTCTGGATGGACCTAGGAGACAGGTCCGTCCGAGCTGTAGGAGGTAACATAGATGGAAAATTAAGTTTTCGTAAAGATGTGGCCCCTCTTAAAGAGTAAGAGGCCACATCATGAGCCATGGCTGCACCCTCGGGCGTAGAGTATGTACCTAACCAGAGTCGTTCTTGGCTTCCTGGGACTCGAATCTCGGACACCCATTTGCCCCATCGTCTGCACCGAACACCTTTATATTTCTTCTCTTGACTTGTACCTTCATAAGAGCTGGTGGCACTCATGCTGTGTTTTTTATGTGTTTGAACTCTAAAAGGTGAATGATGCATGAAGTATTATGAGTTTACATGGTTATATAGGTTGAATTGGGGAACGTCAAAATCAGAAGGATGACTAGATCATATAAAGTCAAAAAATTCTTTGGTCAAAGATTTGAAAATAATAATAAATTATTGTTTTAAAAAGCAATAAGATATGGTCGGCTGTGATTAATGGAACGTGGGGTACTTTTAAGTTCATCACGGTTTGCGTCATCAAACTATGGGTACCACAAATGCATGTACAAGACTTGGTCGTATTTTGAAAGTAAGGGTCAAACATCAACATCAAAAATAAAATTTCTAAATTTACTTTTTATTACTGGTCTTCGTATTTTATTAGTCTTTTCATGGTTGGACTGGACTAGTCGGTCGAATTGGAAGCCGCCACTAAAACCGGTTGGTTTTATGCATCTGAACCGGCTGGTTATCGGTCTAACCAGTTGAATCGGTGAACCAAATGATGGTCGGGCTGGTTTTTTCCTTCTCTCAAATCTAAAGGATTTACATTAAAACCAAACCTTATATTTTTTTAAGCATGATTATATTTTTTTTTAATACTAATTATGTTTGCTTAAATGTGTTTATAATGTATATGTTTTGTTATTGGTTTAACTATTTATGATATCATCCGGTTTTTGAATCCGATTCGATAAGTTAAGACCAAATATTTTATTTTATTTTATTTTCTTTCATACGATCTAATGTTTTCACATCAACAACTATAAAAGGTTCTTTATGAATTACAAAAGGTATAACATATGACTTACTAGTTAATGATTTTAATGACATGACTTGTGATCATGCTATAAGCCCATGTGTTATACACTCATATTATCTAGTGTTTAAAGAAATAATATTAATATTTTAATACTTAAAATATTAAATCATACGAAATAACTTCACTTGGTTATGGAGCGGAACAATGTGTCGTCCCTTTCTGAGCGTGAGAAGGATGCAGTAGCGAACCTAAATTCTTTTTTTATATGGGTCTGATATATTCAAGGCTCGATTGAGCATCGTCAACTGTTAATTTTCTTCGTCTTAGGTGAGAACAGGTCGGGAAATATTAACAAAGTCAAACCTATTAAGTAAAGTAAACCTCAAAAGCATACCATCGGCTCGTTGGTTAGGAGCTTGATTGGAACTTGTTTGGATGAATATTACAAGTGGCATGAATCATCAAGAGATGTTGGCTTATCCACCACAGGCTCTTTTAACTCTGGGTCCACGAGGAATAATCCGTGGGGTCATGAGAGGTGCTTGTTAATCTGAACTACATCTTTTTGTTTGACCTCATTTATATGGTAGAAAAAGACACCATATTTTGACAAAATAGGTTTAACGAGGCTATTCAAATACCAAGTGATACAAAGGCATTACTGTCTTGCGATATCTGATTGTGAGATAAGGCTCTGAAACTAAATGGTCCTGGGTTCGAATCCCATAAAGGGTTTTCTCAAAATATTGAGTTTTCTTCAGAACTTGTGACTTGGTGGTGGATATGATCGGGTGGTAGCGTTGGTGACACGATAATACTCTAGTAATCAATCAGTGATAAAAAATTAGATGTTCAAAAAAAAAGTGATGGGTTGCCGGATTTTAAGTTTGTAAAGTTAGGCAGGTCAAGGCCTTACAATTTTAGGTTCTAGATAATTAAAGATACACAATACTAATCGTGTTTCGAAATACATATCGAATGATAGTTTAGAGTCCAGGTCAACAAGTTTAGTATTATTCTTTCTAAACTTAAGGTTTTAAGTTTAAAGATCATAATATGTTTTTTATAACTATTAGGTTTTTTTCTGTTTTTTTTTTGGTAATCCAATAAAAAAGTTAGTTAAAAATAATTAATATGAATAGCGAACATATTTCACGATTTTAAACAAATCTTTGTGTATTTGATTACTTAGTCAATTATCTTATTAACTAATAGTTTATAGCCTAATTGTTACCCTTTTAACTTTCTTATGAGAGATTTTGGGTTTAAATACAACACGAGACTTATTTTGTTGAAACAAGATCAGTGGATTTATAAGGTGAGCTCGGGTGTACCCCTAGAGCATTAAATCTAAGGGACACTTGTTTAAAGTTGTTAAAAAAAGTTGATTATCTTATTGTTTACTTTATTGATTGCTTAGCCTATTATCTTTTTTTTTTTTTATAACAGCAATAGTATCTTTATTTCTACTCATAAATTACACCCAAATACCTCTTGTTTGGATTTGAACCAAATACCTCCTTTTTAAGAAGCAATGTCTCTACCAAATAGGCTAGTTCCACATTGACGCTTATCCTATTATTTTGTTAGTTAATTTATTACTATAGTGATAGAGGTGTGAACAAATAAACTAAAAAAATGAAACGTATTCATTACCAATAATTAAACAGAATTATGAATTTGATTTTCACTTTTCCAACTATATTCATAACCGAGTAAACCCTTAACCATGTCTTAACAATATACGACCTTATTCAAAACAATCATTTTTTGGGCTTAAATGATAAAATTCCATAAGATCAATGTCAAATTTTTACTAGACCATGGGGTATGCCTTGTGGTTCTCCCCACTCCACATAGACGCCACCTAAGCTTCATCACAACCACTCACTCAACCACTTGGGATGGAAATATCAAATGGTTGTAAGCATGATGAAGTGATAATGATGTGTGGTTGTGTCTGTTATTGGTTGAGAGAAGAAAAAATAAATAAAATTCCCGTGGCTGTGGCCACGCCCACCACACCAACGCCCCTAGGGGGCGGTGTTCCAACCCTCATTCACGCTTCAACCATGCCCACCTAAGGGGCACATCGGATGGTCTTAGGGTCAATATTAAAACTTTTTAAAGGTTTATGAGTATTAGATTTTTTAAATACTACCAAATGCCAACCTTTTTTCATTATTTGCAAACAACCCCATCATCAATTTTGAACCATAGAGTGGGGGTACCCGTTGAAAGAGAGTGGCCCTCCGGGCGGTGTTGTGGTTTCCAAATTTGTTTTCAAAACTTAAATTGATCTGACTAATTAAATATGCCTTCCTGCCGTTCAAAAAAAAAAAAAAATTAAATATGCCTTCCTAGTCTACTTTTCTTCTTTTAGTGTTTTTAATACAACATTATATTAATATAAGGATATGTGTAAAAGGTCTCCCACTACACCTATGATCAGGATGCGACCGGTCTGACATGGTCATGAGTGTGTACGAAAAATATTTTTTCTTTTTTCTAAACAAAAAAAAAACACTCATATTATTCTTCATCAAGCCTTCTCATTAAACATATATCCTCATCAAGTCTCCTGCGTGGCGTTTATTTGACAATTGTGTGACACTGATTAAGCCCTCATCAAAATCTTCCATTACACACACCTTAATAGATGGGCATTATCGGTGTCACACAAGCGTCACGCAGAAGTCAAACGAGAAGCTTGATTAGGGCTTGAGATATGTGATAAGGCCTTGATATATGTAAAATAGAGGGCTTGATGAAGGAAGGGTCATCAAACCCGTAACCACGATCACCTGAGACCAGTCACGTTCCGATCACAGAGCTTGTATAATGGGATGGAGGCGTGACGACGAGCTTGAGGGAGGTCACGATGTGGGAGTCGTGCCCCACCACACACAACCTAATTGTTACTTCGATTTTTTAATTAACTTGTTTCCGATAATTTTGTAACAAATTAATTAAATGCAAAGTCTTTATTTTATTTAGAGCACACACGCATTAATTATTTTGAAAACGAAGTTGTTTTAAAATTATGTTTTTATTTGGACTCACAAGTCACACGCGTTTTTAAAAAGCTTTTAAATGACAATTATTATTATTATTATTATTATTATTATTATTATTATTATTATTATTATTATTATTATTATTATTATTATTATTATTATTATTATTATTATTATTATTATTATTATTATTATTACATATACCCCCTATAAATTCTATTTATTACATATATACACAATCCAAAATTTTAATTACATATACCCCCTATAAATTTCATCTATTACATATATATTCAATACAAAATTTTAATTACATATATCCCCTCCTCTAATTCTAATAATTTCAAATATACCAATTTTAATTAAAATGAATTAAGCAATTATTGTTTTACCCTTACTTTAAAAAAAATTATTATACATATTTTACCCTTGCTTCAAATATACCCCCAATTTACGTTTTCCCCCTTTTTTTGTGTTTTTGCTTCTTTTTTTTTTGTGTCTTTTTTTCATTTTTAATTGACAAAGTTGGAGTCGTAACAAATGTAGTGTTTACTTATGTTTACATTCAAAGGGTTACAATGTGTAAAGAGAGTAAAGTTGGGTATATATGTATTTAAATTTTTTAGTTGGGTATATATGTAATTAAACCTTAAAAGAGGGGTATATATGTAATTAAATTTTTTAGTTGGGTATATATGCAATTAGATCTCAAAAGAGGGGAGTATAATGTAATTATACCTTATTATTATATCTATGTATTGTTTTTTCAAGTAAGTGTTTAAAAATATATTTATGTTACGCATATATATCGGAGAAAGATATATCGCATAAAAGAGAAATTTCAAAAAAAATTAAGAAGTCATAAAAAGAGAGCATGTGTACAAATAAATATTAAAACAGGATAAACATTTAATATGGTATATGTGTCACATGCATTACATTAAGGGGTTGTTTGACAATTTTTGAACGAGCAATAGATTAGGATAATTTAACATATGTTTTTAACTCCATCATTAAGAGACTTTGTAAGTATTTGTTAGTCTTTTAATGATTTAATTAAGATGCTTGCTCTTTTTTTTTAGAACGACAAATGTTATCTCCTCCTAATCTACATCACACAACCTAATTGTTACTTCGATTTTTTAATTAACTTGTTTCCGATAATTTTGTAACAAATTAATTAAATGCAAAGTCTTTATTTTATTTAGAGCAGACACGCATTAATAATTTTGAAAACGAAGTTATTTTTAAAATTATGTTTTTATTTGGACTCACAAGTCACGCGTTTTTAAAAAGCTTTTAAATGACAATTATTATTATTATTCGGGACAATTACATATATCCCCCCATAAATTCTATTTATTACATAGGGTTAGGTTAACCTAAATAAGTCTCTTAACCTAAAAAGTTTAAGAAGGATCTTGAATCATTAGATCATTAATTAATGACTATAATTAAATCAAGTTGTTGGAGGGTAATTTGATAATGACTACTTTTGTTGACTTTTTATCAAGTTCCCCCACTTTCTTTAAACGTTCATAACTTTTACATACGGAATTATTTTTTGAAAAAAAAAATATAACATAAAAACGAACATTTTTTTATCTTCAAAATTAGTAGTGTATTGCTACAGAAAAATTTTGTTTTTTTAGTTCATTGTGTCTTTTGTGCAGCTCATTGTGTCTTTTGTGAAGGTAATTGTGTCTTTTGTACATGTCATTGTGTCTTTTTTGTTTTTGCTCAATGTTCTGTTTTTCTGAACATTTTAAGGCACAATGATGCGCATAATACATGATGTCAAGCAATGATAAAACAATGACGGGTATGAACAACACAATGATCTTTAAAAGACACAATTACCTATAATAAAGACACAAAGACAAGTATGAACAATTTGGTACAGGTCATTGTGTCTTTTGGTTAGGTCATTGTGTCTTTTTTACATGTAATTGTGTCTTTTATGTTTCTTTTCAATATTATGTTTTCCTGAACAATTTAAGATACAATGATGTTGCAGAACACATAATGTTAAGCAAGGATGACACAATGGCGGGTATGAATAAAACAATGATCTTTAAAAAAAGACACAATTACGTGTAAAAAAATCACAATGATGAGTATAACAACTTTGTACGAGTCATTGTGTCTTTTGCATAGGTTATTGTGTCTTTTTTACAGGTCATTGTGTCTTTTGTACATGTCAATATGTCATTGTGTCTTTTATGTTTCTGCTCAATGTAGTGTTTTAATGAACAATTTAAGACAGAATAATGTTGCAGAATACATAATGTTAAGCAAGAATGACATAATGACGAGTATGAATAACACAATGATTTTTAAAAAATATACAATTACCTGTAAGATAAACACAAAAAGATAAGTATGCACAAATATTTAAAAAAGACACAATGACAATAATTAGATACAATGAGTTGAAATTTTTTGTTTTTTTATAACAAAATTATACTCATTTTAAAGATAAAAAAATTCTCGTTTTTATGATATATATATTTTTTTTAAAAATAATTTCGCATGTAAAAGTTATGAACGTTTAAAACAAAGTCAACACAATGGTTGGTGAGTTCATATGATTTTATTATTTGAAAAATAGCTTTGCAAACCTTCTAGGTAAAACCTTAACCTCACTAACAACACATGTATCATCTGACTCGGTATGCTTATATATAGGGCATACCCCTGAGTCGAGCCTACAACCCGCCCAGACGCCGTCCCACCACATACTAAGTCGCATAGGACATTGTTGTTAATGATAATTAAGCATTTTACCTACCATTCGATTCCCACATAGATTCAAGCATCCTGTTTATGAGTTTATGATATCAACCCAAAAATGTTCATGTTTTCCCTAGGTAACAACCTTAATTTCATAAACATCACCTGTATCATCCAACTCGGTATGCTTATATATAGGGCACACCCCTGAGTCGAGCCTACGTCCCGCCCAGGCGCCGTCCCACCACATACTAAGCCGCATAGAACATTGATCTTAATGATAATTAAGCGTCTTACCTAACACCCACTTCTATGTTAAAAGACTTGATTTCCATAATTTGAAATAAAGCTGATTTCCTGGGTTCACCATGTCTTCATGATTTCCCAAAAGCAATTATAGAAATATAATGTTAAATGTTTAATTAATTAAATAAATAAACATTTACATACAACTAAGACATAATGATTGGGCCTTATTTGACTCAATCAATTAGACTTAGCTGTTGGTGGTTGTCCAAGTTGTACCCTCTCACACGTGGCCCATATCAGGCATGACCCACAAGGAGTCTACCTGTATGCGTCGGGACTTTCATGACTTGCCCATATCAGCTTGACCCTTTGGCCTACTGTATGCGTCGGGACTTTAAGGATATCCTTTGATTCTGATCTTCTTTGATTCATGATTCTCTTGATTTCTTGATTTCATTTGATAGTTTTAGTTATTGCCCATGTAGCTTGACTACAAGAGTCTACTACTGTGAAGGGACTTTCCGTGTGCTACACGTGGTCTCGATTTACATACAACTGACAACTCACCTTACTTTAGGTATTAATGATTTCATTAGATCATAATGATTTCATTATTTCAATGATTCACACACGGTTATGATTCCCTTGATTCCTTTGATTTTGATCTATAGAATTCCATGATTTCACAGTGATTATAGATTCATGATTAGGATCCTGAGTTTACTGATCACACACTGGATTAGATTCCATTGCATTTGATCTTTAGCTTTGGTTCTTTTGATTTCACTTTGAATTTTAGATTCTGGAATTTGAACTCGATGGACTAAGGGTTTATTTAGAGTTTAAGAATTTAGGTATTACTCATAAGAGTAATTTAATTAACTTGCTTAATTAACTTGATAGTTAATTTAGCCTGGAATTTACCTAGACATGAGTCTAGGTGTATAAACAAGCATATATAAAGTATATAAGAAGTAAAAGCATTTAAGTAAACAATTTAATGAAAACAGTTTACGCATGCTTCTCAGCCCCGCGTTTGAAAACAAAATGTTTAGAAAAAGGGCAATGAACTCACATGTGTTGCTGTGCAATGAACCACAAAAGATATGCGCGCTCTTTGGTTGTTGCCTATGTATCTTTAGCTCCTGAGTTGTTTTAAAAAGGATTCGAATACGATAAGTATATATATGATAGTCATAACTAGGGTGTGGTCTCGGTGTGCAACTAAGTGTCCTATATTACTAAAGTGTTTCTAGAATTTCACCTAACTAGTCTAATCGTATTACCCGTAATAGACCCACGTCCCAATATTATTAACTACTAAACCCTAGATGATTAGGGTTTATTTTAATTACATCACAAGTCTTTATTTAACACATTTTTAAGATAATAAAATTTAAGTTGAACATTTATTTAGAAAAACCTTTTATTTTAATTTGAGAACAACTTACAATTTAATTTCTTTTATGAAAACATAATTAATTTAAGAAAAGTGTAATTAAACATGATGGGCTTATATTAACCCATTGGGCCACCCTTGGGCCCATTATTAGACTTTGATTATCCCATGATTCTTCGGTTGTTTATGTGTATAACCCATTCTAGGTAGTTCGATTGAACAACCGAATGTGGTTATACGTTTATGTATCATTCCTAAGTGTTAGGTGTCAATAGTTATATAAACACTCATAACTTTAGAGGATCGTTTTGTTCCTCAATAATTTGATCAATGCATTAAACCCAAAATGATGTACACCACCCTTGTCCTAGAGGTTTGTAAAGCTTAGAAAAACTCTTGTTGTTTAAACCCTAATGCGTGAAGCTTTCGTATGTTAACTATAACAGTTTTCCCCATGGTTAATGACATGAGAGAAAACCCTAATCCTCTCACATGCACACACACTTTAGGCTAACATGCATGCTTACACACACAATTCCTCATGCATGCAAACACACATGCTGATTCCCATGTACACGCACATGTGATCCAAACCCTACCCAACTCTAGGCCTCATGACCAACCCATCATGACCCGTGAAAGAAGATGGGCCGGATGGTTGTCTTGGGCCGACAGAAACAACATTGGGCCGTATGAAGGGTTGCCGAATGAATAGTTGCCTTGATCGAATGAGAGGCTCGACCGAATAGCAATGGCCGAAAGTGTCCTTTGACCGTATAGGGACAACCTGGCCGAATGGTGATTAGCCGAATGATAGTCGAATGACATAGGCCGCATGGGAGCTGAACGAATGAGGACCTATCCGAATAAGGAGTGGCCGAATGAGTCCCAATTGGGCCGAATAGGGCTTAGTCGAATGAAAGAGTGTTCAGGGCCGACCGACTGAACCATTTACAACCGAATGGAGTTCCAGCGAATAAGGTCACGGCCGAGTGAGAGGTGGTTCAGGCGAATGGCTACTGGTTCGGGCGAAAGAGGCTTGGGCGAAGGAGACTGGCCCATTCGACCGAAAGTGGGTTGGCTGCACTCATTCGGTGGCTGGCCATTCGGCCACCTGGGGTTTGGCCATTCGGCCGTTCGTGATTCAGCACATGGTGGCCAAAATTCCGAGCTATCCAACAAGAGATCTGAGTGGATATTGTTCCTACATTATCCTAAGGTGGTTGTGAGGTGATTTTTCCTAAAGTTTTTGAGGTGGTTAGTCGGTTTCTACTAGGGGTCGAAATAGGGTTTTTAAAACCCTAAAACGCAACAAAACATGATCTTTACCTCGATTTGGCTGGATAAAACCTTAGATCCGTTGTACTTTCGTGATCTACAAGTGGTGGTGGTCGTTTAGACACCAAAATGGGTCGATTTCATGAAGAAATAAAGAAGAAATCTTAGAGAGAGAGTGGAGGGTTCTTAGAGAGAGAAAGTGACGGTGGTGAGGTTGAAGATGAGAGACTTATGAGGGAAATGAGGGTTCAAAAGCCTCATTAAAGGCTTTCAATATACCCGGGTGTTCGGTCTCGTTCGGTTTCGCTTGGTTTCGCGTAAAAGTGTCGGTTTCGTTTAGTTCTCGTAACGAAACGTCTCGGTTTTAAAATAAAGTTAATAAAATTATTTTAGGTTGGGATTCCTAATAAATTAACTAAATATCTTCTGTTTATTTGAAATTTACGAAATATTTAATTTACTGTTTAAGAATCGAATAATACAATCGTCGCGCGTATTCGTTCGAATCGTCACCCGTACGAACACTGCGATAACTATACTTTTCAATATGGTTTTCTAATTATCGGATATCATTCAGAACGTTAAACTTTCAGATGTATTCGTACAGATCGTCACCTATACGAATAATCCGTCGATTTAGCATTCACATAACGACATCCGTTTTGTTTTGTTCTGTAAAGCCTCACATATGTTTATACATAATAAAATCCTAGCAAATAATCACATGATGGTTCTGTATTGCCAAGTAATTATCTGACTGATGAACCATGTGTCTGAGTTTCGTTTCTGAATAAATTTTGAAACTGTGCTATGATAACATAAAGTGATAATGATATATGAACAACAACTGGTAGGTGTACTTGGTTTACTGTTCATTTTACTGCACCGATCACTGTTCCGGTGACGTTTTCGGCACTGATGTTACAATCTCCCTATAAATTTCATCTATTACATATATATCCAATACAAAATTTTAATTACATATATCCCTCCTCTAATCTAATAATTTCAAATATACCAATTTTAATTAAAATGAATAAGCAATTATTGTTTTAACCTTACTTTAAAAAAAATTATTATACATATTTTACCCTTACTTCAAATATACCCCCAATTTACGTTTTCCCCCTTTTTTTGTGTTTTTGCTTCTTTTTTTTCGTGTCTTTTTTTTTTCATTTTTAATTGACTGAGTTGGAGTCGTAACAAATGTAGTTTTTACTTATGTTTACATTCAAAGCAATGTTTTCAGAACCAGACCGGACGTCGAACCGGACGTCTTACTGGTGCCTTACTGGTCGGACCGGATTCAAGAACCGGAATAATTTTGAAATATATTTAATGTTTTTAAATCAAATAAGTTTTTTTTAATTATATGTTAGTTTAAATAAAAATGTTTTTTTTTCTTGAAATTTTGTCCCACATAGGTGAGATAACCAAATTGCTTACTCTTGATCGGTCAGATGTTAGGTTGTTTGGTAGTTTCTTAATAACCCAACTTCTAACCAATTAAGAGTTTGTCTCTTTACAAGATTATTAAGAGACTATTAAATAACCTCTAAATCATTCTTCAATAGCTAATTTGAATCCATAAACACTTTGAGATCAACACCACATTTACATGACTTGACCAATAAGATTCAACCCTTCACCTCGTAATTGCTGCATCATGTTTGAAAGAAAAATGCCATCATAAACCAAATTTTTAAAAAATTAAAATCAAAAGAAAAAAATGAATAATTCCTGTCTAACTCGTTTAAAAAATGTTGTCACCGATCAACTTTAGTCAACTTTGAAAATATATAAAATTCATCTCTAAACTTGGATGCCACTTTATTTTATTTTTTCAATGTTTATAAAAAATTAGACTTAGCCTCGTGTATTTTTAGAACAGCAATAATTTATTAAAACGCTAGCGGGAAACTAGCAATAATCCAATACACCACAAAACAATAAATAGAACTTTAACATACCCACAAACACACCATTCACTGTATCTTAGCAACTCCTTTCCATGGATGAAGTTTTCATTTCTCCCAATAAATCAATACTTTCTTGCCTCTATGTTCCACCCATGTACAAGCTTGAACCTTGATTTCCTCTGCAATCCAATCCATAGACCTTCGAACCCTTTTAAAACACCAATTATTCCGATGCAGCCACAAGATCCAAATTGTAGAAGATACAATTACCATTATAATATTTTTCCTCAAACTCGTATTGGTGCCTTCCATTACTGTGTCTATAATGTTTTGTATAGATCCACATGCAACAAAATCAAAACCTGTCCACCACAATATTCTCCTCCAAGTTTCTTGGGCCACCTAGCACTTGTAGAAAAGGTGCTCCAAACTTTCATCTTCCAACGAGCAAACTGGGCAAGTTATTGACTGCACCTGAACCCCTCTTCTACCCAAACTAGACAACACTGGAATACGATTTAGTGATAGCCACCACATAAAACACAGCACCTTGGAAGGAACCCATTTCAGCCATAGAATGCTCTTGTCATTGACTATCGTATGGTGATCTCTGAGCGAGTCACGACACCTCTTTGTTGAGAAATTCTTCGGATCATCACATGTGAAATACCAGTCGTCTCTTTATCCTGTGAAATGATAACATTGTACCATTTCCTAAAGATCTTGGCATTCTTGAGACAATGCACTAGTATGTGTTACCCGATCCCAATCCCAGTTAAACCAAATTTTGTCATTTGCATCTTTGAATATCCTTTGTGCTACCGTACAATTTTTTTGTGACTCCACGAGGTATAAATTGGGGAACAATTGTTTAAAGGAGGTATGCCTAAACCATTCGTGCTTCCAAAAAAAGGTATCACAACCGTCCCCCACCTTCCTCCTAATCAAAGAGCCACTCCTTTTTACCCTGACAATGCATCTCCTTCCCAGTTTTAATGATATTAGACCATGCACCCCCCCCCTCGGTAAAGATTTTCCCTAGATTTACCAAGCTACGAAAAGATACCTTGTGAAGAGATTTAATAACCTCATACCATAGGACCTTATCTCCCTTAACAGCCTTCCACCACCATTTGATAATTAGAGCAAGGTTGAGTGAATTCAAGCAACCAACCCCAAGTCCACCTGCCCTTTTTGGACTACAAACTTTATCCCATGCCACCCAATGTATCTTCTTGTGAGTCATGTTGCCCCCCCCCCCCAAGAAATTCCTTCTTATTGCTTCTAATTGATTTAGGATCTTTTTTGGAGCTCTGAACATAGAATAAAAATACAAAGGTAGACTACCATCACACTTTTAATTAGTGTTAGCCGCCCTGCAAAGGAAAGATGTTTGGCTTTCCAAACACTTAGTTTTTTTTTTAAATTTGTATAATATAGCGTGCCAATGCTTAGATAGATTCATGTTGGCTCCAATCGGTAACCCTAAGTGTTCAATCGGAAGTACAGCAGCATCACATCCCATGAGCCACGCAGCCCTTTCTCTTTCGCTTTCTGGTACACCCAATCCATTAATTTTGCTCTTGTGATAATTTATTTTGAGTCCCGAGACCATGAAAAGACATCTTAGAATTCGTTTGAGATTCAAAACATTTTTAGTAGACCATTCACCCAGAATAAACACATCGTCCGCATACATGGAATGAGTTATAACCGACCCATTATTAGGTAAATTAATCCCTTTAAAAAGCCCCTTCTCCCCCGCAGATGCCAACATTGCTGACAACCCTTCCATTGCAAGTATGAATAAGAATGGAGAAATAGGGTCTCCCTGCCTCACCCCCCGGGATAACTGAAATTCATCCGTAGGTGATCCATTAACCAAAACCGAGCACCTTCCCGATCTAAGATAGCCCATAATCCACCTTCTCCATTTAGAACCAAAGTTCATTTGTTGTAAGATCAAATCAAGATACTCCCAATTTAGCGAATCAAAAGCTTTCTCAAAATCAACCTTGAACATCATTAGGTCAATATTATTTTTCTTAGACCAATTTTGCATTTCATTGATCATAATATGCCCATCAAAAATACTTCGACCCTCAATGAAAGCCTTCTGCTTTGAACCCACCAGTTTCAATATTACCTTCTTGAGACGTAATGCCAGTAGCTTCCCAATTACCTTTGGCATACAACCAATGAGGTTGATAGGCTTGTACTCACTAAGCAAGGCTGGGGTGGCAGATTTAGGTATAAGAACAATAAATGAAGCGTTGCATCTGTAACATCAGTGCCGGAAACGTCACCGGAACAGTGAACTACACAGTTTCATGAACAGTAAATCAAGTACGAATTTCAGTTGCCACTCAAATATCACTATCATTTCATGTTATCATAGAACAGATTCAACATCATTGCAGAAACGTAACTCAGAACTATGTTTCATCAGTCAGATAATTATCTGGCAATATAGAACCATCATGTGATTGTTAGTTAGGATTCTATTATGTATAAACGTATGTGAGGATTTACAGAACAAAACAACAACGGATGTCGTTACGTGAATGCTAAATCGACGGATTATTCGTATAGGTGACGATCTGTACGAATATATCTGAAAGTTTAACGTTCTGAATGACGTCCAGTAATTAGAAAACCAAATTGAAAAGTGTAGTTATCGTCGTATTCGTACGAATGACGATTCGAACGAATACGTGCGACAACTGTACGATTCGATTTAAACTGTAATTTAAATAATTTTCAGAAAATTTAAATAAACGGAAGATATTTAATTAATTTACTAGGAATAACCGTCTAAAATAAATTTAGAAACTTTGTTTTAAAACCGTAACGTTTCGTTACGAAAAACGACACGAAACCGACGTTTTACGCCAAACCGAGCAACCGAAACGAACCCGAACTCACCCGGGGTATAAATACCCTAAATGAGTCATCTTCCTCATTTAATCTCTTCACTCTCTCTCTAAAATCAAAAACTAGGAACTTTCTCTCTCTATAAAGTTCAAACTTCTACCACCTAGATCTCACTCGTTTCTCGACGAAATCTCGCGTTCTTGGTGTCCAAACGACGACCACAACTTGTAGAACACGAAAGTACAACCGATCTAAGCTTTGAACCAGTTGATTCGAGGTAAAAACGAGTTTTCTTTTCGGTTTTCTAGGGTTTTCAAACCCTTGTTCGAGCCCCCTCCAGAAATCCGGTTTTAGGCCCCAAAATCTTAGGCATTCACTACAAAACCAACCTAGAATGATGTAGGAACAAACACCATTTTTGTTTAAATATGGGATCGGCCGACACCCATAAAATTTTTGTATTTGTTATATATTAATTTAATCTCGACCGATTTATCACCACTGCCCCCCCCCCCCCAATGAAATTTTAACGACCACGATGAAGCCAATTTTAACATACATTTTTGTTTTCAAACGCGGGGCTGAGAAGCATGCGTAAACCTTTTTCTTTAAATATGTTTTACGTATATGCTTTTAATTATTGTATGTTTTATATATACATGTTTATACTCCTAGACTCATGTCTAGATATGTGATATGCAGAATTAACTAAAGAATAAATTAATTACTCCCATGAGTAATACTTTAATTCTAAAACTATAAAACAAACATTTAATTCATCAAGTTTGAATTCATAGAATCTAAACTCAAAATGTAACCAAGAGAACTAAAGCTAAGAATCAAATTCAAGGAAAGCTAATTCAGTATGTGATTTAGTAAAAAAAAACTAAGGATCCTATTCAAGAATCTATAATCATTGTGGAAATCATGGAATGCTAAAGGTCAGAATCAAGAGACTCAAAGGAATCATAACCGTGTGTGGATCAATGAAATAATGAAATCATTAAAATCTAATGAAATCATTAATGTGTAAGCTAAGGTGGATGTCCGTTGTATGTAAATCAAGACCACGTGTAACACACGGAAAGTCCCGTCATAAATAGTATACTCTTGTAGTCAAGCTATATGAGCATAACTAATACGATCAAACGAAATCAAGAGAAGAAAGACGGTCAAGAATCAAAGGATATCCTAAAGTCCCGGCATGTATAGTAGACCTGAGGGTCAAGCTGATATGGGCAAAACATAAAAGTCCCGACGCATACAGGTAGACTCATTTTGGGTCATGCCTGATATGGGCCACGTGTGAGACGGTACAACTTAGACACCACCAACAACTAAGTCTAACTGATTGAGTCAAACAAGGCCCAATCATCATGTCTTAGTTGTAATTAAATGATTAATTATTGATTTATTTAAGCATTTAATATTATATTTCTACAAGTGTTTTGGGTAATCATGTAAGCATGGTGAATTCAGGAAATCAGAGGTATTTCAAATTGTGGAAATCAAATTCTAAAATGGAAGTGGGTGGTAGGTAAGACGCTTAGTTATCATTAACAACAATGTCATATGTGGTTTAGTATGTGGTGGGATGGCGTCTGGGCGGGTTGTAGGCTCGACCCTTTCGTATGCCCTATATATAAGCATACCGAACTGGATATTACAGGTGATGTTAATGAGGTTAAGGTTGTTACCGAAGAGATTGGTAAATGCTAATGTATGCGTATTTTTAACTTCTAAACGAAATGCTTGAAACTAGAATGGGAATGAAACTAGAAGATAGGTAAGACGCTTAATTATCATTAACAACAATGCCATATGTGGTTTAGTATGTGGTGGGATGGCGTCTGGCCGGGTTGTAGGCTCGACCCTTTCGTATGCCCTATATATAAGCATACCGAGCTGGATATTGCAGGTGATGTTAATGAGGTTAAGGTTGTTACCTAAAGGATTTGTAACAGCCTATTCTTCTGAAATGGAATTGGATGTAGGTAAAATGCTTAATTATCATTAACAACAATGTCATATGTGGTTTAGTATGTGGTGGGATGGCGTCTGGGCGGGTTGTAGGCTCGACCCTTTCGTATGATATTACAGGTGATGTTAATGAGGTTAAGGTTGTTACCGAAAAAGTTTGCAAAGCTATTTTCAAATACTAAACTATATGAACTCACCAACCATTGTGTTGACTTTGTTTTCTTTCATGCTTTCTCAGGTGATGTACAGGATTAAGCTAAGGTTTCAGGAATGCATGCTAGGAGGCCAGTTAGAGGACCTAGTAGTTTTTGGAAAGCCCATATTTTGTTGATTACTGTGAATCACTTTTGATATCTTGTACGGTTACAAGATAGTAAACTTATGATTCATTTGTTAGGATTACTTGGTTAAATTATCAAACGTTGACAATTGTAATTTAACTTCGTAAGCTTTAGTTTAATGTCATTGTGCTTTAGTTATTCTCAACATTGATGCAATGTAAACAATCTGATCATCACGATCATCACTCCCGATATCGTGCCCCGGGAACTTTCCACCCGACGGGAAACACGATCCGGCCCGCCGGCTCGGAGTGTGACAGCATCCCTTTGTTATTTTCCCATTTTCCTCAAAGTATTTAATGAAATTCATAAAGTCCATCTTTATTACCTCCCAATGCTTCTTAATTAGTGCAAAGGTCATACCGTCCGGGCCCGGTGCCTTATCCCTCCACACTACCAAACTGCATGTTTTAATTTTTCAAGAGAAAATGGAACTTCAAGTGCATTGGCTTACAGATTAGAAAGCTGCCTAATATTATGGCTGCACAATTTTGGCTGAAAGTGCTGATTCTCTGTGCATTTTTGCTTAAAGAACCGAAAAATTACCTCCTTAACCATAGCGGGTTTGTATACCCATCTTCCCTCGACATCTACTCCATTGATTATATTCCTTTTCTTATTAGTATTAATAATACCATGAAAGAAGCTTGAATTCTCATCTCCGTCTATTACCCATTTCACTCTAGCCTTTTGTTTAAGGTCCAACTTTCTTTTGTATTCAATATCCCTCATTCTTTTAATTGCATTTCTCCATTCTTCTCTTTCATCATCAGTGAGATCGGAAGTCTCTGCCTTAGTTTCAATCCCTTTTACAGATTGCTCCAAGGCAATGAATTCCATATTATCTTTTACCTTTTTATCATTAGCCCATTTCTTAATCTCAACCTTGACACTTCTCAATTTTTGTAATAAAATAAAGTCAGTCGCACCGGAACAAAATTTCAAGGATTGATCATTCCAAGACTTAGTAAACATTTCATTGAAATCCCCTTTTGTAAGCCATGAGTTGTAGAAAAGAAATGGTGAAGATCCATAATCCATATTGTCTGTTAGCAAGACAATTGGTCTATGATCAGACCATCTCCTGTCCAAAATTTTTACAGACGCCAGAGGCCATAACCTCCTCTTATAGCGGTTTTACATCCGTTGTCAAGATCCCAACCCATAAATGGTTAAATTTGTATCATTAGTAGATGCTTTGGAATGTTTAACCACTCTACCAAACTTTTCTCCGATCTGGTTCATAATCGTATGGTCCCATAATTGTGGAGGAACCCCAGTGATTCTTACCCATGCAATGTGTTCAAAAGCCAACGACTGACCCTTCCAAACCGTAATCTTTGAGAACCATTGCTCATATTTCTTTTTGTTATCCATGAACCTTGATGCCTCCTGATTATGGTTGAAGTCAAGTAGGACATTGAATCCCCCAAGATATCTTATAATGCATCCATCTTTTTTCTCATCTTCCAGAATATTTTCAAGCTTGCATAAGCTAGTGAGGTTGGACACTCTACCAACCAATGATCCCTTACTCCATACCTTGCTAGCCAATGTATTAAGATTACCCACATTAATAGCAATTAGCTTCTGCTTTGGCGTTAAATCTTGTAGAAGCACCTCCTTATACATATTAAACTTTTGTTCCCCCAAGGCCTAGCAGAATGGACATGAGCTCTTGTAGAAGTCATACTGGGATTATTGACCTTTGTATTTAACTTTGCTTTGTAGAATGGATATATTATTGATCTCATTTAACTTTGCTTCCAGAGACTTTTTGAGCAGGAAATCTAACAAATCCAAAGAAGCTTCCCGATTTGTCTTTCCTAGCCGGTATGTAGACATTCGATACTTTCCCGAACTTACCAAATTCCTTTTCCAGGTCCTTATTGTTACAATCTGCAGGAAGATTAGCAACATAAAAGGTGGCAAAGTCAACCGTCGGTCGCCCTCTTGCCTTGTCCCATGCATGCATCTTCTTTCTGGTCTTGCTCCTATACTCTTGCCATCATCTGTTTTCTTCATCTGCGACTCCTTCAGTTTCCTTTCCCTGTCTGGTTCTTCTCCACCATTAGAAACCCTACTTTGCCTCATGTAACATGTATAATTTGATTTTTTTTCAATATTGTTATTCATTGATTTAAAGAAAAAAAATCGTTGATTATATCGGCTAACAGTAAAATGTTGATACCGTAAAAAATAAGACCTATACTAGCTGAAAAACATTGTTATTATTTGTTTTTATCTATGTTTCGATCTCCATATTCGAGTCGACGTAAAATATGATGTTCGCAAACTCATTGCATCATGTGATTTCGCTTTTAACTTTTGTTATATTATATTATAATAAATTACTTGTTTAAAGATCATATAATCGTATACCACAAGATACGAGATATAATAGTATTTTTTATCTATGTTGCAATTTTTATAACCAATTCATCACAAGTTATATGAATATTTAATCATACCATCATTGACGGGCGTACATATATGTCATGGGAATCGGGCGACACCCATAAAATTTTTGTATTTGTTATATATTGATTTAATCTCGACTGATTTATCACCGCTGCCCCCTCCACCCCCAAATGAAATTTTAACGACCATGATGAAGCCAATTTAAAACCAAAACTAATACCTAAATAACCCATTATACATTACCCATGATGAAAACCGAGTTAACAATTAACAATTTAATTCAAATATCAAGTCCCTTATATCCCAATATGCTTATTTGTTAAATTTCTTTTTTTAAGCTATAATCTTTTATATAAATCCATCTTTGCTGGGTTTGAATCTTTGACATTAAAAAGAAAAATACCTTAAATCCAACAGTTTTATAATTAGTATCCAACCCTTCACGTGCCACTTGTTTGTTAAATAATTAAATTTTCATGTGATTTATTCATTTAGGTATAATTTTAAAAGTCAAAACTTGTTATTATGATGAGAAACTTAGTTGATTGAGTATAATCTGTATATTTAGTTAATATGGAACAATTTTAAAAAGAAAACTTAGAACTATCACCTTATTTGAATCTTAAATTTGTTGATTTAAATATTATTTATACAAATCTTGTTGTAAGATAATAAAATTTGTCATGACATCTTCATAAACAAGATGACGATCTGATCTACTTTTATTATGTATGTGTGCTTTAATTTAAGTTTATTGTTTTTCAAATAACTCGACGCAATGTGAACCAATACAACCAATACAATATTTAATGACAGGCAACCACCACCCAAAAAAATATTTTCAAACCTCTATGAGACATTTTCTTCGTACACTACTCCATACCATCAAATCAAAACATATATGTTTTAATCAAACTATTTTGCGTGGCTAATTTTACTTGTTTTATTAAAAAAGGAGTAATTTTCCTTGAATAATATGAATAACAAATTTCCTATTTTAAAACTAAAATAAAATGTTTTTCGTTTCCAAACCCGGAAATCCGTTTAACTTATCGGGTTATAACAATGCCCGACAAATTCTCCCCTATTCGCTTTTGTCTGCGAAGGGGTGTGGTTTCTTGATGCGTATCTAATTGTTCATCCAGCTCCAGTTCTAAGAATAAATTAACCAATTAAGGTATGCCACTGCGATCTATCTTCATCCTCTCTCTGATCATCTATTGCTTTGATTCTGTTTTTCTTTTCTTCATTCTAATTTGCAAATTAATTGGTTTAACTAGGGTTTGATGTAATTGAAACTAATTGTTGTAAAGATGGATGCTTAAATCTAATTTATGCTGGTTTGAATGATTTTCATTAACTTACATGAGCTCATATGAAGAATTACTAATCCAGGGTTGCTATATGCGGAGTTTGGGTTTTGGGGCTTCGGTTTTTGGGGTTATTGTAGTTAAGATTTTGGTCTATGTGATGTAATGTTTTATTTATAATATATTTTAGTTATATAATTATGTAAGGTTTATTAAGTGTAACATTTTTCTCTATATATTGAGCTTGTTGTAACATTTTTATACACACAGTTTTACTCTTCATGGTTTATATTATACAAGTGAGCAAATGCATATCTTTAAGGATTTGGTAATATACTGTCTAGAAGGGCGTCGTATTTGATATTGTTGCTCTCAGAAAACCTTTCAATGTAGTTTTGATTTGTAAGAGTTGGCCCATGGTACAACTGAGTTACAAGACATCCCATTGACATTCAAGGGATAGGTTTAGAACTTAGAGAAGCTTCCTTAGTTTATAGTTTGGATGTTTGAGCTGGACGATAGGTTTAATGTTTGGATATATCAAGTATAAAACATTAGATTTTTTTCGACTTAGAAGGCATGCTTGGCTATATGAAGTTTTTACTTGATGTGTGCCTTCATAAGGTACAAAAACTATTGAATGTTTCACATGGTTAAGGATGATTCGCCATATCGCTCAGTGCCTTTCTCTTCCCCGAGACATACTTGTTTCATGACATTTGACATTCTGCCATCTTCCGCCTTTTAGCTCATGTCTAAACTTCTACTTAATTCACATGTTTGACTCTACCGTCATATGTTGTGTTAATAAACAAACACACTCAACAAAAACCCCAATCGCAAAGTAGGGTATGGGGAGAGAGAGAACAACAACAAACGTACCCAGTAAAATCCCACTTAGAGTGGGGTCTGGGGATAAAAGAAAAGAAAATACAAAAATATGCCAGAAAAGGTACAGAATCTATTAGTGTTTGAAGATAAAAGAAAAGAAAAGAAAAGAGCATGCAAGCATAAAAATTTCTAAGATTGAAGCAACTTGACTTAAGGATTTTTGGTGTTGATTGAATGTCTTATATGGTGTTTTTGTGTTATGAGCATCATATCTACTAGTTAACAGGATAAGATGAATTTACCGACACACATGTCCGGACAGTTTTCTGGGCAGGTACCAAATCAATCTGGGACTTCATTGTCTTCCGTGTCACATCAGCAGAACGTAATGCAAACCTCTAGGGGTCAGCGTAATACACTCAACGCGGATACTGATTTTATGACAGTTCGACGTTATATACAAGATAGAATGTAAGTTTCTTCTTCCTAAATGTGCTTAGAGTATGTTTTTATTTGAACGTGTGTGCGTGACTCTCTGATGTGTTTTTATCCCATTAGCTGATGCGTGATGTGCCATGCATGATGTGTGCTCATCACATATGCGAAGCATTTGTTATTAAAAATATACTAAAATTATTTATAGATGATATTAAATTGTTATCTTTTATACACAAAAATGTAAGCCATTTGGATCATATTTGGTCAGATTTGTTCAAGTCATTTGGATCATATTTGGTCAGATTTGTTCAAGTCATTTGGATCATATTTGGTCAGATTTGTTCATGGTTATAAAAATCTATAGGTGCTAGTCGAGTGGTGAGTTAGGGACCAGGGATTAATCGGATCAGAATTTTTTTATATGTAATTTTTTAAAATTATATATATATACACACACACAGATATATATATATATATTACCAATTTTTCTATATAATTTTTGTAAAAATGTTTAGTTTTATAAATTTATATATAAAAAACTTGTTTGAATTTCAAAATTTCGCCAGATTTCCAAAAGTTTTCGGAATAATCACCAAAATTTTAAAGGATTTGAAGAGTTGCAAGAAATTTTGGCCTGACAAAATTGGAAAAGGTGTTGGAAAATTTTGCCGATTTCACCGCCTAGGGCCGATTTTTAGTCTGGCCGATTAGACAAAATCGAAGCGACTAGACCGACTAGCGCCTAGGCGACTGATTAATCAACCGCCTAGGCCGATTTTTACAATGTTGGATTTGTTCAATCAATGGTCTAATTTGTTCAAATACATAAACCCATTGCTGGTCATATATGTTCAATTGATGGTCACATTTGATCAATAGGACTTAAAAATTTTCGACCCATTGTTGTTGATGGTCTAATTTGTTCAAATACTGGTCAACTACATGATGCATTGCATTAGAGCACATCACGCATCAGAGCATATCAAGCACAACATGGAAACACATCACATCACCAATAGTCATGTGATCTCATCGCTGCATCACTGCATCATGCCATCCTGATGCGCATATTTTAAAACAAAGATGTGGTATAATTTGGTCCGTTTTAGAGTATAGTTACATAACTTCATATTTGACATTTAAACTCAAATATTTTGTCACCTTCTGCAGCTATGAATTTTTAATGTGTCGACAAACTCGGGAGCTAGAACATAAGAAGGTGATGGACATTGTTAGACGTTTAGAAGAAGGCCTGTTTAAAACCGCAACCACAAAGGTTTTGTTTCTCTTTTTTGATTCCATCTTTCTGTATAGATATATCTAGGCATGTTTTTTGCTTACTCCTAAATTTGAAGATGCTCATATTTTCTTTTTTGTTTTAGGAGGAATACATGAACTCAGAGACACTGGAAATTCGTTTACATGCTTTAATCAAATGCCTACCATATAGCAATCACAATCAACATCAGCAACAAGGAAATACTTCTGTTCCCATGGGAACTATGATTCCAAATCCTGGCATGCCTCAAAGTGGGGACTCAAGTATAATGGTTCCATCATCTATGGATGCCACGGTGCCGCCAGCTGTCAACACAGGGAACTTTTTGCCCAACGGTTCATTAAGTTCTACTGATGGTAAATTTTACATTTTTATCTTTTATTCTATTTCAAAATTCTGTGTTACCAATTTTTTCTTGCCTTCTATAGCTATTGTATCTTTCTTATGTAGGGACTAGGGTTGTTCAAAAAGTTCGCGGCTCGAGGCAAGCTCGAAAAAGGCTCGACTCGAAAAAGGCTCGGCTCGAAAACGGCTCGGCTCTAAAAAAGCTCGTTAAAAACAAGTAAAGCTGAAGCCAGGGTTGGCTCGGCTCATGGCTCGACTCGTCGACTCGGCTGGATTTTTAATACATATATATATATGTATATAAAATTATATACACACACATATATATTATATTACACACATACATATATATTGGATTTTATATATATTAGATTTTATATATATGTAAAGTGGAAGAAAAAAACAAAAAAACCGAGCTGGCTCGTGGCTCGAGGTTTTTTACAAGCCGAGCTGTAGTCAGGATTTTTGGCTCGAAAGAAATTTCGGCTCGGCTCGGCTCGAAAATCCACGAGCCGAGCTGGAGCCAGGCCTAGCTCGGCTCAGCTCGGCTCGATTACAGCCCTAATAGGGACTTGATTAACACCCTGTGCAACATCTATGGTCATGTGTCCGTGATGAAAAACGTGGACAAACGGAGGAGATGTATAATGAAAATTTTGGCTGTAAAATAAACAGAGTTAATTGCCAAGATAATCCATGTGATTTGTTGGCATTTCACTCATGGTTATTAGGTTTTGTAATAAAACTCATATGGTTCTAAACTTGAAAACATTTGTAACACATATAGTCCTTATGTGAGGGTAATTTGGTTAATTATGTGAGCCTAATTTGGTGATTTAAGGAATATATGTGTTATAAATGTTTAAAGTTTAGGATTATATGGGTAATTAATGAAACTTAGAGACGAAGAGTGAAAAAGTAACAAACCACATAGATCATATCGGTAATTGTCACACCCCGAGCCGGCGGGTTGGATCGACTTCCCCGTCGGGCAGAAGGTTCTCGGGGCGCGATATCGTGAGTGATAATCGTGATGATCAGATTGTTTACATAGCATCAACATTGAGAATAACTAAAGCACAAATAACATTAAACTAGGATTACAAAGTTAAATCACAAATGTTAATGTTTGGTAATTTAACTAAGTAAACCTATCAAAATAATCAAATGTTTACTATCTTGTAACTGTACAAGATATCCAAAGTGATTCGCATCAATAAACAAAACACGTGCTTTTCAAAAATCTACTAGGTCCTCTAACTGGGCATCCTAGCATGCAATCCTGAGCCTTAGCTTAATCATGTACGTCACCTGAGAAAACATGTAAGAAAACAAAGTCAACACAATGGTTGGTGAGTTCATATAGTTTAGCAGTTGAAAAATAGCTTTAGCAAACCTTTTCGGTAACAACCTTAACCTTATTAACATCACTTGTAATACCCAGATCGGTATGCTTATATATACGGCATACGAAAGGGTCGAGCCTACAACCCGCCCAGACGCCATCCCACCATATACTAATCCACATATGACACTGTTGTTAATGATAATTAAACGTTTTACCTACAACTCAATCCCGTCTTCGTCATAGCTTTTGCATACTGTTTAAAAGTTTACAAGTTTATAGCATTCGCATAGCTTAGCCTTAAAGTATACTGTACAAGGATAATAGCTTCACAGAATAGTAGTTTAGCATTCACGAATCTCATGCATGGGTACAAGCTTTGCTCTAGCATAGTTTAGCATTTACGTTGCTCATGGTTAGATACAAGCTTTGCACTAGCATAGTTTAGCCATTACGTATTGTGACATCCAGTACCTGATTGTCCGGCAAGTCCGTACGGTATGTGTACTTTCACATTTTACTGTGTGTAAATACGATATATGAACAATGTTTGTGATAACAGAATTCAAAATACATGAAACAGTTGTACGTATATATGTGAAAACTTAAATACTGTAAGTACAACACTCACTATAAATGATAGTTGTTGGTATTTAGGTGGAAACCTAAGTGCAGTTAAGACAACGAATGAAGAAAGACAATAGTGTACAAGTAAACAACAAGAACATGTCGGTTGCGATCTGATATCCATAGATGATAGGAATCAGATGGCCGACAAATCAGTTGAAAACAATGTGAAAACAAGATGTTTAGTTGAGTCCGTCAGTGAGGAAACACAATTCAAAACGTAATTTCAGTGTAGTTTCAGAATAACGAACTGACAGTGTGTTTGCGTGGGTGACGATTCACACAAACATATTTGTGAGTTTAACGTTCTGAAATGATGACTGACAAGTAGAAAACAAAAGTCAGAAAGCCAAGTCATCGTCGTGTTCGTTCGAGTGACGATTCGAACAAATACGCGCGAAGGTGACGCGATCTGACGAAACGTTTAAAATAATTGGTTACGATAAAATAAATCAAAGAAAATAAAACATAAAATACTTGCTAGAAATAACCATCTTTAAAATATTTAAAAATAACTTCTTTTATTTAAAACACGTAAAATATGCGTAATGTGCCGGAAACGCAACGGAGACGAAAAACGAGCAAACGAAACGAACCAGAACACCCCGGAGTATAAAAAGACTAAATGAGGGCATTTTTCTTCATTTATTACATCTCACCCTCTCTCTACCCTCTTCACCGTTTTCCCTCTCTCTCTTTACCCTCTCCACCGTTTGTGGACGAAATTGGGCGTTCTTGGTATCAACACGAAGCTACAATCATCTTCTACAAGGAAGTACAACCGATCTGAGGATTCACCCACTGAAACTCGAGGTATAGATGCTTGAAAAATAAAAAAAAATAGGGTTTTCATACCCTTAGTTCGACCTCACCATTTTAACCAGTCCTAGAACCACCCCACGACCTCTACACCTTCGAGAATCATTTATTGAATAAAGCAATCGTGTAAGCAGCCCTAGAACCAGTATACTCGATGAAGATGATGATGATGAGAGTGCAGGGTTCGTGGAAAGCAAGCCAACCGAACCCAGGGGTAGCCGAACCTTGGGTTGATTAAGGACAACGTGGGCCGAACCTGTGTGATGTCCTGTCACGAACCTTCCCCATGTGAACCAGCTATCCACCAAACCTGGGAGGGAGTCACGAACCTGCATGATCAGTCGAACCTTCGTGCCAACCTAACCACTCCGGCAAACCTTTGATCTTAGCCGAACCATCATCCACGAACCAAGGCCTCACGAACCTGTGTAATGTCACGAACCCCTTTGGCCGAATCATCATCAACACCGAATCTAGGACTAACGAACCTTCATTGTCGAACCTGCATCAGGGGCGAACCTAAGGGCTGCGAACCCTTTCAGCCATGCGAACCTCCATGTTGACCGAACCTATGGGTGGAGCAATTAGGTTCGCTGACCTACTGATGACCAAATCCATGGCCATGTGACTACCATTCGATCTATACAATTGGTCTAAGACACCTCTTTGGCTAAGCCCAACAAATGTGATTTTCGGCCCAACAGTATTTGGTCGGCTCATGGTGGCTAAAACGACCACAAGGCATTCGGTCCCAACAACATACACTTGGCCCAATTAAATGGCCCAAGCCGTTGTTTTAGCCCACACTCTATCAGGCCTGACCCAAATTGATTATTCGGCCCATTACGGTTGCTTTAGCCCAACAGTTTGGCCCACGTCCATCTATTGGGTTCACACAGAATCATTCGGCCCAAAGCCCATTAATTCGGCCCAAATATATGTTATTCGACCCACATGGCAATAGAAAATCAACATTTTTCTTAAACAAAGATTAAAGGGTAAAATGAATGGAACAATTATGATCCAAAGCTATATTACAAGACATTAAGGATAATTGGCATTTAACCTAAAATCTAAGTTTTACACTTAGAACCCTTCTTGTCACAACAATAATTCAAGTGGGACATAAAGTTAATAACAAGGTGTGTTAACCTAAACTTAGTAAGTAAGTGTTATCAAAATCCTTAACAATTAGACGTGGCCTAATGGAGACCGAGACTCACAAGTGTTAGCCAACTTTAGTGCTAACACATACACGCACACAAATCCCTACGACTTATACTTATAAGTTACAAACAACGTGAAATCAATACAGGAACTTGAAAACAACAACAAGTGCTACAACGAGTGCGTGCATTTCTTGTTTAAGCTAAGTCAACCACAACTACTACAAGGTGAGTTCATATGCCCCTTTTCTAATCTTAACTGATTTTAAACTCTCGGGGCTGAGAAACATGCTTAACTTTTATTTATTTAAAAGTTTTAGTTTAACATATTGTTTATACTTTGATTATATAATATTGCTTGACTTATTATCATTTATCATTGTATGCATGCTTGTATGATCATAACATGACAGGGACAACTAAGATAAACATGATAATATAACTTTATAATTCATCAACACAATAGAATAATGTAGTTATAAGATTTTATCTTATGACACTTAATTATTCTCACAAGAGCAATAAGAGAATTATCACAAGTGAACAAGATGACAAGAACAACAACAAACAGCATCCACCACCTGACTCAACTAAGTGTTGTAAGAATGGTTCCTACAACACTGTAGTGGCAACATGGTGACTATATGGAACAACTAGAATGATAAACATGATAATGTACCTTCATGATAACAACAACATTCACACAACAACTAATATTGTTTAATAAGACAAGATCTTATATAACTTTATTAGCAACAATGAGAACACACAACATTGAGAACAAACAACATTGATGAACACAATACAATTGATTGCTATTGAACTGTCTGTATTATATTATTTCAATCATGTGCCATATATTCAAGTTTCATTGTAAGTTCCTTCTCAGAATCGTTTACCAGTTAATTTAGTGGGATCTAAACCGACGATAGCATAGTGGTACCATAGGTTTGACAAACCTCCAACGAGTGAGGTCGGTATGTTAATCGTAACATCAATTGGCCGGTAACGTATGACCGGTAACAGGGCAACGATCAGTCAGGTTTGGTAAACGACACATGGTGATATCATTCAACAGTGATATTGTAATTAATCCATCGTTTCTTGTTGACTAGTAGACTGAGGAATTTATTTTCTCTCATGTCATATTACTAGTAACAGTTCGATGAGGTCTATGGTAATACAAAGTGGTAAAGGTAAATCGGATGCATTGTAATCTGATTACGTGAGGATTGCAATGGATTCCTTTTAGGCTCTATGCACTTCAAGTGAGAACAAATATCAATTGGTTAACCAACACTCTTATATTTAAAAGTGATTAATTGGTAACCCCACAAGAAATAGAATAATAATAAGGATCAGATTAAATTAATCTAATCTCCTTAATACACAAAGGGTTTATCAATACTTCGGTTTGATAAATAAACCCCTCTTATTATATTATTCTACATATGATACAACAGGTGATTAACAAACGGGATGAACAGGTGAAATGGAAATGGATATGTGTGACACCTCGTAATTTCCAGGTCAGCAACTCTATTATTTTAATAATAATGTTTATTATTATTTCATACGTGGCACTAGAATAAATATATTTAGTGTGACACGTGGCAAAACAGTCTGAACACGCCGATAATTCAAGGAATTATCGCACAACACTCGCACGTGTCTTGAATAACGAACGTTGGTGAACGGATCAATCGGCAACACGAAAACACTGCACTTAGGTTCGGTGAACCTAAATTAGCTAGAACAAGACCAACATGACGAGAAACGATGATCGTATTCGAGAAATACGAAAGAATCGGTGCAAAACAATGAATTGGGCCTATTGGGCTCAGTCGAAACCCATCGCGGTACGCGATGGGCAGTCAATTGGACTTTCGCGGTACGCGAAGCTTGAGCGGGGAAATTTGAATTCTCCGAAAAACGTCGCGGTACGCGACGACCGATCATCTCCCACCATCGCGGTACGCGGCGTGTTTCGGGAACAGAATGATTATTTTAATCATCGCGGTACGCGATTATGATTCTTGGGCGGTGCCGCGGTACGCGACGCAGTCCTATGCGCAGAAATCTTTATAAAACCAAGTTTAATCATTTTGTTCACCTCTTCACACAATCTCTCGACTGAAACCTCTCTGAGCGGCCACCATCACCCTGTTACACCACCATTAACCACATTGGAGCCATTTGGAGGCTTTGGGGAGCAAGCTTGAAGACATTCCAAGGAAGAATTAAAGGTTTGAGGCTCAAGAACACCGTGTCTAACTCTTGCTCGCGAATAGCACCATTCCAGCAGCATCTAGGGCTTCTACAGACCTGCTCAAATCGTTTCTAGGCGTTCTAAAGCATTGTAAGGTAGTTCTCACGTTCAATCTTGTCTAAAATCATCACTAGGCACACATGCAAGCCATAATGGCCACATGCAACACCACCACCATCATTGTCACGAAATTTTGATGTTCTATATATGCTATTTGATGATTTACTTACTGATTTGATGATCTAATATCGATCTATGATGATTTTGATGTAACTAGATGGTCATATGTTGATTTTGTCACAAAATGGTCACTTTAAACAACATGCAAGCATGATCTACAATGTTTTATGTCGATTTCAGTATTTAAATGTCTTTAGAAATGATATGTGAAGTGTCCTACATGATTTACAATGTTGGATGATGTCAAAATTGGTTATTTGGGGCATATTGCTAAAAATAGTAACTTTTATGTTTCAAAGTGGTGATTTTTGATGAAATGGTAACATGCATGTGCTTAGATCTATATGTTATGCTTAAAATGATGATTAGAAACTATTGTGATGGGTACTTGATGCATAGGAATGTTTAGAATGGTCAAAAGGATGATTTTTATGAATGTTACTATAAATAGTAACTTTTTATCACAAGGTTTCATATGGTGGATGTGTATGATAATGTCTTAAGTCTAACATATTCATTTAGTGATTACATGATGATATTGGAAGAGAAATGTATTGGGAAACTTGATTGGGTGTTACTTTCATAAGTTACTAAATATAGTAACTTTATTTCGTTAATTCTATGATTTGTCACATGTTAGTTGCAACAAGCATGATTAATAGATTATTTAGGACTAATATGATGATAATAGATGATGTTGATTGTTAAACTTGTGAAAACATGCTTATTTTAGAAACTTTTCAAAAATGGAAACTTTTACGCGCAAGCTATGCTAAACCGGCTATGTGTAACTATGTGCTACGTGATAACATGCTCATTTAGGATAAATATGCATGTTAGAATAATCGGAATGTGATTTTATGCATAACTTGCCAAATATGGAAACATTCCTAAAATAGAAACTTACCATAAGTAGTAAGTTTCTTGTCGGAATGATTTTGGTATCCGTACACTTCACACGACACAAAAACCGCATGATACACGAACACTTGATCCAAACCGTCACCAACGGGTCGTTAGGTCAAACACGATCGACACGGTCAAACATGGTCAACTCGACCCACATAACCACTTAGTGTTGTTGAACACTAACAGGGTCCGGTGAGACCCACACTTGTGAACAGAAACTCATAGTACCTATGTGATATAGGCGACTACTAGCCGACGAGCTACTCAACTCTATTGAGCTAACGCATTACACGAACTCAGGTGAGTTTACGGCCCCACTTTTACTCTTTAACTGCTTTTGTTAAACTATTGGGGTGAGAATACAATGCAACTGTTTTAGATGTATGACTGGTATGTTGTGAAAACTATTTTCGAGTGTAACTATTATCGCATAAAGTCCTCACTTATCCTTACCGTTAGTTGTGTAACAAACGAGTCGTAATTACGTAGTACTACTGGGTTTGACTAGCCCCACTCGGCACCAATGTTGACTGGAGGTCATAACGAGTGTAATTTCGATGTGAATTGCGAGTTCAGCGATGACTCGCGGAGGCAAACGGGAACAGTCTAGTTTCGGTAAGATGAACTGACACACTCCACGGATCGTAGTATCCAACTAAACTTAACATACCCAGTATATATCTGTTTACTATTTGTGTCTGTCTAAACCTGTGAACTCACCAACTTTATAGTTGACACTTTTTCGCATGTATTCTCAGGTAACTAATGGAGCACACGCTAGGACGCTCACCAGGACACACTAATGGAGTCAAGCTCACATATAGACTCATGTCCTAGGCTTGTGTGCATGTGTTCTGTTTTGAAAACAATTTAATCTTTGTAGTGTCTTGAACAATTACTTTCCGCTGCAAATATATGTATTTCTGATATTTAACATTTCCGCTGCATACTATGAGAACTTGTATTGTTTTACAAACTGTGTGAATGTGTAACTCATATAGAGTCGTTCTATATGACCATGTGCTATGATCCTGGCCACGTCACACCCACGTGGACTGACACCACGAGTGGGAATTTGGGGGTGTGACAGACTGGTATCAGAGCCTTGGTTATAGGGAACTAGGTTTGCATATAGTAAACTTAGACTATAGCCACTGCTCTACATTAGACACTACACTAGAACTTGCACACTGATGTTGTTATTATTATTATCAAACTGTTGTTTACTAATCCGAAAATTTACAGGATGGCCGATAACAACAGAGATGCTAACAGGAACCCGGGCAAACGCCCAGCGGTCGATGACATGACTGAGGAGAGTCGACGCAGGATCGACAGCATCGTGGCTCAGGTAGATGCTGAGATGGAGCGACGCGCCCAGATGCTAGCCAGGGAGCGATACTGGGGATGGTTGCCTAACCTCCTACGAGATTGGGTAGTGGGAGAGCGGGTGCCTACGCCACGATACAGGGGCGATACCTCAGAGGGTCCACGACTGCCGACACTTGGGATGCCGATGGAGAGAGCCTTCGCGGCTCATGTTGCTGTAACCCGGCGGGAGCTTCGGAGAAACGCCGAGCTGTCCGACGAGGTTCGTGTTCTTCGCGAGAAGAACGATCGCCTGGAAAGGCG
Source organism: Mikania micrantha (assembly GCA_009363875.1). Lineage (NCBI taxonomy): Eukaryota > Viridiplantae > Streptophyta > Magnoliopsida > Asterales > Asteraceae > Mikania > Mikania micrantha. The sequence goes on from CM018697.1 coordinate 85,455,929, forward strand.
AAGCGACCGACTGGAGGAGCAGAACGATCGCTTGGAGGAACAGGTGGAGACCTTACGTCTCCAGGTGTCTCAGCTCATGTCTCAGCATGGACAGATAGTTGATGTCATGCAGGAGCATGACGGGCGTATTACTGAGAATCGGACAGATATAGCCGAGACTCAGGCTATGGTACAGGCGAGTGACGCCATGCTTAACGCATGGGCGGCACAGTTTATCGAAGAGCCGCCAGCTGAGGATGACGGACCACAGTTCGAGGCCGAGGACCTCGAAGAGGGAGAGTTTGACGAGGATCCCGACGAGGATCCGGAGGAGGACGATGACGATGATGGGGACGCAGCTAGTAACATCTCCCATGTCTCCATGGACTCAGATTAGTAGATTTTCCTTATTTTGTACTGTCTTTCCTTTTATCTCATTTTAGCCTAGACGAGCGGGATGTGCTCGGAGAACTCGCATTGTACTTTCTTTTCAAATTATTGTACTTCAAGATTGATATTAATGGAAATTATGCTTCATTATTATTATCTGCTTTATTATTACTACTGTTATTTGAAGCTTTGTTATGATAGCTAACTTGACATTTGACATGACAACAATCCTAACTTTGGCTAACACTTAGCATCTGATGACTAACACTCTAACCTCTCGATATAGAAACATGTCGGGAAGAGGAACCAATGCCCTTCGACTCAAACGCAAGGCCGAAAAGGCACGGATCGACATGATGGTCGAACGGAAATTCAACAAGGTACTCGCAGAGTACGAAGCCAACCGACACGCCAGTGAGACGAGTGGCACTAACAACGGTACTAACTTTTGCCTAACGTGACTAGCATAGTATAGACAGCCTAGAAACTAACACGCTGTATTGAACTACCGATGCACAGGACCACAAGGAGGAGCGGCAAAGGGGTGCTCGTTTAAAGCATTCCTGAGCTGCCATCCTCACAAGTTTCAAGGAACTGAAGGAGCAGTGGGACTGCTTCGTTGGATAGAGAAACTAGAATCAGTTTTCTCTATGGCTGAGTGCTCGGACGAGAACCGAGTAAAATATGCCACGGGAGTACTGGAGGGACCGGCCCTAACTTGGTAGAATACTCATGTCCAGACGCTTGGACTGGATACCGCAAACTCCATTCCTTGGGATAACTTCACCAGAATGCTCCACGAAGAATACTGCCCTCGGGATGAGATCAGAAAACTTGAGGAGGAATTTTGGGTGCACAAGATGGTGGGATCCGAAATCGAGAAATACTGTACTCGGTTTCATGAACTGTGCAAGCTGTGCCCGGCAATGGTGACGCCGGAGTAAAAAAAGATCGAGCAATTCATCAGTGGATTGCCAGAACAGATACAGAGCACGGTGACAGCAGCCGATCACACCACCATTCAACCATTGATTCGCTTGGCGCACAAGCTGACTGACCAGGCGGTAGCCCAGGGGAAACTGCCTAAAAGGGGTGAACACCTGAAACCCCAAGAACCTAAGCGAAAGTGGGAGCCCAACAACAATCGAACCTTTTCACCCCAACAGCCAACTCAACACCGACCCACACCTGCCAAAGTCTTCACCGCCACACAGCCAAACACCCAAGGCAAGGGGGGATATCAAGGCAACAGCCCAAAATGCAATACCTGTAACTTCCATCACTTCGGCCCATGCAAAAGGACCAAGTGCACCAGCTGTGGAAGGAACGGGCACATGGCCAAAGAATGCCGATCAAACCCCAACAACAACAACCAAAACACACTCAAGGGGTGTTACGAATGTGGTAAACCGGGGCACATACGAAGGGACTGCCCGCAATTGAAGAAGGGTGGAGGTGGTGCAGCAAAAGGACGAGCATTTGTGATTGGCTCTGGAGAAGCTAAAGACGATCCACATGTCGTCACCGGTACGTTTCTTTTAAATAATGTCTATGCTAGTATATTATTTGATACCGGTGCCGATAGGAGTTTTATCTCTAGCGACTTTAGCAAATTACTTAATATGACACCAACACCACTAGACTATAAGTACACCGTAGAGTTAGCAGACGGCAAGCTGATCGAGACACAATATATCATCAAGGGATGTGTTCTGACACTAGCGGACCATCAACTAGTGATCGACCTGATGCCGGTAACTCTCGGGAGCTTCGACGTGGTGATTGGAATGGATTGGCTATCTGCAAACCACGCTGAGATCGTGTGTAACGAGAAGATTGTGCGAATTGCGTTGCCAAGCAGAGAGCAGATCTCAATCCAGGGAGAACGGCGCGGGATACCGTTAAACATCATGTCCTGTATGAAAGCAAGCAAATATCTGAAGAAGGGATACACGGCTATACTAGCCCTTATCACCGAACAGTCAAAGAAGGAACGGAAGATCGAGGACATTGAGGTTGTTCGTGATTTTCCGGAAGTTTTTCCTGACGATCTACCGGGACTACCACCAGCACGACAAGTGGAGTTCCAGATAGATTTAACCCCCGGAGCAGCACCAATAGCCAAGGCACCATACCGATTGGCTCCTACTGAAATGCAAGAACTATCTAACCAACTGCAAGAGTTGTTAGATAAAGGATTTATCCGACCGAGCTTCTCACCTTGGGGAGCACCGGTCTTATTCGTGAAGAAGAAAGACGGTTCATTCCGTATGTGTATAGACTACCGTGAACTAAACAAGGTAACGACCAAGAATCGATATCCCCTACCACGAATAGACGACCTGTTCGATCAACTACAAGGGTCCAGCTTCTATTCGAAAATCGATCTGAGATCGGGTTACCATCAACTCGGAATACAGGAGGACGACATACCGAAGACAGCCTTCAGGACACGGTACGGACACTATGAATTTCTAGTCATGCCTTTTGGACTGACTAACACACCAGCAGTATTCATGGATCTCATGAATCGGGTGTGTAAACCGTATCTCGATAAGTTCGTAATCGTATTCATTGATGACATCCTGATCTATTCTAAGACTCAGGAAGAACATGCCGATCACTTGAGACGTGTCTTAGAACTACTAAAGAAGGAACAACTATACGCGACATTCTCCAAATGTGATTTCTGGATTCGCGAAGTTCAGTTCCTTGGACACGTAATAAACGAGAAAGGGATACACGTAGACCCAGCCAAAATCGAGGCAATCAAGAATTGGGCAGCGCCTAAGACTCCAACTGAGGTGCGACAGTTCTTAGGATTGGCCGGGTACTACAGGCGGTTTATCGAGGGATTCTCAAAGATCGCGCAATCATTGACTTCCCTCACACACAAAGACAAGAAATTCGAATGGGGAGAAAAGCAAGACGCTGCTTTCGATCTGTTGAAGCAGAAATTGTGCAGTGCACCAATCTTATCGCTACAAGACGGGTGCGAGGATTTTGTGGTGTACTGTGACGCATCAAAGCAAGGACTCGGTTGTGTGCTGATGCAACGTGAGAAAGTTATAGCTTATGCGTCACGACAATTGAAGGTGCATGAAAAGAACTACACAACTCACGACTTAGAGTTGGGAGCCGTAGTGTTCGCACTAAAGATCTGGCGACATTATCTGTACGGCACCAAGTGCACAATATTTACTGATCATAAGAGCCTACAGCACATTTTCGACCAAAAGGAGCTGAACATGAGACAACGCAGATGGGTCGAACTGATAGGTGATTATGATTGTGCAATCAAATATCATCCCGGTAAAGCTAATGTAGTAGCCGACACACTAAGCCGAAAGGAAACAACCAAACGCGTACGTGCACTACAACTTACCATCCACTCCGAACTACCAAATCAAATTCGGATCGCACAACAAGAAGCTCTGAAAAAGGAAAACCTTACCCTCGAAGCCATGCGGGGGATGGACAAACAGATGAAACAGAAGGATGACGGAGCTTACTACCTAATGGATCGAATTTGGATCCCACGCTACGGGGATTTGAGAGAAGTAGTGATGGATGAAGCTCACAAGAGTCGATACTCAGTACATCCAGGTTCTGACAAGATGTACCACGATCTAAAGGCAACTTATTGGTGGCCTAACATGAAGTCAGAAATCGCAACGTATGTGAGTAAGTGTCTGACTTGCTCAAAGGTCAAGGTAGAATACCAGAAGCCTTCGGGACTACTCCAACAGCCAGAAATTCCAGTATGGAAATGGGAGCAGATTTCCATGGATTTTATCACAAAGCTGCCAAAGACGACAAGTGGTTGCGATACCATCTGGGTTATCGTAGACCGACTTACGAAATCGGCACATTTCCTGCCAATAAAAGAAACTGATAAACTGGAAAAGTTGACCCGAATCTACTTGAAGGAAATCGTATCCAGACACGGAGTCCCAATCTCTATAATATCGGACCGAGACAGCCGTTTTACGGCACACTTCTGGAAGTCCCTACACAAAGCGCTCGGAACGAGACTGGATATGAGTACAGCCTATCATCCACAGACCGATGGTCAAAGTGAAAGGACCATCCAAACTTTGGAGGACATGCTTCGGGCATGTGTAATTGATTTCGGTAACAGCTGGGAGACTCACTTACCCTTGGTAGAGTTCTCGTACAATAACAGCTACCACACTAGCATTGGAGCTGCACCGTTTGAAGCACTTTACGGGCGTAAATGCAGATCACCACTCTGTTGGGCGGAAGTTGGTGAAAGCCAACTGATCGGACCCGAACTCGTGCACGAAACAACTGAAAAGATCGTGCAAATACGCAACAGAATGGCAGCAGCTCGGGATCGACAGAAGAGCTATGCCGACAAAAGGCGCAAACCTTTAGAATTCCAAGTGGGAGACCGAGTACTTCTTAAAGTCTCGCCTTGGAAGGGAGTGATTCGATTTGGGAAACGGGGAAAGCTAAACCCTCGTTATATAGGACCATTCGAGATCACTAAACGGATAGGCCCTGTGGCCTACGAACTACAGCTACCACAGGAACTAAGTAGCGTACACAACGTGTTTCACGTTTCAAACCTCAAGAAGTGTTTGTCGGACGAAACTCTCACAATTCCTTTAGAGGAAATCCAGATCGATGAACAACTACACTTCATAGAGGAACCGGTGGAAATTATGGACCGGGAACTCAAGAAGTTGAAACACAGTAAGATACCCATTGTAAAAGTTCGATGGAACTCACGACGAGGACCGGAATACACCTGGGAACGGGAGGATCAGATGAAGAAGAAATACCCTCACCTATTCGACGAACAAACCAACACCGGCACGTGAACTGAATTTCGGGACGAAATTCCCAATAACTAGGGGATGATGTGACACCTCGTAATTTCCAGGTCAGCAACTCTATTATTTTAATAATAATGTTTATTATTATTTCATACGTGGCACTAGAATAAATATATTTAGTGTGACACGTGGCAAAACAGTCTGAACACGCCGATAATTCAAGGAATTATCGCACAACACTCGCACGTGTCTTGAATAACGAACGTTGGTGAACGGATCAATCGGCAACACGAAAACACTGCACTTAGGTTCGGTGAACCTAAATTAGCTAGAACAAGACCAACATGACGAGAAACGATGATCGTATTCGAGAAATACGAAAGAATCGGTGCAAAACAATGAATTGGGCCTATTGGGCTCAGTCGAAACCCATCGCGGTACGCGATGGGCAGTCAATTGGACTTTCGCGGTACGCGAAGCTTGAGCGGGGAAATTTGAATTCTCCGAAAAACGTCGCGGTACGCGACGACCGATCATCTCCCACCATCGCGGTACGCGGCGTGTTTCGGGAACAGAATGATTATTTTAATCATCGCGGTACGCGATTATGATTCTTGGGCGGTGCCGCGGTACGCGACGCAGTCCTATGCGCAGAAATCTTTATAAAACCAAGTTTAATCATTTTGTTCACCTCTTCACACAATCTCTCGACTGAAACCTCTCTGAGCGGCCACCATCACCCTGTTACACCACCATTAACCACATTGGAGCCATTTGGAGGCTTTGGGGAGCAAGCTTGAAGACATTCCAAGGAAGAATTAAAGGTTTGAGGCTCAAGAACACCGTGTCTAACTCTTGCTCGCGAATAGCACCATTCCAGCAGCATCTAGGGCTTCTACAGACCTGCTCAAATCGTTTCTAGGCGTTCTAAAGCATTGTAAGGTAGTTCTCACGTTCAATCTTGTCTAAAATCATCACTAGGCACACATGCAAGCCATAATGGCCACATGCAACACCACCACCATCATTGTCACGAAATTTTGATGTTCTATATATGCTATTTGATGATTTACTTACTGATTTGATGATCTAATATCGATCTATGATGATTTTGATGTAACTAGATGGTCATATGTTGATTTTGTCACAAAATGGTCACTTTAAACAACATGCAAGCATGATCTACAATGTTTTATGTCGATTTCAGTATTTAAATGTCTTTAGAAATGATATGTGAAGTGTCCTACATGATTTACAATGTTGGATGATGTCAAAATTGGTTATTTGGGGCATATTGCTAAAAATAGTAACTTTTATGTTTCAAAGTGGTGATTTTTGATGAAATGGTAACATGCATGTGCTTAGATCTATATGTTATGCTTAAAATGATGATTAGAAACTATTGTGATGGGTACTTGATGCATAGGAATGTTTAGAATGGTCAAAAGGATGATTTTTATGAATGTTACTATAAATAGTAACTTTTTATCACAAGGTTTCATATGGTGGATGTGTATGATAATGTCTTAAGTCTAACATATTCATTTAGTGATTACATGATGATATTGGAAGAGAAATGTATTGGGAAACTTGATTGGGTGTTACTTTCATAAGTTACTAAATATAGTAACTTTATTTCGTTAATTCTATGATTTGTCACATGTTAGTTGCAACAAGCATGATTAATAGATTATTTAGGACTAATATGATGATAATAGATGATGTTGATTGTTAAACTTGTGAAAACATGCTTATTTTAGAAACTTTTCAAAAATGGAAACTTTTACGCGCAAGCTATGCTAAACCGGCTATGTGTAACTATGTGCTACGTGATAACATGCTCATTTAGGATAAATATGCATGTTAGAATAATCGGAATGTGATTTTATGCATAACTTGCCAAATATGGAAACATTCCTAAAATAGAAACTTACCATAAGTAGTAAGTTTCTTGTCGGAATGATTTTGGTATCCGTACACTTCACACGACACAAAACCGCATGATACACGAACACTTGATCCAAACCGTCACCAACGGGTCGTTAGGTCAAACACGATCGACACGGTCAAACATGGTCAACTCGACCCACATAACCACTTAGTGTTGTTGAACACTAACAGGGTCCGGTGAGACCCACACTTGTGAACAGAAACTCATAGTACCTATGTGATATAGGCGACTACTAGCCGACGAGCTACTCAACTCTATTGAGCTAACGCATTACACGAACTCAGGTGAGTTTACGGCCCCACTTTTACTCTTTAACTGCTTTTGTTAAACTATTGGGGTGAGAATACAATGCAACTGTTTTAGATGTATGACTGGTATGTTGTGAAAACTATTTTCGAGTGTAACTATTATCGCATAAAGTCCTCACTTATCCTTACCGTTAGTTGTGTAACAAACGAGTCGTAATTACGTAGTACTACTGGGTTTGACTAGCCCCACTCGGCACCAATGTTGACTGGAGGTCATAACGAGTGTAATTTCGATGTGAATTGCGAGTTCAGCGATGACTCGCGGAGGCAAACGGGAACAGTCTAGTTTCGGTAAGATGAACTGACACACTCCACGGATCGTAGTATCCAACTAAACTTAACATACCCAGTATATATCTGTTTACTATTTGTGTCTGTCTAAACCTGTGAACTCACCAACTTTATAGTTGACACTTTTTCGCATGTATTCTCAGGTAACTAATGGAGCACACGCTAGGACGCTCACCAGGACACACTAATGGAGTCAAGCTCACATATAGACTCATGTCCTAGGCTTGTGTGCATGTGTTCTGTTTTGAAAACAATTTAATCTTTGTAGTGTCTTGAACAATTACTTTCCGCTGCAAATATATGTATTTCTGATATTTAACATTTCCGCTGCATACTATGAGAACTTGTATTGTTTTACAAACTGTGTGAATGTGTAACTCATATAGAGTCGTTCTATATGACCATGTGCTATGATCCTGGCCACGTCACACCCACGTGGACTGACACCACGAGTGGGAATTTGGGGGTGTGACAGACTGGTATCAGAGCCTTGGTTATAGGGAACTAGGTTTGCATATAGTAAACTTAGACTATAGCCACTGCTCTACATTAGACACTACACTAGAACTTGCACACTGATGTTGTTATTATTATTATCAAACTGTTGTTTACTAATCCGAAAATTTACAGGATGGCCGATAACAACAGAGATGCTAACAGGAACCCGGGCAAACGCCCAGCGGTCGATGACATGACTGAGGAGAGTCGACGCAGGATCGACAGCATCGTGGCTCAGGTAGATGCTGAGATGGAGCGACGCGCCCAGATGCTAGCCAGGGAGCGATACTGGGGATGGTTGCCTAACCTCCTACGAGATTGGGTAGTGGGAGAGCGGGTGCCTACGCCACGATACAGGGGCGATACCTCAGAGGGTCCACGACTGCCGACACTTGGGATGCCGATGGAGAGAGCCTTCGCGGCTCATGTTGCTGTAACCCGGCGGGAGCTTCGGAGAAACGCCGAGCTGTCCGACGAGGTTCGTGTTCTTCGCGAGAAGAACGATCGCCTGGAAAGGCGAAGCGACCGACTGGAGGAGCAGAACGATCGCTTGGAGGAACAGGTGGAGACCTTACGTCTCCAGGTGTCTCAGCTCATGTCTCAGCATGGACAGATAGTTGATGTCATGCAGGAGCATGACGGGCGTATTACTGAGAATCGGACAGATATAGCCGAGACTCAGGCTATGGTACAGGCGAGTGACGCCATGCTTAACGCATGGGCGGCACAGTTTATCGAAGAGCCGCCAGCTGAGGATGACGGACCACAGTTCGAGGCCGAGGACCTCGAAGAGGGAGAGTTTGACGAGGATCCCGACGAGGATCCGGAGGAGGACGATGACGATGATGGGGACGCAGCTAGTAACATCTCCCATGTCTCCATGGACTCAGATTAGTAGATTTTCCTTATTTTGTACTGTCTTTCCTTTTATCTCATTTTAGCCTAGACGAGCGGGATGTGCTCGGAGAACTCGCATTGTACTTTCTTTTCAAATTATTGTACTTCAAGATTGATATTAATGGAAATTATGCTTCATTATTATTATCTGCTTTATTATTACTACTGTTATTTGAAGCTTTGTTATGATAGCTAACTTGACATTTGACATGACAACAATCCTAACTTTGGCTAACACTTAGCATCTGATGACTAACACTCTAACCTCTCGATATAGAAACATGTCGGGAAGAGGAACCAATGCCCTTCGACTCAAACGCAAGGCCGAAAAGGCACGGATCGACATGATGGTCGAACGGAAATTCAACAAGGTACTCGCAGAGTACGAAGCCAACCGACACGCCAGTGAGACGAGTGGCACTAACAACGGTACTAACTTTTGCCTAACGTGACTAGCATAGTATAGACAGCCTAGAAACTAACACGCTGTATTGAACTACCGATGCACAGGACCACAAGGAGGAGCGGCAAAGGGGTGCTCGTTTAAAGCATTCCTGAGCTGCCATCCTCACAAGTTTCAAGGAACTGAAGGAGCAGTGGGACTGCTTCGTTGGATAGAGAAACTAGAATCAGTTTTCTCTATGGCTGAGTGCTCGGACGAGAACCGAGTAAAATATGCCACGGGAGTACTGGAGGGACCGGCCCTAACTTGGTAGAATACTCATGTCCAGACGCTTGGACTGGATACCGCAAACTCCATTCCTTGGGATAACTTCACCAGAATGCTCCACGAAGAATACTGCCCTCGGGATGAGATCAGAAAACTTGAGGAGGAATTTTGGGTGCACAAGATGGTGGGATCCGAAATCGAGAAATACTGTACTCGGTTTCATGAACTGTGCAAGCTGTGCCCGGCAATGGTGACGCCGGAGTAAAAAAAGATCGAGCAATTCATCAGTGGATTGCCAGAACAGATACAGAGCACGGTGACAGCAGCCGATCACACCACCATTCAACCATTGATTCGCTTGGCGCACAAGCTGACTGACCAGGCGGTAGCCCAGGGGAAACTGCCTAAAAGGGGTGAACACCTGAAACCCCAAGAACCTAAGCGAAAGTGGGAGCCCAACAACAATCGAACCTTTTCACCCCAACAGCCAACTCAACACCGACCCACACCTGCCAAAGTCTTCACCGCCACACAGCCAAACACCCAAGGCAAGGGGGGATATCAAGGCAACAGCCCAAAATGCAATACCTGTAACTTCCATCACTTCGGCCCATGCAAAAGGACCAAGTGCACCAGCTGTGGAAGGAACGGGCACATGGCCAAAGAATGCCGATCAAACCCCAACAACAACAACCAAAACACACTCAAGGGGTGTTACGAATGTGGTAAACCGGGGCACATACGAAGGGACTGCCCGCAATTGAAGAAGGGTGGAGGTGGTGCAGCAAAAGGACGAGCATTTGTGATTGGCTCTGGAGAAGCTAAAGACGATCCACATGTCGTCACCGGTACGTTTCTTTTAAATAATGTCTATGCTAGTATATTATTTGATACCGGTGCCGATAGGAGTTTTATCTCTAGCGACTTTAGCAAATTACTTAATATGACACCAACACCACTAGACTATAAGTACACCGTAGAGTTAGCAGACGGCAAGCTGATCGAGACACAATATATCATCAAGGGATGTGTTCTGACACTAGCGGACCATCAACTAGTGATCGACCTGATGCCGGTAACTCTCGGGAGCTTCGACGTGGTGATTGGAATGGATTGGCTATCTGCAAACCACGCTGAGATCGTGTGTAACGAGAAGATTGTGCGAATTGCGTTGCCAAGCAGAGAGCAGATCTCAATCCAGGGAGAACGGCGCGGGATACCGTTAAACATCATGTCCTGTATGAAAGCAAGCAAATATCTGAAGAAGGGATACACGGCTATACTAGCCCTTATCACCGAACAGTCAAAGAAGGAACGGAAGATCGAGGACATTGAGGTTGTTCGTGATTTTCCGGAAGTTTTTCCTGACGATCTACCGGGACTACCACCAGCACGACAAGTGGAGTTCCAGATAGATTTAACCCCCGGAGCAGCACCAATAGCCAAGGCACCATACCGATTGGCTCCTACTGAAATGCAAGAACTATCTAACCAACTGCAAGAGTTGTTAGATAAAGGATTTATCCGACCGAGCTTCTCACCTTGGGGAGCACCGGTCTTATTCGTGAAGAAGAAAGACGGTTCATTCCGTATGTGTATAGACTACCGAGAACTAAACAAGGTAACGACCAAGAATCGATATCCCCTACCACGAATAGACGACCTGTTCGATCAACTACAAGGGTCCAGCTTCTATTCGAAAATCGATCTGAGATCGGGTTACCATCAACTCGGAATACAGGAGGACGACATACCGAAGACAGCCTTCAGGACACGGTACGGACACTATGAATTTCTAGTCATGCCTTTTGGACTGACTAACGCACCAGCAGTATTCATGGATCTCATGAATCGGGTGTGTAAACCGTATCTCGATAAGTTCGTAATCGTATTCATTGATGACATCCTGATCTATTCTAAGACTCAGGAAGAACATGCCGATCACTTGAGACGTGTCTTAGAACTACTAAAGAAGGAACAACTATACGCGACATTCTCCAAATGTGATTTCTGGATTCGCGAAGTTCAGTTCCTTGGACACGTAATAAACGAGAAAGGGATACACGTAGACCCAGCCAAAATCGAGGCAATCAAGAATTGGGCAGCGCCTAAGACTCCAACTGAGGTGCGACAGTTCTTAGGATTGGCCGGGTACTACAGGCGGTTTATCGAGGGATTCTCAAAGATCGCGCAATCATTGACTTCCCTCACACACAAAGACAAGAAATTCGAATGGGGAGAAAAGCAAGACGCTGCTTTCGATCTGTTGAAGCAGAAATTGTGCAGTGCACCAATCTTATCGCTACAAGACGGGTGCGAGGATTTTGTGGTGTACTGTGACGCATCAAAGCAAGGACTCGGTTGTGTGCTGATGCAACGTGAGAAAGTTATAGCTTATGCGTCACGACAATTGAAGGTGCATGAAAAGAACTACACAACTCACGACTTAGAGTTGGGAGCCGTAGTGTTCGCACTAAAGATCTGGCGACATTATCTGTACGGCACCAAGTGCACAATATTTACTGATCATAAGAGCCTACAGCACATTTTCGACCAAAAGGAGCTGAACATGAGACAACGCAGATGGGTCGAACTGATAGGTGATTATGATTGTGCAATCAAATATCATCCCGGTAAAGCTAATGTAGTAGCCGACACACTAAGCCGAAAGGAAACAACCAAACGCGTACGTGCACTACAACTTACCATCCACTCCGAACTACCAAATCAAATTCGGATCGCACAACAAGAAGCTCTGAAAAAGGAAAACCTTACCCTCGAAGCCATGCGGGGGATGGACAAACAGATGAAACAGAAGGATGACGGAGCTTACTACCTAATGGATCGAATTTGGATCCCACGCTACGGGGATTTGAGAGAAGTAGTGATGGATGAAGCTCACAAGAGTCGATACTCAGTACATCCAGGTTCTGACAAGATGTACCACGATCTAAAGGCAACTTATTGGTGGCCTAACATGAAGTCAGAAATCGCAACGTATGTGAGTAAGTGTCTGACTTGCTCAAAGGTCAAGGTAGAATACCAGAAGCCTTCGGGACTACTCCAACAGCCAGAAATTCCAGTATGGAAATGGGAGCAGATTTCCATGGATTTTATCACAAAGCTGCCAAAGACGACAAGTGGTTGCGATACCATCTGGGTTATCGTAGACCGACTTACGAAATCGGCACATTTCCTGCCAATAAAAGAAACTGATAAACTGGAAAAGTTGACCCGAATCTACTTGAAGGAAATCGTATCCAGACACGGAGTCCCAATCTCTATAATATCGGACCGAGACAGCCGTTTTACGGCACACTTCTGGAAGTCCCTACACAAAGCGCTCGGAACGAGACTGGATATGAGTACAGCCTATCATCCACAGACCGATGGTCAAAGTGAAAGGACCATCCAAACTTTGGAGGACATGCTTCGGGCATGTGTAATTGATTTCGGTAACAGCTGGGAGACTCACTTACCCTTGGTAGAGTTCTCGTACAATAACAGCTACCACACTAGCATTGGAGCTGCACCGTTTGAAGCACTTTACGGGCGTAAATGCAGATCACCACTCTGTTGGGCGGAAGTTGGTGAAAGCCAACTGATCGGACCCGAACTCGTGCACGAAACAACTGAAAAGATCGTGCAAATACGCAACAGAATGGCAGCAGCTCGGGATCGACAGAAGAGCTATGCCGACAAAAGGCGCAAACCTTTAGAATTCCAAGTGGGAGACCGAGTACTTCTTAAAGTCTCGCCTTGGAAGGGAGTGATTCGATTTGGGAAACGGGGAAAGCTAAACCCTCGTTATATAGGACCATTCGAGATCACTAAACGGATAGGCCCTGTGGCCTACGAACTACAGCTACCACAGGAACTAAGTAGCGTACACAACGTGTTTCACGTTTCAAACCTCAAGAAGTGTTTGTCGGACGAAACTCTCACAATTCCTTTAGAGGAAATCCAGATCGATGAACAACTACACTTCATAGAGGAACCGGTGGAAATTATGGACCGGGAACTCAAGAAGTTGAAACACAGTAAGATACCCATTGTAAAAGTTCGATGGAACTCACGACGAGGACCGGAATACACCTGGGAACGGGAGGATCAGATGAAGAAGAAATACCCTCACCTATTCGACGAACAAACCAACACCGGCACGTGAACTGAATTTCGGGACGAAATTCCCAATAACTAGGGGATGATGTGACACCTCGTAATTTCCAGGTCAGCAACTCTATTATTTTAATAATAATGTTTATTATTATTTCATACGTGGCACTAGAATAAATATATTTAGTGTGACACGTGGCAAAACAGTCTGAACACGCCGATAATTCAAGGAATTATCGCACAACACTCGCACGTGTCTTGAATAACGAACGTTGGTGAACGGATCAATCGGCAACACGAAAACACTGCACTTAGGTTCGGTGAACCTAAATTAGCTAGAACAAGACCAACATGACGAGAAACGATGATCGTATTCGAGAAATACGAAAGAATCGGTGCAAAACAATGAATTGGGCCTATTGGGCTCAGTCGAAACCCATCGCGGTACGCGATGGGCAGTCAATTGGACTTTCGCGGTACGCGAAGCTTGAGCGGGGAAATTTGAATTCTCCGAAAAACGTCGCGGTACGCGACGACCGATCATCTCCCACCATCGCGGTACGCGGCGTGTTTCGGGAACAGAATGATTATTTTAATCATCGCGGTACGCGATTATGATTCTTGGGCGGTGCCGCGGTACGCGACGCAGTCCTATGCGCAGAAATCTTTATAAAACCAAGTTTAATCATTTTGTTCACCTCTTCACACAATCTCTCGACTGAAACCTCTCTGAGCGGCCACCATCACCCTGTTACACCACCATTAACCACATTGGAGCCATTTGGAGGCTTTGGGGAGCAAGCTTGAAGACATTCCAAGGAAGAATTAAAGGTTTGAGGCTCAAGAACACCGTGTCTAACTCTTGCTCGCGAATAGCACCATTCCAGCAGCATCTAGGGCTTCTACAGACCTGCTCAAATCGTTTCTAGGCGTTCTAAAGCATTGTAAGGTAGTTCTCACGTTCAATCTTGTCTAAAATCATCACTAGGCACACATGCAAGCCATAATGGCCACATGCAACACCACCACCATCATTGTCACGAAATTTTGATGTTCTATATATGCTATTTGATGATTTACTTACTGATTTGATGATCTAATATCGATCTATGATGATTTTGATGTAACTAGATGGTCATATGTTGATTTTGTCACAAAATGGTCACTTTAAACAACATGCAAGCATGATCTACAATGTTTTATGTCGATTTCAGTATTTAAATGTCTTTAGAAATGATATGTGAAGTGTCCTACATGATTTACAATGTTGGATGATGTCAAAATTGGTTATTTGGGGCATATTGCTAAAAATAGTAACTTTTATGTTTCAAAGTGGTGATTTTTGATGAAATGGTAACATGCATGTGCTTAGATCTATATGTTATGCTTAAAATGATGATTAGAAACTATTGTGATGGGTACTTGATGCATAGGAATGTTTAGAATGGTCAAAAGGATGATTTTTATGAATGTTACTATAAATAGTAACTTTTTATCACAAGGTTTCATATGGTGGATGTGTATGATAATGTCTTAAGTCTAACATATTCATTTAGTGATTACATGATGATATTGGAAGAGAAATGTATTGGGAAACTTGATTGGGTGTTACTTTCATAAGTTACTAAATATAGTAACTTTATTTCGTTAATTCTATGATTTGTCACATGTTAGTTGCAACAAGCATGATTAATAGATTATTTAGGACTAATATGATGATAATAGATGATGTTGATTGTTAAACTTGTGAAAACATGCTTATTTTAGAAACTTTTCAAAAATGGAAACTTTTACGCGCAAGCTATGCTAAACCGGCTATGTGTAACTATGTGCTACGTGATAACATGCTCATTTAGGATAAATATGCATGTTAGAATAATCGGAATGTGATTTTATGCATAACTTGCCAAATATGGAAACATTCCTAAAATAGAAACTTACCATAAGTAGTAAGTTTCTTGTCGGAATGATTTTGGTATCCGTACACTTCACACGACACAAAAACCGCATGATACACGAACACTTGATCCAAACCGTCACCAACGGGTCGTTAGGTCAAACATGGTCAACTCGACCCACATAACCACTTAGTGTTGTTGAACACTAACAGGGTCCGGTGAGACCCACACTTGTGAACAGAAACTCATAGTACCTATGTGATATAGGCGACTACTAGCCGACGAGCTACTCAACTCTATTGAGCTAACACATTACACGAACTCAGGTGAGTTTACGGCCCCACTTTTACTCTTTAACTGCTTTTGTTAAACTATTGGGGTGAGAATACAATGCAACTGTTTTAGATGTATGACTGGTATGTTGTGAAAACTATTTTCGAGTGTAACTATTATCGCATAAAGTCCTCACTTATCCTTACCGTTAGTTGTGTAACAAACGAGTCGTAATTACGTAGTACTACTGGGTTTGACTAGCCCCACTCGGCACCAATGTTGACTGGAGGTCATAACGAGTGTAATTTCGATGTGAATTGCGAGTTCAGCGATGACTCGCGGAGGCAAACGGGAACAGTCTAGTTTCGGTAAGATGAACTGACACACTCCACGGATCGTAGTATCCAACTAAACTTAACATACCCAGTATATATCTGTTTACTATTTGTGTCTGTCTAAACCTGTGAACTCACCAACTTTATAGTTGACACTTTTTCGCATGTATTCTCAGGTAACTAATGGAGCACACGCTAGGACGCTCACCAGGACACACTAATGGAGTCAAGCTCACATATAGACTCATGTCCTAGGCTTGTGTGCATGTGTTCTGTTTTGAAAACAATTTAATCTTTGTAGTGTCTTGAACAATTACTTTCCGCTGCAAATATATGTATTTCTGATATTTAACATTTCCGCTGCATACTATGAGAACTTGTATTGTTTTACAAACTGTGTGAATGTGTAACTCATATAGAGTCGTTCTATATGAACATGTGCTATGATCCTGGCCACGTCACACCCACGTGGACTGACACCACGAGTGGGAATTTGGGGGTGTGACAATATGTATAGTTGTATTGCAAGTAGTGTGGAGTTCTTTTAGTTATGTGGTGGGATGTTGGCTGGGGCTTGTTCCCCTACATATGTCATATATATAAGCATAACTACTAGGATGAGATTCTACTTGTAAATATAACTATGGAGAGGCCATTGTGTGACAGGTGAATCAAACAAACTACAAGTAATATGTGTGCTATTGTGAATGTGTATGTGAACAATTCAAGGTTTTCAATTATCAAACTTATGAACTCACCAACCTAGTGTTGACTTTGTTTAAATGCATGTTTTCTCAGGTGACGAACATGTTTTTAGTCACCAGATATCAAGAATCATCTTTTGTAGATCTTGTACAGCTAGAGGACTTTTAGAAGACCTAGCTACATTTTGTGTGATAATACTTTTGGAATGACAAAACAATGAATCATCTTTTGTAGATCTTGTACAGTTACAAGATATAAACTCATTGATTCTTTTGATTAGATTTACTTAGTTAAATTATGAGGAAACAATGTAATTTAACTTTGTAATTCTATTTAATTGTCATGTTAGAATTTCTCATTTATATATCATGTGCTATGCAAACAATCTGATCATTTCGATTATCAAACGATATCGCGCCCCGAGAACTTTCCGCCTGACGGGAAAGTCGATCCAGCCCGCCGGCTCGGGGTGTAACACGTATCTCACGAATTGATTCTAGCTTTGCATTCGAATAGTTTAGCATTCACGTGTCTCATATATGTGGATACAAGCCTTGCTCTAGCATAGTTTGGCATTCACGTATCTCATATATAGACACAAGATTTGCGTTCATATAGTTTAGCATTCACGTATCTCATATATGTAGATACAAGCCTTGCTCTAGCATATTTTGGCATTCACGTATCTCATATATAGACACAAGCTTAGTGTTCACATAGTTTAGCATTCACGTATCTCATGCATAGATACCAGCTTTGCAATAGCATAGTTTGGCATTCACGTATCTCATGCATAGATACAAACTTTGCATTTAGCATGTAATCATAGTTTGTAGCATTTAGCATCTAGTAATAGCATATAGTTTGAGCATATAATTCATAGCATTCGCATTAGCATATAGTTTGAGCATAGAGTTTGTAGCATTAACCTTAATACATAGTTTGAGCATAGAGTTTGTAGCATTAGCATTGAGCATATACTTTGTAGCATTAGTCTTAGCATATAGTTTGAGCATGTAGCTTATAGCATTAGCATTAGCATCTAGTTGTAGCATGTAGTTTATAGCATTAACACTTAAGTTAAAGTGTTAGCTTCTAGATTTTAAAATAAGTGTAACAAGCATAAACATTAATATTAGCATTATGAATAAGTGTAAAAGCATTTATAAAACATTTCAATACTTGTTTAAAATGTATAACATGCTTCTCGGTCCCGAGGTAAAAACAAATTAGTTTGAAAAGGGACAAATGAACTCACCTTGCTGTTGATGTGGTTGACTAAGTATAAACAAGAATGCACGCACTCGTTGTTGTACTTGTGGTTGTTTTCAAGATCCTGTATTGATTTCACGTTGTATGTAACCTATAAGTATAAGTTGTATTTGTTTATGTGGGTATATGTGTGTGTTAGCCCCTAAGTTGGCTAACACCCATAGGTCTCGGTCATTATTCGGCCCTGTTTATTTATCATGAAGCGAAATATTGAAATCCTCCGATTGTTTGCAAATCCATAACTTAGGTTTTAAACTAGAATTTATAACCCTTGAATATCTTGCGTGAATTTGTATCATCCTTGTTCTACTTGTTTTATCCACCTTAAAGTCCTTAGCTAAAACTTTAAGGATTATAGTTTTAGGTCCTTGCATGATTTGCCTATTCCAATTATTTCCTCCTTTGTAGTAAATAGGGTTAATACTTAAATATATGCATGTTATCATCATTGAGTTGGCTTAGGGTATTAGTTTCGAATTAATGTATGTGGGCCGAATATTGACCTAGTCCCAATAAGGAATGGGCCGTTTAGTTGGGTTTGGGCCTTTGAAGATCACACATGGGCCATATGCATAAGGTGGGCCTAGCTAGTGTGGTTCCACTATTGGGCCGATTGAGACATTGCGGGCCTAACTAGCTTCTGGGCTGAATGGTAGGTGGCTGGTCTCGTGCATGGGACTCGTCTGAATGAATTTAAATGGCCGAAGGTAATTCTGGTCTGGGTTCGGTCATGGTCACAGCTCCGGCAAACCTTAGGGTCCGTTCGAGTGGAGATTCGTCCAAGCAAGGGTTCGTCGGCCATGTTTCGTTCACAGGTTCGCAGCCTATAGGTTCGTGGCTTCTAGGTTTCGGGAACATGGATAGGTTCGCCCATGCATGAATGGTTCGCGGTTGGAGGTTCGGTGTTCATGGGTTCGTTTGGATATTGGTTCGTCGGCCATGGCTTCGTGAATAAAGCATGCAGCGTTCGTGGATCATTAGGTTCGGTGAAGGATGGCTCACAGCAAGAGGTTTGGTGGTCCAAGGGTTCGGTGATGGTGAGAGGTTCGGCCATCCCTAGCCCAGCTCCACCGAGGTTCGGCGGTCCAAGGGTTCGGTCGACCCAGCTTCTTGCGATGCTGTTTATCACCATCATCGATTCCCGGTTGTTGCAGGTTCGTCCATAGCCATCCTCACCTTCCTGCTGCTTCATATTCACTTGTGTGGTGTTTGGGTGGAGGTTTGAGCTGGTTACAACCTTGTTCGACCAAAAGGGTACAAAAACCCTAGTTTTTCAGATTTTCATAGCTCCATACCTCAAGTTTCAGCGGTTAACTCTTCAGATCGGTTGTACTTCTAGGTAGAGGATGATTGTAGCTACGCGTAGACACCAAGAACACAAGATTTCATCACCAAATGAGCAAGATCTTGTAGTTTGAATTTGAGAATTTTAGAGAGAGAGAGAGAAAAACGGTGGGAGAGTTCTAGAGAGAGAAAGTGTAATAAATGAGAGAAATGGTCTCATTCAAGCCTTATATACCCCGTGCATGTTCGGGTTCGATTTCGTAGCTCGGTTCTCGTTTTCGTCGCGTTTTCGGCACGTTACGCGCGTGTTTTGTAAACTAAATAAAAAGAATTTATTTTCAAATGTTTGGAAGGTGGTTATTTCTAGTAAATCTTTTAAATCAACTTTTCTTGAATTATTTTATCTAAATTGATTATTTTAAGCGTTTCGTTAACTCACGTTACCATTGCGCGTATTCTATGTATTTTAAATAAAATAATTTTTTTTAAAGTTTTAAAAGATTGTGATTCCTAATAAATGTTAAATATTTAATTTTCTTAAATTATTATCGTTCGTTTCGTTTTTCGTTTTTGTTTCGTCAGAACGTGTCACCTTCGCGCGCGTATTTGTTAAAATCGTCACCCGAACGAACACTACGTTGGTTTCACTTTCTGATTCTTGTTTTCTACATTTCAGTCATCGTTTCAAAACGTTAAACTTTCAGATTTATTCGTACAGATCGTCACCTATACGAATAATTCGTCGATTTAGCATTCTGTAACGACATCCGTTATGGTTTTGTTCTGTTTAACCTCGCATACATTTATAAATAATAGCATTAATTCAAGCATTTGTGTATCTGTTCAGTGTTGTCTGATGTGTTTCTGACTGTTAAACCATGAGATTTATCGGGTTTCAGAAACGATAGCATAATAGTTTAGTGTCAAGCATCACAATGTTAATAGCATATAAGTAGTTCACATATTTTGTACCTGAGTTACTGTGCAAGTTACTGTTGAGATCACTATTCCGGTGACGTTTCCGGCACTGATGTTACAGTAATTTACTTAAATATATATGAAAGATTATGATAATATGTAAATGAAATGATGTATATATGTGAAGGATATTTAATCAAAAATAAATTTGATGTTTTTAAACTATATATATAAATTCTAATGCGTGTTAATTGTGATATTTATATATGTTACAAAATAGAATATAAAAAATTCATAAGCATGACCCACCTTACAGTTAAGCATAACCTTCACCAGAATCTTTAGGATGTTAAGAATCAAGAATGGGTTGTCAATTTAGACATTTAAATTCAACATATATGAACCAAAGCAATCATTTGTGTTTTTGAACTTATTGACTTTTTTATATAAAAAGCAAATTCAAACATATTAATAAAAACATTATTTCAAGAAGTCATAAGTTAACAAGTATTTTTTAACTAAATGTATTTTTAAAGTTAAATAAGCAATTTCAAATAAGGCATTATTTTCAACTGCACGATGTACAATTTGAACTATTTAGGGGGGCAGGTGGTAGTGGGTTAGGAGGTCTGGGGCATGGCGGGTCGTTACTGCAACGGGTAAACCTTCAAGGATCCTGAGCCGGAGAACAACAGTTCCGGGGCGCTCACCATGGGTTTCTTCAATACTGCAGTTGCAGGTTTTTCTTGCAGCGTGTAAAAGTTAAACACAAAGTGGGAGTAATTACAAATAATTTTTGGAATAAAATCAAGATATGGATTCATATATGAATCCATTAAATCAAAAACGATACATTGGTATCTGACTGCTTCCTGGGAGCTTTTCCCCACGGTTGATTTACGAATAGTCTGTTTGGTACAAGCCATTATGTAGAGATTATCACAGAATACGAACGCAGTTTTATCACCGGAAGAATTGAAATTCGTGGATAAAACTTTAGATCAAGCTATTTGTGGTTCCCTCAAATGTTTGATTGGATAAAATTCAATTCGCCGTAGAAGAACAAGTACGAAATCGTATATGTCTGAATGAACAAGTTAGTTTGATCGATCATGATTTTTGGAATATATGCGGATTTGGAAACAACCTCTAGGCAGTTTTTTCTTATTCCTAAATTTGCCACTAAAATTATTAAACGAATTTCATTTCAAAATTCGTAAAATCAATTTTTTAATTGATTTTTTAATATAGCAATTTAGGTATTTCAAAAAGAATGTATTTATTTTGACTCACAAGTCACAAGCGTTTTAAAAAAAAGTTTTTAAATGACAATTAATATTATTATTGTATTTATGTATTATTTTTTAAATAAGTGTTTAAAAATATATTTATGTTGCACACATATATTGGGGAATGATATATTAAATAAAAGAGAAATTTCAAAGAAATTTAAAAGGTCATAAAATGACAACATGTGTACAATAAGTACCAAAAGAGAATAACATTAAAAAAAAGATGGTACGTGCCACATGAAAATTACATGCGCTACATTAAGGGTTGTTTAACAATTTATGAACGAGCAAGACAATAGGATAATTTAATATGTGATTTCAACTCAATCATTAAGAGAGTTGCAGGGGTTTCATTGCTAGGCTAGGGGGTTTTCTCTCACCTATGGTGAGTTTCCTCCTATAAGGTGTGGATATGATCGGATGGGTCTATGACCCGTCAGTGATCCAAATTGCCGTTCAAAAAAAAACATTGTCCAACTGCTAACCAATTAAGAAAAATTAAGAAATTGTCTGTTTATAAAATTATCAAGAGACTATTAAATAACCCCAAAATCATTATTCAATAGCCTTGAATCCATAATCACTTTTAGATCAAAACCACATTTACACCACTTGACCAATCACATTCAAGCCCTCACTAAGCATAATTATTTCTCTAACTTTAATACAGCTGTACAGACCTGGAAGAAGGGTTACGTTTTTGTTACATCGTTTTCAAATTAATTTTTTTAAAAACATTTGGTCGGCGCTTTTTTTGTAATTTTTATAAAAATGACCCTAATAATGTTATAAAAATATTAAAAAATTAAAAAAAAAACATTTTTTACATAGGGTTTTCTAAGGTTTACTCAACTCAAATGTGTTTCCAATGTATACTTCCCCATCCAATATATATGTATAGGATTTGGTTCAAATAAGAACCCACCATATTTGTGGTAAACCTATTAACCCATTTAAGCCAATCAAATTCACCCACAACATAGATTCTCTTGCTTTAATGAGAGTATTATGAACTTTTTATTTCTAACCATATCACACTCTTAAAACTCTATCTATTGTTTCCTTTTTTTAAATCAAAGTTTCCCCCTTGATTTTTATACACTTATAACTTTTTTATACTATGTTATTTTTTTTATAAAAATTACACAATTAAACTCGTTATATTTTTCTCGTTAATTCCATAATAGTCATGCCAATTTTTTTTTGAATTTTTTTAGAGCGTTCGTAATTACACCAACGTAACGAACAATAAATACAATAATTTTCTCTCGTTTTTTCAAAATCTTTCCATCTTTAAAATGTTTTACAAATTATTTTGAGCGTTCGTAATTTTCTCTCATTTTTTCGAACGTTTGCAGTTACACCAACGTAAAATCTTTCCATCTTGTTACAAATTATTTTTTATTACAAAAATTAGTTCATTAATATTTTAAAAAATTAAGAACACTTTGAAAAAATCCAGCTCCTTACATCAGTGTAATTACGAAACTTTGTAAAAATTTAGCCCGTTACATCATTGTGATTACATCAGTGTAAAACGTCGTTGCATCAGTGTAAAACGTCGCTGCATCGGTGCAAATTACGAAAATTTTTAAAAAAATTGACAAAATTATACTTGAATTAAAGATAAAAAAGTGACAAATTTAATGGTGAAATTTTTATAAAAAAATAATAATGTATATAAAAGTTATGAGTGTTTAAAAAATTGGGGGGTAAACTTTTTTTAAAAAATGAATCAAGTACACCCCACCAAATGTCAAATCAGTGTAAAAAAATGCATTTCGTTACATCAGTGTAAAACGTCGTTGCATCAGTGTAAAACGTCGCTGTATCAGTGCAAATTACGAAAATTTTAAAAAAAATTGAAAAACTATACTTGAATTAAAGATAAAAAAAGTGACAAATTTAATGATGAAATTTTTATAAAAAAATAATAATGTATATAAAAGTTATGAGTGTTTAAAAAATTGGGGGTAAACTTTTTTACAAAAAGGAATCAAGTACACCTCACCAAATGTCAAAAATACCCTTAAACAAATATCATCCACATGTTTTTTCCAGATTTAATATGGACCACTCATTTTAAAACACATTATTTCAAGAACCAATCAGATTGAGTTATTCGGTTATGACCCAAATAGTGGGTTACCAATGGATCCTTACCCTATATGTATATATACATAAATATATATAATTATATATAAAATCTAATATATCTATATATATAAATATGTGTATAAGATATTGTGTGTGTGTATATATATATATATATATATATATATATATGAATGTGTGTGTAATTTAATATATGTGTGTGTATAGGGAGATGATCAAATGTTAACCCATGTTTATTGCGTTAACTAAATAACTACGTCTTATTACTTTGGGGTCCACACTAAAGTAAATTTAAAAGTGTATGTTTATTTTTTTTTGTAATTAATGTAGGGCCCACTTACACTAATAAAAAAATAAGAAGAAACTTACACTTTTAAATTTACTTTAATGTGGGCCCCAAAGTAATAAGATGTAGTTATTCGGTTATCGCAATAAGGAAGGGTTAACATTCGAACCATCTCATATATATATATATATATATATATTCTTTAGAAATCTTTGTGTGTACTGTCTATTGAGCATGGTGTGCCGGGACTTGAATCAACGTCTTCGTCATCTTCTTTATTTTTGATGTGTTAGAGTTCCAAAGTTTCACCTTGTCCTACAAATGGTAAAAGCATACTCCAATTTGGATGAGAATAAATATGTATATAGATAGTGGGAATAAAAACAAGATAAAAAGAAGAAATAATCAGAAGACAAATGAAATAAACAGAAGAAATAATGGCATCTACAATATACCCACTAGAAAAATAATCATAGATTTTTATAGATTTTTATCCTTTTGTTGACTAAGTAGTATTTTAATTCTTGTATCAATACTAGTATTGACTAAGTATTTTTTACTTTTTCTTTTCATGCAAAAGTTGACAACTATGTACCCTTAAAAGGCCTATATAAGGCATACGTATGTAGGTTTAAAATCATCCAACAAAGAAATATATATTAAGTTTTTTCAAAAAATCATGACATACTAAAATCATCCTTTCGTCTCCCTACCTCTTAACTCCAAATAACCTTAGATTTCTATTCTTCAAATTATATCTCAAGTATAAAAAAAGTAATATTTTTTTTTAAAATAGGGACTTATTCTATTAAGAACCATTAAATATGAAAGAAACAAAAGAACTACTTTTCAACCACATGTTTTAAGGAGTATCAGAGTAATTTTCCTTTAAAATATAGAAAGTTACTTTTTTACCCTTTTAAACTTGTGACTATAATTGGTTCTTTTAATTCTTAAGTACCAAAAGTTCTCAATTGAATATCCCCTATATATATATATATATATATGGAAATGATCAAATGTTAACACATGTTTATTGCGTTAACCGAATAACTACATTTTATTACTTTGGGGCTCACACTAAAGTAAAACTAAAAGTGTATGTTTTTTCTTTTTTAATTAATGTAGGACCCACTTACATTAATTAAAAAAAAAGAAGAAACATAAACATTTAGATTTATTTTAAAGTGGGTCCTAAAGTAACAAGATGTAGTTATTCGGTTAACGCAATAAGGAATGGTTAACATTCGAACCATCCCATATATATATATATGTATGTATGTATGCATGTAGATTAAAAATCAAGCCGAGCCATGAGCCGAGCTCGAGCCGAGCAATGAGCCGAGCCAGCCCTGGCTCAGCTCGTTTTTAACAAGCTTTTTTCAAGCCGAGCTTTTTTCGAGCGAGTCTCAAACCGCGAGTTTTTTAACAGCCCTACTCCTAGGTCGATTTTCACAACACTGGTTCCAGTAACCGAGAGACTTTTTGTTGTGCCATCAGAAAGTTTATGTTTCTATCTAGGGGTGTGCATGGTAAAACCATGACCGAAAATTAACCGATAACCACCCCAAACCATAACCGATTTCAACCAAAACCGACTTTAACCGACGGTTATGGTTAAGCTAAGCCATTAACTGAACCATTCGGTTACGGTTATGGTTAAGCCAAGCCATTCACTGAATTTAAACAAACCGAACCGATTATTGCATATTTGTTTTTTTTAATATTTCTAAGTGTGTATGTGTGTGTTTCTTTTTTTAAGAAGTTATGATGCAAGTTAAGTATAGAAAGGTGAACTATAACTTTTTATTGAATAAAAATAATATGAGTTACATAAGAGACTAAATATATTAGGAGATTAGTTAGTGTTCATAAGGTTTTTTCTTTTCTTCACTCATTTTCAGTCATTCTAAATTTATACAAGTTTTACTTATATTTTCGTTACCAATATAACTCTAGTTCACAAGCTTATTTGCAAGGCTTTTTTAGTTTTTCAACAATTTAATTATTAACCGAATTTAACCGAAACCGAACCATAACCGGTGGTTAACCGATCAATTGGTTATGGTTATGGATATGGATTTAGAACCGAAGTAGCGGTTTTGGTTATGAAAATAGCCATAACCGCACCGAACCGCACCATGCACACCCCTATTTCTATCGGTCTGTATGTCTGTCTGTGTGTGTTATAACACTCTTTTTCCTGACAGCAGCTATAAACGATTTTTTGGACCTTCAAAATGTTCAAAAATACTTTTACAAAATTCTGCAATATGTAAGTTTCAGTTATCATGAACAAAATATGTTTTGTATAAGTTAATTTGTGAAAAAAGAAACTTACAGTGAATGTTACAAACATTCATAGCAAAAACAATTTTTGTGGTTTATAATAACTATAATGGATTTGCATAAGCTCCAATTGCCTGAATTCATTGGATTTGAACCTCCGAGAGACATTCAAAAGGTGAATCTCAATTTTGGCACACATTCCACTACCGATGCTTTGGCGACAGACGTTGAAAAGATGGTTCTCCCTAATCCCAGCAACATCTCTGTTTCCCATTTTACGGATTTTAGTCCCCTTGGGCCTTTTGAAGCTACTAACATATTGGACTAGTCTGGGCCCAAACCGGGTTGGTCAACTCAATCCTATGACCGACAGTCTGTTACACCCCCTCCAAGGGGAGTGGCGTGTCGTACCATTCTTAGCCAATGATATTAATCGGAAGACTTACGTTAACCACAAAATGCAAATAAAATTGAACTTTCTGATTCATTGTAATATTCGCACAATGAAAAGTGCTTAGGGTGAAGAAATTACAAGATAATCATAAAACCTTAATTCTGTGTTTTAACAAGGTCCACTGCCTTAGCACGCGGGTGTGATTTCAAATGTGACAATTACGTTCGATGATTACGCCGTTATCAAATGAAAGCACATATCTTTGTGTTTGAAATCCACGTTGATTTAGAAATTGTGATTATTACAGGTTGAAAGTATGCGAGAAATCGTGAATGTGGGAGAAAACCGTGCGCGAAACGGAGTTCCGAATTCTCCGGAATCGTAAAACGAAGAAAAATACAAAAATATCAAAATCAGGGAGTCCGCGCGGTACGCCTAGTGTAACACCCATGTTACTTTATATCCCATCTAGACATTTAAAACACCTATTTAAGGTTTTCGTTTAGGTCCCAGAAAAACTTTTTTGTTTTGTTTGTAAACACACACACTGTACATCGTACAAACATTATAAACATGTTTAAGTATATTCACATACTTAAAATAAGTTAACTTATGCAAAATTTTCACAAAAGGTTTGATTATTAACTTCAACCCCCCACCCAAGCCTTCATGTTCGATCCCGATCACTTTCACCGATCACCCAACTCTTTTGTACATGTAAACATCGCATTTAAATCACCATTAGTTCGTTAGCACTAAGTAAGATCACCTCTCTATTTCCCCAATTGTATTCCATAACACCATATGGATACACTAATAATGTCCCAAATATAATTTGGTGACATTATTCAATCGAACACAAAACGATTTACTAACAGGTCATTTTCACCCAAAATCCCTTAAATATTTCATTCATGCACAATCATTATAATTTAATACAATACATATGTGCACACAAAACTCCAATTGTGCATCATATTTCCCAAAAGTCAAACTTAAACAATTTGACTCTTGAAATTGGATGTCTACACTCTTGTAGATCAAGATTTGTTCACACACCTTGTGAATCTATTACATTGGATTTGCAAGTCATATGTTCACACACCTTATGGATCGAAGCATGCACATTGCCAATTTAATGTCTACACTTTTGTAGATCATCTTTTGTTCACACACCTTGTGAATATACTACATTAGCTTTGCAAGTCTTATGTTCACACAATTGTGAATAAAAGCATGCACATAGCTAATTAAATGTCTACACTTTTGTAGATCATCTTTTGTTCACACACCTTGTGAATATACTAAATTAGCTTTGCAAGTCTTATGTTCACACAATTGTGAATCAAAGCATGCACATAGCTAATTTATTGTCTACACTTTTGTAAATCATAACCTCAACATTATGATGGTTGTTTACACTCTTGTAAATCAATTCAATCATTATCATTAGTTGAATATTCACACACCTTGTAAATCATTCAACTACAAGAACCATACTAACCATAACCATTTATATCAAATTCAATCAAAGCAACAAATCACATGTATGCTAAATGCACAATTACTTGTAGTATGGACTCACCCAATCCTACCACAAGTTCAATCAAATGGGTAACTTACACACAATTTGAACACATTCACTTGTGTTTACATAAAATACACTCCCAATTCATATGTTCACACACATGTGAATCATTTAACTACACTTTAACACACTAAATGCTCACTCTCAAGTGAATTAACAAAAATTGTCTACACAATTGTAGATCATCAAATGCAATTCTTTTTATCTATCAAATAGGTATCACATCATTAAAATTCAAAACAACACACTTATGTGTCTCATTGAGTTTTCACACTTTTTTGAATTACTCAAACTTTCACTAATATAATTATGTTCTCACCCTTGAGAATACACTAAAACAAAGTTTACAATATGTGTTATTTACACATATAGAAAACATTAAACACAAACAACAAATAGTCACACAATTATGATTCAAAATAACATATAATAGTGCCTAACTTCAAATTCAACATAAAGTCTATCACCCTTACATATGTTCACAAACCTTGTGAATCATATAAAGGCAAATCAATTACAAATTGTTCACATCCAAGTGAACCAATTTTAACATACTTTCTATAAACATATACACACTCATGTGGATTAATATCAATTAAAGCAAACATGAATGCCTACACACTTGCATGTCATCACTATATCACATTCAACACATGGTTTATATCCACGTGGATCACCAATTGATTTTTGTTCACATGATCACAATATTTGCGATTCATTATCACAACATTAAACAAACTCAACAGTAACGAGTGACTTACCTTGTTCAAATGGTTGATCACTTTCTACATCCACTTTTCCACTTCTGTGATTTACCTCTTGACTCCTACCACCAACACCTAGTTGCAATTCACATATAT
The DNA here is from genome assembly GCA_009363875.1 of Mikania micrantha. Classification (NCBI taxonomy): domain Eukaryota; kingdom Viridiplantae; phylum Streptophyta; class Magnoliopsida; order Asterales; family Asteraceae; genus Mikania; species Mikania micrantha. The sequence continues at coordinate 85,485,340 of CM018697.1, forward strand.
ACAACTAGTTTCAATACACACAACACCTATACACATTGATTCAAACTCATTGAATCTCAATCATCACTATGTGGCATTTAGGAGTCACATTACCATTTTACCCATTATATTTGTGTCAAAATCATTGACTTTCAATTCTCAAGCATTTAATCAAATACTTGGCGTGCACCCATTAATTTAACTAATCTTGGTGATGTTTAAACACTAACCAATCTCCTTTTAAACTCCAAACTCACCAATTCATTACTTTTATACAAGATTAGTCAAAATTTGATGCATATCTCATTCAAAACCATGATTTAATCATCCTACTATTATTATACTCAATGATATGGATTTCACAATAACCGGACATTATAACGGATCAAAACAAAGATTTCACCGTTAAAATATCGAGTTCTTCGTTTCTAATTATTCCTAGCAATCATCTAGGCAATAATCAACAACATTAATCATTGTATTATGTTCAAAACTAGATTTAATCCATACACTATCAAAATAGTAAGATAGTTCGAATCGTTACCCCTTTCGAACGGATTTTTCGAACGAAAACGATGATCAGTAGTTGTAGAAACGATCCCTAGCTCGATCCGTATGTTTGGATGGCTTCAAAACACTAATTAAATGGTTGAAAATTGCCCTAGATCGTCTGGAAGTCGAGTATATTCGACTAAGAATGAGTTCTGATCTAGCAGATCAGATTTTTATGTCAGCTGGGTCCGTCGCGTACCACCAACATCGGGGTATCTCTGTGAAACCATTTCTTCAACATATGATATGTATCACTGTTATCTGTGTGATTTTATGTGACTTTTGTAAGATTTCATGGGATTTTGCCGTTAGTATCTTTATCACAGTATCAAATGTCCTCATTCCTTGAAACTGTATCTAGTGAACCCATGTAGGGCCGAACAAGCATCAATGATAGTACTATCGGCTGACAACCCATTCACTGGGAGGTTTGCTTCTCCCCTTGTGTGAATGTCTGTTACATGTTTTCAAAACACTCTCTTAATGTTATTGATAGACATTAAGATAATGAGGCATCAAGATATTTACAGACGGGTAGTATCTTCGTAAAACGTAGATGTGTCAGAAAGGAACTTGATACGGGTCCCATGGTTATCTTGAACTCTGCATATCAAAAACTTGTATATCATATCATATCATATTGTTTAACTTAAACATTACGAACTCACCAGCTTTGTGCTGACCTTTCCAAACTCAAAACTTTTGCAGGTAGACAGTGACCATCGGTGAGGCTGCACTTTTGAACATTTGTATTTAAATAAATTAGTTGTGTTTTAATTTAGTTTGTAAACTGTAAGTTTGATTGTGATGACGAAAACCTTGTAATGTATTATCTTTAAGTTAAATCTATGTGTTGTGATACTGGATCAAGTAAGTCACACCTTATCTCTGAGACATCACCACTATGCTTCCGCAACCTTCTTAGTGTGACGAATGACATCATCAATAGGTGACAAGAGGCGGGGGTGTGACATCAAATTCCAGTCTTCTATATCTAATTAGCATCCTTCATGTATTCATTGTCTTTCCTGTCACAATGTTACCTGTATCACGAGCTAAAACATGTCAACTACATACGTAGTTGGTGAGTCATGGCCAGTGACATTAAAATAATAATCAAATCAAGTCTCACAACGCCAAGTACTCGTCCGTCGACGATCCTAACGCGGTGTTTGATAACATATACACTACTCTAGACCCACTGGGGCAGAGGCAATGTTGAATGACACACATGGGGTCCACTGTAGTGCTACACCAAATCCCTCTTATGACCAACCGCAACAACTCCACTGTGACACCCCGTAAATTCTAGGTCAGCTTCTATTTATTTAAATGTTTATTTAAATAATAATTGTACATGTGGCACTAGAATTTGTTTAATTTACCACGTGGCATGACGGTACGAACACTGACACAAACACGATAATTCGGTGAGTTATCGCAACACGCACATACGTGTCAAAGAAAACACGAATGTTGGTGAACATTTAGCACATCGTGTAACAAAACACTAGAAACCTCAAAAAAGCTCGAACATTGAACTTGGAAGTTCAAACGAGGCCGAAAGATAGTCCGTAAGCGTGAAAACGGCGACGAACGGATCAAACCACTGAAATTGGGCCTATTAGGCTCTTCTGGGACCCGTCGTGGTACGCGATGGACCTCAAGGAACCCCATGGCGGTACGCGATGGATGGGCGGGGAGTTTGAATCCTGAATTTCATCGCGGTACGCTGAACAAATTTTTGACCATCTCGGCGGTAAGCGACGAGGCTAACATGCATAAATCTTATAAATCCCAGGCACAATCATTTACAGCCACCCTACCACCTCATTTCTCGATTCCCAGACGCCTATACTTCGTCTTCTTCATCTGAAAACTCCATTGACAGCCAGTGAAGGCCATTTTGAAGCTCAAGGTTTGGAGATTGAAGCTTGGAGTCCACATAGAAGCTCGAACACCATCACCTTCTTCTTGTTCTTGTCCAAACCTACGAACCAGGAGACCAAGGAGCTAATTGAACATCATCTCAAGGATTCAAGAAGCATTAGAAGGTAGACTTATGATCCTCGTGGCTTAAAACCACCATTATTCGCACATACACACACTAGATCACACATGCAAGTGCATGAGATGCACATGCACGAAATTTGTGATGTTTGAATCTGGGTTTCTTGTTATTGCTGTGATTGATAATGATCCATGATGTTTAGATGAAGTTTCATGATGATCTATGAGTATGTGTATGTATGAAATATATGATTTTGTCATGAATGGTCAAAATGGTAACATGCATGTATGATCCATAGCTTGTGGGATGATTTGGATATTCAAATGTGTTTATGGATGATGTTAGAAGGTTATTGCATGATTAGATCTTGATAAAATGTATAAAAATGGATTTTTGATGACACTTTCTAAATATAGAAACTTTTTAGCTACATTTTGATGAGGATGACAAGATTATGAGCATACATGTATATGGGATTGCTATTAGAATGATGTTAGGATGAGCGGTAGGGAGGTCGCCAATGAGGAGAACCAAGCTGTAACATCAGTGCCGGACGCGTGCCGGAACAGTGATCGCAACAGTAAACATGTACAGTGATTCAGGTACACATTTCGTTAAACTATGTTTAGACTATTTATACATTTGATTAGCATGAAACTATTATACGATTGTCTGAATTTGACTGAAACTTTAGAGTTTAACAGTCTGAAACATGTCAGACAACATACTGTTGAAACATATATATACTTGATGTGATATTAGTTGCATAAACGTATGTGAGGTGAAACAAAACGAAATTATAGCGGTTATTGTTACGGAATGCTAAACCGACGAGTTATTCGTATAGGTGACGATCTGTACGAATGATTCTGATAGTTTAACGTTCTGAAATAATGACTTAACAGTAGAAAACAAGAATCAGAAAGCCAAACCATCGACGTGTTCGTTCGAATGACGATTCGAACGAATACGCGCGATGGTGACGCGATCTGATGAAACAAAAAACGAATAACGATACGAATGATTTTAAACTTAAAGAAATAAAATATGTCCTAGTTTACAATTTTGAAACTCATCATAAAATAATTTGAATTTAACTATTTTATTAGATCGCGAAGAAAATTAACGAAACGCGAAAATTATGAAACGCGTAAAAATAATTAAGTTCGACGAATAAGTTAATACAACGATAATTAAAATAATTTTTAGAAATAAATAAACATCTAACTTATTAAAAATAAACTATTTTTATTTAAGCTACGAAAAATACGCGTAACGTGCCGGATACGCGACAAAACCGTGAACCGAGCAACCGAAACGAACCCGGATACCCATGGGAGTATAAAAGCACCAAATACTTCATTTATTTCATTTTTATACCATCTCTCCCTCACACATGCTCTCAACCCGTCACCACCATCATCACCCAAGATTCCAACTTCAAAGCAAGAGATCTCCCTCAATTCTTGACGGAATCGCGTGATTCTTTCGCCTAAACGACCATCTCGAAGAGCCCTACAAGGAAGTACAGCTGATCTGAGAGTTTGGCCGACTGATTTTGAGGTATGATCAAGAGAATGTCGCGAAAATGAGGGTTTTGTAACCCATAATCGGAATACACACACACAACCCATGAAAACCCTAAACCATGCTTATATTTACATCACTATTAGCTGATCTTCGCAACACAACCCATGGGATTAACCGCATCGAGGGTTCCAGTTTGAGAACAAGTTGAGATACGCAGGGTTCGCGGCTCACACTCTCGGCCGAACCTTTCTAGGTGGAGCTAAGGTGGTCGAACCCTTCTGTGAACTTGGCCGAACTCTGCCCTCAACCATCTCAGACGAACCATGGAAGAAGATGCGAACCAGTTGGCCACGAATCCTTTCACATGATGACGAACCATAGGAGCTCAGGCGAACCTTACTGATCAAACAACAATGCCGAACCATTTGTCTGCCATCACAAACGAACCCTCAGCGTATCAACTACCCCCCCCCCCGAACCTGCACCTGGAGCCGAATCAAACAGACGAACCCTGGGTTCGCTGCTGACACCACCGAACCCTCACCTTTGTCAAACCATAAGGAACGAACCTTGTGTGTCACTACCTTAGCCGAACCTTAACTGAATAAAGTTATAGGTTCGCTGCTTAGGGTTATGCAATTCGTTGATATTGAGAACGGCAACGCAGGTTGGTCAGATGGGCCCAGCATTAATCAAACAGGCCCAATAGCAATTGCCGGCCCAAGCCTTAAAGTTCACACGAACCATTTCTTTGACTAAGCCCAATAATCAGCCCAATAGCCATGAAAACGGCTTAACAGTTTCTCCGAATCAACTCATCAATCGGCCCACACATATTTCCTAGGCCCAACTCTATTCCATGGGCCATCTCATTGTTACGGCCCAACATGGGCATTTTCGGCCCAATAGGACACCCAATCGTTTGATTTCAATATGTAGACCATGTTGGCCCAAATGGCCCATGGTCGCCATATCGACCCACTTTACCCAAAGAAGGCCCAACCTAAACCTCTCGGGCCAAACTCTTTTGGTTAGATCAATAAATATTCAAGAGGCCAATAGTGGCCCATATGACTCACGAGACTCAACAATATCCGGCCCAATGGATTCAAGTAAATAACAAACGCACGAATGAATGTTTGATATGATCAAAACAAAGGATAAAAATATTATGGGATATCATTTTGTTGTTATGAAGTAATAACAAGTCGTAAACAAACTACATAAAGGCTTGAAAGCCTATTATACAATTGATAACTTGTAACTAATGAGCAACCACGGGATCTTGAACAATAAATAATTAGGGCCGGATAATAAACAAGATTTCTAAGTGTTAATCAACTTTAGGACTAACACTTACGTGCACAACAAATTCTTACAAACTTATACTTATAAAATACAACATTATGAAATCAATACAGGAGCGTGAACATTAAATCAAGTGCAAACAAAGAGCGCGTGCATTCTTATTCTACTTGATCAAACACTTTGGACCTAAGGTGAGTTCATTGTCCCCTTTCAAACTTATTTGTTTTACTTCGGGACTGAGAAGCATGTTAAACATTTTTTTTTATTGAAATGTTATTTAATGCTTGAAAACATAAACATGATTACTCATGATTGAAACCTTTACTTTAAGCTTGATGCTTAAAATCAAATGTTGGTTACTTGATACAATTACATGAGATTTGATGCAAATACATGAGACTTGATACAATTACATGTGACACGATACAATTACATGATACTTGATTTAATTACATGAGACTTGATACTATTACATGAGACTTGATGCTATTACATGAGATTTGATGTTGGAAACTATTACTTGCTCCTAGGCCATCATACATGTATCTAACCATAGTCTACGTAATTGCTAAACGTCTGGTATTCCAGAGCTTGTACCTATGGGGTGAGATACATGTAATAACATAAACATAATGATACTCAGCTATTACCTGGTTATAAGGGACATATAATTGCTAAACGTCTGGTATTCCAGAGCTTTTGTCAGCTTATAAGAGGTATGTAAAGGCTAAACATGAAAGTATCGATTCTAAGCTATTATCTGGTTATAAGGGACACGTAATTGCTAGACTTCTGGATATTCCAGAGCTTGTGTCTGCTTATAGGAGGTATGTAAAGGCTAAACATAAACGTAACGTTACGGGGCTATTACCTGATTATAAGTGACATGTGATTGCTAAATGTCTGGTATTCCAGAGCTCTTGTCGACTTATAAGAGGTATGTAAAGGCTAAACATGAACCTATTGAATGCTAAGCTATTATCTATATAAGAGACATGTAATTGCTAAACTTCTGGTATTCCGGAGCTTTTGTCTGCTTATAGTAGATATGTAATTGCTAAACTATGTGTGTACGAAACTATGATGCTTGATAAACATGATGCGAAACTAACACTTATGAAAACAAAAGACATGAAAACTTTGAAACAGATAACCAAAGCTTTGATGAGGATTGAATGGTTTGGTAGGTAAAATGCTTAATTATTATTAATAACAATGTCATATCCGGGTTAGTATGTGGTGGGATGTTGGCTAGGGCTTGTTCCCTTACATATGCCCTATATATAAGCATACCGACTTGGATATTACAGGTGGAGTTAATAAGGTTAAGTTTTTACCGAAAGAGGTTTGTGAAACTATTTTAAACTTATAAACTTTATGAACTCACCAACCGTTGTGTTGACTTGATCTTTTTACATGCTTTCTCAGGTGAAGAACAGGTTTAAGTTAAGCTTTTGGATATGCATACTAGGCTGCCCAGATAAAGGACCTAGTAGACTTTTGAAGAAGCACATACTTTGTTGATGCCATATATCATTTTTGATATCTTGTGCTTACGCAAGATATAAACATTTGGTCCTTTTGGTTAGGTTTACTTAGTTAAATTGCAGAACATTGCTATTGTAATTTAACTTTGTAATCCTATATATCATTTGATTGTGCTTTAGTTATTCTTAAACGTTGATGCTATGTAAACAATCTGATCATCATGATTATCAACCGCGATATCACGCCCCGGGAACCTTCCGCCCGGAGGGGACTCCGATCCAACCCCGCCCGCTCGGGGTGTGACAGATTGGTATCAGAGCTCAAGGTTATAGAGAATAATAGGTCATCTACTTAAACGGTTTGGCCTAGACTATAACTTAGGGACCCACATGTAGAGAACTTAAGACTTAAGTTTGCATTATGTTTTCTGCATTCGATCATTGCACTAACCAAATTCTTTTGGTTATGATCAGAATGCCGCCGAGAAAACAACCTACTCCGCAAGTCTCTGCTCCTCACTCATCGACACCATCACCACCGGATTCACCACCGCCACCTCCACCTCCTCCGCACTCTCCACCACCAGGCTCAAGCAATACACCGACACTGGATCCTGCTACTATCGCGTTGGCTACACTACTGAGTACTCAACTGACTAGCCAGTTGAAAGATGTCATCCCAGAGATGATAAACAGGATCCAGGGCCATGGCAACACTTCTGGTCACACTACAGGAGAAGCTAGTGGAAACACTAGCCATACGTCTGACTGCTCTTACAAGTCCTTTGTAGGATGCAAACCTCCTAGCTTCACTGGAGTAGAAAGAGTTGTTGGATTAATCCAATGGCTAGAGAAAATGGAGAACACTCTGGACATTAGCAACTGTCCAGAACACCATAAGGTTCGCTATGCAGCTGGTTCATTCAGCAAGCGAGCTCTAACATGGTGGAACGCACAGATCAGGGCTAAGGGAAGAGAGGAAGCAATGGCAATGCCTTGGGCAGAATTTAAGCTTCTTCTGAGGAATGAGTTTTGTCCAAAAACATGAACTGCAACAATTGGAGATTGAGCTCTCGAATCATGAAATGAAGGGAGCTGACCACATGACTTTTACCAACCGCTATCATGAACTGGTAGCCCTGGTGCCAGAAATGGTACCAACCTTGGAGAAACTGATTGATCGCTATGTGGCAGGATTACCTTCATGTATACAAAGCGTTGTACTAGCTTCATATCCTGCTACTTTGGAGTCAGCCATTTCCCTCTCTGCTAAGCTTACCAAAGTAATGGTAAAGTCTGGAGTTTTAAAAGATGATGCTGGAAAAGCCAAGGAAACAACATCAAAGAAACCCGAGTACCATCAGAAAAAGAAACAGAAGGTCGTAAAGAACTATGCGGCCGTCACTCCTTTGAGACAGGCACCTACAACACCTGTCAACCCTACTACTAGGGGTTATGGAGGGGAATATCCCCAGTGCACAAACTGCAAGTATCATCATCCTGCTGGTGCTCAATGCAGGAAGTGCACGAATTGTGGCCGGTTTGGCCACTGGGTGAACAAATGCCGCTTTGCGGTAAATCAGGCTACCAACACTGCAACGAGAGCACTACCTCCACCACCACCACAGAACCCAGTCAACAACAACAACAGAGGATGCTACAACTGCGGGGAAGTGGGTCATTTCTCCCGCAACTGTCCAAAGAAAGTGCAACCTGGAGCACAGGCACCTCGCGGACGAGCCTTTGTTATCGGAGCCAATGCAGCACGTCAGGACCCTAATGTGGTCACTGGTACATTTCTTTTACATGACTCTTATGCATCTATACTATTTGATACTGGTGCAGACCAGAGCTTTATTTCATCTGATTTTGCACGACAACTTAGCCTTACTGAGGAAACTTTAGATTCTCTATACATTATTGAGGTAGCGAATGGAAAACAAGTTACTGTTAGCACTATACTTAGGAACTGCCCACTTACACTTATAGATCATACATTTTCCATCGACTTGTTACCGATGGAGTTGGGCAGTTTCGATATCATCGTGGGGATGGATTGGCTCTCACTCAATCGAGTGGAAGTCGTCTGTTCCGAGAAGCTACTTCGGATTCCAGCAACGGATGATCGTGTATTGGAAGTTCGGGGGGATCAAGCAAAGAGAAACGTAAAGATCATTTCATGCATAAAAGCGCGTAAGTGTCTGCAAAAGGAGTGCTTAGCATTCTTGGCTCATGTGGTGAACAAGGACAAAGACAAGAAAACAATACAAGACGTACCGATAGTGAAGGAATATCCTGAAGTATTTCCGGAGGATTTACCTGGTTTGCCCCCTGTGCGACCGGTAGAGTTTCGTATCGATCTGATTCCTGGAGCAACGCCTGTTGCTAAATCTCCTTATAGGTTAGCACCGTCGGAGATGCAGGAATTATCTAACCAATTACAGGAACTGCTTGATAAAGGATTCATCCGACCGAGCTACTCACCTTGGGGAGCTCCGATTCTGTTCATGAAAAAGAAGGATGGATCTTTTCGCATGTGTATAGACTACAGGGAGCTAAACAAGCTAACCATCAAGAATCGGTATCCATTACCGAGGATTGATGATTTGTTTGATCAGTTGCAAGGAGCTCAATACTTTTCAAAGATCGATCTGCGTTCCGGATACCATCAGCTCAGAGTACAAGATGAAGATATACCAAAGACGGCGTTTCGTACCAGATACGGGCATTATGAGTTCATGGTGATGCCTTTTGGTTTGACGAATGCACCGGCGGTTTTCATGGATCTCATGAACCGTGTGTGTAAGCCATACTTGGATCAATTTGTTATTGTTTTCATCGATGACATCTTGATCTATTCTAAAAGCAAAGCAGAACACGAGCAACATCTTAGAACGATCTTGGAACTGTTAAAGGAAGAGAAACTCTATGCCAAATTCTCTAAGTGTGAGTTTTGGTTAAAAGAGGTTCAATTTCTAGGCCACGTTGTTAACAGTGAGGGAATTCACGTTGATCCTGCCAAGATCGAGGCAATAAAAGATTGGGACACTCCGAAGACACCTACGGAGATACGTTCTTTTCTAGGCTTAGCAGGCTATTACAGAAGGTTCATCTCGAATTTTTCTAAGATAGCCCTGCCACTCACGAAGCTAACACAGAAAAGCGAGCCGTTTATTTGGGAAAAAAGCAAGAAGAAGCCTTTCAGACGTTGAAGCAAAAGCTATGCGATGCTCCAATCTTATCTCTTCCAGATGGTTGTGATGACTTTGTTGTGTATTGTGATGCATCCCATCAGGGACTTGGCTGTGTACTTATGCAGCGAGACAAAGTCATTGCTTACGCTTCAAGACAATTAAAGATTCATGAGAAGAACTACACTACTCATGATCTGGAACTGGGAGCAGTGGTGTTTGCACTGAAGATCTGGAGGCATTACTTATATGGAACCAAGTGTACCATATTCACTGATCACAAAAGCCTACAACACATATTTGATCAGAAGGAACTCAACATGCGTCAGCGACGTTGGGTTGAGCTTCTGAATGACTATGACTGTGTGATTAAGTACCATCCGGGCAAGGCAAACGTTGTTGCTGATGCCTTGAGCCGGAAGGAACGGGTCAAACCTTTGCGCGTCAGAGCAATGGGAATGACTGTGCAGACAAGCTTACATGACCACATTATGCAAGCACAACAAGAAGTGATTGAACGAGAAAACTTGAAGAAAGAACTTGATTGCGGTGCAGAGAAACAATTGGAAACAAAACCTGATGGACTCGTTTACTTCAAGGATCGTATCTGGATTCCTGCAGTAGATGAGCTAAGGAAACTTATATTTGATGAAGCCCATAAGACCAAGTACTCTGTGCATCCCGGTGCTGATAAAATGTACCAAGACTTACGTGCATTTTATTGGTGGCCGGGCATGAAGAAAGACATAGCTGAATGTTGGTCGATGCATTACGTGTGCTAAGGTGAAGGCAGAACACCAGAAACCATCTGGTTTACTGGAACAGCCTGAAATTCCACTTTGGAAGTGGGAACAAATAGCTATGGACTTTGTTACCAAGCTACCCCGCACTTCCAGTGGACATGATACTATTTGGGTTATCGTTGATCGATTAACCAAGTCCGCTCATTTCTTGCCAATGCGAGAAACTTACACGATGGATAAACTAGCTAAGCTTTACATCGACGAGATAGTGGTACGCCATGGTGTGCCATTGTCTATCATTTCGGATCGTGATAGCAGATTTACATCAAGGTTCTGGCAATCATTGCAGAAATCTCTAGGGACGCAATTAAACTTGAGTACGGCTTATCATCCACAAACGGATGGGCAAAGCGAACGTACCATCCAAACCCTGGAGGATATGTTAAGAACTTGTGTTCTAGACTTCGGTGGTAATTGGGATTCCCACTTGCCACTAATCGAGTTCTCCTACAACAACAGTTATCACAGCAGCATCGGTTGTGCCCCATTCGAGGCTCTTTATGGCCGGAAATGTCGGTCACCGATCTGTTGGTCAGAAGTGGGAGACAATCGTATCACTGGGCCAGAACTTATTCAAGAAACTACAGACAAGATTGCTCAAATACAACAAAGACTGCAAGCAACCCGAAGCAGACAAAAGAGCTATGCTGATAAACGGCGCAAGCCGTTGGAATTCCAAGTGGGAGATAGTGTAATGTTAAAGGTTTCCCCATGGAAGGGCGTAGTTCGATTCGCAAAGAAAGGCAAACTAACACCACGATACGTGGGACCGTTTGAGATCATCGAACGTATTGGTCCTGTAGCATACAGATTGAGTTTACCAGATGAACTTAGTGGTGTACATGACGTGTTTCACGTCTCAAACTTGAAGAAATGCCTTGCTGATGAAACTCTTGTCACACCAATTGAAGAGATTCAATTGGATGAACACTTACGTTTTGTTGAAGAACCATTGGAGATTTTGGATCGTAAAGTCAAGCAACTGAGACGAAGCCGTATTCCTATCGTTAAAGTTCGTTGGAACTCAAGGCGCGGACCCGAGTTTACTTGGGAACATGAAGATCATATAAGAAACAAGTATCCCCAACTCTTTGCCAAGGAAGTCGTACCGAATAACGAGTCTTAAATTTCGGGACGAAATTTCTCTAACAAGGGGAGACTGTAACATCAGTGCCGGACGCGTGCCGGAACAGTGATCGCAACAGTAAACATGTACAGTGATTCAGGTACACATTTCGTTAAACTATGTTTAGACTATTTATACATTTGATTAGCATGAAACTATTATACGATTGTCTGAATTTGACTGAAACTTTAGAGTTTAACAGTCTGAAACATGTCAGACAACATACTGTTGAAACATATATATACTTGATGTGATATTAGTTGCATAAACGTATGTGAGGTGAAACAAAACGAAATTATAGCGGTTATTGTTACGGAATGCTAAACCGACGAGTTATTCGTATAGGTGACGATCTGTACGAATGATTCTGATAGTTTAACGATCTGAAATAATGACTTAACAGTAGAAAACAAGAATCAGAAAGCCAAACCATCGACGTGTTCGTTCGAATGACGATTCGAACGAATACGCGCGATGGTGACGCGATTTGATGAAACAAAAAACGAATAACGATACGAACGATTTTAAACTTAAAGAAATAAAATATGTCCTATTTTACAATTTTGAAACTCATCATAAAATAATTTGAATTTAACTATTTTATTAGATCGCGAAGAAAATTAACGAAACGCGAAAATTATGAAACGCGTAAAAATAATTAAGTTCGACGAATAAGTTAATACAACGATAATTAAAATAATTTTTAGAAATAAATAAACATCTAACTTATTAAAAATAAACTATTTTTATTTAAGCTACGAAAAATACGCGTAACGTGCCGGATACGCGACAAAACCGTGAACCGAGCAACCGAAACGAACCCGGATACCCATGGGAGTATAAAAGCACCAAATACTTCATTTATTTCATTTTTATACCATCTCTCCCTCACACATGCTCTCAACCCGTCACCACCATCATCACCCAAGATTCCAACTTCAAAGCACGAGATCTCCCTCAATTCTTGACGGAATCGCGTGATTCTTTCGCCTAAACGACCATCTCGAAGAGCCCTACAAGGAAGTACAGCTGATCTGAGAGTTTGGCCGACTGATTTTGAGGTATGATCAAGAGAATGTCGCGAAAATGAGGGTTTTGTAACCCATAATCGGAATACACACACAACCCATTAAAACCCTAAACCATGCTTATATTTACATCACTATTAGCTGATCTTCGCAACACAACCCATGGGATTAACCGCATCGAGGGTTCCAGTTTGAGAACAAGTTGAGATACGCAGGGTTCGCGGCTCACACTCTCGGCCGAACCTTTCTAGGTGGAGCTAAGGTGGCCGAACCCTTCTGGGAACTTGGCCGAACTCTGCCCTCAACCATCTCAGACGAACCATGGAAGAAGATGCGAACCAGTTGGCCACGAATCCTTGCACATGATGACGAACCATAGGAGCTCAGGCGAACCTTACTGATCAAACAACAATGCCGAACCATTTGTCTGCCATCACAAACGAACCCTCAGCGTATCAACTACCCCCCCCCCCGAACCTGCACCTGGAGCCGAATCAAACAGACGAACCCTGGGTTCGCTGCTGACACCACCGAACCCTCACCTTTGTCAAACCATAAGGAACGAACCTTGTGTGTCACTACCTTAGCCGAACCTTAACTGAATAAAGCTATAGGTTCGCTGCTTAGGGTTATGCAATTCGTTGATATTGAGAACGGCAACGCAGGTTGGTCAGATGGGCCCAGCATTAATCAAACAGGCCCAATAGCAATTGCCGGCCCAAGCCTTAAAGTTCACACGAACCATTTCTTTGACTAAGCCCAATAATCAGCCCAATAGCCATGAAAACGGCTTAACAGTTTCTCCGAATCAACTCATCAATCGGCCCACACATATTTCCTAGGCCCAACTCTATTCCATGGGCCATCTCATTGTTACGGCCCAACATGGGCATTTTCGGCCCAATAGGACACCCAATCGTTTGATTTCAATATGTAGACCATGTTGGCCCAAATGGCCCATGGTCGCCATATCGACCCACTTTACCCAAAGAAGGCCCAACCTAAACCTCTCGGGCCAAACTCTTTTGGTTAGATCAATAAATATTCAAGAGGCCAATAGTGGCCCATATGACTCACGAGACTCAACAATATCCGGCCCAATGGATTCAAGTAAATAACAAACGCACGAATGAATGTTTTATATGATCAAAACAAAGGATAAAAATATTATGGGATATCATTTTGTTGTTATGAAGTAATAACAAGTCGTAAACAAACTACATAAAGGCTTGAAAGCCTATTATACAATTGATAACTTGTAACTAATGAGCAACCACGGGATCTTGAACAATAAATAATTAGGGCCGGATAATAAACAAGATTTCTAAGTGTTAATCAACTTTAGGACTAACACTTACGTGCACAACAAATTCTTACAAACTTATACTTATAAAATACAACATTATGAAATCAATACAGGAGCGTGAACATTAAATCAAGTGCAAACAAAGAGCGCGTGCATTCTTATTCTACTTGATCAAACACTTTGGACCTAAGGTGAGTTCATTGTCCCCTTTCAAACTTATTTGTTTTACTTCGGGACTGAGAAGCATGTTAAACATTTTTTTTTATTGAAATGTTATTTAATGCTTGAAAACATAAACATGATTACTCATGATTGAAACCTTTACTTTAAGCTTGATGCTTAAAATCAAATGTTGGTTACTTGATACAATTACATGAGACTTGATACAATTACATGAGATTTGATGCAAATACATGAGACTTGATACAATTACATGTGACACGATACAATTACATGATACTTGATTTAATTACATGAGACTTGATACTATTACATGAGACTTGATGCTATTACATGAGATATGATGTTGGAAACTATTACTTGCTCCTAGGCCATCATACATGTATCTAACCATAGTCTACGTAATTGCTAAACGTCTGGTATTCCAGAGCTTGTACCTATGGGGTGAGATACATGTAATAACATAAACATAATGATACTCAGCTATTACCTGGTTATAAGGGACATATAATTGCTAAACGTCTGGTATTCCAGAGCTTTTGTCAGCTTATAAGAGGTATGTAAAGGCTAAACATGAAAGTATCGATTCTAAGCTATTATCTGGTTATAAGGGACACGTAATTGCTAGACTTCTGGATATTCCAGAGCTTGTGTCTGCTTATAGGAGGTATGTAAAGGCTAAACATAAACGTAACGTTACGGGGCTATTACCTGATTATAAGTGACATGTGATTGCTAAATGTCTGGTATTCCAGAGCTCTTGTCGACTTATAAGAGGTATGTAAAGGCTAAACATGAACCTATTGAATGCTAAGCTATTATCTATATAAGAGACATGTAATTGCTAAACTTCTGGTATTCCGGAGCTTTTGTCTGCTTATAGTAGATATGTAATTGCTAAACTATGTGTGTACGAAACTATGATGCTTGATAAACATGATGCGAAACTAACACTTATGAAAACAAAAGACATGAAAACTTTGAAACAGATAACCAAAGCTTTGATGAGGATTGAATGGTTTGGTAGGTAAAATGCTTAATTATTATTAATAACAATGTCATATCCGGGTTAGTATGTGGTGGGATGTTGGCTAGGGCTTGTTCCCTTACATATGCCCTATATATAAGCATACCGACTTGGATATTACAGGTGGAGTTAATAAGGTTAAGGTTTTACCGAAAGAGGTTTGTGAAACTATTTTAAACTTATAAACTTTATGAACTCACCAACCGTTGTGTTGACTTGATCTTTTTACATGCTTTCTCAGGTGAAGAACAGGTTTAAGTTAAGCTTTTGGATATGCATACTAGGCTGCCCAGATAAAGGACCTAGTAGACTTTTGTAGAAGCACATACTTTGTTGATGCCATATATCATTTTTGATATCTTGTGCTTACGCAAGATATAAACATTTGATCCTTTTGGTTAGGTTTACTTAGTTAAATTGCAGAACATTGCTATTGTAATTTAACTTTGTAATCCTATATATCATTTGATTGTGCTTTAGTTATTCTTAAACGTTGATGCTATGTAAACAATCTGATCATCATGATTATCAACCGCGATATCACGCCCCGGGAACCTTCCGCCCGGAGGGGACTCCGATCCAACCCCGCCGGCTCGGAGTGTGACACAAGCAATACTCCAGAACACTTGGGCCGAGCAACTCATTGTGGAGTCCGAGCTGGACCAGGACAGGGACCCCAGTTCGAGGTCGAGGACCTCGAGGAGGACGATTTTGATGAGGATCTTGACGAAGATCCCAAGGAGGACCAGGACGACGGTCCTGCGGACAGTGGAGATTCACACTCCATGGTGGCGTCACATTAGTTCGATTTTTCATTTCAGTACTTTACTTTTTGTATGCCTAGATGAGCGGGATGTGCTCATATAAATTTAGTAGTAGTACTACATTTTGAAAATCATTGTACTCCAAATTTTCATTAATGGAAAGATGTTTTGTCTTTATTTACTTTGTATCTTGATCATGACTATGGTTGCTTACTAACATGACATCTAACATAACTCCTGACTAACACTCTACCACATGATGACTAACACACCATTCCTTCGTATAGAGCTAACAAGATGGTTGGACGAGGAACACACACGTGCCCCAAAGAGACAGATTGGTGCAGCAACCATCAAGATGATGGTCGATCGCAGGGTGAACAAGGCGATTGCCGAATATGAGGCAAGTCGCCAACACAGTGAAACCAGTGGAACCAACAACGGATCGCATGACAGCGCCAACAAGGGGTGCTCGTTCAAACACTTTTCTGAACTGCCACCCCCACACTTTCAAAGGAACAGAAGGAGCTGTAGGAATGCTCCGTTTGGGGTGTTCATCGGGTCGGATAATGAGTTATTCGGGTTTGAAAATTTTTTAGGTGTAACCGAAACCCGACCCGACCCGAAATTCAAAATATATTATCCGACCCGAAAAACCCGAATTCATCCATCCGAACAAGCCTGTTTTTTTCGGGTTATTCGGATATCCGACCCGAAAAAACTAATGTTTGCATATCTGATACCCGACCCGAACCGAATTTAAAATCATATTATCCGACCCGAAAAACCCGAAATAGATTTCGGGTAAGGTTTTTTCGGGTTTCGGATACGATTCGGATTTTGAATTTTTTCGAGTTTCGAATATTTTGAACACCCCTATGCTCCGTTGGATAGAAAAGGTTGAATCTGTCTTCGCCATGTGCGAGTGTGCTGATGAAAACCGGGTGAAATACGCGACCGGTACTCTTGAGGGATCGACCCTCACATGGCGGAACACCCATGTCCAAACATTGGGTTTGGACGATGCTAACTCTATGACATGGGTAGATTTCACCAGATTGCTGCAAGAGGAGTACTGCCCGAGGAACGAAATCAAAAAGCTGAAAGAGGAGTTCTAGGTCCACAAGATGGTGGGATCGAAGATCGAACAGTACTGCACACGGTTCCATGAACTGTGCAAGCTGTGCCCGGGAATGGTGACCCCGGAGTACAAGAAAATTGACCAGTTTATCAGTCGACTGCCTGAGCAGATCCAAAGCACGGTCACAGCCTTTGACCCGACTCAGATCCAACCCACTATCCGGCTGGCACACAAACTTACTGACCAAGAGGTGGATCAGGGAAAGCTACCCAAAAGAGGTGAACACCTGAAACCCCAAGAAAGCCACAAGCGAAAATGGGAACCCAGCCATCACCAGACTCATTCATCTCATCAACAACAACCAAGGTCTGCACCAGCTAGAGCTTTCACTGCTACCCAACCCGACAGTAAGGGGAAGGGAGTGTATGAGGGGAAGTACCCTCTATGTAACGAGTGTTCTTATCACCACTATGGGCAATGCGAGCGATACCGTTGCCTGAAGTGCGAGCGACATGGCCATATGGCCAAAGACTGCAGATCTAAGCTACCGAACAACAACAACAACCCCAACCACAACCAGAACACCCTCAAAGGGTGTTTCGAATGCGAAAAACCGGGACATATGCCGAGGGATTGCCCGCAGTTGAAGAAGGCTGGAGGAGGTGCAACCAAGGGTCGAGCCTTTGTGATTGGCTCGGGAGAAGCCAAAGGCGACCCGGATATCGTAACCCGTATGTTCCTTTTAAATAATGTCTATGCTAGCATATTATTAGATACTGGTGCCGATAGGAGCTTTATATCTTGTGAGTTTAGCAAATTACTAGATATTACCCCAACACCACTTGATTATAAGTATACCGTAGAGTTAGCCGACGACAAACTGATCGAAACACAACACGTCTTTCGAGGATGCGTCATGGTTTTGGCGGATCACGAGATCGAAATCGACTTGATGCCGGTGACTCTCGGGAGCTTCGATGTGGTCGTTGGAATGGACTGCTATCCGCAAACCAAGCAGAGATCGTATGCAACGAGAAGATCGTACGAGTGACGTTGCAAAGCGGAGAACATATATCGATTCAGGGAGAACGACGGGGAATACCTCTGAACATCATGTTTTGCATGAAGGCGAACAAGTACATACAGAAAAGGTACACTGCCATACTGGCCCTTATCACGGAGCAACCAAAGCAGGAAAAGAGAATCGAGGACATCGCCGTAGTCCGAGATTTTCCTAAAGTATTTCCCAAGGACTTACCTGGACTACCACCAAAACGACAAATTGAGTTCCAGATAGACCTCACTCCTAGAGCAGCACCGATTGCTAAAGCTCCATATCGACTAACATTGACTGAGATGCAGGAGTTGTCTAACCAGTTACAAGAACTGTTAGCCAAGGGACTTATCAGACCGAGCTTCTCACCCTGGGGAGCATCGGTCTTGTTCGTGAAGAAGAAAGACGGATCATTCCGTATGTGTATTGATTACAGGGAACTGAATAAGGTGACGATCAATAATCGATACCCGTTGCCATGAATAGACGACCTGTTTGATTAGTTACAAGGGTCAAGCTACTATTCGAAGATCGATTTTAGATCGGGTTACCATCAACTAAGGATACAGGAAGACGATATTCCTAAGACTGCCTTTAGAACCCGATACGGACACTATGAAATTCTGGTTATGCCCTTTGGACTGACCAACGCACCAGCTGTATTCATGGATCTCATGAATAGAGTGTGTAAACCCTATCTCGACAAATTCGTAATAGTGTCCTAATCTACTCTAAGAATCAGGAAGAACATGTTGAACATCTAAGGCTTGTCTTGGAATTGCTGAAGAACGAACAACTATACGCGAAGTTTTCCAAATGTGATTTTTGGATTCGCGAAGTTCATTTTCTTGGACATGTGGTTAATGAGAAGGGAATACACGTAGACCCGACCAAGATTGAAGCCATCAAGAACTGGGATGCACCAAAAACTCCAACTGAGGTGCGACAATTCCTAGGGTTGGCAGGGTACTACGGACGATTTATCGAGGGATTCTCGAAAATCGCTCAATCACGGACATCCCTAACACACAAAGACAAGAAGTTCGATTGGGGAGAGAATCAGGAAGCTGCTTTTAAGATGTTGAAACAGAAGTTATGCACTGCACCAATCCTATCCTTACCGGAATGATGCGACGACTTCGTGGTGTATTGCGACGCCTAGAAACAAGGACTCGGTTGCGTATTGATGCAACGCGAGAAGTTTATAGCATATGCATCACGACAATTGAAGGTGCATGAGAAGAATTATACAACTCATGATCTCGAGTTGGGAGCCGTGGTGTTTGCCTTGAAGATTTGGCAACACTACCTATACGGCACAAAATGCACTATCTTTACCGATCATAAGAGTCTGCAGCACATATTCGATCAAAAGGAGCTAAACATGAGGCAACGAAGATGGGTTGAGCTCATCGGCGATTATGATTGCGCCATCAAATACCATCCTGGTAAAGCTAATGTAGTGGCCGATGTGTTAAGTCGGAAAGAAACAACAAAATGCGTCCGTGCACTACAACTCACAATTCATTCTGAACCGCCACAACAAATCCGGAACGCTCAACAGGAAGCTATGAAGGTCAAAAACCTCACTCAGGAATCCTTGCGTGGCATGGACAAGCACTTAGAGGTAAAGACTGACGGATCGTACTACTTCATGAATCGGATCTGGATTCCATACCACGGAGGATTGAGAAACGTGGTGATGAATGAAGCGCACAAGAGTCAGTATTCGGTACATCCGGGTTCTAACAAGATGTACCAGGATTTGAAGACGACTTATTGGTGGCCAAACATGAAAGCCGAAATAGCAACTTACGTGGGTAAGTGTCTGACGTGTTCAAAAGTCAAAATTGAGTAGCAGAAGCCATCAGGTCTACTTCAGCAACCTGAGATACCAATGTGGAAATGGGAGCAAATTTCCATGGACTTCATCACTAAGTTGCCTAAGACGACGAGTGGTTGCGATACCATCTAGGTTATCGTAGACCGACTAACGAAGTCTGCACACTTTCTACCCATCAAGGAGACTAACAAGTTAGACAAACTCACTCGGATTTATCTAAAGGAAGTGGTCACTCGACATGGAGTGCCAATCTCAATCATCTCTGACCGCGACAGCCGATTTACGTCGCATTTCTGGAAGTCCTTGCATAAGGCACTAGGCATGAGATTGGATATGAGTACCGGTTACCATCCGCAGACTGACGGGCAGAGCGAGCGGACCAAACAAACACTACAAGACATATTTCGCGCATGCGTCATTCACTTTGGCAGCAGCTGGGAGACTCATCTACCGTTAGTTGAGTTCTCGTACAACAACAGCTACCACACAAGCATACAAGCTGCACCATTCGAGGCACTTTACGGACGTAAATGCCGATCAGCCATCTGCTGGGCAGAAGTTGGAGAAAGCCAACTGACTGGCCCCGAACTTGTGCACGAAACGATTGAGAAAATCGTGCAGATACGCAAATGAATGGCAGCAGCTCAAGACAGACAGAAAAGCTACGCTGACAAATGACGCAAACCGTTGGTATTCCAGGTAGGAGACATAGTGTTGCTCAAGGTCTCGCCCTGGGAGGGAGTTATTTGGTTTGGCAAATGAGGGAAGCTAAATCCTCGTTATATTGGACCTTTTGAGATCACCAAACAGATAGGCCCTGTGGCCTATGAGCAAAAACTGCCAAACGAGCTGAGCAGTGTACACAACGTATTTCACATCTCGAACCTCAAGAAGTGTTTATCTGATAAAACGCTTGTTATCCCTCTTGAGGAGATACAAATCGACGAACAGCTAAACTTCGTTGAGGAATCGGTGGAGATTATGGACTGGGAAATCAAGAAGCTCAAGCTCAGCAAAATACCGATTGTAAAAGTGCGATTGAATTCGTGACGCGGACCAGAATTCACGTGGGAGCATGAAGACCAGATGAAACAGAAATACCCATGCTTGTTCGCAGAACAGACAAACACTGGCAACACGAGCTGAATTTCGGGACGACACGAGCAGAACAGACAAACACTGGCAACACGAACAGAACAGACAAACACGGCCTTAGCAGTTCGAAGAAACGGACGTCCTAAAATGATGGGAACAGTGGTATCCGTCTCCATATCCATAACCACAAAGTCCACGGGGAACACAAACTTATCAACCTTCACCAGCACGTTTTCCAAGATGCCCCGAGGACACTTCACAGACCGGTCCGCTAGGGAGAGTGTCATGCGCGTTGGGACAAGGTCAACAAGTGCTAGTTTCTCATAAAGAGAATAGGGCATCAGATTGATGCTAGCACCTGAATCTGCCAATGCGTGACTACGAACATCGCTACCAAACGAACACGGGATCGTGAGAATACCCGGATCCGTCAGTTTCTCCGGTAACGTGTTCGTTATCAGCGCAGAACAGTCTCTACTCAACGGGACCTCAGTTAACTTGCCTAACCGGTCCTTGCCCTTCAACAGATCTTTCAAAAACATAGTGTATTTAGGCATACGCTGAAGGGCCTCAATAAATGGGAGATTGATCTTTAGTTGTTTAAAGATATCAAGAAAATGCCCATATTCCTTAGCATACTTCTGATTAAAAACACGTGCAGGGTAAGGAATACGAGATAGATCAATCTCAGGAGTGGGCTTTAATGTAGCCGACTTCTTCAAGGGAGACTCACCGCTCGGTGCGGTACTTGTTGGGGCTAGCCTCGAGTGCACCCCCACGGGAGTCTCCAAATCCACTTCTTCAACAACCGGTTCTTTCTCAACTACAACCGGTGCTCTCACAACCTCTCCACCTCTACCACTACAAGTGGTGACCGCATTCACGTGGGCGTTTGGATTAGGTTGGGTACCACCTGGAAATTGGCCCTTTGGCCTTTCATCCAAACGCTTGGCGATGTCACCAACCGTGCACTGCAAATCAAGGAAAGCGGACTGCTGGTTCTTAAGAAGAATGTCATGCTCATGAAGAATTTTCTGAGTGTTTGCATCCTTTGCCACTAACTGAGTTAGTAGTTCCTCAATCCTACCTAAGTTACTACCACCACCTCCCTCCGAGGTAACTCCAGAATTATTACTCAAAGACTGACCACCCTGCCCCTGGTTCTGAGGAAAGTTGGAATGAAAACCAGGGGGATTACCAGAAGACCTGAAGCCAGGATTTTTATGATTTCCCCAATTGGGGTTATAGGAACTCCCATATCGGTTTTGACCTCCCACAAAACCGACATGCTCCTGATTCAGCACAGGGCACTCAACAGTAGCATGATCACCACGACACATCTCACATCATGCCACCCTCAATTTAAGCTCTTTCACATCTTTCGCAAGAACCTCAAGCGCAGCAGCTACACTAGTGTCCACATTGACGTGGTGAACACCCCTCAAAGATGAAGAGGTACTAGTGCTAGGATTTGAATTCCTAGTCACAGATCGCTGCTCATATTCTGCCTGAGCGGAACTCTCAAACATGTCATTGCGTTAGGCTACATTCATTTTACCCATAAGGTGGCCACCTGCAGAAGTATCAAACCGCGCGCGAGTCTCATATGTGAGCCCATTGTAGAATTTCTCTACAAGGGCCCAGTCAGACAGACCATGCTGGGAGCATCTGCTAAGCAGATTTTGAAACCTCTCCCAAGCAAGGTAATATGGCTCATCGGGCGCCTTTCGGAACGAATGGATCTCATCGCGCAACCGGGCTGCCTTCGCGAGTGGAAAATATTTGCTCAGAAAAGCATCGCGTAGGCCGGCCCAGGTTCTAAAAGTGCCCGGAGGGTGCGAGTCGAGCCAAATGGCTGCTCTTCCCGCAAGGGAGAATGGAAAAAGATCGAGAAAAATGGCATCAACTGTGGCACCTTGAAGATTAAACGTACCACAAATGCGGGTCAGACGGGCGATGTGAGCGGGAGCATCCTCATCATCAATTGTTGATTGCGGTCATGATGTATGAGGGTGTTTGCCATGAATTTTCATTCGTGATGTTTGGCACAGTAATGGGATTATTAAGTCCCGTGAATCCCGCAGTAGCCTGCTGGTGAACAGTACGATGCTCCGCCATCGGTGGGTCTAAATGATGACGGGGGCTAGAATGAGTAGAAGAACTAGAAGAAGAAGATGGTGTGAGTTCAGAAAGATTAGCAGAAATGGGAGTAGAAGCACTTACCTCGCTCGTAGAACCTTCAGAAAAGTCCCGCGAATCGCTCCTTAATGGCAATGAAAGCTCAGGTGGCGGTCCATGTGAGCGTAAGTGTGGCATACACTACCAAACCTGCAATTAAACAAAAATCAATCAAAAAGAAATAAAATAAAATAAAATTGAAAACAAAATAAACACAAATATGCACAGATAAGAACAAGAACTAGTAAGCACAATCGACTAAGAAGTCCCCGACAACGGCGCCAAAAAACTTGATGTCGACGGAGCTTAGCTACAAAACTAACTAAAAACCGACTCTAAAATAGACACTAAGTAATAAATCTAGACTCTCTAAAACCTAAGCTACCGACAGGCAAGTGAACCTATCGAAAGTAGTAAAGCAAAAGTAAGTCCGGATATCGAACCCACAGACTTCTACAGATTACACTAACTA
The DNA here is from genome assembly GCA_009363875.1 of Mikania micrantha. Taxonomy (NCBI): domain Eukaryota; kingdom Viridiplantae; phylum Streptophyta; class Magnoliopsida; order Asterales; family Asteraceae; genus Mikania; species Mikania micrantha. The sequence goes on from CM018697.1 coordinate 85,509,355, forward strand.
GACTCGAGGACTTATCTATACAAAATCTGTACTTAGCTAAAATAATAATAAGGAAGGGGGTTTTGCTAACAAACTAAGAATAATTAAAATGAATACTAAAGAGAAGACACCAAACTGAAACAAAGATCAGACAAGAAAAGAACACTACCTAGGTATGAATCCTACACATGCTCAACAAAGGATCTATCGGTAAATGGACTATGTGATACCGGGATCTTAGAATACTAAACTCTAAGGAAACCTAGAGCACCCTCAACCCTTCTCAAGGATTGTCAACTAAGAGTCCTAAAAGCCGTTAAACCACCGGTTGAATGGATTTCCCTCACAGGTCATCCAACTACACTCAAAATGTATCCGCTAGACAATCTACCTTACAGCGCGAAAGTCTCAAACACCTAACTGTAAGGGATAACTAGGTTTTTCCTATTGGATTCGGTAAACACGGATGTAAGACACACTAAATAGATCTTCTCACAAAGCCTCTAAACTAGCAATTCTCACCTCACGGCTATCAAGATTGGTTGCACATCTAATATATCTATATCAAGATAATAACTCCTATGGTAAACTCGTACGCAGCGAACCATCTATTAATCAAAAACACACAGTAATTGATCTAGCATGCACCTATTATATGAAAGACACTCAGCAAGGCACACGAGGAATAAATCACCAATCCATAAACATTCATAAACACACATAAAACATCCAATAATTCAAACCAAGTTCGTTACATCATAAGTTCATCACATAATCATAATCCAAAACCGATAAAAACTAATGTTAACCATGTGCAATCATCAAAACCTAGGTAGTTCTACAAGTTTAGCCAAGAAACATCATACGAATACAATCCATAATCTGTTTAAAGTCAGGGAGAAACATAGAAATCGAAATAGAAATAAAAACCAAAGTAAACCGAATGATGAACACCCGATATCTTCGATCCTACGCCTTCAATCCTCAATCTTTAGCCTCTCCAACCTTCTAGGTCTTCCTCTAGCCGTCCCGAACTCGTCCCAGATCGTGTGATGCCCTAATTTTTTAGCTCCAGCCGTTTTAATTAGAAAATCTCGAATTTATGAGTTTTACTTCGCGTCGCGTACCGCGACGGCTCTTTCAAAACCCCTCGCGATACGCGATGGGTCTCGCTACCCGACAAATTAGATGGGTCAACCCGTAATCATTAAAAGGGGCATTTTGGTCATTTTCCTCGGTCGCGTACCGCGACAGGGTTTCAGACGGCCTTCGCGATACGCGAAGGGTTCAAATTTCCAGATTTTTCTTCTTTCGTTCTTGGGTCTGTTCTCTTCCACCCGGTTGCTCGTTTTCTTGATCTTTTGTGTCAAAATGATATGTTTATTACCTGCAAACATCAAATTATAGAAAGTGAAGAACTAGCATCAATCGACTCTAAAAATGCATAAAACTGTGCATAAATTAAATAAAAACAAATAGAAAAACATATGTGTTTCACAACACATCAATTATTTGTTCGATAATTCATCAATGTTCTTAAGTTTAAGACACGTGTGTGCAAATTTTGGTAATTCTTCGAATTTCGGTGCTATTGTTTGTGTTTGAACTATCGTGACATGTGTCATACTAAATTAAACCAATTCTAGTGCGACATATGATTTAATAATATAAAATATCATTTAATTGATGAGATTGCTAACCCGGAAATTGCGGGGTGTCACAGGTAATAGTCGTAATCATAACCCGAGAAGATTCTATGCTTTTTAGAACACTTGTTGTTTAATCATATTTTTATCTTTTAAAACATTTCTTACAAGTCCCTTCAATCATTTGAAAGATCCATTTTATCCTTGAACACACATATATATATATATATATATATTAGTGCTCATATTAGATCAAGGGAGTCTCGACTAGTCAAACATGATTAATCAAACCAATAATCAAATTATGATCATTAACCATGGTAATGGTTTAAAACCATAATCTAAATTCTTGGAAGTTTGACTTTTAAAAGTCAAACATGCCCTCAAAATTTCTTTTTATAGTTTGCATACTATTCCGGGGCTCGAGGACTAAATTCTAACATTATATGATTCATTGAACTTGTATAAGCATTTTTTTTACATAAATCATGTATACTTGTTCATTAACTTAGTTCTCGGGCCCATTAGGCAAAAATGTCCATTATGTCTCGGATGCCTTATTAGTATCTACAATTTTGTTTTGCATCAATTACGCCACAAAAATCAGTAAGTTTTATACCTTTCTAAGTGCACAACGATGTTCAAGTTTGAGTCTTTGCAATAGTAGTTCGTCGCCCACAAAATCCATGTCAAAACCTTCAACATTTGACCTTTTACACAACTTATACTTACTATGCCTAAGACTTATTTGAGAATGCTTAGATTATAAAAACATACCTTTTAACTCTACCGATAATTGGACAGAGTTTCCTTTGTTTTTAGTTAAATCTAGACAACTCAATTTGTATATTTTATAACCAATTCCCAAATACTCAACTTTAATCAATTGTTATTCATCCTTAAACATGGCACACACAAAAGGCAAACTAGCTAATAACAATTTAACATTCCAATAATTCCAAATAGGTTATACCTTTAGGTACGTTCGGTTCGCGTATACGAATTTGTCCGTCTTAACCCGTTGAGATAACCAATAGGTTCTTTCGACTCGGTTTCGAATCCCAAAGTTTCTCGTCCTCATCGAATCTGAATTTGACAGCCGTTGACTGAGTTGGACCAACTTTGACTTTTGTTGGCCGGCTTGGAACCTAACTCATTGGTGAGTTTTCTCTCAACAACATACGAGTAGCTCGAAACTAGACCAAACGAAATCCGATCTAAGTGATTAGGTGTCCACCAATTCGTCTCCTCAAGATCTACCTTCTTCCCCAGTTGCCGCCGCTAGCCGCCTCCGCAACAATCATAGTAAAAGCCAGCAGCTCGCCAGAGTCTTCCCAGGAGCACTGTTCTGTTCGGGGCTATGAAAACATGACTTCAACGCCTCGGAATAAAAAAACCAAAGAGGAAAAGCTTTGTTTATGCTTTAGAAAGCTTCTGTAAAAATTTGGTAGCGATCCAACGGTTAAATCTCCCGGGATCATCCGATCTCTGAGGATGGGTCACCCAAAAACGGGAAATTTCGCCTCTTTTTTTCCCCCACTTTGTTTTTGGCCGAAAATTATAAAAAAATGAGGAGTTTCAGGGTTTTAAACCTTCCTTACCTTGACTTTCAAGTTTTCCACCTAATCCCTTCATCTCTTATCTTTTATTTATTTCCCAGCATAATAAACTCAAGTTTATTTTATTCGTTTTGCACCCAGAACCAGCAACAACATGCAATGTTAAATTTGGGGTGTTACACAATCCACACCCCAACCAGAGAATCCGTTTTCGTTCCCTGCCATCCGATCAGAAGCGTACTCTACTTCTGAGTCAGGACATGTTTTTCATCGTGATCAAGGAGTTCGATATCTTTCGTGCTTGGAATGGATAGGGCGAAAGGAAGAAAGGAATTTGTTTGCGTTAGGGTAATCGATATGGGCCAACTCACAAATGTCCGGAAGGCAAGTTAATTGAAGCGAGGCAGGATTAACGGTTACCTCCCAAGTCTTGAGGACAAGACTTTTAAATAAGAGGGAGTAATGATAGAGATTATAGTTATATTAATATGTTGATAATTCTTAGTAGTAATGGTAGGGTTTAGTAAGGGTAGTTTGGTAATATTGATATCTAGTTGTTTGTTAGTAGTTATAAATAGAGGTTAGACTTATGAGTTGTGGGTGTGAAGATATTTGTTTAGATTGGGCTCCTGCTTATGCTTGGAGAAGGATTTTACCCTGAATTTTGATTCCCTCTGCGTTTGTCAACATTCCTATATATATATATATCATTGTTCTTAATTTATCTCTTGATTGATTAAATTTCTTGATTGTGTTGTTCGATTCCTATCATTGGTCTTCACACCCACGGTTCATAAGTTTAACCTTTATTTATAACCCACTAACATACAACTAGATATCAATATTACCAAACTGCCCTTACTAGACCCTACCATTAGACTATGTGTAGTGGTCACCCCACTAAAATTCTTCTCCACTGAAATTTTTTGTCACGTCATCACCCCACTGGAAATCTAAAAATCCCATAGTAATCAGGCCACTAGAAAACCTTCCCCACTATGCCACATCATCACCCCACAACACCCACTATGCCACATCATCACCCCTTGTCGAACCGCTTGAGGCCGCTGAGTGCGCGAGGGAGGCATTACAGATGGCCTTACTACCAAGTAATATCAAGATATTAATATAACTATAATCTTTATCAAAATGGCATCATGTCGCACCCCGGCCCTCCCGGCCTTCTTGAGGGCGCGACGCGACTATCAGGATCGCAGTTTCCGGTCATACAGTTGCAAGACCTACATGTCTGGTTTCATATTGTCACACCCCGAGCCGGCGGGGTAGGATCGGGTTTACCCGACGGGCGGAAAGTTCCCGGGGCGCGATATCGTGAGTGATAATCGAAATGATCAGATTGTTTACATTGCCCATGATATATAAATGAGAAACTTGCTAGAATAAAATACAATTACAAAGTTAAATTACATCAGTTAAGTTTATAATTTAACAATGTAAATCTACTATAACATCATAGTTCTTCAATCTTGTATCTGCACAAGATATACAACATAAATGTGTATGATGTCCAAAAAGATGCAGGTCTAAAAAGCTAGGTCCTCTATCTGTAACCTAGTCCAAAAGAATCAACTCTTCAGTTGACCTGTTCGTCACCTGAGAAGTCATGCAAAAATAAAGTCAACACATGGTTGGTGAGTTCATATAGTTTAATGTTTGGAAATGATTTGAAAACCTCCTTCGGTAAAGACCCTAACCTCATTAACTTCACATGTAATATCCATATCGGTATGCTTATATATAGGGCATACCCCTGGGTCGAGCCAACAAACTCGCCCAGACGCCATCCCACCACATACTAATACGCATATGACACTGTTGTTAATGATAATTAAGCATTTTTACCCTACACACCTCTGATTTTGATTATGTTTTCCAAAATTTGATTTACCTTTGATTCTCTTGAGTTCATCATAGATACATGATTTTCCCAAAAGTCAATGATAGAAATAAAATGTTAAATATTTAATTAAATAATTAAATAAAACATTTAAATACAACTAAGACATGATGATTGGGCCTTATTTGACTCAATCAATTAGACTTAGTTGTTGGTGGTTGTCCAAGTTGTAACCTCTCACACGTGACCCATGTCAGGCATAACTCACAAGGAGTATCCCTGAACTGAGCGGGATTTTAATGTTTTGCCCGTTACAGCCTGACCCAATGGTCTTCTACATCTGAGTGGGACTTTAAGGATATCTTTTGATTCTTGATCTCTTGATTCTCTTGATTTGACTTTGATATTGATTTCCTTTGATAGTTCATGTTATTGCCCGTATAGCCTGACTACAAGAGTCTTCTATACCTGAAGGGGACTTTATATGTGTGTTACACGTGGTCTTGATTCCCTATACAACTGACATCCACCTTAACTCGAACATTAATGATTTCATTAGATTGTAATGATTTCATTATTTCAATGATTCACACACATTTATGATTTCTGATTCCTTGAGCCTCTTGATCTTGATCTTTAGAATTCCCATGATTCACTATGATAATTGATTCTTGATTATGATTCTTGGTTCTCAGATCACACACTGAGTTAAGTTTCTTGAACATGATCTTTTGCTTTAGTTCATATGATTTCACTTTGAATTTAGATTATTGAATTTGAACTGAATGGACTAGGGGTTTGTTTACAGTTTAGAATTAAAGTATTACTCATAAGAGTACTTTAATTAATTTGATAATTTGATCAGTTTAATAATTTCCTAGACAGGAGTCTAGGAGTATCAACAAACATATATATGTAAAAACATATAATAATAAAAACATTTAAATAAACAGTTTAAATAAAAACAGTTTACGCATGCTTCTCAGCCCCGCGTTTTAAAACAAAAATGTTAGAAAAGGGGCAATGAACTCACCTGTGTTGTTGTGCCAATGAACCACAAAAGATATGCGCGCTCCTTGATTGTTGCCTAATTATCTTTAGCACCTGAGTTGTTTTAAGAGAATTCGAATACGATAAGTATTTATAATAGACGCGTCTAGGGTTTTGATCTCGGTGTGCAACTAAGTGTCCTATGATACTAATGTGTTTCTAAGATTCTATCTAGTTAATCTAACCTATTACCCGTAAGTCTCCCATGTCCCAAGATTTTTCATCAATAAACCCTAGATGAGTAGGGTTTATTCTAATTACATTACAAGTCTTTATTTAAAATATTTTTAAGTTACTTTTATTTAGAAATCATTAAATTAATTTAATAAGATTTATAATTTAATTTCTTTTAGGAAAAACATAATTAATTTAAGAAAAGTGTAATTAAACATGATGGGCTTGTATTAAACCCATTGGGCCACCCTTAGGCCCATTATTAAGCTTTGATCGTCCTGTGATTCTTTCAATAATTTGTACTAGATAATTCGATGAGTCATCTAGAACGATTGTGTGCTCATTATGAAATTCTATAAGGTTAGGTGTTAATAACTAAATTAACACTCTAAGCCTTAGGTCATTGTTTTGATTTCCTATGACTTCTCAAACGTTTTGAACCCAATAACCTCACAACCTATGTTTAGTAAGGTGTTGGTGATTTAACCTTCATTGTGAAAAGATTAGTAATTATCACCCTTTGTTTAACTATTTTAGTCTCCTATTAGGAACCCTAATTAGTTCCATGCACACACACACATTTGCATGTACACGCACTATTCCCATGCATGCTACACGTCCGATTCTCATGCATGTATACACACACTCCTTCGATTAGAGTTCATGCAGTCCATACATCACCCAACTCAAATCAGCCTTGGCCGAATGAGTTCCAGCGAATAGAGCCAGTCGAATGGGTCTTGTCGAATGGAGTCATGCTGAACCAAAGTGGCGAATAGGTATGGCCGAATGGCATTTGGGTGAATGGGAGGCTGCCGATCGAATGAAGATGGCTCAACCCCGATCGAATGAGGCTGGTTCGGCTCCAATCCATTCGGCGAATGAAGGTAGCTTCGGCTGAGAGCCATTCGGCGAATGTGTTTCATGGCTCATTCGTTGAGCTGGTTACTTGGCCATTCGGCCAGTCGTGAGCCACCAAGTACACCCATGGTGTTTGAGCCGATCGAGCATGGTTTGTTCTGCTACTTGTTCCTAATACCATCTATAGGGTTAGTGAGTGATTTCCTAAGGTTGAAACTGACCTTTAATCGGCCAAAGAATGGGTTCGCAGTAGGCTTTTCAAAACCCTAAAATCGCAACAAAAACAGGGTTTTTACCTTGAATCTGGTGGTGTAAAGCTTAGATCGGTTGTACTTCTATGATCTACGAGTGGTGATGGTTGTTTTGACACGAAGATGGCTCGATTTCATGGAGAAATGGAGGAGATATGGTGATTTCTTCTAGAGAGAGAAACTAGAGAGAGTAAGTGACGGTGGTGAGGTTGAAGATGAGAGAGTTATGAGGGAAATGAGGGTTCAAAAGCCTCATTAAAGGCTTTCAACATACCCGGGTGTTCGGTTTCGCTCGGTTTTGCGTAAAAGTGTCGGTTTCGTTTCGTTCTCGTAACGAAACATCTCGGTTTTAAAATAGAAGTTAGAAAATTATTTTAGGTTGTAATTCCTAATAAATTAACTAAATATCTTTTATTTATTAAAATTTCAAAATATTTAATTAATGTTTAAATCGAATCGCGCGGTCACCGCGCGTATTTGTTCGAATCGTCACCCGATCAAGTACGACGATAACTACACTTTTCAATATGGTTTTCTAATTATCGGTTATCATTCAGAACGTTAAACTTTCAGATGTATTCGTACAGATCGTCACCTATACGAATAATCCGTCGATTTAGCATTCACATAACGACACCCGTTTTGTTTTTTTCTGTAAGGCCTCACATACGTTTATACATAATAGAATCCTAACACATAATCACATGATGGTTCTATATCGTCAGATAAGTATCTGACTAATGAACCATATTTCTGAGCTTTGATTTTTCTGAACTGAATCTGAACTGTGCTATTATACCTGAATTGACAATGATGTACAAATGTTAACTGAAATACGTACCTGATTTACTGTTCATGTACTGTAGAGATCACTGTTCCGGTGACGTTTCCGGCACTGATGTTACACATACGCACATCCAAATACTTAGGCAAAACAGTTTTTTAAAATCAAAGTTGCGGAAGTAATTGTAAATGTTTTAAATCAGTTGAATCCATAAGTTGCGGAAGCGTTTTAAACGGTTTCAAAATAACATAAAGTGATAGTTTTGCAGAAGCGGTTTTAAGTTGTTTAGCATTACATGACAAAAACAAAATGATAAACGTTCTCAAAACCTAAAGCACTATGTAGATGCATGAGACTCCAGCCTAGCATCCTATCCTTGTGTGCGTGCCTTAGTTACCTAAGAAAACATGTGAGTAAAAGGTCAACACAAAGGTTGGTGAGAGCACATGTTTTATATCAACAATAAACATCAATGTTTAAAGTAAGATTTTGCAGGTCTACATTTCATTACAATGCAATATCCATTGATAGCTAGTCAATATGTGTTATATCATATGCGGGTTCGTAACCGAAGCTAACATGATGCCTCCTACCATATCCATCCAACAAGATATGACAATGTTGTTTGGTCAATTTCGCACTGTTCCGACCTCCGGTCGGGGTGGCCATACGACGTGCAACATTGGGGCTTGTCAGACCCAAATAGTACTATTCAGAATTACCACGCTAAGCGCCACGCGCTATTGACGGCTAGAGATGTGTTTAATGAGGACTATCAGTTTTGTGGATGAGTGCCACACATATGCATATACGCGATATTAGCATGTCCAAATGTAACCAAAAGTGTGTTTGTTGTTCAAAAACAGTTTGTATGCAATGTTTTCTCCCCCAAAGGTAGTAAATAGAAAAAGGGGCCGTGAACTCACCTGATAGAGCAGTTCCGGTTATGAGTGTTTTCGCGACTGCGAATGCTACCACTTGCTAGTATGCACCTATAATCATATAGGTGTGAGTATGTGTTTTGTGGTGTGTTGTATCCCATATAACTCCAAGTGTCAGTGTGCTCAACCGAGTGTGTGTGTTGACTTGTGTTGACTCGATGAATCGTTGGTGACATGTTTGTTGTGTTAAGTCCGTTTATGTGTCTTAATGCAAGTAAGACACCAACATGCATCCTATGACTCTAACCGTGATACTTTCACATAAGTCAAGTTTCTTAAGTCATAACGTTTCCGTTTCGGGAGAGTTTCTATATTTGTAAAGTTTCTATTTTTGTAAAGTAATGTTTTGAAATCCCATTTAATAAAATCAATACTCCTAATATGTTTATACAAATACATACTTAAATCGTATCGTTTGCACATAAATCACCATTTATGGCGTTTACCCAAATAAAGTTTCCTAAAATAGTAAGTATTCGTTTAAGGGTCCGTTTTCACAAATCAAAGTTTCCAAATATGTTAAAAACCTTTTTTAAACATATCTCAATAATCTAAGTTCACCAAAACATCTTAAAACATCAAAAGCCCTCTTTTGATTTACAAAAGTATCCATATATAGTAAGTTCTACAAAAATCATGTTTTTCACCAAATTAAATACTCAAATGTGTTTCTAAACACTTCAATATGCATTTGACAACCTCTAGACATGTCTAACATGTCTAGATCATCACAAATCACTAACATGCAACATAAAAGTTTCCTTTTATGGCAAGTTTTACCAAATCGACACGATAACTTATCCAAACTCAAATCCAACATTCCTAAACTCTATAATCAGTAGATCTATATCAAAATAACACAAGAACACCAACAAATTTGTGACACCCCGTAATTTCCAGGTCAGCAACCTATTTATTTAAATGTTTATTTAAATGCTTATTGTACACGTGGCACTAGAATTAGATTGATTTAGTGTGACACGTGGCACGACAGTACGAACACTGACACATGACTTGATAATTCGTGGAATTATCGACAAACAGCACACACGTGTCAAAACACACGAACGTTGGTGAACGTCAAGCACATTGTGTAGCACGACACTCGAAACCTCACGAAACACTCACACATTGAACTTGGAAGTTCAAACAAGGCCAAACGAAAGTTCGTAAACGTGAAAACGGCAATGAACGGATCAAACCAATGAAAATGGGCCTATTGGGCTCATCAGGGGATCTGTCGCGCTACGCGACGGTCCACAAGGACACTGTCGCGATACGCGACAAGTGGCGGGGGAAATTTGAACGCGGGACTCTCTCGCGTTACGCGAGGGGAACCCTTGAACATGTCGCGCTACGCGACTAGACCCAGATCGCAGAAATCTTTATAAATCCAAGAAAAATCATTTCAAGCCACCCTATTTTACCTTCTCGAGCTCTAGACCACTCAAAGTCGTCTTCCCCACCAGAAAACTCCATTTTTACCCTGTTTGAAGCCATCATCAAGCTTGTGGAAGCTTAGAGTGAGGATTGGAAGCTTGAAGAACTAAGTTGGGAGCTTGACACCATCACCATCACTTCATCTCTACTCAAATCAGTTGTCTAGGAGCTTGAGGAAGCTGCTAACATCAACATCTTGCTGCTCTTGAGCCCTTGAGGTAGTTCTTGTGACCAAAACACCTATTTACACACCATTACACACACATGCAAGTGATAAATCACACATGCAAGCATGGGTAAAGCACATGCATGAATTTTGTTTATGGGTTTATTAGTTTAGATGTGTTTTATGATGATCTAGGATGATTAGAATGCATCTTATGATGATACAAGATGTTGTGTATGTATAGATTTCATGTTTTGTTCATAAAGTGTTGAGATATTGCCATGCATGTATGATCTAAGGCATTTTAGATAGTTTTGTTGATGTTGAGATGATTCTTGATAATGTATGAGTGTCCTTGCAAGATTAGATTGTGATTATGATGGTCAAAATGTGATTTAGAGGCACACTTACTATTTTTAGTAACTTTTTAGTCACAAGTTGATTATTTGGTGAAAATGATGAACATGCATGAACACTAGAATGTTGTTTGATGGATATTATGATGATTAGAAGTTTAGGAATGGGATTTGGAACTTGATTGTAGTCACAAATGATAACTTTCTATTTTTAGTAACTTTTATGGATGAAATAATGCTAGATGATGAATTGGATTATGTTAGTATGTTTAAAGGATGTTAAATGAGTTACTATGATGACTTGTGACATAAAAATGGGTTAGAAATGTTGAAATGGTCATTTTTATGCAAAAACCACAAAGTTACTATTTTTAGTAACTTTATTTTTACAAAACCCGACTTAGGAACGTTTTGTTTGATTCGAGCATGCTAAGTAACTTAATATGTTATAACATGATGTTTAGATAAGTAGATGGTTTCCGATATCACGTATGCTAAAAATGGAAACTTTCCATTTTAGGAAACTTTTGTGTGCTAACATGATGAAAACAACTTATGTGATATTGTATGATGATGTGCTATGTGTTAACATGATCACGTAGGACTAATAAGCATGCTAGAACTCTAAAACCAATATGCTTTGTGAACTTTCCAAAAATGGAAACTTTCTATAAATAGTAAGTTGTCCATAGACGCGACTTGCGCGTTTCGCACACGACGAGCACTTGCACGATTGCCACACGATTCACAACCGTCACACGGATCACCAACGGGTCGCTGACTTGACACGGTCAACTTTGGTCAACTCTGGTCAAACACGGTCAATGTGGACCAACACAGTCAAGCACGGTCAATGTGGACCAACACAGTCAAACACGGTCAATGTGGACCGACACGGACAAACATGAACAACCAAGGGTTGTTGGACACAAACACGAGCACTAACACAAACACTAGCACTGTCACTTACACAAACTCACAAATGGTGTACGCTATAGGTTGACGGTGACCGACACGCCTTACGACGCGGGAGCTTACGCTTACATTCGATTCATTTCACTAAGGTGAGTTTACGGCCCCTCTTTACTCTTTTTCAAACGCTTTTAAATAGGGGGAGAATACTAGTTGCATCGAGTCAAACATTCATTATTATACAAACATTTTGTGTATGCTGGTTTATTGGACAAACATTAAGTGTTGAACTCGTATTAAGCCCTCACAAAGTCTTACCGTTAATGTACGAACAACGTGGTAGATTTGGATGGATCCATTAGGGAATGACTAACCCCACGGGGCACTATGTTGACTGGATGTCATAACCCGTGCAAACTCTGACCTAACTTGCTATGCATACGAGGCATAGCGGAGGCAAGGACAAACAAGTCTAGTTCGGTAGTGACGCACTGACACTTTGGGCCTAGGGCTCGGTACTAACATTGATAAACAGCATGACACACTTTTATTACTATATGTATATCAAAACCTGTGAATTCACCAACCATCGTGTTGACACTTTTTCTAACTGGTATTCTCAGGTAACTAGCTGCGCATGGAACAGGATGCACGTTAAGGGATGAGCTTTAGGAACCGCATGCATTCTGTTGTTTCTTTTGAAAACAATTTAGTTCTTAATGTTCTAAACAATGTTGTAATAAACTATTTGCATTTCCGCTGCATGCTTTCAAACATATTTATTTCCGCTGCCATGATAACTTTTATTCCGCTGCAAACTATTTTGTTATGTGTGTGTGTCAAACATGGGATTTGTAAACGCATATAGTGGTGTTCTATATGACCTTGAGCTGTGATTCTGGCCACGTCACACCCACGTGGACTGACACCACGAGTGGGAAATTGGGGGTGTGACAAAATTCGTGCACAATAGCCACATGGAGTTGCATGTGGGTGGATGTTCATGCATGTGGGTTTTCACCCATTGCATGTTCGATCTAACCATGGATAAGCATAGGAGACTACCTTAGAAGCTCTTAAATGGATAGATATGGTCTGGACATAAGCTACAAATGACTGATGAAGGCCTTCTTGCTTGTGGATGGCTTCCAAGACTTCTCCTTGAAGTTCCAATGGTTCAAGATGCTCCAAGATGGTCCTAATGGTAATTCCAGAGGCTTGGGGTTTGATTTCAAAGAGCTTTGGTCGAGAGAGAGGGTAGAAGTTCGGAGAAAATGGAAAGAAACCGGATCGAAAGTGAATGGGGTTGGTTTTTATAATGTTTTGTCGTCTGGGACTCATCGCGTACCACCAAGGCCGATCATGCATGGCCTCGGCGTACCACGATGAATATAATATTCATTTTACCTCCCGAAACACGCCACGTACCGCAAAGACCCTTGTGCATGGTCTTGGCGTACCGCCGATAAATCCGGAGTTCAAAACTCCCGCTCACTCTTCGCGTATCGCCAGGAACCTCGCCGAGGGTCCTTGGCGTATCGCGAAGGCTCTATTTCTTTGTTTTTCGATTCCATCGATTCGATTTCGTTCGGGATTGATTCCTAACGTTTATCCTAAACATCTAATACATGTTTAGCACTTATTCACATAGTAACACATAAGTTTGGTTACTGTTTGATCACCAACGTTCGTGAGACTTGTGTGTGTTTCGATAATTTCTCGAATTATCTTTGATAGTTTGTGCTCGTTGTCACGAATTGTTTGCATGCTTGATTATACATAATCAACATGTAATGCACAATCCAATAATTCCCCGAATTATTGTTTTGCGTTAGTGTTTGTGTTTGCCACATTTGGTTTCCAAAACCAATGTGCAATGTACGATTCGATAGTTCCTCGAACTATTGTTTCGCAGTTGTTTGTGTTTAGCTCATCTAATTAAACATAATTAAATGAAATGCAACAAGTATGAATGTGAAATACATAGAGTGTAAGAGTTGCAATTTACCCGAAATTGCCGGGTGTCACATCATCCCCTTGTTAAAAGAAATTTCGTCCCGAAATTTGGTTGTTGTTGGTAGTGTTTGAGAAACAAAAAATTTTCTACTTGTCACAACATCCCCTTGTTGAAAGGAAATTTCGTCCCGAAATTATTCGTTGTTGTCGGCGTTTGACGTTGTCTGTTTGAAGAGGTGGGGATATTTGCGCATCATCTGATCTTCACGTTCCCACGTGAATTCAGGTCCGCATTTTGAATTCCATCGGACTCTGACAATCCGAATCCGACTCTGTTTGAGTTGTTTGACCTCACGATCAATGATCTCTACCGGCTCTTCCACGAACCGTAGTTGTTCATCCACTTGGATCTCATCCAGTGGAATCACAAGTGTCTCATCCGATAAACACTTCTTCAGATTTGAGATATGGAACACGTTGTGAACTCCATCGAGTTCGGCTGGTAGGTTGAGTTGGTATGTCGTCACAAACCAAACTTTTAAAAAATTAAAATCAAAGATAATATGAGTAATTCCTATCTAAGTCGTTTAAAAAATGTTGTCACCGATCAACTTCTAGTCAACTTTGAAAATATTAAAAATTCATTTCTAAACTTGGATGCTACTTTGTTTTTTTTTTTTGTTTTGTTTTGTATGTTTCTAAAAATTAGAGTTTATCTCATGTAACATGCATAGTTTGATTTTTCATCAATATTGTTATTCGTTGATTTAAAAAATAATAATCATGAGTTATATTGACTGACGATAACATGTTGATATCGTAAAAAATGAGACCTATACTAGCTGAAAAATATTGGTATTGTTATATTGCTTTTATCTATGTTTCGATCTTCATAATCGAGTTGGCGTAAAATATGAAGTTTGCAAACTCATTGCATCACCTAATTTTCCTTTTAACTTTTGTTATATTATTTTATAGTAAATTACTTGTTTAAAGATCATATAATCGTATACCACAGCTTACGAGATATAATAGTATTTTTCATCTACATTTCGATTTCCATTATTAATCACAAGTTTATATGAATA
The DNA here is from genome assembly GCA_009363875.1 of Mikania micrantha. Classification (NCBI taxonomy): domain Eukaryota; kingdom Viridiplantae; phylum Streptophyta; class Magnoliopsida; order Asterales; family Asteraceae; genus Mikania; species Mikania micrantha. The sequence continues at coordinate 85,524,376 of CM018697.1, forward strand.
TTTAACCATACCATCATTGGCGCGCGCGCGCACACACATATATATATACATATATGATTTATTAAAAAAAGAGTAATTTTCTTTGACTAAGGGGCCGTTTGATTGAGTCTGAATGATTAAGTGCTGAATGGTTAAGACGTCTAAACGATTAAAAGGATTTGAATGATTAAGTGTTGAACCAATTAAGTGTGTTTGGTTCTAACATCTTAATAAAAAAATAAAATCCCATATTTCTCAAGAAAAAAAACCCAACCCTGCTCGTCCCCGTCTCCCATCGTCATCCAGCTGCCAGAAGGACCACCGCCGGAAGTACCACCGTGAAGCAGCACTGCGAGCAGCACCGCGAAGCACTACCGCCGGAAGCACCACCGCGAGCACAGCGGGTCGTCGTCTACCTTCGGTCGTCTACCTTTGATTGGTGTCCGGTGGTTCAAACCCTAGCCCCGATCGCACTCCAGCCGGATATCGCGAGCACCTTCGGTCGTCTACCTTTGAATGGTGTCATCTTCTACACGCGAGCACCGCCGGAATCTCGTCGTCATCTACCTCCGTTTAACTTATCGGGTTATAACAATGCCCGACAAATTCTCCCCTATTCGCTTTTGTCTGCGAAGGTGTGTGGTTTCTTGATGCGTATCTAATTGTTCATCCAGCTCCAGTTCTAAGAATAAATTAACCAATTAAGGTATGCCACTGCGATCTATCTTTTTAATCATCTATTCATCTATTGCTTTGAATCTGTTTTTCTTTTCTTCATTCCAATTTGCAAATTAATTGGTTTAACTAGGGTTTGATGTAATTGAAACTAATTGTTGTATAGATGGATGCTTAAATCTAATTTATGCTGGTTTGAATGATTTTCATTAACTTACATGAGCTCATATGAAGAATTACTAATCCAGGGTTGCAAAATGCGGAGTTTGGGTTTTGGGGCTTCGGTTTTTGGGGTTATTGTAGTTAAGATTTTGGGGGGTTTTAATCAGATTGCTATATATTTTTTCATGGAGTAATTGATGTGAGAAGTAGTCTGTAGATAGTTGAAGATTTGGGATTTCATGAGTTGATAATTAGAAGTGAAGCTGAATGTTAATTGGCCAAAGTTCATTTTTTTATCTCTTAAGTTGCAAAATCAGGGCAGAATTTTATTTTTTATGGCAAATGTATATAATTTAAACCGAAAAACCATTCTTTTAGTCTATGTGTATGTAATGTTTTATTTATACTATTAGATTAGTTATATAATTATATAAGTTTTTTAAGTGTTAACATTATTCTCTATATATTGAGCTTGTTGTAACATTTTTACACACACAATCAGTTTGCAGTTTACTCTTCATGGTTTATATTATACAAGTGAGCAAATGCATATCTTTAAGGATTTGGTAATATACTGTCTTGTAGGGCGTAATATTTGATATTATTGCTCTCAGAAAACCTTTCAATGTAGTTTTGATTTGTAAGAGTTGGCCCATGGTACAAATGAGTTACAATACATCTCTTTGACACTCAAGGGAAAGGTTTTGAACTTAGAGAAGCTTCCTTAGTTTATAGTTTGGATGTTTGAGCTGGAGGATAGGTTTAATGCTTGGATATATCAAGTATCAAACATGAGATTTTTTTTGACTTAGAAGGCGTGCTGGGCTTTATGAAGTTTTTACTTGATGTGTGCATTCTTAAGGTACAAAAACTATTGAATGTTTCACATGGTTAAGGAAGATTCTCCATATCGCTCAGTGCCTTTCTCTTCCCGAGACATACTTGTTTCATGACATTTGACATTCCGCCATCTTCCGCCTTTTAGCTCATGTCCTAACCTCTACTTGATTCACGTGTTTGGCTCTACCGCCATATGTTGTTGTTACTAAACAAACACACTCAACAAAAAATCCCAATCGCAGAGTAGGGTATGGGGAGAGAGAGATGAAGATAAATCTTACGATCTTACCTCTATCTCAGGGATAAAGAGGCCCCTTTTATAGAGACTCCCAACTTAGGAAGACCACTTTTATCTTTAGGAAAATACAAAAAACATGCCAGAAAAGGTACAAAATCTATTAGTGTTAGAAGATAAAAGAAAAGAAAAGAGCATGCAAGCATAAAAATTTATAAGATTGAAGTAGCTAAGACCATGTGCACCTATGACAAAAGGCACTAAGAGTAAAAGCACACCTATACATACAGATGCACGCATGTAATTAACACTAAAGGCACTTTTAAGACTAAAGGCGATCATAGAAAGCAACTAGCATCACCACTTATGACTACAGGCTGCCTAAGTGAAGTACAAACTAAGACACAAAGCCCATAGAACAACGATATTTCTAATGGCTAATACCGTTCTTTGTAATCATCTTTCAAAGGTGATAGCATTAAACATAAATGGGAAGACACTTTTCAGTGTTGTTGTTATGGTCACATTCTTCCTTTACTAAACCTTTTCTTTTGCTGTTGGCATTTTGATTCTACTCAGGAAAATTGAAGCAACTTGACTTACGGATATTTGGTGTTGATTGAATGTCTTATATGGTGTTTTTGTGTTATGAGCATCATATCTACTAGTTAACAGGATAAGATGAATTTACCGACACACATGTCCGGACAGTTTTCTGGGCAGGTACCAAATCAATCTGGGACTTCATTGTCTTCCCTGTCGCATCAGCAGAACATAATGCAAACCTCTAGAGGTCAGCGTAATACACTTAACGTGGATGCTGATTTTATGACAGTTCGACGTTATATACAAGATAGAATGTAAGTTCTTCCTAAATGTGCTTAGAGTATGTTTTTATTTGAACGTGTGTGCGTGACGCTCTGATGTGTTATATCCGATTAGCTGATGCGTGATGTGCCATGCATGATGTGTGTTCATCACATATGCGAAGCATTTGTTATTAAAAATATACTAAAATTATTTATAGATGATATTAAATTGTTAACTTTTATACACAAAAATGTAAGTCATTTGGATCATATTTGGTCAGATTTGTTCATGGTTATAAAAATCTCTAGGTGCTAGTCGAGCGGTGAGTTAGGGACCAGGAATTAATCGGATCGGAATTTTTATATGTAATTTTTTTAAATTGTATATATATATATAACCAATTTTCTATATAATTTTTGTAACAATGTTTAGTTTTATAAATTTATATATAAAAAACTTGTTGGAATTTCAAAATTTTGCCGGATTTCCAAAAGTTTCTGGAATAATCACCGAAATTTTAAAGGTCGCCGGATTTTTTTGCCAGGATTTGAAGAGTTGCCAAAAATTTTGGCCGGCCAGAATTTGAAAAGTTGTCAGAAAATTCGCCGATTTCCAGCCGATTTCACCTCCTAGGGCCGATTTTTAGTCGGGCCGATTAACCAAAATCGAAGCGGCCGGGCCGACTAGCGCCTATGCTGCCGATTAATCAACCGCCTAGGCCGATTTTTACAATGTTGGATTTGTTCAATCAATGGTCTAATTTGTTCGAATACATGAACCCATTGCTGGTCAGATATGTTCAATTGATGGTCATATTTGATCAATTGGATTTAAAAATTTTTGACCTATTGCTGTTGATAGTCTAATTTGTTCAAATACGGGTCAACTACATGATGCATTGCATTAGAGCACATCACGCATCAGAGCATATCAAGCGCAACATGGAAACGCATCACATCACCTGTAGTCATGTGATCTCATCGCTGCATCATTGCATCATGCCATCCTGATGCACATATTTTAAAACAAAGATGTGGTATAATTTGGTCCGTTTTAGAGTATAGTTACATAACTTCATATTTGACATTTGACATTTAAAGTCTCAAATATTTTATCACCTTCTGCAGCTATGAATTTTTAATGCGGCGACCACAAACTCGGGAGCTAGAACATAAGAAGGTGACAGACATTGTTAGACGTTTAGAAGAAGGCCTGTTTAAAACCGCAACCACTAAGGTCTTGTTTCTTTTTTTTGATTCCATCTTTCTGTATAGATCTATTTAGGCATGTTTCTACTCCTAAATTTGAAACCGTTCATTTTCTTTTTTGTTTTAGGAGGAATACATGAACTCAGAGACGTTGGAAATTCGTTTACATGTTTTAATTAAAAGCCTATCGTATAGCAATCACAATCAACAACATCAGCAACAAGGAAATACTTCTGTTCCCATGGGAACTATGATTCCAAATCCTGGCATGCCTCAAAGTGGGGACTCAAGTATAATGGTTCCATCATCTATGGATGCCATGGTGCCGCCAGCTGTCAACACAGGGAACTTTTTGCCCAGTAGTACGCGTTTTCCCGGTGGGATGCACAACAGTTCATTAAGTTCATCTGATGGTAAATTTTACATTTTTACCTTTATTCTATTTCAAAATTCTGTGTTACCAATTTTTTCTTACCCTGTATAACTATTGTATCTTCTTATGTAGGTCTGACCAATAGTTACCAACAGTCGATCACAAATTTCTCCAATAATTCTGCTGGAAACATTTTAATTTCATCAATGGGTGCACAAAGAATGGGCAGCCAAATGATACCTACTCCTGGATTTAATAACAGTAATAATACAAGCAATCAGTCTTACATGAATATGGATTCTTCTAACAGTGTTGTTGGGTTATCAACTATTGACTCTACAACCGTATCACAACCAGTGCAACAAAAGCAGCAAATTGGCAGTCAAAACAGCAGAATATTACATAGCCTGGGTAGCCATATGGGTGGGAATCCCAGGTCTAGTTCACATCAAAAAGCATACGGGTTTCCAAATGGGTCAATAAACAGTGGTTTAGGAACAACTGGAAATTATTTACCAATGATGAATGGCTCAGGAACTTCAGAAAGCTATGTTACAGCTTCTAACTATGGAACTACTAATGCTGATCCTTCTCAGTCTGGGAATTTTTACACCCCCACAAGTTCTGGTACATCAATGATTAATAACCAGGATATAAATTCAGTAAGCTTGCATGCTCTACATAAAACAAGCGCTCCCATGATGGTCAATCATATGAATTTGGTCAACACTCAGCAGGGATCAAACATGAAACCTTCAGTTGATCAACCAGAAAAGATGGATTACAGGTCTAAGCATTCACTACAGCAGCCTGTTCATTCTCAGCAACCACTTGTTCAAAGTCAAAGTCAACAAAAGCAGCAATATAAGCAAAACCAACATTTATCGCACGGTCAGTCCCAGATGACCCCTGATCATGGTGGTCAATTGCAGGTCTCTGACAAATTGCAGATTTCTCAGACAATCAATCAGTTTCAAGAGAACTCTGGGGAAGGTCAATTTGTTGTTGACACTCAAAATGGTCTTATTAGCTCGATAGGAGTTCAAACAGGGTCTTTAATGCAGGGCCAGTGGCATTCAAGGTCTCAAGAAGTGCCACATGTGCCAGGTAACTTGTCGGAACAAAATATGAAAGAAGAATTTAGCCAAAGAATAACATGTCAAGATCAAGCTCAGAGGAACAATCTTCCTTCAGAAGGTTCTATTACCTATCAAAGTGCTGCCAATAAATCAATAGACCCACCAAATTCTGGCCCTATTTCTAAATCTGTCAACCTAACCCGTGAATTACAGTTCAAGAATCAACAAAGATGGCTATTGTTCTTGAGGCATGCTCGTAAATGTGTTCATCCGCCAGGAAAATGTCCAGAAGTCAACTGCATCACTGCACAAAAGTTGTTGAGCCATATGGCATCATGTAATGATCTGGTTCAGTGTCAATATCCTCGTTGTAGAAGCACAAAACCTTTACTTAATCATCACTGCCACTGTAGGGATCTTAGTTGTCCTGTTTGTGTTCCGGTAAAGCGTTTTGTGCAACTGAAAGGGGCCCCACGTGAAGATTCTAGTAAACATAACAAGAAGACGATCCCATCTGTTGAAATTTCACAAGATTTAAATCCAACTTTGAAACGAATGAAAATAGAACCGTCATTACTGGCAATTGAAAACCAAACTCCTTCCATGACTGTTCCTGTCAACAGCGCATCTCAACTTCAGGATCAAATTGGTGACACCAATACATTCCCCATGAAAGCTGAGGTTAAGGGGGTAAAATCGGAAATTCTTGCAAGTTCTGTGCATGGAAGTCTGAAGAAGGACTATGTGGAAGATTCTGGAAACCAAAAGTCTGAAAGTGATCCAGTTGTACCTACTAAAATCACTGGTTTACCTAAACAGGAGTTTGCTAAGACTGAGATAGAGGTAGCCCAGGTTCAGGCCCAGTGCCAGCCCAAACCGGAAAATGCAGCACTTCCGGTTGAAGCTTCTTCTGGAACAAAATCCGGAAAAGCAAATATAAAGGGAGTATCAATGATAGAGTTGTTTACACCAAAGCAGGTCCGGGAGCATATCTCTGGTCTTAGGCAGTGGGTTGGCCAGGTGAGATTACTAAAATACCCTTGGGTCAATCTCATATATGTTCTCTTCACATTTTATATCTTGTGTTCATTTGTTGTACAGAGCAAAGCGAAAGCAGAAAAGAATCAAGCTCTGGAACATTCGATGAGTGAGAATTCTTGTCAACTATGTGCAGTTGAAAAGCTCACTTTTGAACCACCACCAACATACTGCACCCCTTGTGGTGCACGCATTAAACGAAATGCCATGTTCTACACTGTTGGGACTGGTGATACTCGTCATTACTTCTGTATTGCTTGTTACAATGAAGCCCGTGGAGACACTATTAATGTTGATGGAACTGATATTTTGAAAGCTAGATTAGAAAAAAAGAAAAATGATGAGGAAACCGAAGAATGGGTATGGTGTAAAGTTCCTACTTTTTTTCAAGATTGTTCAAATGTATATTTAATAATTAAATATCCTTGTGTAATTGCTGCAGTGGGTTCAATGTGACAAGTGTGAAGCATGGCAACATCAAATATGTGCATTATTTAACGGAAGAAGAAATGATGGTGGACAAGCAGAGTACACATGTCCAAATTGTTATGTGGAAGAAGTTGAAAGAGGAGAGCGAAAACCCCTACCACAGAGTACTGTACTTGGAGCAAAAGATTTACCTAGAACCATACTTAGTGACCATATAGAGAGCAGGTTGTTTGGAAAATTGAAACATGAGAGATTAGAGCGTGCTAAGGCCCATGGTAAAAGTTATGACGAGGTAAAAGTTAATTTTCTAAATTTTAATCTGACCTGATGAGTTTTGTATAAATATAATTAGAGTTCTTATTGATTGTTGAATTTTGATTATATCAGGTTCCTGGAGCAGAATCACTTGTTGTCAGAGTTGTGTCATCTGTAGACAAGAAACTGGAAGTCAAACAGCGGTTTCTTGAGATCTTTCAAGATGAAAATTATCCTATTGAATTTGGGTACAAGTCAAAGGTATTTAACAGTAATAAATATTTGATGATGTTATTATGTCAATCTCTAAACTGCCGTTGCTTGTTTTAGGTAGTTCTGTTGTTTCAGAAAATTGAAGGAGTTGAAGTGTGTCTTTTTGGAATGTATGTTCAAGAATTTGGAGCAGAGTGTGAGCAGCCAAATCATCGCCGTGTGTATCTTTCTTATTTGGATTCGGTCAAGTATTTTAGGCCCGAGATTAGGACCTTCACAGGGGAGGCTCTCCGTACATTTGTTTACCATGAAATTCTGGCAAGTATATATATATATATATATATTTTATTTTTTTAATTTCCTTTATTCATGTTAAGTTGTGTATGTCAACTGATTTTATTTCATTCTACTTACAGATAGGTTACCTAGAATATTGCAAATTACGTGGTTTTACGAGTTGCTATATATGGGCTTGCCCACCATTAAAGGGTGAAGATTATATTTTGTATTGTCATCCTGAAATTCAGAAGACACCAAAATCTGATAAACTAAGAGAATGGTGAGTGGGTGCTAGACACGTTGCTCATATGGGTGTAAAGGAGTGGAGCATAGCCGAGCCCGAGTTCATCAAGGCTCGAACTCAGCTCATTTTGAGCTGTATTCCTGAAGCTCGTGCTCGGTTCGTAAGCCGTACTAGTTTTTGAGGCTTGATCAGCTAAGGCTCGGATCGTTTATTATATATTATGTCTTTAATTGATATATATAAATATATGTATTTTATGTATTGATAATTATAACAATGTACATATATTATTTAGTTATTTTAATTAGAATTTTAAAAATAATAATAATTATTATGCAAAATATCTATTAAATAGCAGGCTCATTTGGGCTTGTGATCCTACTCAAGCTCCATAAGTGAAGATCAGGTTTGGGTTCATTGATTAATCGAGCTTTAATAAAAACTTGAGGTCGGGTTCGAGCTCATTTAAGCTTGGCTCGATTCGAGCTTTTAGCAAGCTAGTCTAGAGTAGCCCACGAGTACGCTTTCTCGTTTACACCCTAGATGTGCATTAACTTGTTTTGTATTATTACTACTATTACTATTATTGATAATTTATGTGTATTTGTGTATTAGGTATTTGTCGATGTTGAAAAAAGCTTCAAAGGAGAATATTGTAGTTGGTCTCACTAATCTATATGATCATTTTTTTCTATCTTCTGGTGAATGTAAAGCTAAGGTAACTGCAGCTCGATTACCCTACTTTGATGGAGACTATTGGCCAGGAGCTGCTGAAGATATGATTTATCAGATTTGTCAAGAAGAGGAAGGAAGAAAGCAAAATAAGAAAGGATTAATTAAAAAATCTATAACAAAACGAGCTTTGAAAGCTTCTGGTCAAACTGATCTTTCTGGTAATGCATCCAAAGATCTGCTGCTGATGCATAGGGTAATTAATCCTCTTTATGGTTGTATCTTCTTAACTAATACGCGTTTACTTTAATTTGCCCACTTAATTATTATTATACTTGTTTCATTAACGACTTCATACCTGTTTTCTTACGCTATTTCTTGTTGTTCTTGGAATCAATTGCACAGCTTGGTGAATCGATTTCCCCAATGAAGGAAGATTTCATTATGGTTCATTTGCAGCATGCTTGCACTCATTGCTGCATTCTTATGGTATCTGGAAACCGATGGGTCTGCAATCAGTGCAAGAAGTTTCAGATCTGTGATAGGTTAGCAATATGTAATTAAAGAGTTAATTACATAGACGGTCCCTTTGGTTTGGGTACTAAGATTTAAAAGCAACAAGTTTAAGGTTTGTGCTGTCAATTTTATAACAAGTTTGAGTATGAAGGCTAATTTCTATTAAATTTTCCATAAATTTAGGGTGAAATGTCCAAGATATCCTTTGACTTTGACTGTTCAGAAAGTCAAAGGGTATTTTAGTCATTTCACCTATATTAATAGAAAAGTTAGCATAAGTTAGCCTTAATACCCAAACTCGTTACAAAATTGGAAGCACAAATCCCAAACTTGTTATTTTTTGCCTAGTACCCAAATGTGTACTTTACTCAAACCGTAGGGATCATCTATATATGGCAATCTTAACCCATAGCAAGATAAATGGATAGAAATGGGTAAACAATTATTGCATTTTGGGTTGAAATGGGTAACATTATGACATAGTATGGGTTGAGATGAGTAACACCTCAACACAAAGCGGGACAAGATGGGCAACTAAAAAACCATGTAAACTTAATGGATTTCAATGGGTAAGAAACTAAGAATGATTAATAATATATTTAATGTGAAAATCATTAAATATTATTCAAATAAACTATTTGTTTAGTTAAAATTCATTTTAACTTGATCAAAATTGATTTTTTCTTAAAACGACCTGTTTAAACCCAAACGGATTTTGCTTAAAACCCGTATTGACCCGCACCCATCCTAACACGCACCCGCTCTGACCCGTTACCCAACCCAACCCGCCCATTTTGCCAGGAATGGGACCATCTATATAATTAACTCAATCTTTTACCTTGTAATCTAGTTTCCAATTTTTAAGAATTTTTTTTAAGAATAGTTTTTCCAAAAATCAATCTCATTATATCTACTGCAGCAAAAATTTAAGATGAATGCAACAGATTTCTAACTTAACACTTGCAATTGCAGTTGTTATGAAATTGAACAAAAACTTGAGGACAGGGAGAGGCATCCTACCAATCATAGGGAGAAACATCCTCTTTATCCTGTAAGCTCCTCACAATCAAGATCTCCATCCTCTCTATCTTGATATGATGACAATTATGATTAAACCTGAATAAATTATGCAGATTGAAATCGATGATGTTCCTGTCGATACCAAAGATAAAGATGAGATTCTAGAGAGTGAATTTTTTGATACTCGACAAGCTTTTCTTAGTCTTTGTCAAGGAAATCATTATCAATATGATACTCTTCGTCGGGCAAAACATTCATCAATGATGGTGTTGTACCATCTTCATAATCCAACCGCACCTGCATTTGTGACAACATGCAACAGATGCCATAATGATATAGAAACAGGACAAGGTTGGCGTTGTGATGTTTGTCCCGACTATGATGTCTGCAATTCCTGCTATCACAAAGATGGAGGCATTGATCATCCTCATAAGTTGACACCTCATGTATCAATTGCTGAGCGTGATGCACAAAATAAAGAAGCTCGCCAACAACGTGTTGTGCAGGTACATATTACTATGTTGTCAAAAAAGCATGTGACGTGCGCCTAGGTGCTCGAGCCCAGCGCAGCCTTGTTACTTTGCTTCAAAATCCCCATTTTCAGGTGCTCAGGTGCATTTTGAGGCCAAATTATGCCAAAACTGTGTAAAACTTGTATGAAAAAATTACACGAGCCCTAAACAAGCTTGGAATCAACCTAGAACACCTAAACTAGCCCAAAACAAGCCTAAAACATGTCTAATAAAAATAGTATTTTTATATCATGCGCCATGCTTAAAATGCCCTCAGTTTAGGCGCAAGGTTTGCCCTTTGCACCTTGAGTGTGCCTTGCGCTTTCGACACCTATGATATATATATATAGCCGGTTATTGTACAAAGGAAATTAACGTGAAACGCGTAGGAAGCCACCAGAATGCGCCACGTGTAATCCGGGTAAGTGGTATAATGGTCCGTGTAAAATCACGGACCACGTTATATATAATTTCGGACCATCGTTTAACAGACATAATCAAAATACCAACTGAATAATCACGGACCAATGCGTTATGTCAAATCACGGACCAATGTGTTATGTCAAATCACAGACCGTCATTTAATACATATAATCTAGGACCAAATGTATAATCACGGACCAACAATTACGTACCAAACATAAAAATCACGGACCAAGTAAATTTTTTTTAATAACCTATATATATATATAGGGAAGTGTTCAAATAATAACCCATTTTTAAAGCGATAACCCAATAACTTTGCCAAAACGAAGCCGAATCTTGAATTTTTTTTTGAACATCATTGTAACACAATTAGAACACTATGTTCTTTTGAGTTTGTGAAAATTCATAACGGTTTAAGAGATATCATCGTTGTAAGTTTTTGATTTACAGCACTGTAACTGTTTTTGTCAAAAACTTACAACGATGATATCTCTTAAACGGTTATGAATTTTCACAAACTCATAAAAGAACATAGTGTTCTAATTGTGTTACAATGATGTTCAAAAAAAAAAATTCAAGATTCGGCTTCGTTTTGGCAAAGTTATTGGGTTATCGCTTTAAAAGTGGGTTATTATTCGTTCACAATCCTATATATATATATATATATATATATATATATATATATAGGGGAAGGTTCCATTGTTAACCCTCCCTTATAGCGTTAACCGCTTAACCCTAGCGTTTTTTGCCCGAATCTTAAAATTTTTTTCATGGTTTTTATTTTGCAAAAATAAGGGGGGTTTCTTTTTGTGTTTTGCTAATTCATCACCGTTTAGAAGTTATTGTAAGTGTAAGTTACTTACACTTACTTACAAAACCGTATCTGATGCAGTAAATGTAAGTAAGTGTAAGTAACTTACACTTACAATAACTTCTAAACGGTGATGAATTAGCAAAAACACAAAAAAGAAACCCCCCTATTTTTACATAATAAAAACCATGAAAAATTTTTTTTAAGATTCGGGCAAAAAACGCTAGGGTTAAGCGGTTAACGCTATAAGGGAGGGTTAACATTTGAACCTCTCCCTATATATATATATATATATATAAAGAGAGAGAGAGAGAGAGGAAGGTTCATAAGAAAACTTCTCATTTTGTAGAAAACCAAGAAAACTCATACTTATCAATAAATTTTTAAAATTTTTTATTATAAGGTTAAAAATGTTATAATAAGAAATAAAATTTTAATAAAGATATGTAAATCACAAAGTTACATATATGTAACTCAAAAAGTTACGCATGCAACTCTTGAAGTTATATATATGTAACTAGTATGTGTAACATACAAGTTACATATATGTAATGACATAAAATACATATTTTTTAAAAAAAAAATTTCTTTTATATGCATTTCTTACCTTATAATAATAGAAAAGAAAAAATGAAAAAAAAAAATTAACTGGTAATAATTGTCGTTAGTTTTCTCCAAAACGATGGATTTCAAAGGAACCCTCCCCTACACACACACAAGGTTTGGAATCTTTCATAACTCACTCTTATTGTACTAACCCACATAAATCCTCCAAGATCAAGTCAAATCTTTGATTTTTTTTAACATCATTGTAATACATGTAGAACACTTTCTTCTTTTATGTGTTTGTGTAAATTCATCACCGTTTAAGAGTTACATCATTGTAGGTTTTTGACTTACATCGTTGTAAGTTTTTGACTTGCATCATTGTAACTGTTTAGATCCAAAAACTTACAATGATGTTAGCTCTAATACGGTGATGAATTTACAGATACACATAAAAAAAGAAAGTGTTCTACATGTGTTACAATGATCTTCGAAAAAAACTAAGATTTGGATTGATCTTGGCAAAGTTATTTGGGTTAGTAGAATAAGAGTGGGCTATATTTTGTTCCCAATCCTATATATATACATCTATATATAGATATTCCACTTTGTGCCTTGCTTATAAAGATTCGAGATTATAATTTATGTAAATGTTTTTGGAATTGCAGCTTAGGAAAATGCTTGATCTTCTTGTGCATGCATCCCAGTGTCGGTCTCCACTTTGCCAGTATCCAAACTGTAGAAAGGTGAAGGGACTTTTCCGACATGGGATTAATTGCAAAACGCGCGCTTCTGGTGGTTGTGTTCTTTGCAAGAAAATGTGGTATCTCCTTCAACTTCATGCCAGGGCGTGTAAAGAATCTCAATGTCATGTACCACGCTGCAGGTTTGCCACATTCCTTACTATTTTATGGAAATATTATTACGTTTCAATTTATTTACTAATATTAAACATGTGGGAGAATTTTATAAATATCCAACTTGGCGTGCAAGGCAAAGTTGGCAATTCTTAATAAGTGGATAATTATGAATAAATTAAACATGATTAGGTTTGAATTGTTAGAGATAATTATTATGTCTTTATTTTATCAATCCTAGTTGTAATCAAACATGTCTAGGTTTTGGTATAAATAATTAAGTCAAGGATTAAGGATTGTAATTTTCGATAGTATCAAGTTTTTGTGAAGTTTTCTTGATAATAAAATTTTGGGTGTTTAGCCCAAGTTACAATTGTTTTGTTTTGCTCAATATATCAACTCCAAAACTAGAAAACACCTGTGCATTGTGTTGTTTTAAAACGCGAAAATAATTGACATATCCAAAACCTTATAAAAATAGTTAAAATGTTAACATGAATCCACTGTACATGCCAGCAAGGACATAAAAAGAAACCTAGGTCGTAAACTCAAGGGAGGTGACTGGAATGTTGATATCATGCGACACTTTATTTAAAAAAAACCCGTAAAAAATCACTATTCACCACATCACATCAGAAAATTAATTAAAAAACAAAAGGTAAAAACTCAAAGAACAGAAAAAAACATAAAAAAATTAATTAAAAAAATTAAAAGTAAAGGAAACCAAAAAATAAAAAACCTAAAAATCTAAAACCTTGAATAAAAAAAAATTAAAAAAAGGAAACAAGAGAAGGGGTATGTGAGGTTTTTAAACTAGGTGCCTCCCATGGTGACAATAACAAACAAACAAACATACCCAGTATATTCCCACTTTTTAGTAGGGTCTAGGGGTAAGGATAGACACAAGCCTTACCCCTATCCCAGTTGGAATAGAGAGGCTGCTCCAAAGAAGTCCCCGGCTCAAAGTTATCGTATGAAGTTGATCATCCCAATATTTGTTACATTATTTTCACAAAATAAGTAAAATAACGTTAGATTAGATTAGATTGGAGCGTCCTCCCATGGTGACAATACACACCCAAATTACCACATCTGTTAGATTAGATTGGAGTTAAATGGCTAAAACAAAAGGAAAAAGAAAAAAAACTTCAAAGCATGCATCAAAAGATAGTAAGTTGAGCTTTAAGAGTTGTAACATGAATAGTAACTTTACCTCACAACCAAACTTTGGTTTTTATTAGAATATATAATGATGTTTGGATTATATATACAGAGATCTGAAGGAGCATTTGAGAAGGATGCAACAACAGTCTGATAGTAGGCGAAGGGCTGCTGTAATGGAGATGATGAGGCAGCGTGCAGCCGAGGTTGCTGGCGGAAGTGGATGACAGAATTGTAGATATAATGAAAAGATGTATCATAGAGTGATTTGACGAATTTTCAAGTGTATTTATAGGCACAGGAACATGACGATGGCGAAAAAAAATGGTAACAAATGAAAACTACAGGGGAGTTGATGTTTACATTACATCATCATCTTCTTTCCTGCCTGTTGAGCCAAGTTAGTTACCAGTGATTCTTTGATTCTTAGATTATGTAATGTTTTCATCATAATGTGGCAAAATATACTATAGATTTTGGTTATCCAATGTACTTTTGATGTGATTCATGATTAGAAACAGCTGTTGTAAGAAGTTTAAAGGTGATAAGGAACCAAACAGAACCTACATTATTGTAGCAGATCTCCTGTGATGTATTATGAACAAACAATGGTTGAGATACTGTATAAAGAATGCTTTGATCCAAGATCAACTGTTACGATATATGGTGAATAATTCAAAATTAATAATGTGATCTTCAAATTGATGATAGAAGTGGTAAAAACATATGGGTCAGTTTATATTGAGCAGCCGGGGACTCCTTCAGAGCAGCCTCTCTATCCAACTAGAATAGGGGTAAGGTTTGTGTCTATCATTTCCCCTACTAAATAGTGGGAATATATTGGGTAAGTTTATTGAATTTATTATTGATGGGTCAGTTTATATGTAGTGTGTGATTGTGTGCTATGAATAAAGGTTTGTTAGAACGCTTAATTTTCATAATTATGATGATTCTGGCATAAAAATGTATCATTATATGAAACTTCTTTTGTATGATCAAGTATAATAGGCATATTGGTGCACTAATTTACACTACACAACTATGTGATAATGTTCAGATTAAACAAATCACACAACAATATTCACTATCTAATTTTTATACGCAGCCCTGTCACAATGTTGAAAGTAAGTTTTGGTTTTTGTAAGTGTAGCGTTATTTGGACATCACTGCAGGATTATTTACGTGGAGAAAAATTTTGTGTTCCTGAGTTTCATTTAACGAGAGAAAAGAAAGGAAAAATAACACATGTCGTGTTTCCCGAGCTTTATTTAAGGAGGGAAAGGAAGAAAAGTGGAAGGAAAATTAGGCAAAATTACTTGGTTTTCATTTCCTTTCAATTTGAAAGGAAATGAAAGGAAAGAACTCAATCCTTTTATTTTCTTTTCTTTTCCTTTCCTCTCATTTCTTTTCTTTTATGTTCTTTCCTTTAATAAACTCGGGAATTGAGCGTCTTTCTTTTCCATTCTTTTTCTTTCTATTCTCTCATTTAATAAACTCAGGAACTGAGCGTTAGAGTGACATATTTAAATATCACTTTGTAAAACTGAGGTGCGTGATTATACATATGTATGTATAATATAGATAGAGACCTTGCAAGAACCATGAATATGTCGAGAATCATACAAGAGATGCATAAAACTTGTAGTATCATCTTAATAAAAGATATAAAACTGAAAAATAATGGTTATTTATCTCTTTTAGTATATTTTTTTCATCACCTCTACTCATGAGTTTAAATGAAAAGAAAAGAAAAGTTGTAATTTTATAACTATACACTTTAATAAAGGCTATATAATCTTCTTTAGATGAAGTGAAGAGGTAAAATAATAAAGCTTTATATTTGTATTTGATTACTTTTTCCTTAAATCTTTTCAATTTTTTAAAAAAAGTTAGAATGAAAATCTGCTAAAAATTTTCTTTCCTTCATTTTGTTTAAAACACGTCTAATTTGAAGATAAATTAGAGGAAAGATTTTTGCATTTTATTTATTAAAAATCTTAAAAAACACAAGTTTTTTTTCTTTTAAAGAAAAAAACTACAAGTGAAAAGATATTGAAAAATATTTGTGTTTCTGGGATTTTAGTGAAAGAAAACGAAAGAATGACTAAAGTGGATTTTTAATAATTTCGTCATTTATTATTTGAACCTTTAACTTAATCTAAAAAAGATTTCATAAATTTATAACTTTTTTTTTTCTTTTTTTAATTTAGAAACACATAAAACATTTTTTTTCCTCCCATTTTTTCTAAATCTATAACACAAAATCATATTACATTCCTTTCTTTTTCTTTCTCTTTTCTTTCCTTTCTTACATTCATCAAACCAAATCCCCACAAAATCATGACAAACGACTTGGATCATCATAATTGCATTGATTTACCCTTTTTCGTTGAATAAACTTGTTCTAGAATCAATATACTTTTTTTAAATTTGGATTACTTCGTATATAAATCAAGTATCATATCTGAAATTCTATCTTTTTATATTTAATTGTTAGGCTAAATGAATTCCCTCTTCTGACCTGTTATACCCCCAAAAAAATATTATATATTAATTTGTCAAAATCAACCATCAACTTTATAACACAACCAAAATACACCAAACGTTATTTTCACCTTAAATTCTACTAAACGTTCTCCCTTCTTACTTGTCATATACCCCTCTACAAAATATAAAATATAAAGTCAACCAAAATAAAATTTAATCGTATGAACACTAGTTCCTCTTTGTCCAAATTCGATTGAACTGAGGCACGATCGTTGTTACAAACATAGGGCTTTCATTCCTAAAAAACGAGTGTAATGGTGTATGAAACACCTACCTTAGCTAACTAATTTGTGGTCGTTGCTTGATAAACCGAATTCAAACCGGCGAACTCTTACAAGCCTTTCCTTGATTTGCTTGAGCTTGTGAATAGCTTTGGTTTACGCAGAGAATTTCACAGAAGTTAAAGGAATGTTTGGGTTCAACTAATTTTGAGTTTTATACTCGTTTTAATATAGTTTGAGTTTTCGTTCGACTATGGTTATTTTGGCTTAGATTTCACATTGATTTGATTTTTAAACGATGAATTGATAATGATAACGATTCCGTAATGTTTGTAGTTGTTTTAATTTCAAATCTTGATTGATATTATCAATTAACACGAGCTATATAATGATCGGGTCGAAGGTGGGTATCCATGGATCTATGGTTGATTACAGGTAGAGTATGGTGGTGACGAAGATGAAGTTTGGAACATTTGCAAGAACAGTCCAAATGTTTTTGTTTATAGGCTTATGGATATTTTTGGTTAACAACTAAAAACATAAGGTTTATTTGTATATATTTAATAAGTTTAAGAAAGAGGTACGACAAGTAAAAAAATACAAAGAGGGTATATTTAGCACAACCCTAATACAAATTATTTTTCGTATGATGATTAAAAATAATTTTCTCGGCTTTCAAAAACGAAATATAGGCAGCCGTTTATGTTTGACTATGGTGTTTTAAATATATAACATGGTCACAAATTGAATCTAGGTGAATTAAATTGTCTAAATTCCATCTAAATAAAATTAAGGAAAAAAAAGAATTGTTTTTGGAACCCAAATAATTGATTAAACTCGAATTAATCCTAAACAAAATAAAAAAAAATCAATAAATTGTTGAGATAGTCTATGCGGTTTGCTGGTATTTCACTCTTGGTATATAGGTTTCATAAATTACCAATATAGTCCCAAATTTTAAACATTTGTAACATATATAATCCTAATTGAAGGTAATTTGGTTAAACATGTCAGTGTAGTTTGGTAACCTAATAACCGTACGTATTAAAAATATTTAAAGATTTAAGACCATAAAGATAATTTATAAACTTAAAGTAAATTACCGATATGATACATGTGGTTTGCTAGCATGTCATTTTTGGTTCTTAGGTTTCATAAATTACCCGTATGGTTCCATACTTTAGACTTTTGCAACATATATAATCCTTAGGTCACCAAATTCACTCACAAAATTGATCAAATTACTCTCATATAAGAACTATATGTGTTATAAATGTTTAAAATTTGAAACTATATGAGTAATTATGAAACATAATGAATATTGAAATAATAGCAAATTAACCATCCTAGTAATTTACTTTAAAACTTAAAAACCAAAATTGAAATATTGTTAAAATCACAGGGTCATTTCGTCAATTTAATCTATAAAATCGCCAACAAGTTTCAATATAATAATATGCCACCAAATCTGAAAAACTTAAAAGCCGTATAAAAATGGCAAAGGAGAGACGAACAGAGCAGTAGGAGCGGAGAGCGATTCACGGTTAATTTTTAAGCACAATCGATCTTCTTTCTCCCTTAAAACATCTCCTTTGTAGTCTCTCTTGCTCAAATTCGTTCACCATCCCGCAAAATCATGTCTGCAACAAATGGATATTATCCTAATTTGGATAGATTTCTGGATTAATTAGATCGTTTCTAGTTATATATGCCTAAAGATCACCAATTTTGAAATCCCTCTTTTATACAGTAATTGAAAGCGGTTTTAATCGATTTATCGGATACCCATTTGAAAATTTTGACTGGAAACTGTTTGTAGTTTCTGGGTATGATGTCTGGGCTGTGGAGATGGAAAAAGATTCAAGATGTTTTGTTTTCAACAACATCAAGATCTAGAATTCCGATTTCTTGCATATCGAATCGTGGTGTCGTGAATTGCCTGATATACGCCGGCGCCGGCGGTCCGGGCATTCTTCCGGCTTCGGTGACCGGTGTGCAAGCAAGGTGTAAATGGGATCATGGTGGCGGTGGTTCTGATGACAGTGGCGGTAGAACCACGACGGTGATGCGGAAGATTAGAGCTGAAGCTAACTGTCCTCGGTGTTCTAAGCCGATGAATCTGGTGTTTTCGAATAACCATCATCTGATTCCACCATCTTCTTATGCCGGAAACGAATCGGAATCATCGCCGGATCTTGTTTCCGATCAGAAAAACGGTTACCAGGCGGTTAACCTTTGTCCCAATTGTAAAACTGCTTATTATTTCCGGCCGTACAAGATGGCTCCTTTGCAGGGTCGGTTTGTTGAAATTGGTAGGGTTAAGAATAGTAATGGAAATGGAAAGGATAAGAGGCAGATTAGCAATGAGGATGATTATGGGAACAAACTTAGGGCTTCATTTTGGGAGACATTGAGGGCTTATGGTGGTGAGCCACCGGAGAATTGGGTGAATAATGGAATCGCAGTGCATATGTCCGCAGGACCTCCGGTTGCACCAGGGGTCAATATCACGCGTGCTGGTGGGGGTGATGATGGAAATGGTGGTGGTGGGGAGAAGCATGGGTGGGGTGGTTCAAATCTTGGGAAGAATTTGCCTACTCCTAAGGAGATTTGTGAAGGATTGGACAAATTTGTCATTGGGCAACATGGTGCCAAAAAGGTTTTTAGCTTTTCTCCATTTTAGATTGCAATTGAGCATACTTATTTATGGTGTATCTTTATACTCCTAGCTTCATGATCTTTTGTTTGTTGATCTTGATATTAATGAGTTCTGATTATTTGTGATTCGATGTATCTAAATAACATGTTGTCATAAATGTAGTCCTCTTGATTTTGTGAAGTTTAAAGATAGATCATGGGGCTATCTTAACTGGTTTCCCATTTTGTAAACAGGTCCTTTCGGTTGCTGTTTATAACCATTACAAGAGGATACACCATGCCTCTTTGCCGAAAGGGTTAGTCATACGCGTTTCATTTTTGTTTGCCACTTGCTGCATTGTTTTGTAAGAAATTAAACTATGGTTCTTTCTATTACAAGTATTGAACTTAACTTCTTTATTACAAACTAGGTCAGGGGCCGATCCGGAAAGATCTGAGACTGAAGATGATGACGACAATGTAGATTTAGAAAAAAGTAATGTGCTTCTAATGGGTCCAACTGGCTCAGGTATGATCATTTCAATGTTGTATATGCATCTATCAAATTGTCTTTGTATGTTTCACATTTGACTAACAAATTTGTGTGAAACAGGGAAGACTTTACTTGCAAAGACCCTAGCTCGTTTTGTCAATGTTCCATTTGTTATTGCTGATGCAACAACGTTAACACAGGTCTGCAAATCATCTGAAATGGGAATCTGTTGTCATTTCAGTGTGACTCAAGGTCATTTACTCTTATATTATGCAGGCTGGTTATGTTGGTGATGACGTTGAATCTATATTGCACAAGCTACTTACGGTACTATAATATGAGTTTTTTTGTTTGAATTGTTGCTTCTTATATGCTGTCCAATCTTGCTGGTCCAGAATTCGACTTTTGCTACCCAATTGATTATCATTTCTGTATCTAATTATCATCGCTTTGGTAGTGTATATAAGGCTCAAATTTCTTCCATACATCTTGTGGTTTTATTAATTGAGAAAATGTAGTCACTTGAAATTTGTTCTGTTTCTTCACTACAAACTTAAGAGCGGAAGTGTCACATTCCCACATAAAATTCTTAAACTGCACCCAAATTAGATAACTTTCTGTTCTTTCTTGATCTGAAATTATATTGTGTTAAGACCTTAAGGGTCACTAATTCACTATATGTACATATATACGTATATATGTTTATATTTCTTCTTGTAAGGTATTATCTACATTTTGGATATCTGAGTTGTTGTGTGCAGCATTCTAACCATTCATCGAAACATTTGTATTTATTACGTTTATAGCTATATATATCTTGATAATTTTGACGCTTATAATGTAAGGTCTACATTTGTTTTGAAGGTTGCTGATTTTAATGTGCAAGCAGCACAACAAGGGATGGTTTATATTGATGAAGTTGATAAGATAACCAAAAAGGTTTTTGGCACAATTTGCAGTGATTTTTACCAATTATTGTCACTGTGACAAAATTCATTCTGTTTCGAGAACCACCAGATTTTCATTTTGCTTTTTTTTTTTTACAGGCCGAGAGCTTAAACATTAGCAGAGACGTCTCTGGTGAAGGGGTTCAGCAAGCTCTACTTAAGATGTTAGAAGGAACCGTAAGTAATCAAACTCTTAATAATCTTGCAAAATTAATCAAGCGTGACGGTTGATTGACTTGATTCACATGTGAATTAATCCTTTTGATGTTTATTGGATTACCAAATTTAACCGGTGATGCTTGTTTGTTATTGATATTAAATATGCCATTGAGTTCTGATTTCATTTTTTCTGATAGAAATAATATTTTTCATCAGATAGTAAATGTGCCTGAAAAGGGGGCTAGGAAGCATCCTAGAGGCGATAATATTCAGGTTCATTCACATGATTATTAAAAAGAAAGTTTTGTTAAAACTTAAAACAGCTATAACTTGAGCAAGTTTTGCAGATAGATACAAAAGACATACTTTTCATATGTGGAGGAGCATTCGTCGATTTGGAAAAAACCATATCCGAGAGGTTAATCCATAATTTAGCGATTTTATCTTAAATTTTTTATTTCATTTGATGATTAAGTTGTGTGGGGATATTGCTATAACCTCTAGCTTTCTTATTAGTAGTTTTAATGGAAAACAGTTTTATGATTATATCAGACGACAGGACTCTTCAATAGGTTTCGGGGCACCAGTTCGTGCTAACATGAGAAACGGGTCACTCACAAATTCTGCAGTGACATCTTCTTTACTCGAATCCGTAAGCGCCAGCTTGAACTTGGGAGCTAGAATTGTGACAAATGGCGGCATGAGTTCCTATTTATTAGGGATATATACTTTTGAATATCAGAAGCTAAAATTATTTTTTGTTTTTTGTTTTCTATTATCAGGTGGAAAGTAGTGATCTCATCGCTTATGGACTCATACCCGAGTTCATAGGACGGTTTCCAATTTTGGTTAGCTTGTCTGCTCTAACCGAGGATCAACTTGTTCAGGTATGCTTCACTTTTACTTTAGTTTGGTTGTAAGTTTTAACCTTTTTAACCGATTAAGGCTTGTGACAGGTCCTGATGGAACCAAAAAACGCTCTTGGGAAGCAATACAAGAAATTATTTCAGATGAATGATGTAAGTGCTATAGTTACTTTAATTAGTTTGTACTGAACATTGATTATCATGCACATGTATGGTCAACTATAGGTCAAACTACATTTTACCGAAAAGGCGCAAAGACTAATTGCTCAAAAGGCAGTGGCCAAAAACACAGGTGCGAGAGGGTTAAGAGCGATACTTGAAACGCTTCTAACTGACTCTATGTATGAGGTATGCAAGTGTTTTTTAGTTATGTACGCGTCGTTATAAATTGAAGAAGGTTGAATGAATTCCTGGCGTTTTCGTCGTTATAAATTGAAGAAGGTTGAATGAATTCCTGGCGTTTTTGTATTTTATTTTCTTTGTATTCTTTTCATTAGATTCCAGATGCCAAGACAGGAAAAGATCGAGTGGATGCTGTTGTGATCGATGAGGAATCTGTTGGCTCTGTGGATTCAAACGGTTGTGGTGGAAAGATACTTCGAGGTGACGGTGCATTAGAAAATTATCTTGCAAACACAAGGTCTAGAGAGCAAACGGTATGAAACTAAAACTTTTTTGTTTAATCTAGACGTGCTAGATTAGTAGGTTAGGTAACGGGTCAAAAAGAGTTTGGGTCAGGTTGTAACTAGACATTGTTTAGTATGGGTCAGGTTGGACATCTTTCAACTTGTTTTTCAATCCTTTTCTATTTTTTTTCTATTTTTTTTATTATCAATTTAACAGTTTAGGTTTGTTAATTGACCCATTTGAGATAGAAAACACAACCCATATCAACCTCATCCATTTAGGTCAAAATTGTCATCTCTACTTCCATAGTTCCATGGTCTGTTCAAATAGTGCTTTTGGGTTACTGTTTTAAGTCAACTTTTGTGATGAATGCAGGAAGTTGATGGGGAAGGTGAAGAAGAGACTTCATCAAAAGCTATGAGCATGTAACATAACAAGAAACACACCTAATTTAACCTTTTTTTTTCTTCCCATCATTTGTTAACTGCATCGAAAAATACCCGATTAGATACAGCTGATATTATATCTCCATGTACAACAGAATAGTATTCGATTCGGGTTTTGGTCGATAGGGACAAAAGAGAGAAAAAACACAGGAAATTGTAACATTGTTGTTTAATCTGTACATTGTACAAATAAGCTTTCTAAAAGATAGAAATTGGCCCATTTACATATGAATTTTAATGTTCCCTTTTTATAGTAATACTAATCTTTTTAAATTTGATGTTTTACAATAACAAACAAAGACATCATGCATCCAGTTATGACAGTTATCATATCTGTGAGTTCCACCTGGATCTGGTGTCGCTCTAATCTGCGACTTTCCATTTTTCTATGATAACTTTCATTTGTTCGTCTCGCTTTCGAACCTGCAAAACACACAAGATTGTTTAAAACTAGTATACACGTAAGGAACCATAAGTTTTGAAAGGTCATTTACCTCCACTCGAGGCTTTTCCTCACGCAGCAGCGCATCCACACTTCTTTCCGACTGACGTTAAAAAAAAAAAAAACTTTTACATATATGTTTCACACGCGTGCGTGCACAGAAAGAGAGAATACCTTATGTACCACCCAATAGTGTCGATCTCTCATTTCAATCATAAAGGGGAAGGTAGGAGGACCGCTCCTCTGACTAATGCTTTTCCTGCTATTTCGCTTTCGAGCTTCTTGATCCCCTAAAGTAACAGTTTCTACTCCCCCAGCCTGTTTATGAAACAATCAATAGATCAAATTTCACATTTTATGCTTCTCAACAAAGACCATCTGCCCAGAGTAAGCTGGGCTATAGCTGGTTCCACTAAGTAGCAGACTAGCAATGTATTGATGGGGTTCAACGGGTTCTTTCTAACGGGTTCTCATGGTTAAAAAAATTTAGCTTAAAAGTTTAAAGAGACAATAGACTGAAATTGGATGAAACATACCAATTGAGACAAAACAGGATTCTTTATGATATTTTCCAGTCGGTCACCATGAGCACTGCCTATAAGCATGACCCCTCTCTCAGCAATCGATTTACAAGCATTTACTTCATCCCGTGTGCTAATTTCATCAATAATAATCACTTCAGGCATGTGATTCTCCACCGCCTCGATCATCACTTTGTGCTGCATAAACGGTTTTGAAACCTGCATTCTTCTTGCGCTGCCTATGGCTGGGTGTGGTATATCCCCACCCCCTCCTATTTCATTACTGGTATCCACCACCACCTATCTTTATTCATCAACATGGTTTTGAAAAATGTGTTTTTGGCATTAATAAATGTTTACAAAACTTGAAAACAGCACACGTACCACTCGTTTTTGTAAGTCGTCTGAAAGAACTCGAGATATTTCTCGCATAACTGTAGTCTTCCCTACACCAGGCCTGTAAGCAACAATCTAACTAAGACCATATATATTTGCCATATTGGTAGTTTTCTATTCCTATATGCCTAAAACAGGTGATTTGTCTATTGATTGTCTGTGTGCTTGTGTTTTTTTGTTTGATTATTTTTAGGGTTAGTGGTCTTTCTAAAAGCAGTCTCTCTTTGCCAAGAGTTGGAGGTAAGGTTTACCTGCATCCCACCCTCCCAATGCCCAAGAGCTATCCTATAAGTGAGATTTGTTGGGTATAGTTTTTTGTATTTACCTTCCTATAAAGAGTATACTTTCTCCAAATTGTAGCAGATCCCGGACCATGTCAATGTGACCCTTAATCGCCCTGCCAACTCTGCAAGTTAAACCGACTACAACACCTTTTCTATTTCTCACAGCAGATATGCGGTGCAGGGTGCCAGTAATTCCAGCTCTATTATCTCCTCCAATTTCTCCAATGGCATTTTCAGCATATTCTAGCTCTTCCATTGAAACCTATTTACCAATCATTACTAAATTAACTTACAAAATGACACAGAGCTGATACAAGAATTGACAGCTTGTATTTGTACCGAGTGGGCTAGAAACAGGTTCTTACAGGCTTCGTAACTCCAAACGGATTAAAAGTTACGCCAGTTTACATTGGGCATTTTTCTAGCCCATTTGCTTCTATCTGGTTGGTCGAAATATGAGTTTACGGTTTACCAACTATTGGATCTGTTAGATTAATCTTGATGGGTTCAATTTCGGGTCAGCAAGGTTTTAATTTAATCACATGTATAATGTTTTAATAGGACATTGGTTAGTTTAATTAGAGAGTAAAAGTAATGAGTTAGTAGTATGAGTGGAACCCTTTACTTTAGGTGCAAGTGTTTATATTGTCATTTTTTGTAAGTCGTTTCTCATTGAATCAAACCGAGCAAGAGTGAGTTTAAGCAGAAAAACTTCTTGTATGTAAAATTGAGTTTGTGTGTGTATGCAAGCGTGTAATCCAAGGGCCTGAACCAACAGGATCAGCTCTGTATCACTAATTCCATTGTTCTTTATACATCCTCCAAGAATATTTCAATAAAAGTTCAAATATCCTGATATAGTTATTATAAGCTGAAAATGAAGGAAATATTCACCTCAGTATCTCTTAGATATCTTCGGCCTGAATCTCCGAGATAGCGTGCCTCTGGCAAACGACCAAGATCCAATATTACCTACTAGTATATGTAAGAAATCATGGAGTGATCATAATTCTAATAAAAATCTTAAATTTTTAGGAGATGAAAATAGCAAACTAATTGAATCAATTAGAATACATAACAAACGTCCCATTTGCGGTGCACACATATAATGTATATATGTGTGGGCCCTCAAGAAACCAAAGTAAAATTGCACTAATTTTAACGTTATTTTACTTATTTTGTGAAAATAACGTTAAAAATGTTGGGATGATCAACTTCAAACGATATCTTTGAGCCGGGGACTCCTTCGGAGCAGCCTCTCTATCCCAATTGGGATAGGGGTAAGATTTGTGTCTATCCTTCCCCCAGACCCTACTGAAAAGTAGGAATATGCCGAGTAAGTTTGTTTGTTAACACTTGGATAACAGAGATTAATGTGTGTTTCCACTGAAGTGGGCCTATTTACTATGATTGTGCATATAGATCATTGCAACAATAATGAAAACAAACTGCAGAAATCTTACATATCTGAAAATTAACTTACCTCCAACAGTTGATCTCTTTTAGATTCCATCATAAGATTGTCACGTAAATCATGAGGAAGAATCTGGGAAACAAAAGGTCATATCTGAAGATCAGCTGAAGAAATGAAAGGAAAACACATTTTGCATACAAATTGTGTTGATGTTAATAGAAAAATCAAATTAATACAAATATATATATATATATATATATATAAATTTAAACGGCTTGGAAAGACAACACCCAAGATGAGATTTCAACTGTCCCCATAATTTTGATGCTATAGGGCATAGTAGCTCAAGCCCGAGCCCACCCCTAAGAGGAGTCCCACAACTAGGTAAACTCCCTGAGTCATGAGGCAAAACTTATGGAACGTGAGATATCTCATAACATATTATACATCACTACGATTTTTAAGCAAACAAACTCTGAAGTAAAAGATTGCATTTGCACAGTCATCTTGTAGTGATGTCAAATAGATTACTCCACCAATCTCAAAAAAGGGTTTGTAGGTGACTTCTGAATGGCAAATGAGTTGCTTTTAAAAAACCGAAATGACTAGTTTTGATGAGGCCTAATGTTTAACACGATTCCATTGAAACAGATTTTGCGCGCGTACAACAGCCAAAACAGTAACTAGTAAGACTGAAATAACACCTGAAAGTTGAATGTTATAGTTGCTAGAAATTCTTGTGTGTTTGTGTATTCTGTGATCAAATTAGAGGGTTCGGTTTTATATCCATATCAAAGAAAAATAATCAAATAATTTAACAGTATTAAAACAGGAATTAATAGCATTATATATCAAGGGTCATGTTATTCTCACACATATCCACACCCTTTATATGTCTCGTATAAGCCTATATAAGGTGTATAAAAGGGCAATCATTGTTCGTCAGAATTTCTCAGCGTCAATGATTGGACTCCTAATATAAGGCTTATATGAGAACAAAACAAACAAACAAACAAACAAACATACCCAGTATATTCCCACTGTGTGGGGTCTGGGGAGGATGAGATGAAAACAAATCTTACCCCTACCCAAGATGTGGTAGAGAGGCTGCTTCTAAAGAGACCCCGGCTCAAAAAACAGAAAACCGTTGTCAAATTATTGGGTGTCTGGGGCGTATCGCCCCGTATAGGCATATGCAAAACGTTTTAAGGTCGGAGGTGTTAAAAAGAAAAAAGTTGGGTGTAATAACTCCATGAAATTATTTGTGTCCCTATGACTGACTCTATGAAGGAGTAGTTTCAACTTTGACAATTGACAAAAAAAATAAATAAATAAATAAAATTAAAGAATAATAATAATAATAATAATCCTTAATCCTAATTATACTTAAAAGTTTTGGTCCAGTCATTTAAGAAATCTAATTCTATTTTCAGATTTCAAACTGGACAGATGATTTTACCCCTATTGTGTTTCAAATTTTGAAGTACATAACAATCTTCTGTAATCGATTACACAACCCTAAAACAGTAATTCAATTAAAGAATTCAATCTTCTTAGTGGCTAATGCTCATTCAATTTGGAATTGAACCTCAAATCGGAAAGAAGAAAGAACTGCGCAACATATGCTGAAGGAAGAAGGTAAAATTAATCAACAACGATACCTTTAACAGTTCATGGATATTGTTGGAATCATCGGACGGCGTGCACTTGGCAAACCCAGTCCTCGTAATAGATTTGATGGTTCGAATTGAAATTGAATTGGGTTTGAAATAA
Organism: Mikania micrantha; assembly: GCA_009363875.1. Taxonomy (NCBI): domain Eukaryota; kingdom Viridiplantae; phylum Streptophyta; class Magnoliopsida; order Asterales; family Asteraceae; genus Mikania; species Mikania micrantha. Next base: position 85,552,489 of record CM018697.1, read on the forward strand.
TTAGGAATATGGTGTTTGTAGGAAGATGGGCAGCTGCTACAACACAAGCTCGTTGTTGTTGCGGCATGTGGTGCCGGAAGCACTGGCCGGAGCTCCGAACACGAAGAAAGGGTGAGAATCACAGGCCACTTTTCCATTTTTTTTTAAATTTCTTTGGATTTGGAAGCACCGGTACGCACCGTCATTTTGATTTCTACCAGTTTTGTAAATAGTCAGAATTAATTAATAGTATATTTTCAGATTTTCACTCCATCGCCCTCGTTAATGGTAGGACTAGAGGAGTATTCATCGAATCGGGTTGTTCAGATTTGAACATTTTATGATCTTATCTGAAATCTTACCCGATCTGAATTCGAAAATTTTATATCCGATCCGAATCTATCCGAATAACCCGAAAAACCCGAATAAACTTATTTTTTCATCCGAATAATCTGAACAACCTGAATAAACAGGGTTTATTATGGTTATTCGGATTGAATTCGGATATCCGATCCGAATAAAGAGGATTTTGGATATTCGATATCTATTCCGATCCGAATGTGGAAAACGAATATCCGATCCGAATCTTTAATTCGGATCGGTTTTTTCAGGTTTTGGATTTTTTGAACACCCCTAGTTAATGGTACGCATTTATACTATATATATGTGTCGGTTATTAAGAGACAAAATAAAATAAAACTAATTACAACGGTGTTTTACTTATTTTTTGTCAACGTAACTTTAAAAATGTTAGATTGGTCGGTTAATTAGACACACATTTTTTACTCATTTTAAACGACTGATATATACTCTAGTTTTTTAATCAATTCAATTGGGAACCGATTACTCATAAATTCCGACTTTTACAACACTCACAAACACAATATTCAAACTAAGTCAGCATCTGAATTCAAATTGTTGTATCATTACCTTGGTCATAAGACCGTGGGGTGTGCCACATGAATGGGCGTGATTTGGGCGTGGAGGGGCGTGGCACACCGCCCCCTAGGGGCGTGAGAGGGGCGTGGGTCAAGTGGCGTGGGTCAAGTGGCGTGGATGGGGTCACGAAGAGAAGGGCTCTCTCTCTCTTTCTCTCTCTCTCTCTTTCTCTCTCTCTCTTACACACACACACTCACGATTTTCTCTCTCTCTATTACACACACACTCACGATTTTCTCTCTCTCTTTCTCTCTCTCTCTCTTACACACACACTCACATATATATATATATATATATAAAAGTTTAAAAAAGGGATGATGACGTGGAGTGAGTGGGTAATGGGGCATTTCCACCAAAATGGTGGGGTGAGTGGTTGTGGTGAGTGCTTATGTGGCGCTTACGTGGCGCACACGTGGAGTGAGTGGGTGCCTTGGCACACCCAATAGTCTAAGGGTTCCTCGTTTTATGACAAACATGGTTCTTTTTAGATTTTAGATGTCATGTATTAGCATTAAAAATGTGTGTATGTATAATTTAGAGATTGATGATAATTGAGATAACAATAAACAAATACAAAATACAAAACAATATTGTTGTTTCACATACATAAACAAATTGTAGCACTCTTCATGTCTAACGAGTTAAGTTTGTAATGTGGACTAGGATTAAGGAGTAGATAAATTAATTGGTTTTAAGCCTTTGTATGATTTGTATTTGTGTTAATTATATCCAAAAATTTGATTGTAAATTGTATATGTATTTATTTAAAAAAAAAAAGCTTATATATAAAATACATATAAAATTTTAAAAATTCAAATCTAAAGATAAGTTATGTGTGATTATACCTCTTGCATTACTCCATAATTTCCCTCAAGACAACAAAATTATAGGTACTAATTTTTTAAGTGCAAGACACCCCTTTATAATTCACATATTGCCCATTTTTGTCTTTGTCATAATCAAACATTCAAACTCATCGATGTGGTAAAGATAGATATCATGTTTCACTAGTCATCAACATAAAATATAATAATTTGGTTTATGTTTCTTTTTAAATTTTATCATACAAGCATATAAAACAATTATTAATATATTGGAGTATACATATTTTACTTTTTCTCCATAGAGTTTACATTCAATTGCAAGTAGTGCACGTAAGTATTAACTCATAAATAATTAAACAACTTTTCACCCCTAATTATTTTTCAATTTTATTTTTCCAAAAATTTGATTGTAAATTGTATATGTTTTTTATTTAAAAAAAAGCTTATATATAAAATACATATAAAATTTTAAAAATTCAGATCTAAAAATAAGTCATGTGTGATCATACATGTCACATCACTCTATAATTACCCTGAAGACAATAAAATTAAAGGTAGTAATTTTTTTAAGTGCAAGACACCCCTTTTATAATTCACATATTGCCCATTTGTGTATTTGTGATAATCAAACTCATCGATGTGGTAAAGATAAGTATCATAGTTCACTAGTCATCTACATAAAATACAATAATTTGGTTTATGTTTCTTTTTAAATATAAATTTTATCATACAAGCATATAAAACAATTCTTATATAACTTAAAAACCAAAGTCGGTGGCCAATAGGATATAAGAAAGTCAGTCAAACTTTTATATATAAGGAGATGTTTCTAAAGAAATTCAAATACTTGGGTGTTGGTCCAACGGATAGGTAGTCTCCTTTGAATTCCACTTCTTGGGTTCGAAACCTTTCGGGGTACCTTTTTTTTTTCTTTTAATTTTTGTTTTTGTCATTTACTTTTATTAGGTTGTTAGGTATAATTGTCTTATTTTACGTATAACACAATTTTGTACGTTTCTTCATATATTTAATCATTTTGTTTTCTTTCAGTTTTTAAAGTTTCTACTTTATCATTTTCGTTTATTTAACATAAATATTTATGTTTTTGCTCGGGTTACATATGCTATACTTTTTCTTTTTCTTCTTAAAAAAAAAAGACTTTCGGGATTCATAGGTCTAATTTTACAAAGAAATGATATTCTAACTACATTTCAATTGTTTTCACTTTTTGTTAACATTCTTTTAAAATGACGTAACTTATTCATGATTTTCAATTAAACATGCTAATGTGAGCGTGTTTCTCAAGATATGAAATTTATCTCCTATATTATGTATGATATGATTTCTCATGATAATTTTTCTTTGTTAATTTAAAATACATATAATTTTCATTTTACTGGTGAAATGAATGATCTCGAGTAGCCCATTTAGTTGTTGTAAAGATACAATAATAATTGCCTCAATCATGAAACCAACGAGCGTAAGTTTCATTTTTTTTAAAAACTTCATATACCGCAACGTATATGAAGTAATAATGTTGTCTATCTATGTATTAATATTTGTAACTACGATCATTTGTAATTTCATACGTTTCTTTTTAGAGCTGACAATTTCAGACGCACATTTTAAACACGATACAAATTTAGCATGTTTCGTGTTTACGCTTAACATGGTTCGTGTATAGAACATGTAGACACTTGAAGACCTATTTATTTTTATGTCTAAATAAGTAAAAAAAAATTAACATGTTAAGACATGTTAATATTTGTTTATACATGTTTAAATACCAATTAAAATCTGTTTAGAATAAATACATTTTAATACGTTTTTAATTCAAAATTTAAAATAAATACATGTTTATAGTGTTAAGGTTCCTTAACATGTCATTTCGTGTTAACATGATTTAAACATGTCGTTTTCATGTTTGGAAAAACTGACATGCAATTTTTTTGTGCCATGCTTATTCTAAACAGATTTTTATTCGTATCTAAACAGATATAAACCTGTTAAGACATGTTAATATATGTTTATACCTGTTTAAATACCAATTAAAATATGTTTACAATAAATACATTTTTAATTCAAAATTTAAAATAAATACATGTTTATAGTGTTAACAGGTTCCTTAACGTGTCATTTCGTGTTGACATGATTTAAACATGTCGTTTTTATGTTTGGAAAAACTGACAGAAATTCTTTTTGCCATGCTTATGTCTACCCCTTTTGTGTTTTCTGTCTTATCATATCTTGTATCATTATTGTTATGTCAGTCTTTTTTCTATTAATAAAATCAACATGTTGCAACATGCGGCTCTTAATCGTACCGCCCGCGGAGCGGGCGGTAACTTTTCTAGTTATTAATATATTGGAGTGTACATATTTTACTTTTTCTCCGTAGAGTTTACATTCAATAGCAAGTAGTGCACGTAAACACGCGCATTGCGACGTAGGTGTAGAATTATCAAAGGATCGAGTTTGTGTTTTATAACAACCGTTTACAAAGCTTATGCTTCTCTTTAGATGCTTGACCATGTGACTTTACCGTTGTAATTGGCTTCACAAAAATGCTTCGATGTTGGTTACAAAGTTTGCAAACACGTCATTTATAACGTTAGTGCTATCCTATGATTCTGTCGCAACACGCCGGATTAAAAAAAAACTCAATTACACGCATACCCAGTTAAAATCTTACTTCGAGTGGGGTCTGGAGAAGGAAAGATAAAGACACGCATTACCTCTATCTAAAGATAGAATAAAAAGGCTGCTTTGTATGATTCCCGGCTCAAAGCTTCGATTTTTTTCCTCTTTGGATTAAAAAATAAACTCGTTTACCTTAAAGTATAAATTAATCACAACTCCTTAGCAACTTTAGTTGAAGTAATTTTTTTTTGAACGGCGAATGTCTCAATCGTGTGAGTCTACTGTTTTCAAGGCCATGTCAGCAAGGTCTAGTTGTCTGAACCTCCCATGCAGGGACGAAGCTTGAATTTTATGTGTAGGGGGCCGACCCTTAATATAAAAATTTTAGGAAGAAAAACCAAAAGAGCCGGACTCTATTAATATAAATTTTCCGACCAAATTCTACTACATACCTGCTTCTGAGCCGAAAAACAGCAGAGGCCGGGGCCCTCCCTGGCCTTCATTATGCTTCGTCCTTGCTCCCATGAGCCACCACAACCACCACAGGAGGAAACCTTACTGGAAAAACCCCCAGACTCCTTTTTCGCTGCGAAAGGGTTTTGAACCCATGACCTCCCATTTGAAAGAATCATGAGGTACTATCAAGACACTGCCTCATTGTTTAGTTTAGTTGAAGTAATTAACCGGTCAGTCAAACTACAACATTATATACTAGATAATGTAAATTTTCCGACCAAATTCTACTACATACCTGCTTCTGAGCCGAAAAACAGCAGAGGCCGGGGCCCTCCCTGGCCTTCATTATGCTTCGTCCTTGCTCCCATGAGCCACCACAACCACCACAGGAGGAAACCTTACTGGAAAAACCCCCAGACTCCTTTTTCGCTGCGGAAGGGTTTTGAACCCATGACCTCCCATTTGAAAGAATCATGAGGTACTATCAAGACACTGCCTCATTGTTTAGTTTAGTTGAAGTAGTTAACCGGTCAGTCAAACTACAACATTATATACTAGATAGTCGTAATAGAATCTTTTTTAAATTCTCTAGTCCACATCAATTACTTTTTTGTACAAATATACTGGCAATTTTAGCCTTCGGTCTCATCAACATCGTTTTAAATTATATCATGTTCCCGGTAATAAACATTTTCTGTAAACATTTTTTTTTATCATTCATGCGTTATGGGCTTATAGCGTAATTGTATGCCTGACAAAATGAACGGGTTGGGTAACGGTTAAGAAGGGCTCGGGTCAGGATCGGTGCCGGTCAGAACGAGTTTTAAGCAAAATCAGATTGAGTCTAAATGAATTGTTCTTAAAAAAACATCAATTTAATTTAACTTAAAATGTGTTATAAGTAAACAAATAGTCCATTTGGATAATTTTTAGTGATTTTCTCATCAAATATGTTATTAATTATTCTTAAATGTATTACATACTTTTTTGGTTATCTGTCTTGACCCGTATTGTGTTTAGTGCTACCCATCTAAACCCATTTAGTATTATGATGTTACTCATTCCAACTCATTTCCTTTGACATGGATAAAAATTGTCACCCTACGTAGTTGGGTGGGATCGAGCATACGCCTCAGAGTGTCAAATCCGAGCGAACGATTGAAATCTTATCTTGAATATGATTGTACCAAACCATTTAAATATATATAACTTATTTTTTGTAATTCCTTCCTCCTTCCCTCCATAGCTATGCCACCAGCAGCGTGCCGGCGTACCCTCTTACCGACTCTCTTAATAATTTGCGATCGCCCCCTTAAATTTGCGTAATTGGATTGATGATGAAATTTTAAGCAATAGTTGTATTTGTTTTGGGAAAAAAATAGTTACCTAGGAAAGTCACCCTAAATGACATTTTGGATAGATTTTAAAAAATGAAAGTATTATATTTTCATTGTGCTTTAGTATATGAAATTAAGTTTGTATTTATTTAAACATGACCTGACCCGATATGATCCACATTGACCTAAACATAATACTAAATTTATTATATAACAATGCTCAAACGAGCCTAAATATTTTCCGTCCTCAATGTAATTTTCTAGGTCCGCTGCCGTATATCACAAAGTGTGACCATGGTACGACGATCGGGAGCAATTGGGAGTCACAAGCGGATTTGGTTTAAATATTGTGAAGAAATGGAATCGGGGTATCGAGATAACCATTTGCCTCAATTGGAAGCAATTGGATGCTTAACAACAATGGTTTAAATCGAGAGAGACTATGTTAGCTTATGTCTAATAATGTCCACTTTGTTTATCTTTAGATTTATGCTAAAAAAATGATAAAAACAGGCATGTTATTGGTTCATATAAGTATTTTTATCTGGTTTATTCTGACTTGAAATTTTAGGCTCTCAACAAAATCCGACTTGATTCGAATAAAAAATATGCTTAACTGATGTGAATGTATATGAATAAACCGAATAAGCATGATTTATATATCCGAATATACATGTTTTATTCGATTGAATTCGGATATAATCCAAAAATTGAATATGAAATTCGGATACAAACAGGAATCAATATGAATAAAATTTTTGATTTAATTTTTTGTTTTAGATACGAGTTGAATATCGTATTTTCTCGGTTTGGTTTCCGGTTTATTTTAACACTATAACGATTTTTGTTAAAGGGGTTTATAAAGTGGTAAAAAGAGAATGTGTATAGAAACTTCTTTCGTTTTCAAACTGCATTTTTTGTTATATATATTAAACTCATTTCAAACTTGTTTATCTTGGGTTTGTGTGTGAACCAATCATAATTTATTTTGTACACCACAAAATTCTTATACATTGAATTAGAACTAGATATACATTTAATAAGAAACAAATCACTACAATATCCCATTAATATATTATGACATAATTATGTCAAATCACTAGCTTAGAGTTACACTTGAATCAATTAATATTGTAACAATTAATCAAACTGTTGGGTACTTAGTTTCAATGGTCACGAGTCACGTCTATATGCACTATAGTTTTAAGTGTAATCATCTAGAAGAAAATCACCATAGCACATTATTAGTATCCATTTTTCACAACCCTAAAAGTCCATCCCTCCTCCTAAGGAGAGTTGATTGATAGGTTGCATAGAAGAAGATGATGTAACATCATCTCTATACCTCAACACCCCTTTTGTCGAATCGACATCCCTGTTATGTTGAACAAGATGTGATGTAACAATCCTATCGATCATACCCCACTCGTTTGATGTCTCATTTACATTTGCATTAATCATGTTTCGAGTTGACCCAGATATGTCTACTTCTAAACGAGTCTCACAAGTATGGTAACCTACATCAAGCTGGTTTTCACAACTTCCACTGTCACATTCTCTATGGCCAGACATGAGTTGTCTCGCCATGATCGGTGAATCTTCAGAAGACAGATTCACAAAACCGCATCCAAGAGGTTTGTGAGTGGTAGTGATAAGGTGTGGATATTGATGAGTGTAGTTAAGGCCTAAGTCGAAATTTTGATGATGTTGTTGTTGATCATATGTTAAATATTGATGGTTGTCTAGACCGTATGACAAAGGTCGCGCTTGATACATATTGTTGGCACGTTGTGCTGATGCTACACCACTCGACGCTTCGTTTCCTCCGATCTTGAACAAGTTTCTCTTCTTGAAAACCCGACAGATCACCCATCCATCTTCCTGTTTTCGAAAAATTTAAATTAAGAGAGTATCACTTAATGTAAAAGGGTATCATAACAAGAAAACATAAGTTAATTATAAACGAACAAACTTACCAAGTATATTCTCACTTTTCAGTAGGGTATGAGAGGGAATGATGTACACAAACCTTACCCCTATCCCAGTTGGGATAAAAAGGCTGCTCCGAAAGAGTCTCCGACTCATATATAGTTATTGTTACAAGCTAATTAATTATAACATTAACTCAATAATCTTAGGCTCATGAATATAAAAGTAACAAGAGACAAACAGTTTCAACTTACACAAGAGGTTGAAACAGGATTAAGAGGATCATGATGATCGATAACATCATCAAGGCGATACTCGTGCATAATCCAATCAGTCTTTTGACCATGAGGAGCTCGACCGCGATAAAAAACTAGGGTTTTCCTCATACCGATCTTCTTGAAGGTGTTTCGAATGCATTTGTCACGCCCAGTCGCCTTCCAAAAACCCATGTTTGTTGCTCGATTCGTTCTCGAACCCGTCGGATACTTCTTATCCTTATGGCTGAAGAAGTACCATTCGTTTTCAGGTGTTGAACCTATCTTACATCTCTCTACAAGATTTCAAAGGCAAAATTCAGTTAATGACATGATCTTACACCAACGAAACAAAATATTCTCAGTAAAATCTCACTTACGACACAACTGTAGACAAAATCCGATGATTAAAGACGATGATTTAACATCAAAAATATGAACAAAAAGAAAAAGTGTTCACCTTGAAGGTCCCATGGCTCAGTCTTGTTCAAGTCGATTTCCCTAATGACATCCATATCAAATTTTTCAAAGGCGATCTTCTTCTTCAAGTAGAAATGAAGCAGCTCTTCGTCGGTGGGGTGAAACCTGAACCCTGGCGGAACACCGCCGTTTGATGACGTCATGAACCGGCCACCAACGTAGAGACTTCAGTGTTAGTGGTTTCTGTGTGTGTGTTTGTGTGTTTGTTAAATCTTGAGTAGGGTGATATCATCAATCATTGAAGATGGAGTTTGAGGTGTTTTTATAGAGTCAGAAAGTTGACCGGCCGGTGACGACGCCGGCGGTGCAGCTTAAAGATGACGTAGATTTGAAGCCACCCTTATCTGGACCTAGCATTGGTGGCGATGAGTTTGTACTTTGAATCCTGTATCTACGCGTTATGGCAACTCGTTTGCAAATAAATACAACATTTTAGAATATCCATTTTCTAATTTGATAAAATATTTTATTAGAACCTCAAAATATATATATATATTCACTGGGTTACCGTAATTAGGCAAGGTTCTTATTTAAACCAAATCATATATATATATATATATATATATATTAAGCCTAGGTTTTGGGTTATAGTTTCACACATAGCAAATATTCATCTGAGTTGAGCTACAGAGTTTTTCACTTTTTGTAGTTGTAGGTTTCTCTTAAGCGGGTGAATCAGGTAACCAAACTCTCTTCTTCGGGTGAAAGAACGATTTATTTGTCATGTTGATCCCAGAACGTTAGTTGTTAAAAAAAATTACACACGCATATAAATATATAGTAAATTACTTATATTGTCACTATAATTTGCTAGTATTTCACTCGATCTTGGTTTCTAAGTTTCATAAATTACTCGTATGATTACAAACTTTATACATTTAATTTGTAATACATATAGTCCTTTGATCACCAAATTACCCTCACTTACTTGACCAATTTATCATCACATAAGCCAAATTACTCCCACTTGACCAATTTATCATTACGTAAGGACTATATACACAACAAATATTTAAAGTTTGTAACCATATGAGTAAATTATGAAACTTAGAGACCAAGAATGAAATAATATTAAACCACAGGAACCATCTTGTTAGTTTCCTCTCTCTCTCTCTCTATATATATATATATACACATTGATAGGGGAAGGTTCCCCTAAAAAGTCTTTTTTGCCTAAGAAGGCTAAGAAGGATTTTCAAAAACTCGAAAACCGACCCAAACAAAGTCTGATTGAATTCATTTTTACATCATTGGAACCGATTTGTAATTTTCTAAAACCTAAACCTTAAATTATAAACAATAAAGCCTAATAATAAAACCAAAATTATAAAAACAACCTCTAAACCTAAAGATGCCTTAAAATCCAAACTCTAAAACTATTTATTAAAGCTAAAACCAAAAATCCAATCTTGTAGAGTTCGATAAGACGGTTCCAATGCCATCGAAATGAGTTCAATCGGAGTTCGTTTGAGTCGGTTTTAAAGATTTTTAAAATATTTTTTAGCCTTCTTAGGCAAAATAGACTTTTTATTTGATTCTTGCCCTATATTGATATTTTCCCTTTTATCAAATTTGGGCTATTCGGTTAGTTTTAAAATTTTAATTTCTTTTTAGCTTATATTGTTGTGCACAAATGATTTTTCCAACTATTCATCTACAACTTAGTATAAGATCTCATCTTAAGAAAACGAGTTCTTTTATTTATTATTATTTTTTAAAATATTATGATAGTACCTAATATATGTACAAAATACAAATAACTAAAACTTCACAAAAGTTTAAAAATAAAAAAATTTGTCCAAACCTTTTACAAGTTAACTTTGAGCTCAATATTTCTTCTCGATAAAACACACAAGTTAAACCAAGATAGCTTATTTAACTCAGAGTTCAAACTTAAGCCTAACTCACTCGTTTAACCTCAAGATCCAACTCGGGCTTGATTCAACTAGCTATTGTTAACAATAATAACACAAAATCAAGAAAACTGTATTTGCTTGTTGTGAAAGCAAGTTGTATTCATGGTGGCTTAAACCCATATCGGGATTGGTGTTGATTGGACGGTTTAATGTGCACATGCGGCTACGACCTTTTGAGTGTTTGATCCTATTTTTATTTTCATCATTGACTTTGCTTGTTTGAAAGCCACGTTATCCATGCATTCTTCCTAGCTAGCTCTTACTTTTCAATGGCTCAAAATACAAAGTTTTTGTTCTAGCTAAGCTAGCTATATATTAGGTTATTTGCTGAATATATATTGTTTTAGAATGGTCAAAGATTTTTATTCAATCGATTCATAATTCTCATTGAGACGGTATAATACACCAGGATTCACACACCAACTTATTGAAAACATATATCTTAAGAAGACTAAATACCAATAAAATCACCATCATTGTACTTAGTATATACAGTATACTACCATTAGGCTATGTGTTATGCAATGACCAACATCACTCCACGTAGGTGCCACGTGGGCGCCACTTAATCAACCAACACCATCACCCCCTTATCACTCCAAATCATCTTTTCCTATGTTATCCATCACTCCCCCATCACTTCCCTGTCACTCCACGTCATCACCACCTTTTTCCCCATTTTTCTCTCCTTTCTTCTCCTTCACCCGGTGAAGAGCCCCACGGCTGAACCACCACTTGGCGGTCACGCCCAGTGTGGCATGGGGATGGTGGCGTGAGGGGGCGTGACCCAGGGGCATCACGCCTGGGTCACCGCCGATAACACATAGCCTTAGGAAGATAATTAATCACCAGTACAAACAAACAAAATTACTTAGTTATGTTGATTGATTCCTATGATTAGTTTATAAACATGTATACGAATCACATATCGGTAAATAAATAGATCATATTAAACATGCGAATCCAGTAAAAACATGGTTATGAAGAGACTTGATGAGGGTCACGAATTCCAGTGCTTAGGAAAAACGTGATTATGATATTAACCAACCTTATTATGAGCCTTAATCTCCTTCATATATACACCCAAAGGGAAATCCCAATTAGATTAGTAAGGGTAATTATGTCCATCAAATAATTACCTATCTAAATAGATATTTAAACAATTGATCAATTAGATAAATAATCATGATGGCTATATTGTAAATATTTAGTCTTCCAGTATATTTTAGATCACTCTTTAGACTATGGGGTGTGCCAAGTAGGGGTGTCGTTCGGGTTGGTTCCTCGGGTTTCGGGTTGCTCGGGTCGGGTTATTCGGGTTTTCGTAATATGAAATTGGAACCGAGAACCGAACCATTTAACTTCGGTTTAATTGGTTCTCGGGTTTCGGTTCTCGGGTTTAATCGGGTTGGGTTAAACGGTTCTCGGGTAATACTTGAAAAACTAATATTTTATTTTTCAAACAAATAAAATTAAAACATATTTAACCAAAACATATATTTCCTTAAAAAAATCAAATGTTTAACCATAACATAACTAAAACATGTTTAATTAAAACATGCATTTATTCAACAATCTTAAAACATATAGATGCTTTGAAAATTAAAAAATGTTACCGACCCTTAGAAACCTAGTTCGGGTTTTTCGGGTTTACCCGAATAAACCTTGTGGGTACCCAAGGACCGAACCATTCTAAGTTTTCGGGTTCGGGTAATAGACTTTTTCGGGTTGGGTATTTTCGGGTTCGGGTTGGTGTTTTTCGGGTTGGTTCTTCGGGTTCAGGTAAAAAACACACCCCTAGTGCCAAGGGAGTGGGCGTGGGATTGGGCGTGAAAGGGCGTGGCACACCGCCCCCGGGTGGGCGTGTGTGGGTCGGCGTGAGTGGGGCAACGGCTCTCACACCCATTGAACCCCAATTTTTGACCGTTACATATTTAAGAAAAAAAAATCAATTTAAAAAAAATCCTATATATACAACCATCTAGGCCTGTAAACGAACCGAACAGTTCATGAACTGTTCGTGAACTGTTCGGTAAGAAGTTCGTTTATGTTCGTTTATTTAATAAATGAACGAACACGAACATAAATTTTGTGTTCGTTTAATTAAATGAACGAACATGAACACACCTTGTGTTCATTTATTTATGTTCATGAGCAGTTCGGTTATGTTCGTTTATTTACGTTCGTTTATTTGTGTTCGTTTATGTTCGTTAACTACGTAGTGTTAGTTTTTGTTCGGTTAACTAACTAATTTACGAATGATATGTATTTACACTGAAGAGACTTGTCGTTTGTGCTCGTTTATACTTGTTTAATTGTGTTCGTTTATGTTTGTTCAATTGTATTCATTTTCGTTTATGATTGTTCAATGGTGTTAAAAAATGTCCATTTATGTTTGTTCGTTTATTTTAGTTCGTTTGTGTTCGTTTATGTTCATGAACAGTTCGTTTAATTTATTAATAAACGAACACGAACATATTCATTTTCTTAATAAACGAACACGAACACAAAATTCATGTTCGTTAAGGTGTTCGTGTTCGTGTTCGTGTTCGGTTAAGTTTAAATGAACGAACACGAACATGCCTGTGTTCGTGTTCGTGCGGTTCGTTTACAGGCCTACAACCATCACACACTCTTTTTTCTTCCATCACACAAAAAACATCAAACAAAAAATTAGTATTTTTACAAAAATGCAGTTTTTACAGGAAGATGACGATTTTAGCGAAGGCGAATATTTTTTAATCGAAGCGCACAACTTACTCTCGACATCATCAGACAACAAGTCGAAAGACCCGTTCTAACTAGAAGAGCACGAATTAATCGAGATCGTCTTGGAGCTCACGCACGTCTTGTTGACGATTGTTTTTCAGAAAATCCGAAGTATCCCGAACATTTATTTCGGCGTCGCTTTCGTATGAGTCGGAATCTTTTTTCGCGAGTGTGTGATGATTTGGAACAAACTATGATTTTTTTCAACAAAGGTGTGACGGAAGAGGTAAGATCGGGTTTTCCGGTCTTCAGAAATGTACTTCTGCAATACGCCAATTAGCCTACGGCACTAGCAGCGATTCGTTTGATGAGTATTTACAGATGTCTGATAGAATGAGGCGGGAATGCATTTACAAATTTTGTAAAGGCGTAATTAGATTGTACGCGAAGAAATACTTGAGGAAACTAAATTCCTATGACGTCCAGCAAATTTACACGTTTCATGAAGAGGTTCATGGTTTCCCCGGCATGTCAGGTAGTCTTGACTGCACCCATTGAGAATGGGACAATTGCCCAAAAGCATGGCGAGGTCAATTCCAACGAGGGGACCATCCAAGACCAAGTTTTATGCTAGAAGTTGTTGCATCGCAAGATCTTTGGATATGGCATGCCTTCTTTGGTGCATCGGGATCGAACAATGATATAAATGTTCTAGATTAGTCGCCGATTTTCAACAATCTTATTGAAGGCATGGCACCCGATCAGCAGTTTATTTGCAACGACACAACATACAAATGCGGGTATTATCTAGTCGATGGTATTTATCCCCAATGGACTACTTTCGTGAAATCGTTTACAACACGACAAACTGAAGATGATAGACGTCTGTATTTCCAGAATCGTCAAGAGGAGGCAAGAAAGGATATTGAACGAGCATTCGACGTTCTTAAACAGAAGTTGCACATCATTCAACACCCTGCAAGAGCTTGGAAGCCAATTCGGATCCGAAACGCATTATACGCATGTGTGATACTACACAACATGATAATCGAAGATAACGGCCGGTCGAGCCATATGTGAATTTTATGAAGAAGACGATCCGAACTTGGTGAAGCATGTGGAGATCAGCGACGAGGAAAAACAAGCAAACCGTCGAATGCTTCGTAACGAGGATACACATGCAAACCTCAAAGCTGATTTGATTGAACATTTATGGAAAAATCGTGAAGTTTAATATTAAATTTTAATTATATTTATTGTTATGCTTTTTTTTTTAAATATTTTATACAATTATTAATAATTAGCTTTTTTTATTAAATTGTAATGTTTATTTATAATTTTATGTAATTTTTTAATTTATGATTAATTATATCTAATTATTTAAGTTTAAAAAAAGAAATAATGACATGGAGTTGTTGGACAAAGGGGCATTTCCACCACTTTTGGTGGAGTGGGAGGTTATGGTGGGTGCCTACGTGGCGCCTACGTGGGGCATATGTGGAATGAGTGAACCATGAGGCATACCACATGGTCTTAGTAGGGATTAGGAGAAGGATGAAGACAAACTTTTACGCTATCCTAGTTAGGATTGAGAGACTGCTCTGAATGAGTCATCGGCTCAAATTTATAGTTTGAAGTTAATCATCCCAATGCTTTTAACATTATTTTCACAAAATAAATAAAATTAACGTTAAAATTAGTACAATTTTACTGTTGTCCCTTAAGGATCCACACATATATAAATTATATGAGTGCACCACAAATTAAATAAGGTGAATTAATTACCACAAGCACTACTAGGAAACACACATAATTCCGACAAAACTTTTGGTCGGAAATATGTCTGAAATTGAGATTTCTGACAAAATTCCGACAAAATATTTTAGTCGGAAATAACTTGGTTGGAAAAAATTTTCCGACAAACTTCCATGAGCTTTTTACGACAACTTTCCGACGACACTATTTTCGACTAACTTCCGACAAATTTTCTGACAAGAAAAAATATTAGATTAAATATTATTTTTAACGATAACAAAAAATAAAAATTGATATAAAAAAATTAAATTATTACAATTTGGTATGTCGAAATACTCGAACCTAACTAACCCGACCCGCACCCGAACCCAATAAGCTTAATAAAGTTGGGTTATTCGAGTCAAAAATGTTTGTCGAGTTGTTAAGGTCAACCTGATTAACCCGAATTGTTAATAGTTTCGAGTGTCGAGTATATATTCGGGTTGACCCGATCAACACCCCTAAATTTACAACAATAACTCGTGAGATGGTGGTAAGCATTCAAACAAGGTCGTCTCTGAAAGATTAGATGCACTGTGCGAATGCTAAAAAGGGGCCCCTCTATATGTGTGTGTGGTAATTCGTTTGTAAATAAATTTGAAGTGGTATTCGTTTGGAGCTAAATTTGAAGTGGCATAATTTGTTTTTGTGTTTTTTTACCTAATTTTTAAATTAAAATGAGTTATTGGGTCAAATGTTTAAGAAAAAACTTTTTCTTTTAACTTTTATAAAATTAATAACTGGGTTAAATATATTAAAAAATTAGATTGTCAATTCTGTGTTTGTTGTAAAATAAATTTATACACACACACACACAAAATTTTTAAAAAATTTGGGGCCCCTAAAAAAATGGGTCATGTGCAGTCCCATATCCCGCATTTGCTTTAAGACCCCCATTCATTCAAAGGTTATATAATATAAATAAAAAACATATATTTAAATTGTAATGTTCATAACTAATGTTTTTGTATATAATCAAGGTTCAAAAAAGATAATACGAAAAAACAATGTTAAGAGCAATAAAAAAATAAAAAAGGAAAACCTGTGGTAGGAATATAGTTGGAAAATTACTACTGGTTTCCAACAAATTATTCATTTTGTTCAAAAAAATGTCGGAAACTTTCGACCATTTTCATACTAGAACAATTCATTTTTTTGGTTTTTCAAGCTTTGGACATCGTTTTTTATTCATTTAATCTTTTTAAAACATTCATTATACATTATAAAAAACTTAGCGATAATAAATAAGAAGCGTTATACACATCCACGTATTTACGTGTGCATACACTATTAGAGTATTAGAAACCAATAAAGTTTTATGTTTACAAGTATAAATGTATTTGTTTGCTTACATGACCGACAAACATTTAATTTGTTAAATTGTAATGTTTATAACTAAATTTTTTTTATATAATCAAAGTGCAAAAAGATGATGAGAGAAAACGATGATAAGAGCCTAAAAGTTAAAAAAGGAAAACCTGTGATAGAAAAGTAGTCAGAAAATTCCTACTACTTTCCAACAAATTGTTCATATTGGTCGGAAAACGGTCGGACACGTCCGACCCTTTTCATACAAACAAGTTTTTGTATTAAGTTTTATGTTTTGAAAAAAAATTAATAAATTTTTTTATTTCATATTTCTGACGGGTTTCCGACCAAAATTTTAATTATTTTTTAATTAAATTTTTTGCTATTTTCCCGAGAACTTTCCGATAAAAATTTTAATTTATTTTATTTTTAAACTTTTGGTCGGAATTCCGTCGGTATCTATCGAGAACTTTCCGACCAAAACATCTTTTGTCGATAAATTGCCGGAATTTTTACACGAAAAATACGGGTTATTTTTTTGTCGGAATTTGGTCGGAAAATCTTTGGAAACTTCCGACCATATTTTCTTGTTGAAAAATTCTAGTTTTTTAGTAGTGATAATATTGCAGATATAAATTTTAGAAAACAAAATTTTAAAACAATTATATTATTGTTTATTAGTTAAACTTTTTACTTATACCTTATTTTTATCATATTTATGTCGAAATATTAACTGATAATTTATAAATTTTATTAATAACTACTTGATATTTTTTATTTAGCTCATTTATCCAACACAATTTTTTAGAACGAAATGTTTAAAAAACAAGCTTTTAAGAAACAAATGGTTAAAATTTATATTCTAATTTTCTTACTTAAAGTATCAAAATATGCCCAATCTAAATAATATTTTATATCAAAATTGGTTTTAAAAGTACTATATATTATTATTGTTTGAATATTTATTATTTTTGTTAATTATCATGTATAATACACAGAGTTTTAAACTAATGTTGATATATAATAAAAGATGTTTTAAGTAATTTATTTTTTTTAATTGTCAAGAATTGAATACTAAAATTTAAAATAAATATTCAATACAGAAGTATCTTATATTATAATCTTTATTTACTATCAATATATGTATAAATACAAATAAAATATCCACGTAACTAATTCGTTATATGAGGTTCACGTCAAGTTTGATGATCAATATCAACATTAATATTTATATAGGCCAAATTAGTGGTACATTGTCATAGTGATGAAGAGCTTTAGTTTTATCAGTTTGGTGATTAAATTACAAGAATATCAATTTTGACTTGGGAAACAATATTTTTTATTTTATTTTAATTTTTTTGTGTGTGTTTTCATGTCTAATTAATTACTTGTTCTTAAATATTTTATGTTAATGATGCATTCTATTAATTAATTGATCGATGATTCTCTACAAACTTTCATATCTTAATGCCTCAAAACCCTTGCGAGATTGTGTGTCATCACTCATCACCTCATTATTCTTTTAATATATCGTTAAATTCTTCATATTTAACATTCACATTTTTGTTTTTTTTAATTATTATTTATTTTATTCATGTCCACAATTGTGTTGTTTAAGTTTAAGGGATTCTTGCTTTTATAAACCAAAATTGGTTGAATGGGCATCATCGGTTACCTTATGTAAAGGTGGTGGTGTATAGTCTCTATAATCATATATATGCATCAAGGTTATTTATTTATTTATTAATTAATTAATTTATTATTTTTTTATTAATATAAATTTTTTTTGAACGGCAGTTTAACTAACCCAACGTGCTATCTTCAGTTTCATTGCGAGTGATAGCCAAGATCGGATTACTCCAATCTCCGGTGTGGGTCAGTGTGCCCCCAGATGCGCGGGAACCGGATTGAATCCGTAAACCCTCGCCCCCCATTAGGTTTGAACCCGGGATTAAGCCCAGATTCGTTCCATCACCTGGATATCCATTAAATGTGCCCAGAGAGTATCAAACATCTGACCTTCCATTTGGAAGGCAGGATCCTTACCACTTGAGCTACATTTGCTGGATGTAACCGGATGGAACCGGTTACAACCAGCAAATGGGTGTAACCGTTTTATTAATCTAAATGGGAGTAACCGGATGGAAGGAGCTTGATTCCTTCTGGTCTAATATATGGTCAGATCAACGATTATTTGTTTGGTTTTATATGATGCTTTTTCACCAGGATAGAATATTCGTCACGTATGTTCCACTTGTCTTCTTCCACATTGAATTGATAGATTGGAGACAGTACGTGACATGACCCAAACACATGAATATTTCGTTTGCTCTTCGAATTTTGGATTAATATAATATTATATATTAAACATTGATATATATATGTATATATATATATATATATATGGCATGAAATTTTACATAACTCACTCTTAAAGCGATAACTTTTAATAACCCGTCAAGATCAAGCCAAATTTTCGAATTTTTTTTAACATCATTGTAAACATATTTAGAACACTTTCCTATTTTATGAGTTTGCGTAAATTCATCACCGTTTGAGAGTTAACGTCGTTGTAAGTTTTTAAAATTTTACACTTACAACACTGTAAGTTACAAAATTTTAAAAACTTACAACGACGTTAACTCTCAAACGGTGATGAATTTACGCAAACTCATAAAATAAGAAAGTAATCTAAATGTGTTTGCAATGATGTTAAAAAAATTCGAAAATTTGCTTGATCTTGACGGGTTATTAAGAGTTATCGCTTTAAGAATGAGTTATATAAAAAACCTTCCCCTATATATATACACACACACAAACACACACATATATACACACACATATATATACACACACACATATATATACACATATATATAGTGGTTCATTTCTTAACTCATGTTTATTGCGTTAACCGAATAACTACATCTTATTACTTTGTGTCCCACATTAAAGTAAATTTAAAAGTGTATGTTTTTTGTTCTTTTTTTATTAATGCAAGTGAGCCTACATTAAATACATTAATTAAAAAAGAAAAAAAAAACATACACCTTTAGATTTACTTTAATGTGTGCTCCAAAGTAATAAGATGTGATTATTCGGTTAATGCAATAAGAAATGGTTAATTTTTGATCATCTCCCTATACATGGACGTACCCACCATATCCATGAACTTTTTATTTTTAATGTTATATATAGGATCCGATCTCGACTGACCCCCAAGAAAAATTTTCCCCGACCCCCATAAAAATTGGACGGCCCTGATAAAGCTCATTCTTAAACCATTTTAAAACCAAAACTTATAAAATAGTACTCAAATAATGCAATATGCATTACCTATGATTAAACTCAATTAACAATTTATAATTGAACTCAATACCTAATCATTCATAGCCCAACTTAAAAAAAGTAATAAAGACCCAATTTTTATATTAAGTGATTGAATTTAACTATCATAATTTATGTTCGGTTCCTCCCAGAAAATAAACTGGAACAGTAACTAACTTGTATACACCAAAATTTATAGATTAAGTGAATATTGTACAATTTGAATAATTGAAACTTGTTAGCATGATTATAAACATAATTGATTTGTGTATACTTTATATATATTTAGGTAATATGGAACGGTTTTTCAAAATAAAACTTAGTTAAATATTGAATTTCTTGATTTGAATTGTATTCATTTGAATTCTGTGGAAAGAAAACTAATTTTATCATATCATCGGCCATCTTAATCAACGAGATTATTTGACGTACTTTATTATGTGTTTGTGTTTTAATTTAGTTTTATCATTTTTTGTGTGATCCGACCCGACCTCGTTCGAATTGGTCCAATAAAAAAATATTTAACGACAAATAATCATCTAGAAAAAATTTCCAACCCCCATAAAAAAAATTCTAGGTCCGCCATTGTCCCTATATATTTGTGTGTGTGCGCGCTTGTCTATGGTGGATTATACAGATTTAAGAGTAAACTACTGAAATAGTCTGTGTTTATATAAAATCTGCTTTTTTTATTCTTTAAGTAATATTTACTCATTTTGATCCCTTAGATTGTAAAAAATTGTCAATCAAGTTCCTTTTCTCTAATTTGTTGATGGTTGTGAGAATAAATTAAGAGACTTGAGTAACATTTTTTTATAAATTAAGGGGCTTGATTGACAAGTTTTTATAGATTAAGGGATCAAAATGACAAAAAAAAATACTATTTAAGAACTAAACTATCAAATTTCACATAAACATATAGAGACGATTTGACAATTTACACTTGATGAACTTATTAATTCTTGTATAGGATCGAAATATTTCAAGGGTTGTTTTCTAGTTGCTAAATTTTACTTTTTTTTTTCTGTGGTTGAGTAACATAAGAAAAAGAAATAATTAAATTAAATATTAGTTACATAACAAAATTGCATCAATAGTAACAAAAAACACATAATAGAAATGCAAAATCTCTAAATTTGTTTTCATCTGGTTCTTTTTAAACCTAGACATTACACACTACTAGAAAATTTTGTTTTTTGCTACGAAAATTTGCTATGCAAATTTTTTTGTCACAAATTGCTACAAAATTGCGACGAAATACCGATGAAGGAGATGAAACTAAAAAATGTCAAGTTTCGTCACAAAAGCGTCACAACTTCCTACAAATTTCCGACAAAAAAAATTAATTTTAATTAATATTTTGTCGCAAATGTGTCGCAACTTACTACAAATTTCCAACGAAAAAAAATTAAATTTAATTAATAAAATTTTTCGTCGCAAATGGGTTGTAGATTTCTACAAATTTCCGACAAAAATAAATATAATTTAATTAATACACTTTTCCTCGCAAATTCGTTGCAGAATGCGACATATTTCAGACAAAAAAAAATTAATTTAATTAATAAAATTTTTAGTCACAATTGCGTTGTCGAATGCTACAAATTTCCGACTAACCTAGTTTTAATATAATTAAAAAAAATATGTTGTCGCAAATGCCTTGCAACGTGCTATAGATTTCCGACAAAACCAAAATAATTAAATTAAATAAATATGTTGTCACAAATGTGTCTTAAATAACTACACATTTCCGACAAAAAAAAATTAATTTAATTAATAAAATGTTTAGTCACAATTGCGTTGTCGAATGCTACAAATTTCCGACTAACCTAGTTTTAATATAATTAAAAAAAATATGTTGTCGCAAATGCCTTGCAACGTGCTATAGATTTCCGACAAAACCAAAATAATTAAATTAAATAAATATGTTGTCACAAATGTGTCTTAAATAACTACACATTTCCGACAAAAAAAAATTAATTTAATTAAAAAAATGTTTCGTCGCAAATGGGTTGCATATTGCTACAGATTTCCGAAAAAAAAATAATAAATAACTTTTTTTCGTCGCAAATGCGTTGCATATTGTTACAAATTTCCGACAAAAAAAATTTGATTTTAATTAATAAATTTTTTTCGTAGCAAATGCTTAGCAGATTGCGACAAAAATCCGACAAAAATAATTTAATTATAATTAATAAAATTTTTCGTCGCAAATGCGTTGCATATTGTGACAAAATTCCGACAAAAAATAATTTAATTTTAATTAATAAAATTTTTCGTCGCAAATGCGTTACAGATTCCGACAAAAATAATTTAATTTTAATTATAATCAAGAAAGGTATGTTTTATATTAATCACTTCTTTTAACATGGAATATATTTTTTTTGACTAATATAGGTGTCACACCCCGGGCTCTCGGCGGCCCGGGCGCTGCGACCCGAATTGGTTTCATAGATTATACAGTCTCGATCAGAGTTTATTATTCATTATAATATGTTTCAGCGGAAGCGTTGTTTCATGAATTTGAAATTTTATAATAATTCACATGCATGGATGTGAAATCCGTTTTTCATAATTTACAAATAATTCATACGCATGGGTATGAAAAACCACATTTTTATCGCCTGTAAATAACTTTTCAGGGTTTTATAAAATTTCATATGCATAGATATGAACACAACATTTTATTTCATTTTAAACCGAGTTTTACAAACATATATTTACATATATTGGTTACATGGGACTTGGAGGTATAACTCCAATCGCTCCTCGGTTTTGCCACAAGATTTTTATTTAAGGTATCATAGACCCTAAATCTCTAGTCTTGCTTCTGATTGGTCATTCATTATTACCTGAAAAGTTTTTGAAAATAAAACGTCAACATAAAGTTGGTGAATACAAATAACAGACTCGATATGTAAGCATAGCATGTTCGGTTCTTTAACCATAATTAATAATGGCCATACTACACATTTAGCAGGTTATTTCACTGATCGATACAACCACTGCATACCCTGGCTTGTACTGTCACTGGTTAGGAACAACAGCGGAGTGCGTCTTACAATTGTTCCCTCCAGCCCACAGCCCGTCACTGGTTAGGTTGCCTGCGGAGTGCGTCTTACGTATAACCTTCCAGCCCACGTTACCAGCCACGTATGGGAATTTCACCCATAGCGGATACAATTTGCAAATCATACGTATACTAATGGCCTAAATGCTGGTCTAATAGTATCCCTTTATGCGTCAAAGTTAAACACACATGCTCATAAAAATTTATTTATAAATTTAAAAAAACAAGTTAGATGTATTCACCTGAATTTTTGGGTTGGCAGGGTGACAACTTGAAACTTGTTATTGTAAATTGAGCAGCGTTTCTGCTTAATATATGCTTATAACTGTTCTGCAAAGAATATTTACTTACTTATTTATTTATTTATTTATTATTATTATTAATATTATTATTATTATTATTATTATGATTTTTATTATTATTATTATTATTATTTTACGATGATAATAATAATATTATTATTATTATTTTTATTATTATATTATTATGATTATGATGATAACCAATATTATTATTGTTATTTAAGTAAACTAAAATTTTTAATATATACATAGGGTCGGATCTTAACCCTAACCTTATAAGTTAATTTTATATTAAAATCTTAAATTTATAAGTTTAACTAAGAGATTAGATAATATACCTAAACGAACTGACTCTTTAATCTTCACTTTGTATTTTGATCAGCACCTCCTAGCATCCAGATCTTTTATATTGTTCTCAAATGCGTGTGTATCATGTGTATGTAAGCACGAACGAGTATATAATTTATTATTATTATTATTTTTTTTTTGTAGGTGTGATTTTCAAATTCTAATAAGGCGTGGTATTTATAGTTCTTCATAGCGTAAGGCACAATAATTTCATAGATATAGCTTGTATACGTGTGAATTATTAAGGCTAATGATTCATCCAAATTTCAATTTACCTTCTAAAATTATTACACGTAGGATTTCTTCTGCACAGGCCATTTCAATTTAAATGTAAAATTTTATATTATTTTATTATTATAATTAATTTAGCTCATATTTCGTTTTTCTCGTATAACTTTTAACATATAACGTTTTATAAAATTCTAAAAATACTGTTGGGACCTGCTCATTTTTATCTACATTTCGACCAAAGTTTCGTTAAAAACGGAGAAAGTTTAATTATAATATATTTTATTAATTTTGAGCGGTCTCCTATAACATTAACTGACCGAATAAGTGTGTCAAAAATTTTTAATAATTATTTTACTCGTTACTTACTAGTATGTAAGTGTCACATATGTGTATATAATAACTAGATAATTAAAATTATAATATTGAACAATATATTTTATAAAAATAAATAGCATGTGTTACAATAGGCAACAACACCCGTCTTTGATGAACTACGATTTTGCAACTAACACAACCAAATCCATATCCTCTACGCAACACACAAGTCGAATAAAACTTGTTTATTTAATTTCTAATACCAAATATATATGTTTTGTTAAATTTGTAAATTCATGATTTAGATGTTCAAATGGAAGTTGTAAGGAGATCAAGGTAGTAGCTAGAAGAAGAAATACGTAAAGAGCGACATGAATAACATGAGCTGCAACAACAAATGATAGAATTTATAAAATTTATGCAACGTCCTACTAGTTAGATGTGTTCACTTGAATATTATTTAAAAATTATGATCTTTTGGAGACTTTTGATACTTACATGATTGTGTTTGAATTTGATTTACAAATCATGTTTTGTATGTTACTTTGTACTCGCTTTTTAGCTATGGATGTTTTATATATTAATTTGCAATGATTTTGGCAAAAAAAAATCTGGGTGAAATTGTTTTTTTTCATAAAAACTGAAATTACCTTGCCAAAAAATTAATGTTTTGTCAGAATTGCGTCGGAAAATAGTTTCGTCGGAATTGCGTTGCAAAAGATAGAAATGTTTAGTCGGAATTCTGTCGCAAAAAATAGACATATTTTGTTGGATTTGCGTCGTAATAATTAAGAAATATTCGTTGGAATTGTGTCGCATATTTTTTTGTCGAAATCGGGTCACAAATGTTTTAGTCGGAATTGCGTCGCAACGATTTCCGTCGGAATTGCGTCCCAAATATCAAAAATAGATGTGTATTAGAGTAGTAACAAAATTTTACTTTTTTGTCGGAAATTGGTCGGAAGTTACAACACATTTTTTTTGTCGTAAATCTGTCGCATTTTGCGTCGGAATTGTGTCGAAAATGCATTTCCGACCAAGGGTTTTCCAATGGCCTATTTTTGTAGCAAATCTGTCGGAAATCATGCTTTGTGACGCATTTCCGACGCAAATTTGCGTCAGAAATGCTATTTTTTTCTAGTAGTGACATTATTTTAAGAAACATTTCAAATCAACTCTTTTTCAATAGTTATTGCAGGACTAATCAAGTGGTAAAGACATGTCTTTTAGATATATGTAAATATGTAATTTCAAGCATTGTGGATCCAAATGATAAAGCCATCTAAGTTATCGTTGCTTTCTTTAAGGTTAAGGGTTCGAATTTGATTTAGGGCGAATTGGGTAAAAAATTGCTTGTAAAAAAGTAATATAATTAATTAGTAGGTGTGCGTGTTCGCCGTTAAACAATAAAACCAATTTTCAACATTAATTTAATCAATGATTAATTTTTTTGAATGTTAGAGGGTATTGTCGTGCTACCTTCAGTTATCTTGACTGTTGGTAACTAAGATCGATTCGTCGATCACCGACCGTGAGACCGTACCCCCTGATATGTGGGAACCCAAGTATACTATATAGAAAGAAATACAGAAAATACCTAAATTCTGAAAAGAGTGGAGTTATACATTTAAAGTAATAAAGACAATATATGATCATGGAGATTAAGTTCAAATACAAACTTCATATTTCATGGATTAATTTTATGACACTCAAAGCATTTATAGTCTAACAGTAGCTTCCTAACTTCTCTTACAAGATAACTTAAGTTCAAGTCTCTTTGAAAAAACTTGCTTTTGAATAAGAATAAGGTTTCTCCTAAAGATATAGCTTAAGAAATGAAATTAATTACGAGGAGAAGAAGACTAAAGTGTTACAAGAAAACCATATACGTTGTCTAAAAATTACAAATAAGAAAAGATCTTGATGCAATAATGGTTTATACTTACTTTATTGCTCTTAAAAAATGTATATACTACCAGGGGAGGGATATTCTAAGAAGGCAAAAAACCATAAGAAGTGTGAGAAGCCACGAGAATGTGACACGTGTATTTTAGGGTAAAGGGTATAAACATCAACACATAAATGGAGGCTGCACATGCAAGTCACATGTTAATTCCACCAAATTTTTTAAACGTATGTAACTATTTTATACGTTAAATTTTTTAAAAAAAAAATTACACCATAAAATCACAAATTTCTTTACTTTTCTAACGAGTATAATATTGTTATATTTAACAATAGAAAAAGAACAAACCTGATTGTTCTTGAAACTTGTGCGTTTTTATGGTGTTTTCATATTGTTTGTGAAACTAGACGTTTTATGGTGTTTTGAACATAAACAAAACACAACGTTTTTTAATTGCGTCATTTACACATGATGTTTTATGGTGTTTCTGTACTGTGTAATTTTCACAAACATTTTATGGTGTTTTTGAACTGTAATTTTATTTATGGTGTTTTTGAACTTTAATTTTATTTATGGTGTTTTTGAACTGTAATTTTATTCATGGTGTTTTTGGACTGTATAGTTTTACACATTGTGTTTTATGGTGTTTTTGAAAACTAAAAAACATGTCGTTCTAAACTTTGTGTTTTTACACATTTAAGTTTAAAACGTCATGTATAAAATGTTTATGAACCAGGTGTTTTTGTTATGGTGTTTTTCAAATTTTATGAAATATAGCGATTTATGGTGTTTTTAGTATTCAAAAACACAATAAAAATGCCTGGTCTTAGTTTCATGAATATCCGAACACAAAAACACAATAAAATGTTAACACCATAAACACAATGACATATCTTGAAAAAACGCCATAAACAATAAAATATCTCGAAAAAACATCATAAACTAAGTTCAAAATCACCACGTACAACCTTAGGTGTTTATGGTGTTTTTCGTTTTCAAAAACACCAAAAAATGCCCTCTTTTAGTTTTATTAATACGCAAACACCAAAAAATAACATAAAATGTTAACATCATAAACACCATAAAATATCTTTGAAAACACCATAAAACATACATATGTGTAAAAAACACCATAAAAGATCAGTTTCGTATATATTGGAAAAACACCATAAACATATGGTTCGTGAAACTCATTTTAGGTTGTTATTTTAATTTTAAAAAATATACTAATATTATACTCATTAGAAAGATAAAAAAATGCTCGATTTTATGGTGTAATTTTTTAAAAAAAATACTAACGTATAAAAAAGTTATGAACGTTTAAAAAAGATGGAGGAAAATGCATGTGACTTGCATGTGCAGGTTTTTGGCTAGATCTTCCCATTCTACCCCTACTGATGGTTTTAACTTATAACTATTTACGAAAATACCACTAAATTAATCTCAACCACAAAACCAATTGATCTAATGGTTGAGATCTCTTCTCACACTTCTCATGGTTTTAAAACTTTTTAGCCAAACCTTATACTATACTACCATCTATACTTAATTTAAAACTTAAAGCAAAGTATTGCTTAACATACAGCTATACAAGTATCAAGGATCGATTTCGTCGGTGAAAAGAGTTGCAAACAATAATCGGTTGATGTTACTACTTTGAGATATGACTCTAGATAGCTTGATTTATGAAAAATTATCAGGGAAAAGTTATACCAGAGAACCTACTAACAAATTTTAATATTTTGTAATATTAATGAAGGAATAACTGATAGATTGATAATAATTTTTTTTATTTCTCGAATAAATAAGTAATATTTTATTTATTTTGGTCGTGATAATTTAAAAATATCTTAAAGTTATGCTTTTATGTTGTTTTGGAATATTTTATTTTTCGGGAAATTATTTTTTAAATTTAGATAAACTTCATAACAATAAAAATATCCGTAAAAAAACTAATTATAAAAGTATTAAATACATATACCTAGGAAAAAAAATTAGAAGGTAGGGTGGTCTCTAGAGTCCAGACTCTATAGGTGGTGTTGGTTTTTTTTTTTCCTCTCATCATGCATAGTTGGTTGGAGTTATTGTATCATATGTTGGTCAATGTTCTGTTCCCTCTGTGGTCTGCACTCGTGCATCCAAGGCTGAAATTTGTACACATTAAACAAATGATCAGTCTATTATTTATGACATAATAAATAGATTGTCTAAAAATTGTACATACTAGTGGGTATTGGTGTTTATAGTACGGTTTTAAACCATGAAACAATCTCAATATGTCATTGATTTGGTTTTATGGTCGGTTTATTTCTAAATCATTTGATCAGTCAGTTTTAAAATTTTGAAACACTAGTAAACAGTTTAGTTTACGGTTTTTCTTAAATACCGGTCGTTAAAAATTGGACCGGTATATATGGATTACTAGATTATAGACCCGTGTATTACACAGGTTGTATAATAAAAAATTATAATCTTAAATATTTACATAAATTTATGCATACCAAATTTTGTATAGCTGAAATATTTTTATTACGTGTAACAATATATCATTCTGTAGCAATCAACATAGTCAGCTAAAACGGTCAAATGTATCAAATCTATTCAAAGAACGATGTCGTGTATTAGTATAAGCAAGCAAGATATCATATAAAATCAAGTTTCTATTTGGAAAACACGCCCTTTGTGGATTGGTATATACCAGCAGCAGAAATACACATATTGAGTTTCCTAATAGTAATACTAATTTTTGAATACTATACATGCCAACGTTCATAGTAATAATAAACAACCAAAGAAATCATAACGTGAAAAGTTATATGACATAGTAATCAAGGATCAAAGTCATAAATCAGTACATAATTTTCATGCAACGAAACCCATATGGCCATATTAGATTACATGTATACAAATGGTTATAACTTATAACATGCCTGTTGAAATCAAGTTGGCGCGGAACATGAATTCATTAACTATGTCACATGATTTCATTTTCAAACATCGGTACTACCACCAACAAAACAATCATGCAATATTATAAAATAAAATTTAAAATCAAAAATAGAGTTGGTGTCTACTGGTACCCTGGCCATCAATACTTACACATACCATACTTAGGCACTTAACTATTGAATACAAATAAACAGTGGCGGACCCATGAAATTTTTTCATTGGGGGCGGAAAATTTTTATGGACATTTGAGCATAGATATATAGTAATTTTTTTCTACTATATTCAGGTTAGTTTTGGTTAAATCGGGTCGGATCATGTTAACATAGAATAATTTGGTACTAAATTTTATCTACAAAACATAATAAAATACAATATATCAAGTAAAATTGTCCTATACAAGTTGTTGATTTCTAAAATCATTTCAAAACGTCGTATATGGAGATTTTCCTAAGCAACTCTTCACAAAAACATATACAATTATCGCTTAAATTCTCATCATCAATCTGATTATGCAAATTTAAGGGGGGCGATTACAATATATTAAGGGGGTCGGTCGAGATTTTAACATATATACACTACTGGGAAAAAAATTTCAAGGTGGGCGGTTGCCCCCCCACACATAAGTGTGGGTACGCCACTGCAAATAAACCAAAGATCACATAAATAATTTATAAAGATTCATAACATAAACTTTAGACTTGCATGCAACATGCGTACCTTTATGTTTTTATAAACAATAATGATCATGATCAATGCAAGCTATTATCTATTAATTATTAACATAATGACACAACTTTCAAATCACAGACATAGGTTCATAAATTTTATTTTGGGCTTCTAACGTCATATACTTTTAACAAAACCAAACACAACATATTTTTTTTCTTAAACCCTTAAATATTTTAAAGCATATCCTGGCCATTGTCAAATAGCTTACAAATGATTCAAACAAATTTAAAATACCATACAATTAATATTTTGAATGCCTTTAAGTTAATAGATATTAAACTAATTAAAAACCTTCATGCAAGTTACAATTATACAACTTCATAATTTTGATTCAAAGCATCAAGCCTGTTCTAAATTATCATCCAAAATGATGCTGAAATAACATTCAAGAAATGTAACAAACTTTTTTAAATAAGCTTTAAAATCACGAGAGCAATTAAGGTTCAACCTACAAAGCATGAAACTAATATGCGATCTATCTTCAAGATAATCAAATTGGTGTAATCCATTGTGGTGACTGGTAAAGCATACCTAAAAGGGTTTTAGAAACCGATTGAGGATGAATACGGTACAAAATACCGAATCAACAAATTTAATAGGACGATGATGTATTAAAATCATAAAATCGTTTCGATTCTACACAATTCATTAAAGTTTGAAAACTAAGATGTGATTTCCCTTCAAGATAATCAAAATGATGCCATCGATTGTGGCGGCATGAATAAGATGACCCAAATGCAGAGCGCTGCTTGGGAAGAAGGAATCAGGTTTTCTGATTTGACATGGAAGCTATCAGTTAGAGGCAAAGCACGATGAGGGTTGACCTGTGGAAGAACTAAGGGTTTTGTAATTTAGGAAATAATGGAAGTGAAATATAGGTGGGCCGGGCAATACCCGTTTGAAATTAACGTGTTTTTGGGGGGAATTTGAAAGGATACGCCTCTTAGTTATTGACACGTGTACAAAAATTGGAATCAATTATTAGTAGTAATAGATAATCTGTGAAAACCCGATTTTAGAGAGAAAACCCTTAAACCATATATAGGACGTTCATTTAGAATCTTTAGTTTTTCTTATTTTTTTTATTAATGTAAGTGGACCCTATATTAATTAAAAAGAAAAAGAAAAACCTACACCTTTAAATTTACTTTAGTGTGGGCCCCAAAGTAATAAGATTTAGTTATTCGGTTAACGCAATAAACATGGGTTAACATTTGATCCTCTCCATGTATATATATATATATATATATAGGGTAAGGATCCATTGTTAACCCACCTTAATTGAGGAAACCAGATTAACTCCGACAAGATCAAGCCAAATCTTTGGTTTTTCGTTTTCATGATCTTTATTATACATGTACAAGACTATGTTATTTTATATGTTTTGGCAAATTCATTACCGTTTGAGATTTAAAGCAAGTGTAAGTTTGCGTTACACTGTAAATATTTATTTACTGTAGCGCCCACTTACATTGATTTAAGATCTCAAACGGTGATGAATTTGCACAAACACATAAAGTAACATATTTTTATACATGTATAATAAAGATCATGGAAAAAAACAATGATTTGGCTTGATCTTGTCGAAGTTATTCGGGTTTCCTCAATTAAGGTGGGTTATTATAGGATGCGAATCCTATATATATATAGGGGATGGTTCCTTTGTTAACCATTCCTTATTGCGATAACCGCATAACCCTGGCATTTTTTGCGTTTTTTTCCCGAATCTTTGGTTTTTTTCATGCTCTTTATTATACATAAATAAGTGGTTTCCTTTTTGTGTTTTTGCACTTACACTTGTAAATAACTTCTAAACGGTGATGAATTAACAAAAACACAAAAAAGAAACCCTAATATTTATGTATAATAAAGAAAATGAAAAAAAAAAGATTCGGGCAAAAAACGCAAAAAAGTGCTAGGGTTATGCGGTTATCGCAATAAGGAAGGGTTAACATTTGATCATTCTCCTATATATATATATATGTGAAATTTTTAATAACCCTCATCTTTTGCTACAACCCATTAATCATCATCCAATAGTTACTTGAAAAGGTAAGTGTGTAGGATCGTGCCACGTGTCAATTCCTTTGTCTTTAGTATGAAAGGCATTTAAGATATTTGTCATTTATGTAAAGTTGCACCATTATACTCGTCTCATTTTTCTCTTTAATTTCGTTATAGTCTCGACTAGTTTTTTTTTTTTTTAATTTTTTTGATATCATGTATTTACATCATTGTAACGAGCTTAACGATAGCAAATTAATTAGAAATTTTTTCTAACAATGGTAAATTACAGTAATGTAACTCAAAATGAAGTAATGTAACACAAAATGAAGTAATTTACAATAACATAATTAACGGTGATGTAACACATTATTTACAGTGATGTAATTTTCTCTTTAATTCCCGTTATAATGTTGACTAGTTTTTTTAATTTTTTTCTCATTGTCCATTATTAAACATCGATATAACGAGCATAAATATAACACATTATTTTGAATTTTTTTCTAATAATGATAAATTACAGTGATGTAATATAACACATTATTTTATTTTTTCTCTAACAATGATAATTACAATGATAAATTACAATGATGTAATATAACACATTATTTTGATTTTTTTCTCTAACAATGATGATTATAGTGATGTAATTTATCATTGTTCGAAAAAAATTCAAACTAATTTGTTGTATTTAGGCTCGTTACAAATTAGGGATGAGCAAAAAGCCAAAAAAAACCGAACCGAAACCGAATTAACCAAAAAAACGGAACCGGAACCAAATTAACCCAAAAAAACCGAAACCGAATTTTACGTCAATGTAAATTACATCACGATAAATTACGTCAATGTAAATTACATAACTGTAATTTACCATTTTTAAAAAAATTTCAAATAAATTTGTTATATTTAAGCTCCTTACAATGATGTAAATATATGGCATCTAAAAAAAGTAAAAAAAAATAGTCGAGACTTTAACGGAATTAAAGAGAAAAATGAGACGAATATAATAGTACAATTTTTTTTAAAAAATAATATATTATAAAAATTTATTAATGTTTAAAAAAGAGGGGGGAAAATTTATAAAGGTAAAATGACTATGATGCCCTTTTTAATATTTTAATAAAATGTTTATGTGTAAACATTAATAACTTTTTTATAATATATTATTTTTTAAAAAAAATTGCACCATTATATTCGTCTCATTTTTCTCTTTAATTCCGTTATAGTCTCGACTAATTTTTTTTACTTTTTTTAGATGCCCTATATTTACATCATTGTAACGAGCTTAAATATAACAAATTTAATTGAAACTTTTTTAAAAATGATAAATTACAGTGATTTAATTTACATTGAATTAATTTATCGTGATGTAATTTACATTGACGTAAAATTTGGTTTCGGTTTTTTCGGTTAATTTGGTTCCGGTTCGGTTTTTTCGGTTAATTCGGTTTCGGTTCGGTTTTTTTTTTGCTTTTTGCTCATCCCTAATTTGTAACGAGCCTAAATACAACAAATTAGTTTGAATTGTTTTCGAACAATGATAAATTACATCACTATAATTATCATTGTTAGAGAAAAAAAATCAAAATAATGTGTTATATTACATTACTGTAATTTATCATTGTAATTATCATTGTTAGAGAAAAGGTAAAATAATGTGTTATATTAATTACATCACTGTAATTTATCATTGTTAGAAAAAAATTTAAAATAATGTGTTATATTTATGCTCGTTATATCGATGTTAATAATGGGCAATGAGAAAAAAATTAAAAAAAACTAGTCAACATTATAACGGGAATTAAAGAGAAAATTACATCACTGTAAATAATGTGTTACGTCACCGTTAATTATGTCATTGTAAATTACTTCATTTTGTGTTACATTACTTCATTTTGTGTTACATTACTGTAATTTACCATTGTTAGAAAAAATTTCTAATTAATTTGCTATCGTTAAGTTCGTTACAATGATGTAAATACATGACATCAAAAAAATAAAAAAAAAAACTAGTCGAGACTATAACGAAATTAAAGAGAAAAATGAGACGAGTATAATGGTGCAATTTTTTTAAAAAAATAATATAGTATAAAAAAGTTATGAATGTTTAAAAAAAAAGGGGGTAAACTTTATATAAATAACAAATGTCCTAAATGCCCTTCATACTAAAGACAAAGGAATTGACACGTGGCACGATCCTATACATTTACCTTTTTCAAGTAACCATTGGATGGTGGTTAATGGGTTGTAACAAAAGATGAGGGTTATCAAAAATTTCATGCCCTATATATATATATATATATATATATATATATATATATATATATATGGGATGGTTCCATTGTTAACCCACCTTAATTGCGGGAAACCAATAATTCGACAAAAATGCCCGAATCTTTGGGTTTTTTTCATGGTCTTTATTATACATATTTAGGGGGTTTCTTTTTTGTGTTTTTGCTAATTCACAAGGCAAATCGAATTTGCACTAGTGTAAAAGTTTCGCAATTTTCGTAACATTTATAAAACAACCAAACTTTTACACTAGTGCAAATTCGATTTGCTTTGTGAATTTAGCAAAAACACAAAAAAAAAGCTTCCCTAAATATGTATAATAAAGGCCATGAAAAAAACCCAAAGATTCGAGCATTTTTTGTCGAAGTTATTAGGTTACTGCAATTAAAGAGGGTTCTTATTTGAACCAAATCCTATATATATATTGGAATCAAATAATATTTCTTCTTAATTGTGGTAACACAATTAACTCTGTTAAAATCAACCCGTATCTGTAGTTTTTTTAATTACATGTACAATACTATCTTCTTTTATATGTTTGTGCAGATTCTTTTTTCTAAGATTTTACACTAGTGTAATATTATAGGAATAAAAAATAATTTTACCTTTCTTTGAACAACTTGAAATGTAAACACTCAAATTTCAATCGTCCGTTCAAATTTAACGCTCTATGGCATGTGTCCGAGCCAACCCTAGGAGGAAACAAACAACTTTACAAAATCTTACATTAAGAAACATGCCTTAACCTATATTCGAACTTAAGACCTTTCATAAGAAATTCAATAGGGTAACCACAAGGCTATAACTTTATCAAAAAGTAATTTTACTGAAATTTAAAAATTGCACTTAAATATAATTTTTAGAGTTAAATGCAATTTGCAACCCTGTGGTTTGTTTGTTAATGGAGGTTGCAATCCTTCTTTTTTGTTTTTGCAACTTGCAACCTTGTGTCTTTGAAAAGCCTGCGACATGCACCCATTCAGTTAAAATTAACGTCTATGTTAGTTAATGAAGGTTAAAACTGTAATTTATTATTTATTATTAAATTAATAGTCTTATTCTATTAACCGTGTTTGTGTGTTTGCTAATTCTAGATGCATCAGTAGACCTAAAATTAACATCATGATATGTTTCACCCTGACATGCTAAAAAGATCGTGTTTGTGTGTTTGCTAAGTCATAAAAGTTATGAATTTTCCATCAAGTTTAACCTAGCAAAGTGTGTATAAATGGTTAATTGCTTATTATGAAGCCCAAAAGGGAAACTTGAAGTCTGCAAATATATGGGTTGGAGAAGACTGTGAGATGAAAGTATAATGCCACATGATTTGGATTCTTTTGTAATGTTTTATGCACCAACATTCGTCTTTTTATGCACAAAAACTTGAAATTAAGTATTTTATATCTGATAGTTGTAATTTTAATGCAATGTATAACTATTTGGCTATTTGTCATGTAAATTTATTTTAGTTTTTTCAATTAAGACAACACACACAATTATACTGCATTGATTTACATGGGTCGTGTTTACGATAAGTGATTTAAAAATTGTTCGGTTAGAATAGAGGTTTACGACATAATTAATTAAATAGGTCGTGCTTAAATTTATGACCTTGTCCATAGGGGTGTTCAACGGCCAGGTTAACAACTTTTTTGGTCTATTCAGTTTGGTTTAATCGGTTTTGAGAATTTTTTAACCTAACCGAAACCGAACTGAACGAAAGTCCCGATAGTTACCATTATATTGATATAAGACTATTAATTTGATAATAAATAAAAAATTACAATTTTACCCTCATAAACTAACAAAATTATGTTAACTTCAACTGAATGGGTGCATATTGCAAGATTTCTAAAAACACAGGGTTGTAAGTTGCAAAAATAAAAAGAAGGGTTGCAACCTTTAGTAATAAATAAACCACAGGTGTGCAAATTGCATTTAACTCTAATTTTTAAAATATGATGTATAACAATTTAACGTTACACTAAAGTTTTTTTTTTACTTCTTAATTGTTCAGATAAGTGTTTTAAGAAATACTTCTCGAGTCTTTTAACTTATTTGGTCCTTTTAATTGAGATTTTTGGCATAATACTCTTTTTTAGTTAAATATAAATTATTAAATTAAAAGAGTCGATTTAACAAACCATGTGATGACTTGAATTTTATACAAAAGAA
Organism: Mikania micrantha; assembly: GCA_009363875.1. Lineage (NCBI taxonomy): Eukaryota > Viridiplantae > Streptophyta > Magnoliopsida > Asterales > Asteraceae > Mikania > Mikania micrantha. The sequence goes on from CM018697.1 coordinate 85,588,699, forward strand.
AATTACTATGTTAAGTATTTTGTTTCTCTTTGCATCGTTAGGACACATGATCACTAGTACTTCAAACTACTTGCTTGTATCTGTAAGAACACCGTCTACAAAATAAACAAATAATTTTATTATTCAATTACTCGAATTACAATTCAGAAAAATACAGAATATAAACTAAAGTAATACAAGAAATATAAAAATGCTAAAATTGAACTTATTATAAGAAGTATAAAACAAGATGAAAAGAATTGAAATGAGTTCGGTGGCTGAGGATTTATGTTCAACAGAGGTACCTTAAAACAGATTTCGGGCCGCGCAGGTGAACCCAACTGTTTTCCAGGGTCAACAGCCGAAGCAGTGTGTACTGTCGGAGTTACTGAAAACCATGGTTGGAGAAATCGCTAGGCGCTGCCAGGTCGGTCGAGTGGGGAGTTGCGAGTACTCGGCCTAGGCGGGGAGTACTCGGGGAGTACTCGGATGCGGTAAATGATAAAAAAAATAATTTTTAAAAAATTATATATATATCAAATATCATATGTTTACTAGTATATATAACCTATAAAGTGATATATCAATAGAAATGGAGTATATATAGGGAAAATCAAATAATAATTGGTGAAAAACAATGAAAACCAGGGAAAATCGGTAAAAAAAAGTGAAAAACCGAGTTGGTCCGAGTTGGCCGAGTTGTCCGAGTTGGCCGAGTTTGACCGATTTGGTCCGAGTTGGTCCGAGTTTTTTTGGCCGAGCAGGTCCGAGCAGGTCCGAGTTGGTCCGAGTTGGACCGAGTTTGACCGATTCCGAGTTGGTTGGCCGAGTTGGAGAAAATCGGTTCGGCCGAGGGCCGAGTTCCGAGTACTCGCCGAGTACTCGGCCGAGTTTTACAACACTGCCGAAAACCCGAAACGTCAACTGAAACAAGAGTGTTTAACACGAGGAATCGATCGTTGTAGGTTGTTGAGAACTCAACAAAGTATATGATTGTGTTGAGAACCTTTGAAGCTTGTGTGTGTATGTCTCAAGTGGTGTAGATATCTCAAAACTATCAAAACAAACAAGAGGCTAAGTGCCTCAATATATACTTGTAATCTTGGTATTTCGAAGGTTGCCATTATGCCCACTAACAAGAATATTCATGGCCAATTCATTACAATTGCCCACTAACAAGCATATTCATGGTCAGCTAATTACAATTAAATTGGTAATTAAACCTTTATCATTTCTTTTTCTTTCCTTTTCACACAAAATCCCAACAGTATCTTTTTTATCTCTCTTTACATTTATTAATCTATTTATCTCTATTTAATATCTCACACGCTAATATTTCTTCTCCTCACCATCTTATATCACTCATATATTCACTCGTATGTTTCTCTTACTTTAGACTAACACCTTTAATTTAATCATAAAAATGATGATACCTGTATAATTATGGTTAATTAGTTAAAGGGTTTATTTAGGGGTGGTAATAAATATTCAAGAATTATAAACGAGTATATTTTTTAAACAGTAGTTTTCATGAATATTTGTATACTTGGTTTTAAAAAATATTCAATAAAACCTCTTAGGGTCTTTGTTCACATATAAGAAATTATATTTAAAATAAGATATAATAAAAATCTTATTATGATTTAATAGGTTTCAAAAAATTATTAGAATATATGTGCGGAAAACAAAAGTATAAACTTCATCCAAAGTCAACATACTTATTTATTTTAATAAGAGGATTAATAAGTTTGACCAAAAAATTAAGAACAAACAGATAATTATAATTAATTTATCTAATTTTTCACCAGTAAACACACAATTCTGAAATCTACTTTGAAACCAAAAATTACTAGGGACAATTATATATATATATGATTTGGTTCAAATAAGAACCCTGCTTAATTGCGGTAACCCAATAACTTTGACAAAAAAATGTCCGAATCTTTGGTTTTTTTTCATGGTTTTTATTATACATATTTAGGGGGTTTCTTTTTGTGGTTTTGCTAATTCGCAAGACAAATCGAATTTGCATCGGTGTAAAAGTTTTGCAATTTTCGTAACATTTAGAAATTTGCAAAACTTTTACAACGATGCAAATTCGATTTGCCTTGCGAATTAGCAAAAACACAAAAAGAAACCTCCCTAATATGTATATATATATATACCCTCCTGTTAACTTCATAAATTATATATGTACATGACCTAAAAAATAAATTACATATATTCTTTTATTTAACTGTTTAAATTACATATATCCCTTTATTTAAAGAAAGAAAATTATAAAAGAAGAAGATATATTTAATTAATTTATTCTTGACTTGCGTATATATGTAATTAGAGTTGTAAATAAAGGATATTTGTAATTATTCCTTATTAGTAAGTTTTTTTTGAACGGCTAAGTTTACTCACCTTTTAAACTATACCAAATCAATTACACATTTGCATGATATTGAACTAGGACCTTTTATTCTAAGAGACAAAGTTTCGATCAAGTGGGTTAGTCTCACATTTTATTAGTAAGACTTAAAGTCTTAAACTAAGACCACTAAAACAAATAGATCGATGCCACTTGGTAGTTGGCAAATAAGCATAAAAAATAAGTATGATTACTTACGCATATATCGTGCACGTCTTAACCAAATTACTTTTGCATATTTTGTGCATTTAGAGGAAAAGTAAATCTTACTGAATGATGAAAGCAAAACAAGAATCGATAGGCTTTCTAAATAAAGAACACTTAAATCTACAATGCCGTCTTTTTTTTTTTTTTTAATTCGAATGGTTTGGTACGATGATACTTAAGATGATATTTCAACTTTTCTCTGTAATTTAACATTCTAAGGTGGTGTTTGTTTTTTTAGAGGTAAATGTCTACAGTCTGCGGACCACATTTGCAGATATCTGTAGGAGAAAAGATGGACCAAATGTCTGCAGTCTGCAAGAAGAAGAGTGTTTGTTTTTTAATGTATGTTAACTCTTAAAATAAATTGGAGGTGGTGTACGGTGGGGGTGATGGGGGTGGCCGACAGTGGTGGAGGTGACCGGCGGTGATGGATGGTGGGGGGTAGTCTCTGCAGACTTTAAAAGATCTTAGAAGTGGTTGGTCCACATCTGCACCAAGAAGACTTCGCGCAGACGTTTTTCAATGAAACGTTTTCGAAAAAACAAACAATCTGAAGATGTCAACATCTGCGCGTGGTCTGTGAGGCGTAGACAAAAGAGGCTGCGCAGACCTTTTATAAAAATAATAAACAAGGCCTAAATAAACATCCTGACCTTGATTCACAAAATATATCTTGGTCAGGATTCGAATCCAAGATCTTCTATAGAAGAGTAAAAAGGATAACAATTAGGTTACAAGCCTTTAGTAATCTATAATGGTATCAAATAGTTATCTTGTTTGTTTCTCATGTCTGATCCGACCCAACCTGACCCGACCCATATAGTGCGTCACATGAGTTTTGCTGCAACTATGAACCTAAAAAGAAGTCAGAAGATTAAAAAAAAACAAGTATTCTAGGACAATAACTAGCGAGTTCTAAGTCTTTTTATCAGTTACAACCGGATAATTAATCTTCAACATGTCTATCCTATGATCAAAACTTATTTCTATATATAGCCATGCAAATGTTAGATGCCTTATGATCAATCTTAATTACTTAGCTAGAAAAACTTGGTTTAAACAATGGTAAACAAGGGTGGACATAGATGGTGGTTCGTGGTGGTCGTGGTGGCGGCGCTCTGGTGGACAAATGTTGTAGGACAACAACAGCCACGACAGGCTTCGGCCATATGGGTCATGGGAGATTCATTGGTGGATAACGGGAATAACAACTTTCTCCGGTCCATGGCTAAAGCCAATTACTATCCTTACGGTATCGATTACTATCGCGGTCCGACCGGTAGATTTTGTAATGCGAGAACATTCAGTGACATTCTGGGTACCTGATCGAATAATATTATGCAACTTTTGATCGTATCATAATATAATTGACTGATATGGTGTATGTGGTTTGCTAGTATTGCATTCTTGGTTTTTAAGTTTAATAAATTATGCATATGGTCACAAACATTAAACATTTGTAACATATATAGTCCTTATGTCACTAAATTAACCCTACATACTTGACCAATACTCTCACATAAGGACTATATGTGTTACAAAAGTTTAAAGTATGAGATCATATGAGTAATTTATGAAATATAGAGACTAAGAGTGAAATACCAGAAAAGCACATGAACCATCTCGGTAATTTACTTTGTAATTAATGGTTTTTTTTTTTTTTTTTTTTTTGGTGCAGGAGACTGGTTGGGTGTAGCTGCTCCGCCACCGTTTTCGGATCCGACAACGGCTGGAAACAGGATTCTGGGAGGTGTTAATTATGCATCTGCTGCTGGTGGCATCCTTGAAGAAAGTGGTCAACACTATGTAAACTTTCGTTTTGACTTTTAGGAAGTCATATTATTATTAACTTTTAGATTATTAGATTCATTATATCTTCAACGAGAACATCAAAATCAGAATCTAAACTAACAAACGATACTTCAAAAATTATCGAGTGAAACTTTCTAACACAAACTGAATTTAAACACGACACGAAAATAATTATGTTTTAGTTGGTATATCTAATACTTCTGAAAAACGGATTGAGTTTGGGGTGCCGGGTAGGCATGCTCAATTAAACAAGTCAAGAGGCGTAAAATTTATATTTGTTACAATTCATTATGAATACATGTGCGCGCATACACACATATACAGTGACGGAGCTTGAGCGGAGTAAGAGGGGGGGCGAAAATTTTTGAAACCCGAAATACATGTTAAATTTTTGAATCGAGGGGGGGGCGAAACCACTATTTTTAACTAAAAATAACATTTCGGCCGAAAAATTAACACTACGGACGGAAAAAGAGGGGGGGCGGTCGCCCCCCCCGGCCCTAATAAACCTTCGTCCATGCACATATATAGGAGAATGTTCAATTGTTAACCAATTCTTATTGAGCTAACCCATATAATTTCGTCAAAATCAATCCAAATCTTTGTTTTATATTTTTTTTAAATATCATTATTACACATAAACAACAATTTCTTCTTTTATTTGTATATATGTAAATTTATCAACGTTTAAGATTTAAAAGAAGTGTAAGTTTACATTACATTGTGCCGCAAATTATAAATCCTGTTAATGTAACCAAAATTTACACTTCTTTTAAATCTTAAACGGTGATAAATTTACACATTTACACAGAAGAAGAAAACAGTGTTTATTGTAATAATAATATTTAAAAAAAAGAAAAGAAAAAGATTTGGATTAATCTTAACGTAGTTATACGGGTTACCGTAACAAGAGTGAGTTAACAAATGAGCCTTCCCATATATATATGGGATTGTTCCTTTGTTAACCCTTCCTTATTGCGATGACCGTATAACCCTAGCACTTTTTTGCGTTTTTTGCCCGAATCGTTTTCTTTTTTTTTCATGGTCTTTATTATACATAAATAGAGGGTTTTTTTTTGTGTTTTCGCTAATTCATCACCGTTTAGAAGTTATTTACAACCGTAAGTAAGTGTAACGACTTACAGTTACTTACATCATACTTACATCAGATATAAAAAGATGTTCTTAATACACACACACATTATACATAGATACAATTTATTATCATATTATTAATTATTAGTATTAATTTAGTAAATTTATGTAAACAATGTATATTATTAATAACATTAATGGTTAGTTTTTATATTTAAAAAAAATTATTTTTGAATTAATAAGAGCATGACATGTGACATTTTCTTGAAATCAATTATTAGATAGAAAGATATGAAAATGACAAGTGTCAAAAATTAATGATAGAGAAATATAAGAGTGACATGTGACAAATTTGTTATTCTTTTATTATATAGTATAGATAGATATAGATATAGATACATATACAATATTGAGGGTTCCAATAAGACAATAACCTCCTTAGCACATGTTGGTAATTTAATTTTCTTGTCTCTCTTTTCAACCATTAACCTCATAAATTGTTTGTAGGGGGAGCGTTACACCTTGAATCAACAAGTTGTGAACTTTGAGACAACTTTAGGCCAGTTACGCAACATGATGAGTGCCACAAACCTAACCCAGTTCCTCTCGAACTCAATAATGGTCATGATATTCGGTAGTAACGATTACATCAACAATTACCTAATGCCAAACCTTTATGCAACAAGTCGCTTTTACAATCCAGAAGCATTCGCCAACCTTCTTCTCAATCATCTTGCCCGTCAACTTCATGTATTGTTCTTTCGTTATCGTACCGATTAACTTAAACTTTTTTCTTTAATGTATGTTTTTGTATGATCATGAATTCATGATGTATATTTAGGCATTATACGGCCTAGGACTACGAAAATTCTTTCTACCAGGAGTTGGGCCACTTGGGTGCATACCTAACCAGTTAGCCACAGGTCAAGGTGCTCCTGGGCGATGTGTGGACTCGGTGAACCAGATGCTAGGACCATATAATGAGGGCCTCAAAAGGCTTGTTGATCAGTTCAATGGTGGATCCCATCCTGGAGCCATGTTTGTGTATGGAAACACATATGGTGCTTTTGGGGACATCTTGAATACTCCTGCTAGATATGGTATGCATTTGTTCCAAGGACTAATTATTACATATAACTTTGTATTATAATATACCTGGCAAAATGGGCGGGTTGGGTATCAGGTCAGAACGGGTTCGGGTCAGGATGAATGCGGGTTAGAACGAGTTTTAAGCAAAATCAGTTCGGGTCTGAATGGATTGTTCTTAAAAAACATCAATTTAGTTTAACTTAAGATGTGTTATAAGTAAACAAATAGTCCATTTGGATAATTTTTAGTGATTTTCATTTTTCTCATCAAATATGTTATTAATCATTCTTAAATGTTTGAATCCATTACATTTACATAGTGTTTTGGCTACCCATCTTGACCCGCGTTGTGTTTAAGTGCTACCCATCTCAACCCATTCAATATTATGATGTTACTCATTTCAACTCGTTATACTAAAATTATTTACCCAAACCAACCCATTTCCTTTGATTTGGGTAATAACTGACACCTCTATATTATAACATTATTGTATTATTCGTCAAATAACTTTACCTGTCTAACGCAAGCTATTTGATATTAGGATGATATTTACGAAATGCTTTGGTTCAATCATAGGTTTTGTGGTGAGGGATAGAGCATGTTGCGGGGTAGGAAGGAATCAAGGACAAATTACATGCCTCCCGTTAGCAACACCATGTTTTAACCGCAATCAATATGTGTTTTGGGATGCTTTTCATCCGACTCAAGCTGCTAATGCTGTTCTAGCCCAAAGGGCGTACTCCGGACCCCCTACCGATTGTTATCCGATCAACGTTCAACAATTGGCACAACTTAAGTTGTGATCATGTTTTCGCGCTTGGTTTTGGTTCATGGATTCGGTTGGTTTTGGTTAATTGATTTATGAAAAATTATTTAAGCTATTAAACATAAGAAAGTTTGTGATGTTGCAACATGCTTGTAAGTCTTGAAGGATTCTGGCAATCTTGACCAATAGCGAGATAAATGGGTAGATGTGGGTAAAAAGTTGGTGTACTTTGGGTTAAAATGGGTAGCTACATGACATTGAATGGGTTGAGATCGGTAGCATCTTAACATAATACGGGTCAAGATGGGTAATTTAAAATATATGTGAACATGATTGATACAAACTGGTAACAATGATTAATAGTATGTATGTTGAGAAAATCATGAAAAATTACTAACATAAACTATTTATTTCGTTACAACTCATTTTAACTTGAAATAGGTTGATCGTTTGAAAAACAACACATTTAGACCCAAACTAATTTTGCTTAAAACTCACCCTGACCTCGTACTCATCCTGACCTGCACCCATTCTAACCTGTTACCCAACCGAGCCCAACCCGCCCATTTTACCAGGCATAAGGCATACCTTGTAGAAATGTGATGTTCCTTTGGTTGAAAACTGATATTATTTTGTTTTAAGAGAGCGAAGAAAAAAATATGCTATTGTTACAACTCATTTTAACTTGAAATAGGTTGATCTTTGGAAAAAACAACTTATTTAGACCCAAACAAATTTTGCTTAAACTCACCCTGACCTCGCATTCATACTGACTCGCACATGTTCTAACCTGCTACCCAACCCGTCTATTTTGCCAGGCATACGGCATTACCTTGTAGAAATGTGTTCCTTTGGTTAACAACTGATATTATTTTGTTTTAAGAGAGCGAAGAAAAAATATGCTATTGTTGAATCACCTTTAATTTAATAAGACCAAACAACTGTAAGAATACAATAAAAAATCGTTTGACTTTTCAAACTTCACAAACAGTTGTTCCATTGTTCTCCAATGCAGTTTTTTTGTAAGCAAACGTCCGGTTATTTAGGATCATCCTGTCAAACAGATCACCCTTTCACCTGAATAACAGAGCGTGGTGACCTGACCTACCCGTCAAGGAGGAAACCTACAACTAGGAAAATCTCCTGGCTCAACCCAGAGCAATATTTGCTTTAGGTGAGACTTCAACCCAAGACCTCTCATAATAGAAGTCAAAGAGCTACCACTAGGCTAGAAGCCGAATGCATCAATATTAACTCATGCGTCCCTCTTCATTCCATGAAACACATGTTTCTATTCTTCGTGATTGACCCATTTTTCACATATATATCAATATATCATCTTTACCGCATTTGTAACACATCTTCCACACGACTCGTGTATCATCCTTCTCATTAATGACGGACCCAGAAACTTTTTTCATAAGTGATGTAATTTTTTTACGATCAGGTTGGGTCATGTTAATAAAAGAGAATTAAACTAAATTTCACGTACATATACATAATAAAAATAAAATTGATTTTAAGTTATTCTCTATGCTTTTCAGTTATGAAATATATCCGAAACAATGTATAGAGTGACTTTCCTAGTTAACTTTTTTTTTTTCTACAAAACAAATACATGTATTTAAATTCTTATCACAAATTTGTATATGCAAATTTGACTTCAAGTATTATGTTAATAGGTTATTAAAATTAATATTAGAGTTGTTTAAATAAGCACTTTACTATGTCTTCATATCAATGTATTTCGATGATGTATAAACTTCAATTAAAGTATCCATTAGTAAAAAAAATCTAATCTAACTATTATAATAAATGAGTATTTTTTAGAAGACACATCATATTTTTAGGTGTTCTAATAGAGTAATAGATATTGATACTTTTTAGTAACTAAATTATATAATTAAATGTTAAAAATATAAATCCTCCAAAAAATAATATACTCCTTTTATCCTAATATTTTACTAGTTCTAATACATTTCAATTATACTTTATCTAAAATTTTATTTTTTAATTATCAAACATTTATTAATATTTTACATTATTAATTGACATTTAAACAATGTTAATTTAGTGATAGTTTTAAGACGATGATCCAAACATTGTAAATTACTAAATTTGGATCAAATTCTTAAAAGCTATTACTAAATTAACCGAGTCTGAAATATCTCCTTTTAAGGTTTCAAAAGAATAAACAGAATACAAAAGCTATGATAAAGGGTTTGTTTGAAATTCATTTTAAAATAATTTATTGATTTTTTAAAAAATGAAAGCTAATAAGTTAATAAGTTGTCTGACAAATCAAAAGTGAACTTTTGAAAATAACTTTTTGTTAATTGATAATAAGTTGTTTTTCAAAAAACTAAAAATTTTGATTTTTCAAAATAACTTATAATTTATTGATATAAAATTACAAATTTACCATCATTCTTTGCTATTTACGCAATCTACCAGCATTTTCGCAACTCACCACCGTTACCCATATCCTTAAAATGGTTGTCAATACAAGAAGGTCATTTTTGTTCATTTTGAAAAAAAAACATATTTTTAAAAAGTTAATTTATACACATTTTTAAAAACTTTATTTAAAAAAAATCGTAATTTAAACAAGCAATCTCTAACAAGCCTAAATCCAGTTTGAAAAGGCTTTGACATGCTTTGTATCTCAGTTTGAAAACCCTGAACAAAGGGGTTTTTGGTTTCTGAAACAATGGCGTTCTGTCTGATGAAATCACTGAGTCGGGAATCCACGAAATCTTTATCGGCAGCATTACGATTGAGTCCGCCGGAGGTGATCGGAACCCTAAGTGCTTCCTCTGCTCAGAGTCTACTGTATTCTACCAAGAGAATGAAAAAAGAAGATACAATCGGCAACGATGTGCTAACAGATGACGTTCTGACGTCAGCGATTAGCCGTCCGATTTCGGAAATTTTGAAGGAACTGAACAAGAAAGTCCCCGATTCCCTCATCAGAGCTCGAACAGAAGCCAATGGCTTCAGTATCAAACATATTCCATGGTTTGCCCCTCTGTATCTCTACGTTTCGTTTTCCTAATGTGCAAATTTGCTAAGATTTAGTTGTGATTAACTCATGATCTCTACCTAATTGTGATTATGTACTTAATTTTGATAATCAGTTCCGGACAAAATTCAAATGGTGATATGAAGTTACTAGTGTACCTGACTTGAGAGCTTTACTCCAATCTCACAAGATTTCTTCAACTTATGTTTACTAAAATATCCCTTTTACTATATACTTATATAGAATTGTGTCTCTCTTTTTGTAGGAAAAAAAACCCTAGATTTAGGCCCCTGAAATATAGGGATCTTCAAAAATAATTTAGGCGTTAGGTCTTAATTTCACTTGTGTTGATTGTTCTCAATAATTTGTTATTAAAAATATTGTTGAGTGGTAGAATTTGGTGATTCTAATTTGACGTGTTTGTGGTTATGTTCATGTTAATTCTTGTAACAATGGTAAGTCAATTTATGATTGTAAGCTAAAATTTTTACTTTTATTACCAAATGGTCCCAACGTTAGAATTCGCTTGACCCTGCATAATGTACTAGACTTAATCTTGAAATAGCAGAACATTCAAATATTATGTCCAATGGTTGTTCTATAATAAATGATCATTTGATTTTGATGATTAACTATCGTATAATCGCTTTCAACATGCACTTCCAAAAGCTGCCTTAAACAGTTAAACCATTATATATGTAAGATGAAACTGCTGTTACTTGTTACAAACTTTTTAGGTATGTATCAAACTTCTGACCATTGATGTCAAATGTTGGTGTTTTTTGACACGACTCATAAATGTTTGCAACAGGTGGCTTGTGTCTCGAAAGCCTTTACAAAATTGGATTTTAAGTTGTAAATGTCACATATCTGTTAGATTCTAATGTGCACTAACACATTAAATATTGTTTATTTTACTTTGTATTTAGATTGAGGACTGATATGATTTTTGAATTTTGACTGCTAGGCATATTGTGAATAGGATTATGAATTTGCATGCTCCAGGTATGTCAAAGATATTAAATTCTGGTTTATCAGATAATTTCAACTTCATTTGATTATTTTCTCTCAACCTATTGTAGAATGGTCTGGGGAAGTGCGCAGTATTAACTATTCAGCAGATGGGAAATCTGTCTCTGTTACTTATCGTGTAACAATCTATGGGACTGATGCAGAGGTTTAACTTTTACTTTTAACTTCTTTCTGATCTTATTCTTAATAAGCATGCATGATGCTCCATAACCATGACTACTGATTGCCATACTCAGTGGCGGACCCAGAAATCTTTTTCATGAGGGGCGGAAATTTTTTAAAATTGTTTAAGGATCGACATATAATAATTGTTTTTCTATTCTGTTTATATCGGGTTAGGTCGAATCGGGTCGGATCATACTAAAAAAAATAATCAAACTAAATTTCATATATAATATTATTATAAAAATACAATACATCTAAAGTTTTTCTTATGTTTGACGACATGGATGGGTTACTGGGTTGGGTTGAGTAACATGTTAGAATGGGTTTGGGTTATGATGAGTGTAGATTAGGATGAGTGCATAACAGGATGAGCTTTAAGCAAAATTAGTTTGAGTTTAAATGAGTCATTTTTTAAAACATCAATTTCGTTCAAGTCAAAATGAATTGTAATTAAAAAAATAGTTTAATTGAATAATTTTTAGTAATTTTCTCATCAAACATATTATTTATCATTGTTACCCGTTTGAATATATTATATTCACATAATTTTTACGTTACCTATCTTGTTATAGGTCAAGATTGTCAGCCTAGTTGTTCTCTAGGGGGTTTTATTTTTTAAAATCTATCAAAAACATCTACAAAGACTTTTTTAAGTAGCTCTTTCTCCAGAAAACAAGTATAAGTGTCACTTAAATTTTTCAACACAAGTCTAATTTTGCAAATTTAAGGTGGGGGGGGGGGATTGCAAAATATTAAGGGGGTCGATCAGGATTTTAACATATGTACTACTGGAAAAAAAATTTCAAGGGGGGCGGCTGCCCCCTCACCAGGGGCGAAGCTTAATAGGGGCCGGGGGGGGGGGGACCGCCCCCCTTCTTTTTTCATTCGTAGTGTTAATTTTTCGGCCGAAATGTTATTTTTAGTTAAAAATCGCGGTTTCGCCCCCTCGCTTCAAAAAATTAACATGTATTCTGGGTTTCAAAAATTTCCGTCCCTTCTCACTTTGCCCCCCCACCCCAACACATGGGTACGCCACTGGCCATACTGCCGTAGAGTTGACTGTTTTGACCCTTTTACTTTCAGCTGATATGAATTTTGTTTTTTTATAAGCTAACTTGGTTTTAAGTTGCACGCATATTGCACTGTTGCGAGGAAGTGATGATCGGATTCAGAGCGCATCGCAACCCTTGTTGGCTTGTTGCGACGTGTTTACATGACGCGATCATATTGCGGTCGATTCCGCATATTGCAATGTTCAAATGATGCATATATTTAGTTGGTTTATATCAAATCAAGCAAAATACATGCTAGAATATAGTAAAATACTAAAATGTAGAAAGCATCCTAGGTCTTTGAACATCAAATTGTTGCTTCTTGATGGATCAATATGAGGCTATTTTTGTCTTACCGAAAGTTTTAATACTTTGGTGACTCCACATAAATTATCCCAAAAATTTTAAGGATGACAAAAAATTGTGCTGGTATTTGCCATTTTGCCTTTAGCATAAAGTTATAAAATAGGTCAGAAAATATTACTTTAAAAGTAACTTTCTTGCACATTTAGAATTTAAATGTTGCAAAATTTGGGAAAACACATACACTCAACTTCTCAAAAGGATGCTTCATTTTACTTGATTCCGAGTTTAATAAAATAACGTAATTGCTGGCTAAAGATTAGAATTCCTTCCTAAGTAAGAACTAAATAAAGAATATTATGATCTGAAATAGAAGTTGCAAAGATGCAGAATGTTAAGATATGCAATGTAATCTTACATGTGTCCTGATGCTTGAACAGTTATTTAGGGAGTCAACTGGAACTTCATCAGTTGATGATGTTGGATATGGTGATCCCGTGCAGAAGGCAGAAGCCATGGCCTTCCGTCGAGCTTGTGCTCGTTTTGGTCTTGGGCTTCATCTTTATCACGAGGAATTGTAACCTTATTAAGATCTGGTGGTAACTTTTTGCTGTAGCAGCCAATGTAGTTAAGCTTTAATCACTTTTTTGGGTACTTAGTTTCTTGGGTTGAAGCTATAGCTATTGATTGAAGCTTTTTGGAGAGTTATGGCAAGGTAATAATTAAGAGATTTTTTACGCTAGAAATGCTTTGTAGTGTCGTAATTCTGTGAGCAAGATTTTTTTTTTTCATGCCTATATTATTCCACTTCTTTATATATTATTTTTTTATTAATGTAATATTTTATATATTTTTTTATTCAGCTCTTAGTTTCTTATTTCATATCTTCACTGTTTAATATTTTTTTATTTAACTTGTGTAATGTTTACTACAGGGGTTTTTATCCTACTATTTAATAAGATATGGTGAGTCGATAGTTAGCAAAAATATGGCAAAAAATAGCCCTTAGATATTTTTATGACATTTATCTTTTTACAGACCTTGTGCTTTGTTATAATGTGTGATCCTGTTAATATTCTTCCAAAATTCACTTTTGACTTTCAAAATCCAATCAAGAACACCACTTCCATCTTGTCACTGTGACAGTATCTGGTGATATCTCCATCTCTATTTTCAACTTCTTTAAAAACATGTCAAATGGTCACTAAATTCATGTGAATTCAAGTTGTCATACATTTAGCACTTGATAGATCTTTGACTTTTGAAACGTTGAATTTGATTTAGGTTTCATCTAAAAGTTCAAACAACGAAATTGAATTTGAATTTGATCGAATGAATCTAGGTGTTTGAAGATGGGTATGATTTGTAATACAATACACTACTGTGGTGTATGCAATGGGGGAACGTTTTGTATGCATATAACAATGGAGGAGATGATGAAATTGAAAAATTAGTAGCTTTATACCTGCAAAAAGCCCCTGCTCATCTTAAATGGTGCTTTCATACCATGTTCCACAAAACTATTGGGTTTCTGATTCAAGATGAGCATGTCTATTTTTGCTATCTTTGATGAGAATCTTGATAACCCTAAAAAGATAGAGTTTTTGGGAGGGACTTTCAAGAAAGTTGCTAGCAAGGGGTCTAAGCGGATCATGTCAAAACAAAAACTCACATGCTTTACAAGAACAATTGTTCCCAGTTGCACGACGATTAATCAACTCTTTAATATTGAGAAGGTCACGGGCTTAAGTCCTGGCATGAACAATATAGGGGTTTCATGCTAGGTTACGGGGTTTTCTTTCACCCATGGTGGGTTTATGATAGAACCCAGAAATTTGATTAGATCAAAGATACAAAGTAACACAATAGTTAGCCCAATTCGAGAGGGACTAGTCTCGAAATTCATATTACAAATAAGATAATAATTCCATATATCCTAAATATGAACTAGAACAATATTATATAAAGCCTAAAGAACACTAAACTACTTGGCAGTTTCTACCCCACTTTCCCGTGATTTTTGGATTTTCCCTCCTGCTTTCCCCTTTTGATTTTCAGCTCTCATTTTAGCGCCATATTGAAGTTGGAGACTGGTTGGGTTCGTATCAATACTTCCCGCCCCGAGAACCGACTTTTCCTCAAGTCGTAAAGGAAATTATGCTCCAAGCAATAAGCCACTCTATGGTTGTCGAGATCTATCCCTTCACTAATCTTCGAGTAGTAAGCTTCCCGACAATACAAGCCTTAATAAATGCGGTCGAACTGAGATTGATATCGGACCAATAAACAAGGATTTTTTTTATCTACAAGTGAGCTATTCCACACCCTATGGGAACAAATGTACCCCCTTTTTCCAATTTTCAGAATGTCTGAATTCTTCCAGCCATCAGGTTCAGCCCAATTTTCTTTTTTGTCGGCCCATGAAATCATGTAAGTAGGTCCAGCAAAAGGTAAATTGGTAGGTAGCCATTCCACGTGACTTTGGTTTTTTTCCATATCTTCAATCTTCAATTTAATACCACCGCAAACCTCCAATTGACCACCCACTCCACCCAGCACATACGGAAATTGATCTTCATCATCACCGGGGTTGTCGTCAGAAACTTCTTGTGTATCGAGTTTAAATCGATCTTCCTCATCATAATGGTTGTCATCGGAGGCTTCCTTTTCGACCTGATTTGATGGTGGCTCATAGTGTATTTTAAGGAATTGTATGTCTTCTCTAAGATGCGATTCCAAAGTATCAAGCCTCGCTGCAATGGCTGCTAATTGTTCGGCAAGTGGATTTTTAGGGCTACGACTTCGAGAATCTTCATCTGATTTTGTTGGTTCTTCATCAGACTTTGGTCGTTGGGCTTTTAGGGATGCGATGTCTGTCATGAGTGATTCAAACGGCTCCAATTTTGCAGCAATTGCAGCCAATTGTGTTGCAATCAGATTTTGTGGGTTACCATTGTTGTCGCTAGAACAGCTCTGGGTCTGAACCATGGCAAATTTTCGGGCAATGGAACCATTGATAGAACCCAGAAATTTGATTAGATCAAAGATACAAAGTAACACAATAGTTAGCCCAATTCGAGAGGGACTAGTCTCCAAATTTAGATTACAAATAAGATAATAATTCCAGATATCCTAAATATGAACTAGAGCAATAATATATAAAGCCTAAAGAACACTAAACTACTTGGCAATTTCTACCCCACTTCCCCGTGATTTTTGGATTTTTCCCTCCTGCTTTCCCCTTTTGATTTTTAGCTCTCATTTTGGCGCCATATTGGAGTTGGAGACTGGTTGGGTTCGTATCAGTTTCCTCCTATTGGGTGTGGATATGATTAGGTGGCTTTATATCCCGTCAGTGATCCAAATTGCCGTTCAAAAAAAATCAACTCTTTAAAACTGAGACATTGCCTTGTAATGATACCAGTCATGGTAATAACGGTGACATTGATTTAGCACATAACATGTGTAACATTTATTGAATCAAGTTGGAATGCTAGTATGCTTTTTAAATTTATCAAATGTCGAATTGAATTGATTTTTGTGTCCTAATATACCATGCCAAATAATTGAATCAGAAAACTCGAGCACAAAAGTAGAGGTAGTAGCCATTTTAATCATGTTTTTCATAACCATTACATTCAACTTAAGCATAGCATTTTTGGGCATAACGTTTTTGGGCATAGCGCTTACCAACAAACATTTGGTTTGCAAAACACGACCTTATCCAATTCAAATGCGAGTCTAAAACCAGACATCCTAAGCAACTATCCTTGATGTTGGTCATACCTTTATTCCCCATGTAAAGCTTCTCATGACAAACTCTTTAAACGAACCAAAGAAGGTCTTGTCACTGCAAACATGATGGGTTGCATTGTGTCAGCATACCACCCTGAGTTGTTGACACATTATTCTCCTCCACGATAATGTTGACTCGTCGTTTAACATAGCCGCCAGAGGTATGTCACCATGTGACAAGTTGCATAGTCACTTCTTAGTGTCTTGTATTGGTCATTTCTGTGGCACAATTCACATCAGTCGTAACACTTGCCTTGGAATGGTGTAGGCTTCTTTTTCACCACCCCTAGTCTTTTTCCCTTGTGGGATTTGTTGCCTCAGTTCCCTCTAGAGGATTAACCATGTTTACTTTGGCCACATCTTGCAAAAGGCTCCCCTTTTGAGCCGACTTGTCCTCTTTAATACGAATACATACAATAAGTCCCTCCATGGTCATCTCCTTTTGTGCTTTGAAGCCTATACCATGCTCATCACATGAACGTTGACCTCCCCAACTATCGGTTGAAGAGCAGATTTAGCGAGGAACCTCGCAAGGTTCAAGATTAAGAACAAGAGCATCTTCTATTGTCATCTTTGAAGTGCATGTCATAATTTTTTTTTTGTTTATCTACATGATTAGCAATTGTGTTTGTTGTCATAGTGGATTGAGTTCCAACCATTGAGGCTTCATTTGAGTTTGAAGTTATTTTTTTAAAAGGAAAAATGTTATAGAAATATAATCAAACTTTTAATTTTGTTTCGATTAATTTATTGGAATTTTGTTTTGTTTTAATTATGTAACTCAAGATTGATTTTTGCTTTAATACCAGATAAAAAAAAAACCTACGTAGCAGACAATTTTGTTTTGTTTAGGCTTTATAAGTGAATTTTTAAATGAATTTAGGATACGTTTGAAGGTTTTAGACGTATTTTAGACACATTTGGGCGTTTTGTGTTTTTTTTTAATCAACTAAATATTTTTACAATTTTTAAAATTTTTCACCATTTTTTTTATTTTTTTATTTTTTAAAAACTTTTGCAATTTTAAAAATATTTTGAGTTTTTATTCAAAATCCATATTATTTTCATGTCATCATAAGATAAAAATTAAAAATTATGGTAACATGTTATATAGGTAACATTTTATGATTGAAACATAAAAAAAAACTTCAGTTATCAAATTGAAACAAAACAAAGTTTGAGCGACTTGATTGAAACTAAATTAAAACTTTGTTATGTTTCTACAAAATTACCCTCTTTTAATATATAAAATAAGCAAGTTAATTTCAGAAAAATAAGGGAGATTTACGTATCAAAGTATGGGGTTTATACTGTTTCTAATCGAAATTAGGTACAATAAATACTGTTTTTTTAACCAAAACCAGGTGTCAAAGACTTATTTTGGTGTTGTTTTTAAAGAAAAAAATGCCGTTTGTGTTCTAATCTAAAACAGGAGGTTTTTTCTTTTTTAGATTTTTTTTCTTTTTTTAATCAAAGACAGTGGTATTTTATAGTTAAAATAGTGTTGTTTTTATAAACAAAAATAATGTTGTTAAAACACTAATCTTATTTGAGACAAATTCGTTTGAATCAAAACCCCAAAAATTTGACCTTGCGAAAGATGTTTTAAAATTTTGTTTTTAGTTTCTATGAACATGTTTGTATAAATAAAATAAAAAGACACTTTTATTTAACTAATACATTTACAAGATAAACAAAAAATTAAAACGTGTTTACAATTTAAGTACACAAAATTCAAGAAATATAGAAGACGAAGATAGTATTTCCTGAAGATCTGTGTTCAACAAAGGTCACTTAAAACAAGTTTCTTGTCTCTTAAGAGCACCCTTTATCTCCCAGGATACAATAGTAGAAACAAAAGACCCGAATTATACCTTGAATCCTTGAAGAAATAAAAAGATGGTTCGAAGAATTTTTTACATTGTTGGGATGTTGGAAGTGTAACTTTCAAATAAAGGGAAAACTAGTGTAGCAGCTTCATATAGATTAAAACTAAAAAATAAATTGCATTATATGCCCTAAATGTATTTTATTATGTTTTTAATGAATTTAACTTTAGGAACATTTAACTTTAATGTTCCAATGAATTAGCCCTACTAGATCTGATAATCTTAACCCAAAATAAGAGAAATGGTTGGTTTGGGTCAATAAATATTGTATTTTAGATTGAAATGAGTAGCATTATAATATAGAACATATTAAGACAAATAACTCTTTAACACAATGTGGATCAAGACATGTAACTTAAGAACTGTATAAATATAATGGATTCAAATTGATAATAATTATTAATAATATGACAAAAAAATCATTAAATATTATTTAAAAATACTATTTGTTTAGCTACAACCCATTTTGATTTAACTAAATTGAAGTTTTTTAAAAACGACTCATTTAGACCCAAACTGATTTTGCTTAAAACTCATCATGACCCGTTACCCAATTAGACCCAACCCGCCCATCTAGTGGTATATTTTCTCAAAATTTTCCTAGCGTCTTCTACATGCGGACAACATACTACAGAGGGTATTAAACACGATTAGACCAGGGATATTGATTGTCGTTGTTGCTTTTAGGATCATAATTCATAGCCAAAGACATGGGAAGTGGTTGCATCATGTACAACGATAATGAGAGGGTGGTCCAGTTTGAATTTGAAGTAAGGTTGGTTGGTTGAACCATGAAACCCACATGATTAATGAGCCACACATCCCTTGCCTCCCACATAACTCTTATATCTTTCTGCCTACAAGAATGTGGCACCAGGCTCACACTCAGGCTAGCTTGCAGCAAACCGTAGCTCCTATATACAAAAAAAAAAAAAAAAAAAAACAGATGCTGAAAATGAGGGGAAAGCCATTACCAGGAAAGATCATTTTGATGCTATGCATGGCTAGTTTTCTAGCCGGATCGCTCTTCACCAGACACACATGGCCTTATTCAAACGACTTTCGTTTCAAGACTCGTGAACCGCAGATGAGTTTAGCAACACCTCGAGACAGTGACCGCAAGCGTGTAAGTACTCACAGCTTCCTTTTCTCATGAATCTGAGGTTATTTCTATGATTTTAACATTACATACTTCTTTCTACAAGAAATTGGTAGAAGAGAATTCAAGAGACATAATGACTGAAGTCAAGAAAACTCATCAAGCCATCCAGTAAGCCTATATGTACATCATGTGTTCTACATGCATAGGAAGTATAGGAAATCACTCGATACAGGTTAAATTTTTGTGTCTTTTTTGTATAGATCGTTAGACAAAACGATATCAACGTTAGAGATGGAACTAGAAGCCGCTCGTACGAGTCTAAATGGAGTTAAGCTTCTGCCAGAGAGGGTAACAGTTAACAAGACATCTTTACAGAGAGCATTTGTTGTCATTGGTATCAATACTGCTTTTAGCAGCAAGAAGCGTAGAGACTCCATTCGAGAAACATGGATGCCCACAGGTATTCACATCCCAAAATCTACTTCTAATAAATGTTCATATGCCCTTTCAATATATTCATATTAATTGATAAAATATATCTAGAGGAAAAGTGGCTATAATGAAAGGTGCATGATACAACGAAAGGAATACAAACAAACAAACTTATCTGGTATATTCCCACTCTTCAGTATGGTCTAGGGGAAATGATGAACACAAACTTAAACCTATACTAGATTCCCAGTTGGGATAGAGAGGCTGCTCTGAAGGAGTCTCCGGCTGTACAATGAAAGGAATAAGAGCTATATATAGTTATCTAGATAAACCTAGCTATTAGCTAACACATATAAGTCTTGAATACAAAATAGCCCAATAAGTTATTATGTAACAATTGACACATTGCAGGCTCCAAACTAAATAAACTGGCAAAAGAAAAGGGGATCATTATAAAGTTTGTTATAGGACACAGTGCAACACCCGGTGGTGTTCTTGATCGCGCCATTGACATTGAGGAGGAAAAGTATCGCGATTTTTTAAGGTTAAATCATGTTGAGGGCTACCATGAGCTCTCCATGAAGACAAGGTTGTATTTCTCAACAGCTGTTTCAACTTGGGATGCAGAGTTCTACGTGAAGGTGGATGATGATGTCCACGTCAACTTGGGTATGCTTGCAACATCACTTGGACGTTACAGATCCTCACCAAAAGCCTACATTGGATGCATGAAATCTGGCCCAGTGCTCTCACAAAAGTTGGTTACTTTTTTTTAAACATTTACCAAATTTAGATTCTTGCATAAATTTATAACAGAGCTCTTGATTGTTACTTGAAATACATTGGACAGAGGGGTGAGATATCACGAACCGGAGTATTGGAAATTTGGGGAAGAAGGGAACAAGTATTTCAGGCATGCAACGGGTCAAATATACGCCATTTCTAAGGATTTAGCAGCTTATATTTCGGTTAACTCGTATGTGATATGTTACATTTATCACATGCATTGAGGATATATTGATTAAAGGTTGTCTTGTGCAGGGGTATATTGCATAGATATGCTAATGAGGATGTATCTTTAGGGTCATGGTTAATTGGGTTGGATGTTCAACACATAGATGATCGTTCCATGTGTTGTGGAACTCCTCCAGGTTATTAAAGAACTGTTTAAAGCCACACGCGCACACACAAACACGCGTTCACTAACATGTATGCAGATGACTGATTGTTTCCTGTTGAACAATGAATGTGCAATACAGATTGCGAGTGGAAGGCGCAAGCGGGGAATGTTTGCGTGGCTTCGTTTGATTGGTCGTGCAGTGGCATATGCAAGTCGGTCGAGAGGATGAAATTTGTTCATAATTCGTGTGGTGAAGGAGATGAAGCTGTTTGGAATGTTGATCTTTAAAGAATGTGTAATGAACATTTAGCATTCTAACAATTGTGCAGAACCATAATAAAGAATGTGTAATGAACATATAATGAGAATTGAATGTTAAATCATAAACATGATATTCAATTAGCAGATGTACAAGGCAAGTTATAGCCATAGTTTGCCATTTAAATAACCGTATTAACCAACTAACTAACAGAATACTTAACGGTAACTAACAAAACTACTAACGGCGTTACGTGGGTATTGTTAAAATGAAAATACCATAACATAGAACGGATTAAGATGGGTAACTTCTTAACACAATGCAGGTCAAGATGTGTAACTTCAAAACTATGTCAATAAAATGTTATCAAATGGATAATAATTATTAACATGTTTGATGAAAAAATAACTGGAAATTATTTAAACACACTACGTGCTTAGTTACAACTCATTTACACTTGAACTAAATTGAAGTTTTTTAAAAATGAGCCATTTAAACGGAACTAATTTTGCTTAAAACCCATCATAACTCGCACATTCTAAACCAAACTTGTTATGACCCATTACCTAACCCGACCCAACCCGCCCATTTTGCTAGGGTTACACATACAATATATATCATTATAGTTTAATTTTCAGACTGGTCATCAATGAGCATACTTACTTGTTCACTTAAAACGTTCAAACACCACTTACTTTGCCTACTAAATTCAAATGACCACTCAGCAGCCACTGCCATAGAGAACACATTCCAATATCCATCGACGAACACACGAAAGGCCTCAAATTGTATCCAGCAACAGCCTCACTGACTTCCTCAGGATCATAATTGGTCAAGATCAACCAAACTTTCCCGGCAATATGAGGAATTGCCCCAACGAAAGCAGGTTTTTCGGTGATCGGAGCATGGATCGCGATCGAGCGTTTCATCAGGGTGTTCTTGCCCATCACGACCAATGAGTGGGCTCGCAATCCTTGTTTTATGGCCTGAGTTTGGTTAGCAGAAAGATTGTCGGCACCGACGATGAGGAGTTGTGAGTTGTCTTTGAGATGGTTGCGAAGCTTCTGGAGGTAGATTGCTTTCCTTGCCGCTTTGGAAGCCATGGGAACGATGAGAGGTGTTTGATCGAAGGTGGGTGTAGATTAGGGTTTTTAATTTGTTCTGTTTTATATCTCTCAGTTTTAAATATAGACTTAATTTAAAATAATAATATTCTAAAATAGTAAATGTGAGTTTTGCTAAAATGCCTATATAAAAAAAATACTTCGAAATTTGTGTATGACTTAAAATAGTTTATAGTTTGGGTATTTTCATATCTTTTTTCGTGTGTAATTGTGTGTTTTTATTAAACAAATGCATGAAATACGATGATTGGTTGTATGTTATATGATTATAGGTGCTCGGATAAAGTTTATATATTTTAAAACGTCAATTATCCACCAATATGAATTCTTAACAAATCATGTTTGTGTGATTTCTGAACAGGTCAAAACGTATTATTACTCAATTACTTAGGTGTTGTTTGTTTTTTCAGAGGTAAAACGTCTGCGGTCTGCGAACCACATCTGCAAACCTCTTTTGCAGAAGAGGTGGACCAAACCTCTGCAAGAAGAGCTTTTGAGGGTGTTTGTTTTCCAAAAACATCTTCAAACAACAAAACCTCTTCATATGAAAACCAAACCCACCGTCCCCCAACCCCACCGTCTGCTCAACCCCACCGGCCACCAATCGTCCACCACTGTCACCATCACCTCCGATCGTCCCCCTCCACCCACCGTCAACCGTCGATGAGGCAGCTCCGACCGCAGAAGGCCAGCTCCGATCGAGAGGATGAACCGTCGAGGAGGGCGAACCCTAGAACCTTGGATCGAGAGGAGCCCGGCTGTGGAGGAGACCGGCGGTGGGGGGCGCGACTGGAAAGGGGCGAACCCTAGATCGAGAGGAGCCCGGCTGTGGAGGAGACCGGCGGTGGGGGGCGCGACTGAAAATGTAACATCTGTGCCGGAATCGTTACCGGAACAGTGACCTGTACAGTGACTTGTACAGTAACTCAGATACGAACTAGGAGAAATACTTAGAAGTTGTTAACATTCGATGACAAACATAAACTATTACGTGATGTTTTTGAAATTCTGATTTAAACATCATAGTTTAAACAGCCCGAAACACATCAGACAATCATGAACAGATGCATACATGCTTGATTTTGTATTATTAGGTTTAAACGTATGTGAGGATAAACAGAACAAAACCATAACAGTTATTGTTACAGAATGCTAAACCGACGGACTATTCGTATAGGTGACGATCTGTACGAATAGATCTGATAGTTTAACGATCTAAAACGATGACTGAAAAGTAGAAAACAAAATCAGAAAGTGAAACGTACGATCGTGTTCGTACAATTAGCGCTCTGTACGAAAACGCGCGTAAGTGACGTTTTCTGACGAAACGAAAACGAAGACGATTCGAACGATAATAAATTAAGGAAATATAATATTTCCTGTTTTACAATTTTGAAACTCATCATAAATAAATTAAAACAAAACTATTTTAAATTAAGGCGCGTAAAGCAAAATACGCGAATAATTAATGAAACGCGTAAAAATAATAATTTACGACAGATAATTCAAGAAAATAATATTTAAACACATTATTAGAAATAAATAACTTCCAAACATTTCAAAATAAGTCTTTTATTTAAATTACGAAATTCCACGCGTTACGATCCGAAAACGCAACGGAGACGAAAACCGAGCAACCTAAACGAGCCCGAATACCCTCGGGGTATTTAAAGGCCAATTGAGCCTATTTCTTTCATTTTCACCACCATATTTCTCCTTCTTTAAATTTTCGGATCTCACCTTCATCACCATTTACAAGCTTCAAATCCATTTATCTCCTTCGTTTCTTGGCCGATTCTTATGTTCTTGGTGTCCACGCGAAGCTCTCGACATCCCCTACACGGAAGTACAACCGATCTGAAATTTTATTCAGCAAATCTCAAGGTATGAAGCTTTGAAACTCACGAAAAATAGAGTTTTTCATGGTTTTCTTTCTTTGTTCGAATACACACACATATAACCGGGCCTAGATCTTCCCCTTCGAACATTACCTCTCGAAAACGGTTTCTGGTACATCTACGAAAGAGAGGCAGCTCTTAAACAGCTTAGTCGAACGATGATGACGAAGAGGAACAGGATTCGTGGATCAGGTGAACGAACATTGTGGTTGTTCGAAAGGAAGAAGTTGGCCGAACCCTTTTGCCCTGGTGAACCTCATATGCATGCCAGCCGAACCCTGCTTCCAAGTGAACCCTAGCTGGGTCTAGCCCTGCCGAACCTATTGGCTGGAAAGAAGAAGAAGGCCGAACCTTACGGGTGGCGAACCTCCTTTTCCCTTGGGCGAACCTGTTGATACAAACCATGGGAGACGAACCTTGAGACCACCACCGAACCTCCATTGGCGAACCATGCAATGGACCATAGACCCACGAACCTTATGGCGAACCCTTCACCCCTCTGGCCGAACCTATGAGTGTAGTGGAACGAACCTTAAGGGTTCGTTGATCTAGGGATTGCAGAACCTTCAGTAGAACTCACCAGGTTCGCTGCTTGTGTGCTATGTTAACCAATCATCCAACCCAACTCATTTGTTCAGTCCATGCACACCACTCGATCTAACATACACCCTCGACCCATGCAAGCTTTCACCGGCCCAACACCCTAACTCAACTATTCGGCCCAATTAATTAATCTAAACCTTTTGGTTTAGCCCACCATGTTACAATAAGCCCAAACAATGTGGTTTAGCCTATACCGCACTACTTCAGCCCATTGTGATCACTCGAGGCCCACTTGTGGCCCCATAGTGTTACATAACCTAATAAAAATCACCTTGGGCCAAGGCTCGACCCACATACAGCCCAAAGGCCCACATAGACGTTCGGCCCATGGTGTTGGGTTAGTTCAACAAGATGGCCTATGTCACACTTTCGGCCCACACACACAAAACTATACGGCCGTGTTATTTGGTCTCGACCCAAGGACAACTGGTTGGGCCCGAGATGTTTAGCTTGGCCCAATAACCATTGGTTAGTCCATACAATTCCTCCAACCACTTGGATTGAACGGGGAACGACACTTGAGGACACATAAAGAAAACTAGTATGGGAGGGTGGGTCATTACTACAAAGGTGGTGGTAATTTCACTTAGGTTTAATAAATCTTACAAACCATAAAGCTGTGTTTTTCAAACATACAACCAAAGATGTCAAGGATGATGTTCGAAGTTGATATAAAACCTAAATATAATTTAGGAACCTGATAAAATTCAAATCCACAGGACTCATTTATGGAAAAGACAAGGGTAGCACAAAATCACATACAAAGCTATAATTCAAAAGAAATAAGTGGGAGCCCATAGTTTAACTCGCAAACGAGGCCGAATAAAGAACGAGACTCATAGGTGTTAGCCTACTTTAGGGCTAACACTTACACGCGTACACATCGATTTTAATGTATACTTATAAGTTGTAAACAACCTGAAATCAATACAGGAATTTGAACACAACAAGTACAAACAAAGGGCGCGTGCATTCTTGTTTCAGAACATGGTCAACCACTTCAAACACCAGGTGAGTTCATTTGTCCCTTTTCAAACTTTTTGTTTTACTTCGGGACTGAGAAGCATGTTAAACAATTATTGAAATGTTTATTAAATGCTTTTACACATATTTACAAAGCTTATACTAATGCTTGAATTTGAAATGCTTGGGTGGGAAACCAAAGGCTAAGGCTATAGTGTAAATAGCTAATGTATTTTACTTTATACTTAATTACATTATACAAATACTTTATGATCAAACTGGAAACCAGTATACTTTGAGAAACTATAAACTTGATACTTATACTATAAATGAGAAGTTTAAACTATATACTTGAGGCTTACAATACAGATTTGAAGCCTAAACCTTATGTTAAACGCTTATGATATAAACTTAATACTTAAACTTTGAGCTAAATACTTATGTTATAAGCTACGTGCTTAAACTATAAAATTGGGGTTTAACTTATAAACTCTATGTTTAACTATATACAAAATCCAAAGGCTTTGAAAACACTTATACTAAACACTAATACTTTACACAATTATTTCAGAAAGTAAATGTCTACACTCTTAGTAAAGTGTTAAATTGTTTTACACTAGCAATGATTTGCTTAAACTTAACTTGAGACTTATATGCTTAGAAATACTTATATACGTGAGATGCTTGAACACTTGGATGTTTAATATACTTGAAATGCTTGAAAACATGTGAATGCTTGATACACTTGGGATACTTGAATACTTGAATGCATGATATACTTGGAATACATGAACACTTAGAATGCTTGATACATTTGGATGCTTGAACACTCGAATGCTTGAAACATTGGATGCTTAAACAAAAGACTGATTGACAGCCGCGTGTTGATATATGTGTCAACCCCTACTAGTCAATCAGTGAAACTATGTGAATGCTTTAGACTTGAATGCATAAACTATTGGACATTGTAAGACAGACTGTTGGCCTCCGCGTGTTGATCTGTGTGTCAACCCCTACTAGTCATCAGTGTTCTTCTTTGTCAGAGTCATGTAAGACAGACTGATTGGCTGCCGCGTGTTGACCTGTGTGTCAACCCCTACTAGTCATTCAGTGCTCTTCTTGATTCATCCATGGTTATGACAAGTGACTAGAATGATTGGGTTCTTCTAGTTGACTTTGTGTTAACTTGAAGGTTCCTCTATCATAACATGTCACGAGTCATTTTTAGGATCATTATGGATGGATGCTGAAATCCTTAAGGTTTCAGCTGTCCATAATGGTGCCTCTTAAACTTAATACTTATACGTTGTGGAATCAATAGTGTGGAGTGAAACGCTTAATTAGTGAGGTTAAGGTTGTCATTTCGAGGGAAACAAAGTAAACATGGGCAGGGAAAACAAATGCTAGGAATCATATGTCATGGAATCAAAGTAGTGGAATGAAATGCTTAATTATCATTAACAACAATATGTTAAGCAGCCCGGTATGTGGTGGGATGGTGGCTGGGGCTTGTCCCCTACATATGCCCTATATATAAGCATACTTGGTTGGATAACATAGGTGGTTGTTAGTGAGGTTAAGGTTGTCATTCAGGGAATCAAGGTAAACAATTACAGGGTAATCTAATTCAATGAATCAAACATTATGGAATCAAACATGTAGGATGAGACGCTTAATTATCGTCAGGAACAATATATCATGTGGTTTGGTATGTGGTGGGACGGTGGCTGGGGCTTGTCCCCTACATATGCCCTATATATAAGCATACTGGAACAGATGATATAGGTGGTTAATGGTGAGGTTAAGGTTGTCATTCAAAGGATTTTTCAAACTATTTTTACATAAAAACTATATGAACTCACCAACCATTGTGTTGACCTTGTTTTCTTACATGCTTTCTCAGGTGACGCACATGATTAAGCTAAGATTCAGGATTTCATGCTAGGTTGCCCAGATATAGATCCTAGTTGACTTTTGAAGAAGCACATCTTTTGAGATCAATATGAATCTCTTTTGATATCTTGTACAGATACAAGATAGATATATTTGATTCTTTTGGATATGTTTACTTAGTTAAATTACCAAACCTTGACATTTGTAATTTAACTTTGTAATCCTAGTTAATGTTTTATTGTGCTTAATTATTCTTAACATTGATGCAATGTAAACAATCTGATCATCACGATTATCATTCACGATATCGCGCTCCGAGAACCTTCCGCCCGACGGGGACTTCGATCCAACCCCGCCGGCTCGGGGTGTGACAGAAAAGGGGCGAACCCTAGATGAACCGGTGGGGGGCGACGGCGGTGGGGGGCGACGGCGGTGGGAGGAGCCGGCTGTGGAGGAGACCGACGGTGGGGGAGCTGCTGTGTAGGGGTTGATGAAGTGAGAAGAGGTTTGAAGATGTTTGAAGTGGTTGGTCCATGTCTTCTCCAAGAAGAGGTATCGCAGACGTTTTTTTAATGAAATGTCTGCGAGAAAACAAACACCCTACATCTTTCCTTGGTCTGCGGGGCGCAGACAAAAGAGGTCTCGCAGACCTTCGCAAACGTTTTTGTAAAAAACAAACAGCCCCTTAGTAAACCACAACTCGAGTGTGATGCGTTTTTACTTTTGAATTACTTATTTCATTTCAGTTGATTTCTTAATCACAATTGGTTTTCTCATTTTAAATCAACAATTTTAAATTCAAGTTCACATTTTCTGTTCTTAGTTAATGTAGGTGATAAATCAATTAGCACTAACACCTTGCACATAAATTATTCGTGGTTCGACACATTTATTACCCTACTAGTTATGGTAGCTAGGAACAAACACATTTAACTCTTATTTTATCGGTACATCAACGTCGGTCAGTAGTTTTCTTTCTTCTTTTTTTTCAAATTGTTTGTTTTCTTATTAAAGAAATAGTTTTTTTTTAACGACTGGAATGTACCTTATGACGAGATTTTAACAATTCCCTTATATTTGATGTTATGGGTCATACGTTCAAGCTCCCCGTAGAAAGAACTACACAACATGATAAATTCTCTAACCTTGTTTCAATAAATTTTTCTTGGTCCGAATTCGAACCCAAAAGCTCTAACGAAAAAAGTTAAAAGATAACCACTAAACTATAATCCTTTAATTTTATGACGTGTTGCTGGACGAGTTTAAGATGTAAACGAAGGATATATTGTTCATGATTAACCGTATACGCAAATTATTTTTTCCATTTTTATTTCAAATATTAAACCTCTACATCAAAGCAATATCATAAAAGAATTATATTTCCCCATCATCTTTTTATCAAAACATGGTAATTAAATATATAATCGGATACGCAAGATATAATTCCATTTTATTTATAAATTTTGCCTTCAACGTGTAACATCATAAAAGAATTATATTCTTTCCGTCGTTATCTAGACATGTAAAATTTGCTTAACCATATACGCAAGTTATCTAAACGTTTTTAAGTACTTTAATTTGCTTTATAAGATAATCTATCTATACTAATAAATAAAAATAATTATGGACACTTGTCATCTTTCTATGCCATCTAAATTTTGTTTTTCCCGCTTCTCTCTCTTCATTAATTATCTATATTTATTATTTAATTAGAAATAATAATTAATATATTATTAATTAATTGTATAAAGATGAAATTATTTATGAAGCTTTTAAATAAACACATATTATTATTTAACAACTTATTTTTAATTCTTCAAGTATATTCATATTCAAATTATATTTATTAAAATATTTGAAAATAAAGATTAATGATACTAATTGTTTTTAGGGATAATATCATATATCCCCTTATTAAACTCCTAAATTACAAATATCCCCATGTTTCAAAATTGCCCCTTAGTAAGGGTGAAAATGCAATTTATTTTTAGTTAGTTCATTAAGGGTAAAATAGGAAATACATAATGCTTTTTTTAATTAAATGGATAAATATGTAATATATTTGGTTTAGAAAGGGGAAATATGTAATTTAGTTTTATAATTGGGTAAATATGTAATAAAAGGTTTTAGTAATGGGATATATGTAATTGACCCTTGTTTTTAAGAGTGATTTTAAAATATTTGAATATTTTAATATGAATGAATGATTTGAATAATAAAAATATACTATGTTGAAATAATAAAAAGTAAGTAATTTGAAAAAAAAAAAGTTATATGTATTAATATAACTTTAAGTCAAGTTAATTTCAGTGTACTAAAAAATAATACGCATACTTTAATTTAATTTAAGCTTATATTATATTTTATTCAACTTTTGTAAAATTTGAGTTTAGTTAAATTATGTAATATACAGACTTTTTAGTCATATAAGTGTTTCTTAACAGATATGTATATGTAATTTTTTTTGCAACCCGTGTAATACACGGGATTCTAACCTAGTATATAAATAGATAAATATATGTGTATTAGTACTGAAAACACAATTTTGTTGGTAAAACATAAAAAAAATCAAATACAAAAAAAATCTGATAAAAATAAAAATAAAGTAATAAAAAAGAATTCGCTACTCAAAAAATAAAAATCGAGTAAAAATATTTTTATAGTTTTAGGCGAAATTGTGTTCTCATTATATGTACTAGGTTATATACCCATGTATTACACGGGTTTGTAAAGAAAAATTATGTGATACTATAATTCTTTATTATTATATTTTTTTTATTAAATATTTATATTAAAAATAATAATATTAGTTGTAACTTTTTTATATTAAAAACTTTAAATATAAAAATCTATAAAAAATGTTCTTTATACACACATATATAACATTAAATATTGATGATATTTATTATCAAGTATTAATTGTGTGTATTTATGTAAACAATGCGTATTATTAATTAATAACATTAAATATGAGTTTTATATTTAAAAATAACATTTTTTTTTTAATTTGGAATAATTTGAGAATGTCATGTGACATTTCTTGAAATCTATTATCAGTATAAGAAGATATATAGAATATGTAAATATGCATCCCAAGCAATTCTTGGTATGTTAGAAATCAACAAAAGTTGCAAAAATTTAAGTTCTTAAATGTTTTCTTTTGATCACCGTAAGAAAACATGTCAATTTCCTACAAAGTGCACGATATATGAGGATGGCAACGACGACGACGTCGATGACCATGATGATGACATGTCACCATTGAACGGCTTCTGATTTGATCAAATTCAATGTCACACGGTCCTGTCTTTAACAAATGTGATAGAGTGGTCATATCAAGCGACTGCTGTGACATGATGTCGTAAGTGGTCAGGTTTTTCGACAAGATGATCTCGTATCCATCGTCGTAGGAATCCATATCATCTGCCAAAAGTTGCCACACTAAACCACCACCAACGGTCCCTCCATTTCTTGCCTCCATGTAAATCTTTCTATAAACCGCTTTCATGTATGAATCCCTTGATTTAATGTTAAAATCTGGATCTTTGCTAGATTTCCCGAATTCAGCTATCACGAGTGGCTTCTTTAGGATCGTTCTTGAATCTTTGAAGTGGCTCGACATCCATCTTCGCAAAAATGACATTTGAGAGTCTTCATCTTTTCTCGATAACCTGTAAATGAGTCTGTGTGCTTGAGTTTATTAAATGAGAGAACAGAAAGGAAAAGAAACAATAGGAAAGGAAATGAAAAGAATTGAGTTCTTTCCTTCCATTTCCTTCCGATTGGAAAGGAAAGCTAAGGAATTTTGTATAGTTTTCCTTCCACTTTCCTCCCTTTCCTCCTTAAATAAATCTCGAGAACACAACATGTGTTATTTTCCTTTCCATTCCCTCGTTAAATAAAACTCAGGAACACACAAGTTTTTTTTTCCTTTCCTCTCGTTTCCTTTATTTTCCCTCCTTAAATGAACTCGGGAACAAAGCGTAAATGTAAGGTAAGGAATGCATTACACGCCAACTCAATAGGTAAAACAGATAAAGCACCCTACACAACGTTTCTTTTTATTTTTGAGTAAATTACGGTTTTGACCCCTGTGGTTTAAGTCTTTTAACTATTTTCGTCCAAAATAAAATCTTTTATCAATTCAGGCCCTATGGCTTAATTAGACAACTATCAGTTTTGGTCCAAAACCTTAATATGATTGAAGGCCAAAAACGTTAGTCGTCTAAAGCGCTGAATTGATAGAAAATTCTATTTTGGACCGAAATAGGTAAAACACTTAAATCACATAGGTAAAAACTGTAAATTACTCTTTGTTTTTTCTTTAAAAAAAAAAGAAATTACCATTGATCAGGATAGGCATGTATAGTGGCAAAATCTATTTCTGTGACAAGATTGCTACGGATGAAATCGGTTCCCACTTGGTAACCAGGGTTAATTTGCTTTCTTTTTGGCATTGTGTCTCCATAAAAGCCTTCCATACCGATCTCCAACAAATGATGTCGATCCAATGATTTAACAAATGAAGCCATTTCTTTAACCCAATCCTACACAAAAACACACCTTCAAGTTCACCAAATTGAAACTTTAGTTCCTCACATGCATGTAAATTGAGTCACCCACATTGACGGTTCGTCCCGAGTAATCGACTTGGCATCTGGGCTCGTTGATTAGCTCCCATGCCATGATTGTCAGGTCGTGTCGATACGCGATGTTGGTGATTGTATTGATTCTTGTTATAACTCTCTGCATTCATAATCATACATGTAAGTTGCTATGTAATCAAATTTGAATTGGGTACATATAACATTAAATGTTTTCTAACTGCTTACTTGAACATGGTTTTTGTAGTACCCTTTGACTATTGAGTTTGTGTAGAAATCATCATCACTACTAATATTCTTAACGCCTGAGTTTCTAGCCCACTCAACATATTGTAACCTCCCTCCAAAATCTTTATAGTTGTTAACAAAACTTAATATCAACCGAATATCATATTTTCTTGCTTCCGCCACGACAAAATCCAATCCCTATATATATAAATTAGCTACATTTTTCGTTAATAAAAGGACAAACTTGACGCACCAGACTCATGTATGATGTATATATGTGCAAAGTATATGTAAAAACATTTTTGTTTCCCTAAGGGTACCTGAAATACACGCTCATTGTATACTCCTGGTGAAATTTGTAAAGCTTTATCATCACATCCATCGGCGAAAGCCCATGTGCGACAAACAGAAAGACCAGCATTCGCGGCATCCTGTAAAACTTGGCTAACTTTGTGCCTTTCGCTCGGCTCTGTGGCTACATTCATCATCCAATATGCATTAAAACCATTGAACAGAAAAGGTAAACCGTTGATAACAAAGTTTGATCCTTTGGTTCGAACAAAGCCAAGTTCTTTACCCGTGTAAACCCTAGCTTCACAAACACAACTAACAAGAGAAATGTATAGAGAAATAGCATGAAAAATAGCATTCCATGAAAGATTATTAGATTTGATGTGAGTAGCCATTGTTTAGTTGGTGGATTTTTTTTTAATGCGTGCTATATATGATTGAAAATAAACAAACAAACATACACATTGAGCAATATATGATTGAAAACTTTGATATTATTTGGTGTTTTAGAAAATATGAATTTGCTAAATATGGAAGTATAAAGATATTGGAAGAAATAGGTAATTAAAAGTGGGAATATAATTGGGGCCTCATTTTCGTGTGCTAGAAGAAATGGTTGTTAATGTTATAGTAACAAAGACTTATGGGACAAGCAAGTTACAACCAGTGGCGTACCCACCCCAAGCCTTGGGGGGGCAGCCGCCCTCCCTGAATTTTTTTTTTCTAGTAGTATATATATGTTAAAATCCAGATCGACCCCCTTAATATTTTGCAACTGCCCCCCTTAACTTTGAATAATTGGACTTATGTTGAGAATTTAAGTGATAGTTATACTTGTTTTTTTATAAAGAGATACTTAAAAAAGTCTCCATAATTGTTGTTTTGGATATACTTTTAAAAATAAAACTCAATAGGAACAACTATGCCTAACATTTTTAACTCATAACAATTTAAATGCAAAAATTATGTAAATAATTATTGTATTTTGGGTTGAAATGGGTAACCATATAATATAAAATCATAACTTCAAATGGGTTGAGATGACTAACACCTTAACACAACGCGTGTTAAGATGGATAACTTAAAAATTATGTGAATATAATGGATTTAAACGGATAAGAATGGTCAGTATTATATTTGATTAGAAAATAACTAAAAATTATTCAATTAAACAATTTGTTTAGTTACAATTCACTTTAGATATATTGTAGATTTATTATGTTTTTATATATGAAATTAAGTTTGTTCGCTTTTTTTAACATGGTCCGACCCGATTCAACCCAACCCGATCTGAATAAAGAGGAAAAAAATTATTATATAGCGATTCTCAAATGATCATAAAAACTTTTCGCCCCCCATGAAAAAATTTTCTGGATCCGCCACTGGTTACAACATTGGTGTATGGATCATTAGATGTTGGATTCTATAAAAATAAATCAGGACATGTGTATTATATTGTAGTATTTGTTTCGATTTCTACAAGCAATCCATAACTAGGTGTATGTAACAGGCATGTGCGAAACTTTATTAGGCTTTTTTTTTGCTAGTAGTGTTAATTTTTCAGTTAGTCAAATTTTTTTATGTATAGACATTGATTTTTCCCTTGCTTTAAAATTTGTGCTCATATTTATAGAGTAAATTACCGTTTTGGCCCCTGTAGTTTAAGTATTTTAACTATTTTGGCTTAAAATAGAATCTTCTATCAATTCAGCCCATGTGGTTTAGACAACTATCGGTTTTGTTCCCTCAAACTTAATTATTATAACGATTTCCAAAATCTAAGTATGGTTGGGGGCCAAAAACGTTAGTTTTTATAAACCACAAGGGCTGAATTGATAAAAAATTATATTTTGAGCCAAAATAGTTAAAACACTTAAACCATAAAGACCAAAATCGTAATTTACTCTATTTTAAATTTTGTTGAAGTTTCGCGGGTGACAACAGAACATAAACATGAACTTGGGTGAGTTCATGAGTAATTCTATTACTACCATCACTTATTATTCATGAAAACTGTAAAGAAATTACGAATTCCATGTATAAATTCGAAAAATACTTAGTAACGATTTTAAACATTTACAGTAAATTATATGATCATTGATGAGCTGTTAATTAAATAAACAATTAGATGGTTTAATTCCTTTGTTTTTTAAAGTATAGAGATCGAAGATAATTTTATAAATAGTTTAATATGATTTTTAAATTATTATTGGTGCTATTTTCAAAACTTTATTTTCTAAATAGTAAAAGTTTTACACAGAGACTTCAAAAGCCAAAAAAAACATAGGATAAAGAAAATTTCTTCTAAAATTTAAGGCCTCACGTGTTCAAAAAAAAAATGCTGATTTAGGACAAAAAATAGACATGGTAACGATAAAAAAAAACCGAACACTTTGGATAGGTGTCTACACGAGACTAGTTTATTCGATACATGTTTTTTTCTTTTAGATAAAAAGTTTATGAGTTTAAACTTAAGCAAAGATGTAATTTAGATAAGAGCAGTTTAATAGTAAAAGTAGTATAAATTTGTCATTAGAAAAATTAGATGGTTGGTTAAAAAAAGTACATTTGTTAATGTGGGACTAACTTAATTAAAAGAATTTTTCCTCTTAGATGAGAAGGTTTTAAGCTCACATCAAACAATACATAGTTTTGTTTGTAGTAATTTAATAGTAAAATTAGGGGCATGGGCTAGGTTTTGCCTCAAATTCCAACCCGAAACCGAAATTTCGGTTTTTGTGTTTCTAAAACCATATGAGTAAAATATTTTTGGTGCTTGATTTGGTTTCGGTTATGGTTTTAGACTTTGAGCTTTTTTTACCTAAATCTAAAATTTTTGGGCTTATAAAAAATAACCTATAATATTGTATTTTTGCTAAAAAGATTTACAGTGTAATACTACTTAACATTTAAAAATTGTTTGGGCTTTCGGTATTATAAGCTTAAAAGATAATGATATATGTTTTATACATACTTATATAGTTTTACATGTAACATAAGTGAATATTTGTTTTTTTTTTCTGGTTTATTAGGTAAAACCGAAACCAACCCAAACTTTTAATTTTTTAGAAAACTTGCATCAAATCAGTTATTTTTGTTTGATTTTTGTTTTGTTTTTTTGTTTTTGTAGTTTTTTGCACACCCCTAAGTAAATTTCATGTCATTAAAAAAAGATAGGATGAAAAAAAAATGAACCAACGTATGATAACCATGTAATTTGTAAATATAAATATTGCATCTCAATATTGTATAGATTCAATTGAGGTTACAATTGAAACATTTTAAATTTATTCATCTTTTATATCAGTTTAGAAGATTAACATAAACTTCTCTTTCAACCCTAAAAGTCAAAACTTCATTGTTTAACTATTCTAATAATTGGATTTAGTCTTCAAAACAAACATTGATCATATACATTATAATTCCTTCCAACCACTTAATTTGATGCTCATATTTGTAAAAACATCACACACTATACATTAAAACCTCCAATACACACAACCCATGCAGTTTGCAAGAACAAGAAACCATGCCCTTCATTTGTGGCTCTTTCGGTAGCCAAGAAAAAGAAAAACATGATACATTTTGGCCATTTTCCTCCACATCTACAAGAAGACATCGAATTTTCGGCAGCCGGATCAACAAAAATGCCGCAAACCCGTATGCGGATCATGGGCTCGACAAGTTTGAGGCACTGATGGCTGATCTTGACCAGAAAAGACACAAGATTTTGACAGAAATAGGGTCCGAAGATGCGACCTTGGTTAAGTTCATTTACATAAGCTCCAATGAGCTAAAACCTATTGTTATCAGGTTACATGATCCAAAACAACACCATGACGCGAGTTCATTGAGGAACAATGCCGAAATCGAAACCAAAGAAGAGAACACGAAACAAGTGTTTGGTGATCATATTGATAAGATTAGGTCCGATATAAAGATTGGGAAATGGTGGAAGCCTTGTTACTGTTTCCCTTTGTTTGTGATCTTGATCTTGGTCTTGTTGATGTTTTCTGGACGATCTTTCGTGATAGTATGTACTTCTATTGGTTGGTATTTGGTTCCTATCGTTAACAAGACCGTACATAAATCAAAGCAGTTGATCGACGTTACAAAGATACAGAAAGTTGAGAATGTAACACCTTAGGTGAATCCCATATCGTTAAATTTGTTTAGTTCATAAACAGATTTTTAGTAATAAAAGTATTGATTAGTCTCAAATATTATCAACTTGTTTTGGGCATACTGGTTATAAATAAGAAAAAAAAAAAACTCTAGAGTTAAGTGTGCTTAGTGGTTTTAAACCAATAAACACCAAAATACAAGCTTTTGATCAACCTTTGATGTTATCGGCAAAATACAAGCTTTTGATCGACCTTTGAAGTTATCGCGACACAAATAACTTTGTTTTTTACCCCTCCTTTTTTTTTTGGTTTGTTTCAAAAGTTTTTGTACATATGTTTATTGTTTCGTGGATCTCGACTCTTGGTGGCGATGTGCACGTTGTGTTTAGTTTGTTTTATTCTTTTATTTGTTTGTTTAGTCGTTGTAAGTATGTCAATAAACATGTGTTAACATTTGATCATCTCCAAATATATATATATATATATAGGATCCACATCCTATAATAACCATCTCTTATTGCATAACCCGAAATAACCATGCAAGATGAACCCGAATCTTTGGTTTTTTTTTTTTCAAAATCTTAGTTTTACATGTACAAGAATATGTTCTGTAAATATTACAGTGATGTAAGGCAAATTACATTGATGTAGGATCCCAAACGAAAAAGAATTTGCTCAAACACATAAAAGAACATATTCTTGTACATGTAAAACTAAGATTTTGAAAAAAAAAAACCAAAGATTCGGGTTCATCTTGCAGGGTTATTTCGGGTTATGCAATAAGAGAGGGTTATTATAGGATCTTTACCCGATATATATATATATATATATATATATATATATATATATAGGGCAAAGTATAAAAAATAACCCTCTTTTTTTGCTACAACTACATAACTCATTTAAACCAATCATAAACTTACACATAAGCATTATATTAAAATATTAAAAAGGGCATCATAGTCATTTTACCCCTTATAAGTTTTCCCCCCATCTTTTTTAAACATTAATAACTTTTTTATAATATATTATTTTTTAAAAAAAAATTGCACCATTATATTCGTCTCATTTTTCTCTTTAATTCCGTTATAGTCTCGACTAATTTTTTTTACTTTTTTTAAATGCCATATATTTACATCATTGTAACGAGGTTAAATATAACAAATTTATTTGAAATTTTTTTAAAAATGATAAATTACAGTGATGTAATTTACATTGACGTAATTTATCGTGATGTAATTTACATTGACGTAAAATTCGGTTTCGGTTTTTTTCGGTGAATTTGGTTTAAATTACAGTGATGTAAATTGACAACAAATTAGTTTAATTTTTTTTCGAACAATGATAAATTACATCACTATAATTATCATTGTGAGAGAAAAAAATCAAAATAATGTGTTCTATTACATCACAGTAATTTATCATTGTAATTATCATTGACGTAAAATTCGGTTTCGGTTTTTTTCGGTGAATTTGGTTTAAATTACAGTGATGTAATTTACATTGACAACAAATTAGTTTAAATTTTTTTCGAACAATGATAAATTACATCCATATAATTATCATTGTGAGAGAAAAAAATCAAAATAATGTGTTTAATTACATCACTGTAATTTATCATTGTTAGAGAAAAAAAATAAAATAATGTGTTACGTCACCGTTAATTATGTCATTGTAAATTACTTCATTTTGTATTACATTACATCATTTTTTGTCACATTACTGTAATTTACCATTGTTAGAAAACATTTCTAATTAATTTGTTATCTTTAAGCTCGTTACAATGATGTAAATACATGACATCAAAAAAAAAAAACTAGTCGAGACTATAACGAAATTAAAGAGAAAAATGAGACGAGTATAATGGTGAAATTTTTTTAAAAAAATAATATAGTATAAAAAAGTTATGAATGTTTAAAAAAATGGGTAAACTTTACTTAAATAACAAATGTCTTAAATGCCCTTTACATTAAAAAAAAGAAAAAAAAAAAGAATATGAGACGTGTCACCATCCTATACACTTACATTTTTAAAGTAACCATTGGATGATGGTTAATGGGTTGTAACAAAAGATGAGGGTTATCAAAAATTCCATCCCCTATATATATATATATATATATATATATATATATATATAGGGTAAAGATCCTATAATAACCCTCTCTTATTGCATAACCCGAAATAACCCTGCAAGATGAACCCGAATCTTTGGTTTTTTTTTCAAAATCTTAGTTTTACATGTACAAGAATATGTTCTTTTATGTGTTTGAGCAAATTCTTTTTCGTTTGATCGAGATCCTACATCATCTCAAACGAAAAAGAATTTGCTCAAACACATAAAAAAACATATTCTTGTACATGTAAAACTAAGATTTTGAAAAAAAAACCAAAGATTCGGGTTCATCTTGCAGGGTTATTTCGGGTTATGCAATAAGAGAGGGTTATTATAGGATGTGGATCCTATATATATATTGAACAACAAACTAGGGCTCAACGACATGCTTTTCATAAGCAAACGGATCCCTTAGATCCAGCATCGCACGTTGCTGCCATAGTCCACTATCAACTCTCCGGTATCAAACACACATGTATTGACAAATGCTGTCCCTCTGAAAAAAATATGTTATGCGGTAAAACCCTCTATAACTCTATTGACTGTTTTGGCTTTGATTTGAATAAATGACCTCACATACCCTAAGTCATATGAAAATCATAAAATGTTCTTGATTATAAACTTTTGACGGTTATTTATATATTTAAGGTAGTAAACTAGTAATTAGTTTTCTCTGCGCAATGGACCCACGTTATGTTAGAGCTAATGGATTACATATTGACCGTATGGTTGACACAAACTAGTTTAACACTTTTACCCATCAATACCACGGGTTTTCAACGTAAAAGAGTTTCAACTTTCAAGTAAATAGTTTCTTTTCTTTTCTTATTATTATTATTTTTTTAACTAAAGGCTTATAGTATAATGATTAAATTCTTGACTTTCTTATATGAGGTATTGGGTTTGCATCTGGGCTAAAACATATTTACGGAGACAATGTCAGGGGTTTTCTCAGTTGTGGGTTACTCCTGTGGTATGCTCGGGCATACGTCTAAGAGCGTCAAATGCGAGAGACGGCTTAAATCCCATCTTACATGTTGTACCAAGTCGTTCAAAAAAAAGTAGATAGTTTTTA
This sequence comes from Mikania micrantha, assembly GCA_009363875.1. Taxonomy (NCBI): domain Eukaryota; kingdom Viridiplantae; phylum Streptophyta; class Magnoliopsida; order Asterales; family Asteraceae; genus Mikania; species Mikania micrantha. Next base: position 85,629,150 of record CM018697.1, read on the forward strand.
TTTAATTTTATTTTATATCTTATGTTATATAATCAGATTATTTAATTAAGTTACCATAAATCAATTAACTTATCTATCATCTTATTTAATTTTGTAGTTTATTATTTTGTAAAAATGTTTCTTATAATTTTCTATATGGTTTTCATATATAAGAAGTGTCTTTTCGAAAAAATATTAACCAATGTCGAAATGTTGCCAGTTATCGGCCTATTTCCAGGCAACGACGGAGGTTGACTCGATATACAAGAGGTCAAACTCATAATTCTTAGAGACGAGCTCCACATGTATTAAACTTTCAGACAACTCGATATTATTAGCTTAAAATTGTTGTTAGAAAATGACTGACTCGAACCCGCTATAACTCACAAATCGATCCAAACAGATTTAATTTTGTTGATAAACCATAGACCCTTAAAATTTTGCAACTCCATGAAAAATTTTCTTCGGTTCCCAAATGTTTACTGTTCAAATCATTTCGGCTTTTCACATCCTTTTTAGTTTGGACTTGTTGCATGATCAATATGGTTGACCTGCTACATGTTTCATGATAGAACGTATGCCTGGAAAAATGGGTGGGTCGGGTTGGGTAACGGGTTAAAACAGGTTCGGGTCAAGATGAGTGCGGGTCAGAACGGGTTTTAAGCAAAATCAGTTCGGGTCTAAATGGATTGTTATTAAAAACATCAATTTAGTTTAACTTAAGATGTGTTATAAGTAAACAAATAGTTTATTTGGATAATTTTTAGTGATCTTCTCATCAAATATGTTATTAATTATTTTTAAATGTTTGAATCCATTGCATTTACATAGTTTTTTGGTTACCCATCTTGACCCATATTGTGTTTAACTGCTACCTGTCTCAACTCATTCAATATTATGATGTTATATTGTTATCCATTTCAACCCATTATACTACAATTGTTTACCCAAACCAACCCATTTTCTTTGATATGGGTAAAAATTGACACCTCTAAATTTAGAAGGTTAAGGGGTAAATGAGTTGAGCCAAGCTTAAGCTTATTAAGACTCGAGTTCGGTTTACTAAATAGAACGGTCTTGACCCACCTCTCTTGTCAATTCTATTTGATACTGTAAAAAATAAGTGGCGCACTAAACCACTCAACCGGTCCCTCTACTTGATGTAACATCCTTCGCTAACATAATATGTATTTGGTTAATAAAAGACATAGTCGTTTTAGGCTATTAAGATGCACGTCACTAAGCCCTTGTTCGATGTACTATTGAACACAAAAACACGATAACTCTTACCCAATCACCGTCAGCGGTCTATCGGTTCAACCGCTCTTAACAAAAAGTTAGTTTGAAATGAGTACCAAAAAACCTTAGTAGTCAGTAACATAGCCACGTGAAAAGTCATTATAGAAAACCGGAATCCTTGTGGCAGAATTACTACTTCACAAGGGCATACTTGTAATTTTTTGCTCGGTAGGAATCCACAGCCCTATTGTATAATAGGAAAATAAAATTGTGTCCCTAGTGTCAAAACAAACATGATGCATTACTAGGCAGGTGTCAGTCTCCATACACAGTCTTACAATTGTTATCATTTTTCTCGAATAAATCATGAATTTTCTAGGATACTATTAAAGATCTTATCGAAAACTTACAGCAGCTTGCCAAACAAAGGTAACAACATAACCTTTTTTAAACAAAGACGAAAACTTTTAGAGGTCTAAAAGTAAGAATAAATGTTAATTTAAATTATGCTAAGTGTTGTCAAACAAATTTCATCATGGTTTAGTTAGAGTTAACTAGGTAAACAAAGTTACAAATAGCAAGCTCCAAAAACTATAACCTAATTGCAAACAAATCCCCACCTAATCCACTCTAGATTGATCAACAAGGAAACACTTGGTCTTATTCGTTTATTTGGATATCTAAATAGTCAGATTTTTCTAAAACTTAATATCTGAATCCAACCCAAAAATCTGAATTATTACAACCCGAATATCCGAATCTTTAATTAATTAATTTGGATCAGTTTTTTTTGGGTTTTGGGTACGATTCGGGTTTCGATTTTTTTCAGATTTCAGTTTTTTGAACATCCATAGTAGCTAGCCTCTAGTACTTAATTGCATTAAAGTTTGATTGTCAAAAAAATCTTCTCTCTAAAATCGGTAATTTCAATTTTATATAATTATAGTAATGGCAAATTGATTATATTTACATTATATATTTCCTAAATTGAAAAGGTTTAATACATCCATCAACTTTTTTTGAACGACTTTGTACACTGGCACTTTAAAAGAAACCCTACAACTATATAAAGCTTCTCATTCTGATTGAGATATGATTCAACTTTGATTCAAATCCAACGCCCCTCATAGGAATATTAAAAGTGTAACCATTATGCTAGAATTCATTAGTTAATATTTTGTAGAATTCGTTGAATTTAGAATCTAATTCGAAAGATAACATTTTGGTTAGGCAATAGCCTCTAACTGAAGTTGGATAAATTCCCTCTTCTATTTCTATAATAAAATACCACAGTTTATATATTTTCTCCAAATTTAATACATCCTTGCCGTACACTATACTAATTTTCTTTTCGAATTTTTACTCAAATAATAACTTAGTAATCAACATCAATTTTTTTTTTGAAAACTAAAAAAGTTGTGTTAAGAATGAAGCGAATCAAGACCAAAATATATAACAATAAAAAACTGACCTAAAATAACAAAATTAATTGATATACCCGTGATTCAATTATAATTTTTTTATAATTGATTTATATGGTTTGGTTATAAATTTTTTAATAACCAACTTCTTATTCAGTCATGATTTTTGTATATCCAACTTTTTTTATGGTTCTTTTTATACATAAAATTAACCTGATTAACCAAACTAAGACATTGTTTGAGATTTCATATGAAAATGACTTATTGACTCATGAGCTTTTTCAAAAAAGTCATTAAGTTAATAAGTTGTTTGTCTAACCTAAAAGGACTTTTGAAAATGACTTTTTGTAAAATGATAATATTTTTTTTTTCAAAAGCTAAAAATTCTAGCTTTTCAAAATGCCTTATGATTTATTGACATAAAATTACAAATATATCTCACTCTTTACCCTTTATCCAATAACATTAAATAGTGTCAATAAAAAATGTCCTTTTTGGTTATTTTGAAAATTAATTTTGAAAAAGCTAATCCTAACATATTTTTAAAAACTTTATTTCAAAAAGTCATAAGTTAATAAACACTTTTGATAAAAAGTCTTTTTGAAGTTAAACAAGCAATCTCAAACAGGGCCTAACTTTAAATTTTTTTATACAAAGAAGATATGTTGGAAAATTTTTGTTATAATATTTCAAAATAACTTATTAGTTGTCATTATTTCAATTTAAAATTCAAACAATTGTTTATATCTTATTTGACTTAATTAACCCTTTAAAAACTATTTTAGAAAGCTCCAATCATAGATCTAGTTGTAAGAATACGTTAAGCATAAAACAACAAACAAATGTGATCTAAGACTATAATCTTCGAAGAGAAGTATTAACTAAAACTTTTGACGATGTGCTGCTAATTAGAGCATATTGTAAGCAACAAAGATCAGTATATGGTGTTTTGACGCTCTTTTGAGACCTTGTTTGATTTAGATCAGAAAAATAGTGTGATTTTAGGAAACCATGTTTAAGTTCTTTAAATTCCATAGGTGGTTTGAAGAGAAGTATTAACTAAAACCTATGTGACTTGGAGACTGTAACCTTCAGAGTTCGAAGAGAAGTATTAACCAATTAAACATTTGATGATAGTGATAAAGAGATTATAGAAGCTCTTTTTAAGGTGCTTTCATTTCAAACATTTGATTTTCAAAGTGATGCTAACCAATTCAACCTAAAATCTTATTTAGATATACATAGCAAAACTCCATGAATTTTCAAGGTGGTGATAACCAATTCAACCTAAGATCATCTTATTTATAATAAATGGTCCAAAATGCCTAATGAATACTATTTATAAACAAACGGGCATATCCCAAACACGTAAAAGGTAAATTAGCTGACAGATATATGATGGATCTCAGGTCAAGTATGGTATGAATTAAGATTACCCAAAATTTTCTCATTGCCATCCCTACATATGTGATATGCCCAAAGTTGATGTTAACTAATGGTTAAGAGACCAAAGAGGCATTGCCTCAATGGTACCCCAAGATTCTTCCAAATGGGAGGTCTTGGGTTCAAATTCCTCCCGCAGCGAAAAAAGGGGTTTGTGAGGGGGTCAGTGGGTTTTCTCAGTGAGGTTTCCTCCTGGGGTGGTTGTGGTGGCTCATGAGAGGTTCAGGTAACTAGACCTTGGTGACATGATCTGAAAATAGTGGGTTCACACGATTGAGACCTTCGCCGTTCAAAAAAAAACTAATGGTTAAGAGAGCTAACCAAAATTCATCGAGCACGAAAATCGAAAACCAAACCATTGATTATAAGTTTGCTTTTGGCAAGTAACCAAACCTAATTAGTCAGCTCAAGGACAAAATTGTCAATTCTTACATTTATAATGGCGAAATCGAAATTATATAAAAAATGAATGTGCTAAAAAACAAATTATATGTTGACAAATTGACTTTTAATAATACAAACTTTGATCAATTAGCCGCTGCCGATCCTAAATATGAAAATCTCCGATAACGGTCCGAACTTTCGACATATTTATCTCTGGCGGACCGCCGTTAAAAAAACCCTAACTGCGTTAACTTTTTTTCGAGTTTCGAACGGATTTTTGAGGGCTTTTGTTCAGATGGAGAATACGAGTCGAATGACGTATAACTTACCTCGAAACGTTACTCCAAATTTCCCAATTTTGGTGTTTAAACTTTCAATTCATGAAAGAAATCATCAAATTGAGAAAATTGGAACAACGTTTCGAGGTAAGTTATACGTCACTCGACTCGTATTCTTCATCTGAACAAAAGCCCTCAAAATTTCGTTCGAAATTCGAAAAAAAGTTAACGCCGTTAGGGTTTTTTTTATGGCGGTCCGCCAGAGAGTAAATATGTCAAAAGTTTGGACCATTATCAGGGATTTTCATAGTTAGAACCGGCAGCAACCAATTGATCAAAGTTTATTTAAATCCAATTTGCCTGATATGTTTGATCACGTTAAGACCTGTATTTTATACAGCTGATCAAATTGACACGAGAAAATACGACTTCTGGAAAAGATGGGTTGCTTCGATTGCTTCGACGGAGGGTTAGCCAAACAGGAGAGATTGGAGGAAGAACGCAGAGCTTCTCAAGAAGCTCGAGCTAAAGCTGCTGAAGCCGCCGAGAAAAGGTGATTTCAGTTTCTAATTCTATTTCATTTCATTTTACTCGGTTTGTTTGTTGTTCAGAATCTCCGATCAGTCTTTGTTTGAACCGAATCTGTTATTTTGATTAGATGTTTTGTTATGATCGCTTGCAATTTCATTGAATGATATTGATTCTAGTCCTAGGGCTTGTTTTACTAGAGTTTGATTCACAAACAGATGAGGCTATCTACCTGTAGGAACTAGGAATCACGATTCAACAACTTCCGTAATCATAACAAGCTGCTGGAATCACAATCTAACAGTTTCTGTAATCATATCTAGCTGTAGGATCCACAATTTAACAGTTTCCGTAATCACATATAATCGAGTAATCACAATATAACAGTTTTCGTAATCATATATACCAAGGAATCACAATTTAAGCTTCTGTAATTATATTTAGCTTAGGAATCGAATCTAACAGTTCCATAATCATATCTATCTGTATGTATCACAATTGAAATCGATCATGACTAGCAATGTTAAGTTGTTGTCCTCACTAGTGAAGATTACCATATCAAACTGTTCTAACAAGATGTATGAACTTTAAGCATTCATTGGCTTTTATAGTGGTGTGATTCCGCTACGAATTTTTACATGAGCATTCTTCCTCATGAGGCTACAAGATATAAGTTTTTTTTCGAAACATTCGACTTTTGTGTATCAATTGTAGTAGCAGTATGAAAACTTCGTTTGATTTCAAATGTCAAAATGTTTTTCTTTGTATAGAAATACCAGAGCATTCATTGATTTTATTTCATGGCTGGATTTGTAGGCAAGAACAATTTGAAAAATCAGCTGCAGGTAGAGCTGCACGAGCTCAGATGCAAGCAGCTGCAAAACAGGCTTCACATACTAACAAAGGCGAACCAACTCTTAAGGTATAACTGTTTTCTCAATTTTTTCAAGTTGTTTTTTGTCTGTATTGTCTTCTTTTTTATTTAGAATCTGATTAGCCTTATTTTATGGGTGCAGTGGCAGATGGGATGACATCTGGCATTTGTAAACAAAACATCCGCCATTGTACATGCGTAAGTAGTATATGACTCTTTATTTCTAATAAGAGATTGTTGTTGTTTCTTAATAGAAGTAGTATTTGTAATAATCATCACCTATCAATTTAATTTATCTAAACATGTTGAATCATAAGTTATCCGTTGTTGACTTATATTTTCTGTTACAAAGCAGTAGTAACTTGTTAGTAACTTTGACCCGCATGGTCTAATCTTGTCCCAGAATGTCAATGTATATTCTTTTCCTATCCCCTCCTTGAACGAGGAATCAAAGTTGATAGAGATGGTGAGGAATCAATTTAGGAATATATTAAACAGACACCCAAATATTAACTACCACTTTGATTATATTACATTAAACTCTAACATCGCCCCATGTGCGGTGCGTTCATATAATGTAATATATGTGTCGACCATCGAGGGGCAAAGGTAAAATTGCATTAATTTTAACGTTTTTTTACTTAATTTTGTAAAAATAACGTTAAAAGCGTTGGGTTAGTTCGTTAATCAGGCATCATGAGCTGGGGGTCTCATTGGAAGCAACATCTTTATTCCTATGGAGTAGAGGTAAGGTTGTCTACATCTTACCCTTCTCAGACCCTACTTAGTTTTGCTAATGGTGGGATATACTTAGTACGATGATGATTATGACATTAAACTCTAACAAAATTCTCACCTCATAAAAGGATGAGCATATTTTTAAGCAATCAAAAAATGTAGTTAATGGCTTAATGCTATTCAAATATCTGAACTGGAGCTGATGACTTGAGCTCATGTGCAGCTTGGAAACAATCTGCAGCTGCAGCATTAAACCTTCCTTTCTGCAAATCAGACTCAGGTTAATCCATGTATCATGGTTAGATGGTTCTAACCGTAGCGTGTTTAGCAACAAGCTTCTTACAATTGGAAGTGTTTTGGTGTCACCCATTTTCGTTGATGTTTCTGCCAGGTGACTTGGCTTTATTATTGCAAATTTCAGCTTTAGGTAATATAGACCTAACAAAAACACAAGCGTAATATATATAAAATAGTAATTTTATACATTTAATTACATTGTCACAGTTTTAACTACATTTAACTATAAAATATTTAAAATTAAAGACGCTTAAGAGGGCAATTATTCAAGAACGGACATGGGATCCATTAAAACTAGGGGTGTTCATCCGGTCGGATAACGAGTTTTTTGGGTTTGAAAATTTTTTTGGTCTATCCGAAACCGACCCGATCCGAAATTCAAATTATATTATCCGATCCGAAAATCCTGAATTCGTGCATCCGAATAACCCTTTTTTCGGGTTATTCGGATACCCAACCTGAAAAAATTAGTTTTTGCCTATCCGAACCCCGACCCGAATCTAAAATCATATTATCCGACCTGAAAAACCCGAAATAGCTTTCGGATAAGGTGTTTTCAGGTTTCGGGTACGATTTGGATTTCGAATTTTTTCGAGTTTCGGATATTTTTAACACCCCTAATTAAAACATTTGCACAGGTTTTGGTATAGTGTTGAGTGACACCTTATCCATTACCTGATAAAATAGTCCACCTGCATCAAAACTAGATATAATATTATATGAAATTATATTAAATAAAAAATAGTAAATTTTTTTTAAATCGTTACAAACTTCAAATTATTAAAATCTAGAATTGTTAGAATCATACACTTAGAGAATTTGATATTTGATGTCAGTTAATATGTTAACTTGAGATTATGTTTATTAAGTTTGAGATATGGACTTGCGATCGAGTATAATTATTAAAAGAGTAAATAAATCGTCCTCACTCATTTTACGGATGACGTTCTTTCTTAGAATTAGTTACAGAAATCATCTCTAAAATTGAAAATTTATAATGAATTTCATCTTTTTTTGATATAAAAAACGATTTATGTAATGCAATTAAATGACGATTTATGTAATTTTAAGGATGAAATCTATTATAAATTTTCTTTTAAAGGATGTTTTCTATAATTATTTGTAACAAGGAATGTCGTAATATGAGTAAATATAAAGAGCGATTTATGTAATTTATTCTTATTAAAAACTAGACGATATCTTTTGGAAATCCTCTTTTAGAGTTTAAACTCACAAAAAAACAATCAATTAGGCCACAAGGAGTGGTACCACTTTTCCCCACTTTTCCCCGTTGCCACATCAGCGCCACATCAGCTTTCCCCACTTTTCCCCACTTTTCCCCATTTTGCACGGTGTCGTCCCACTTTTCCCCACTTTTCCCCATTTTCAAATCTTATTTTTAATTAATTATTTTAACAACAAATATAATAAAATAAAAAAAGATTCATTAAATTTAAAATAAAAAAAAATACAACTAAAAAAAAATACAACAAAAAAAATAAAAATACAACAAAAAAAAAGAGTACAAAAAAAAAGAGTACAACCTAAACAATTAAATTAAAAAGATATTACATTAAATGAAAATACTAATTATTAGGGTTATTGGCTTGATATTGTTGCGATAAATGCTCCAAATGCTCGATAAGGTCGGCTCGAAGATTTTCGTGCGTTGTTCTTGATCGTAGCTGATAAAGAATGTCTTCTTCGGGCTGTTCATCGCTAGGAGGGTCCTCTATGTGTTCTGGTGATATTGCTGACCCATTCCATTTTAAAATCATATTGTGTAGAATGATACAAGCATACATAATTTTTCGTAAACTTCGTGGATGCATTTGTTTTGCGGGACGATGCAATATATTCCATCTTCCCTTCAAAACACCGAAAGCTCTTTCAACATCTTTTCGTGCAGCTTCTTGTGCTCTCTTGAATCGACGACGTTTTAAATCATTTTCGGGAGGATGCTGCAACGATTTCACTATAGTTGCCCAACTAGGATAAATCCCATCACCAAGATAATATCCAAGCTTGTATTCGACGCCGTTAACCATAAACGGGCACTTTGGAGCTGATCCATCAAGTATGTTGCTGAAAACATACGAACGATCAAGAACGTTGAGGTCATTGTTCGAGCCGGGAGGTCCAAAGAAAGCATGCCAAAACCAAGTGTCTTGTGATGCCACCGCTTCAAGCATCACCGTCGGAACCTTGTAATCACCCCGTGTGTATTGTCCGCGCCATTCAATCGGACAATTCTTCCAAACCCAATGCGTACAATCTATACTTCCCAACATCCCCGGGAATTTGTGTCTTTCAGAATGCGCTTGGTATAGCAACTGAACATCATTGTAAGTGGGTTTTCGAAGAAATTCTTTTGCATACAAAGAAATAACACCGTCACAAAAATGATCGAGGCTTTCACGCGACGTTCTTTCAGACATTTGTAAATACTCATCAAGAGCATCTGGAGCGTTACCGTATGCTAATTGTCGTATCGCGGACGTGCACTTTTGAAGTGCAGTAAAACTTTGATGACCTCTTGCATCAAACGATATTTGAAAGTATTGATAATTCATTTCAATATCGTCTACGATACGCAAAAATAAATCTCTAGGCAAACGGAATCTTCTTTCAAATAATTCATTGGTGAATGTTGGGTTGGTTTCGGTGTTAAAATAATGATCGACAAGCCTCTTGTGTGATTCGGCACGATCGTCCCGACATATATACCTTTTAAAAAAATTGTAACTTATATATTGTAAAACACATATAATAAAAAAAATATAAAAAACAACTATACTAAATAAATTGTGTATACCTTCTCGAAGAGGATGCGGTGGATGCAGACTCGTTTAAACGCGTGGCGATGATGGTTGACAAAAACTCAAAGTTTCGTTTTTTGATATTGATCTCGTCTTCTTCTGAACTTGACGATTTACTTTCAAATGTGGGAAGCTCCAACGTAAATGGATCCATTGTTTTAAAGTTTAAAAAATTTGAGTGAAGAATGAAAGAATAAAATGATAAAGAGTGTGAGATTTTGGTTGGTTTTTGAGTTGTTTATATAGAAAAAAAAATTGGTTTTTTTTTTTTTTTTTTTTAAAATTGCCGTTGTACAACGGCTATGTTCCCTTTCCCTCTTCGGCTTGAATCGGGTTCCCCACACCGAAACACCCCACCCCGAATCCGGGGGGGTGGTGTTCCCGAATCTTCCCGGCCGGCAAAAGCCATTCCCCGGCTTTCCCCACACCCCACTCCGTGTGGCCTTATAATTTTTATTTTTATTGTTTGAATATTATTATTACGCATTTATAATATATGAGCTGAGTCTCACACCCCATCATGCCTTGGGACAGTGTTCCCGTTGTGAGCGTCCTAGGTGTCCATCATACTCCCTTACGGGTAGAGGTGGGCAAACAAATCGGAACCAACAACCCGAACCGGAACCAGTGGGTACAAGAGGGTCCGGTTTTTCAGACAAATTAGAACCGAAACCGGAACTGGTTCCACCTATGACCTATACCCGGCCAAAACCCAAACCGGAACCGGTTAAAAACCGGTCAAAACCGGAACCTGTTATTGACTTTGTTGACCGGAACTGAAACCGGTTCCAAAAAAACCCGATTTGCACACCTCTCCTTACGGGGATACTACATATGGACTTATGTGAAGATACGCATAATTTATTACGGTGCTAAACACATTTAAAAAAAAAATTGGCATGCGAATGAATGAAAATATTGGAGCCAAGTGATGCTTCAAACTTTAGTGTATGATAGTCGTAACACTAGTGGATTCAAATCACTACTGAATATTATTATTGTATATTTGGTGAATAACAGTAACTGTGATTCTAAGCTTTAATTTATTTACTGGTTTATGCACATCATGTATTATTGGGGTGGTGTTATGGCTGTGAGGTGGAGGTGATATGGCAACGACATTGGTGAGTTAAGTTTGCGGCAATAGTGCTAGAGATTGGGGCGCGGTGACGAGCGCAAAAATTATGGCGGCAACATCTTGCACGGCGGTGACTCATATGTGGTGACGACGGACAACTGTGGTGGGTTGTGGTCATCTATTTGGACCCATTAATGTTTACTTCCTGCACAAATTAAATTCATTTTGCCCAACTCAACCCATTTATTGACGCATAAGTCTTGGTATATTTTTTATACTTCACCGATTAGGGCTGATCTGACTTACTGGGAACACCGCTCCATAGTGTTTAGGGCTAGAGGATGGAATATCCGTTCTAGAGTCTGAGCCTACTACTTGAACTAGAACTAAAACTGATCCAACTTGAACCAGTGGATACAAAAAGAAAACTATTGCTCCTTTTTTATAGTTTATATGTGATAGATCTACTTACTTGGTTAACACTGACACTAAGAGACAAAAGCTAGTAAACCGAAAATTGAATTTTTAGAACCAGTTTCACCCTTAACTCAACCAAAACTTAAATAGAAACTGGCCTAAAGCCGATAAAAACGGGCCAAAACCTGGTAGGCACCTGAACCTAATCAGATCCAGTTCTGGAGTTTGTTGACAAAAAACTGGAACTAGTTACAACCTATCCGGAAGCGGTTCTTGACATTATAGTTTTTGTTGATAAAGAAAAATTGTTTTTCTACTTTATGAAATATATTTTAATAAATTAAACAAATGTTTTATTTTGTTTTGTTTTGTTTTGTTTAAAATGCAATTTATAGTGTATTAGGATTATAACATTAGAGTATTCGCAAACCGAATGAATATAAAAATACTTAAGAAAGATTGTTGATCTAAAGCCAAAATAACACTACTCATTGTGTCCTCACTTTTATTTATAAAACTATAATCGGCATAAAACTTGAGAGCTGTAGGCCTCAACATAAAGTCCTAAAATATGTGTTGAACGTTGCACGTGATTCTCATTGGAAAGTGACAACGATTCTTAAATATTTAGTTGTAATTTCTTTTTTCTTTTTTTTTTTTATTATATAATACATACATACATACATACGTGGAATCTTGAGAAAAAATATGTGACTACATTAAAGATTTAAAGTTGAATAAAAATTAAGAGTTATCTATGTTATGTAAGATTGAGTTTTTATAAGTTACAATCCTTAAATACATGTATAAAATAGAAATGTATCATTCATATATTTAGGCCATGTGTTATGTATCATACTCCCTCACTCCGCGTAGTAGCCACATAATCAACCAACATCATCACCCACTTATCACTTCATATCATCTTTACATATGTTATACATCACTACACGTCATCACCACCTTTATTTATTATTTTATTATTTGAATTTTATTTTTTCAATTATAAATTAAATTAAAAAAACAAATAATATTATTTAAAAAATTAATATTACAAACTAAAATAAAAAAAAATTACATGATAAAAAAATTAAACTACATAATAAAAAAATACAATAAAAAAATTAATCCATATTGCATTGTTTCAAAATCTGCTCCTTCGTCTTCTCGGCCATTTCACGAGCGCAACCGGTTAAGTGATTGGTTGGAGTCCACAACAATTTAATATCATTGTTGTATTGTTTTTGCTCTTGTAAGTCGACAAATTTTTGTAACGACTCGGAGATGGTCTCCAACGTTTCTTTATAATCGGTTGACCAAGCCCCTCATGCTTGAATCACGGTGCATAACACATGATCTTAATAGAAGCAAAAACACACTTGTCTTGTCTAATCATAAACCTAAACTTACCTTGCACTTATCTTCACCAAAATTTTAATCTTTAATATTTTTAATAGAAAAAGACATTTAACAATCAGAATTTAAATATGGATATTATTCATTTAAATGTATACACACACGAGATATGAAGAATAAATGTGATTTTGGGTTGACTTTGAAGTTTGAAATAAACAGACAAGATTGCGAGTGATCATCAAACAAACACTTACCACAAAAATGAGAGCCAACAACAGCCGCAGACCCAACCGTCCACCTCAAACCTCGACGCATACCACGTTGGTTAGCCAGCCTCATCTCAAAGATATTTTTCCTTTTCCTTTTTTAAATATTACTATATATACATTTTACAAACGACCATCGTTATTAGTGAATAGTAATAATAATTAAATATTAATAATAATTAAATAATGATTATTATATATTATTAATATTAATTAAATATTAGTAAATAATCAATATCCAATGTTGGTCAAAAAAAAGGGCAGCCACAAATCCGTATTAAAAGAATTAATAAATAATAATTATTATATAATATTAGTAGTAATTAAATAATTTATTATTTAATACTAATATACTAATTGTTGACTTCAAACCGGTTTCGGTTTACAAACCCCTTTTCAAACCGGTATTTGGTTGATCTCAAACCAGTTTCATTCAAACCGGTTCCCAAGCCGGTCTGAACCAGCGGTTTGGCATAGGTTCAAGATTTTACCGTCAAAACCGGTTCCTAAATCGATCCAAACCAGTTTCAAACCCCTCAAAACCGGTTTCAACCCAACTATATATATATTTATCAAATGCCATCATTCCGAGTAAATAATAATAATAATTAAATAATGATTATTATATAATATTAATATTAATTACATTAATCGATAAATATGAGTATTTAAAGTCAAAAATGGCGGCAGGTATATGATAATAATAATTAATAATGATTATTATTACTATATAATTCTAATACTACTTATTATATACTAATTAAATAATAATAATTAGTTAAGTAGCAGTCAAAGCTTTTTCACACGTTTTGATTTACTGTTATAGGATGAACAACCGTTGCAACCAGTTGAGGTATTCACGTTAACATGAAACCAGACAGAATTTTAAAAATATATCCGAGACCCGACTAATTTTTAAAAATATATTTATAATATTAGTAAATATTAAATAATTTATTATTTAATACTAATATACTAATTGTTGATCTCAAACCTGTTTGGGTTTACAAACCCGCTTACAAACCGGTATTTGGTTGATCTCAAACCAGTTCCATTCAAACCGGTTCCCAAACCGGTCCGAACCAGCGGTTTGGCATAGGTTCGAGATTTTACCGTTAAAACTGATTCCTAAACCAATCCAAACCGGTTTCAATTCATCTATATATACATTTATCAAATGTCATCATTGTGAGTGAATACTAATAATAATTAAATAATAATAATAATCAAATAATGATTATTATATAATATTAATATTAATTATATTAATCGATAAATATGAGTATTTAAAGTCAAAAATGGCGGCAGGGCTACAATAATAATAATTATTAATAATAATTAATAATGATTATCATTATTATATAATCCTAATACTACCTATTATATAATAATTAGTTAACTAGCAGTCAAAACTTTTGCACACGTTTTGCTATACTGTTATAGGATGAACAACCGTTGCAACCAGTTGAGGTATTCACGTTAACATGAAACCAAACGGAATTTTAAAAATATACCCGAGACCCGACTAATATTTAAAAATATACCCGAAACCATGGGCGTAGCTTAGTTCAGATCGGGGGGGGGGGGTGTTTTTTCGTGTAGTAATGTAAATTTCCCGATACATAGTGTAAAATTTTTTAAAAACCTTTATTTCGCCTCCTGGAAAAAAAAATTTATTTCGTCCCCTAAGATTATGGTCAAGCGTCACCACTGCCCGAAACGCGACGTTTTTAATATATTGGGTTAATCCTGAATAACCCAACTAACGATTTAAACCAGAATAACCTGGCCATATTAAGCTTACTGGGGTTTGCGTGATGGTTGAATTGGTCGGGTTCGGGCATTTTCAACAACTCTATTTATAAATATATAAAAAAACATTTTATAATCTTTTATAAACTTAATTGGCTCAATTTTTTTAGCTTGACTATGATGCTTATTTAAACTTTATGGGTATAAATTTTTTATATAAAATATGAAAAAAAAAATAAAAATTTGAACCCCTCAAAAAATCGGGCCCGGGGCGGTGGTTCGGTTTGCCCTTTTTAAGGCTCGGATCTGCGCGCATATCGTGCATGCTAACCCCGCCTCAACGCGCGGGTAAACCCCTAGTTAGAAATTATAACATATTATTTTCCATTAAAAAAATTATAACTACTTTAATTTTTGCAAATGATATTATCCTTTCTTCACAAACACCTTATTTTTAATTATTTTTTATGGTGAAGAACTGAATATTAATCATCATATACTATTAAATAAAAATAATATGTCACACATGTCAGTTTTATAGATTATTTAAAGAGTAATTTACCATCATGGTTTCTATGTTTTGCTAGTATTTCACTCTTGATTATCAGGTTTCATAAATTGCTCATATAGTCCCAAACTTTAAACATTAGTAACACACATAGTCTTTATGTAAGAGTAATTTGGTCAATTATGTAAGAGTAATTTGGTGACATAAGGACTATATGTATTACAAATGTCTAAAGTTTGGGACCATATGAGTAATTTATGAAACCTAAGGATCAAAAGTGAAATATTAACAAACCACAAGGACCATAACAGTGATTTTACTCATTATTTAAATATTGCTTTTTCAGCATCTTTATCCTATTAAATAATATTTTTTAAACTGATATATTATATGATTGTATCAGAAATATTTTTCTTTAACTTTTTATAAATACGTTTTAAAAAATATATGATATTTTATATAAAATAAATATTTAAAGACAATTATTTAACTTGTGGAATACACATGTGTTTAATCTAGGGTGTTATAAATTAGGGTTGTGTTATTCTTACACCCTATTTTTTAAAAATACACTCCTGAGACGGCCCGTACTGCCCAGTACGGCTCGTCTCAGTACTCGGTTAAACATTCTCCCTGACAACCTATGACAATGATTGGGAGCAAGACGGGCCGTAATGGTCAGTACGGCCCGTCTCATTCATCGTACAAACATTCTCTGAAACATAGGACAATGATTTGAATCAAGACGGGCCGTACTGACCTGTACGGGCCGTCTTGCCCAGACGGTCTAGTTTTGGCCGTTCACCCAAAAACCAGGTCGTACTGGTCAGTACTGGCCGTATTGGTCAAAATTAAAAAAAAAATTTAAAAAAAAACAAATAATTCAATTTTATTAAATTTAAATATGTCTCGCAAAATGGCCGAGTTGGTTCGGGTTGGGTAACGAGTCAGAACGAGCTCGGGTTAGGATGGGTGCGGGTCAGAACGGGTTTTAAGCAAAATCAGTTATGGTCTAAATGAATTGTTTTTAAAAAACATAAATTTAATTTAACTTAAGATGTGTTATAAGTAAACAAATAGTCTATTTAGATAATTTTTAGTGATTTTCTCATCAAATATGTTATTAATCATTATTAAATGTTTGAATTCATTGCATTTACATAATGTTTTGGTTACCCATCTTGACCCGTATTGTATTTAAGTGCTACCCATCTTGAATTCATTGCATTTACCAAGTCTGTGTCGAATAAAGGCCCATTGATTTTCATGGAATCCTAAGCCCACGACTAACAAACGAAAACCACAGTTACCATCTGTCTCAATCGTAGTTGTAAACGAACTATGTCTCAAAGGTTCAAATGTACTATGTTGGGACACTAAGCTATATTGAATGGGTTGAGATAGATAGCATTTAAACACAATATGGGTCAAGATGGGTAACCAAAACTTTATGTAAATGCAATGAATTCAAACATTTAAGAATGATTAATAACATATTTGATGAGAAAATCACTAAAAATTTTCTAAATAGACTATTTGTTTACTTATAACACATATTAAGTTAAATTAAATTTATGTTTTTTAAAAACAATTCATTTAGATCAGAACTGATTTTGCTTAAAACCCGTTCTGACCCGCACCCATCCTAACCCGAACTCGTTCTGACCCGTTACTCAACCCGAACCAACTCGCCCATTTTGCGAGACATATTTAAATGTAATAAAATTGAATTATTTTTTTTATTTTTTTTTTAATTTTGACCAATACGGCCAGTACTGACCAGTACGGCCTGGTTTTGGGTGAGACGGCCTGGTTTTGGGTGAGACGGGCAAATATTAAGTTAATTTTTATACGGCCAGTACTGCCTTGTTGTAACATCCGAAAAAAAAAATAATAAAATAAATAAAATAAAAATTAGCAACCCAATAATAAACGTGCAAAATTTCGGGAACCGTTTATGTTCAAAATTTATATAAACGTTCGTAAAGTAATTATGATCAAAAGGATATAAATGATAAAAATATCTGATAATGTATGGACACGTTATAAAGCCTAATAATAACGTGCAGAATTTCTGTGACCGTTTGGGTTCAAAATTTTTATGAACAATCCTGAAGTAATTACGATCACATTGATATAAGCAGACCGTTATACGATAATGTATGAGCAAGATATAAGCTCGTGAATATTAAAATATATTATTTTTGACCCTGCTCCGTTTTCAACGAAACTTGGGTAGAAATGTAGAGAATAATTAGTAGATTTCAACGGCATATTCAAAAGTTTTTAAAACATCAGATGCAAAAAGTTATAAAAGAAAAACAAGAATTGAGCTAAATTAATTATAATAATATAATAATAATAATAATAATAATAAAATAATAAAAAAATAATAAAATAATCAAATTTGACATGTGACGAATTCAAATTCAAATTTCGAAAGTTACAGACATAACACGTATCTTATCTTTTACTTCGTGACGAAGGAAATTTCATCTATAAATAGATGCAGTTCGACGATCAAATTTTTATTTTTTTTCTTAAGTAATAAAACTCTGTCAAAATACTCCCCTAAAACTCTTGAGCGGATACGGTAGTTACTAGAATTCTGTTCAACGATTGTTTAGCGAGCATTGGTACGAGCTACTTTGAGGTAACCACCTATTATACTCTTATTTTAAAATAATTATTTAATTAGTATGGTCGAGATATTGTTTGTTTAAAACCTCACTAATATTATGCGTGGAGACTATTTTCAATATTTTTGTAAAACACGGAGTATGCAGAGATGCTGCCCAAATATTTTATAAAAATATATATTTATAAGACGAGGTTCTGTCCAATTTAAAACTCTAAAATAAAGTTTTATAAGCCGAAATTCTGCCCAAATATTTTTAAGAAAACCGAAAAGCATAAGCCGTTATGCTGTCCAATTAAAGACTCGAGTCAATACCTAAAAATATAAAGATACGTTAAGTAATCCCATTAGGGAACTGATGTTATTAGGAAATTGGCGGTCACGTAAGATAAGAATTGAGGAGCTAAAATTGTACGATAGAAGCATAGATCAGGTGAGTTCTATGAGCCCTCTTTTACTGTTTTAATGTTTTAGGGCTGATGTGTATGCATGATAAATATATTTAAAATAATTGATGTATATGATATTATATTGATGCCGGGATGTTTCCCGTTTATACCAATGTTAAGCCGGGATAATGCCAAATTTTATGTACGTATTTTTTTTAAAATACAAAGAGGCAACCCGAATCTTTATTTTAAAAAGAAGTTTATTAAAAGAGTTATCAAGAGGTCCAAATCTCATATACTAACAAAGACATGGTCCTAGTATACCGAAGGTGTGTAGTCGTATGCTCCTTCGATATAACAGGATAATGCCGGTGTATAGATCTGAGGTAAAGACGGTGTTTCGAATAAGGTTTTTGCACTACGGTGCTTATTATAAAGTTTTCAAAAAGAAATTTTGAAAGCACCTTCGGGTGAATAAAAGTTTTTCATAGTTACCTTCGGGTAAAGAAGTTACCTTCGGGTAAAGAAGTTTACCTTCGGGTAAAGAAGTTTACCTTCGGGTAAAGAAGTTACCTTCGGGTAAAGAAGTTACCTTCGGGTAAAGAAGTTTACCTTCGGGTAAAGAAGTTACCTTCGGGTAAAGAAGTTTACCTTCGGGTAAAGAAGTTACCTTCGGGTAAAGAAGTTACCTTCGGGTAAAACAGATTTTTAATTAAATGTTGTCGATATAATATGATACATGTATATCGATGTATGCTTTTGTGAAATGCTTTTGAAATATATTGTTTGAAATTAAAGATGTTTATTAAACTTAGAACTCACCAGCTTAAGCTGACAAATTTTAGCATGCACATCAAGTAGAGATGGTGAAGCCTCAGCTAGTCGAGGCAAGAAACAATTGGCATAAGTGACTATGGATGGATGCTGGCTGCAGGTTTTGAGAAGACTGGCATAGATGTTTATTTTGTAAAAATAAATAAATAAAAATGGTTGTGCGACATAGATGTGTAATCGGGTTTACTCATGTATAATATGTTTAATTTCCGCTGCGATTGAGTTATATCTATTTTATCATTGTGCTTATGAGTAAATCCGACAAAGTGACGTGTCCCGGGAGACGGGCGTTACACTTGTACGGGCCGTATAGAGTTTCTCCATACCGGCCGTACTGACCAGTACGAGCCGTCTTGAACCGCTGGAGTGTTAAATAAAAAAGTGGGGTGTCCAAATAAAATCACCCATAAATTAATTGACACGTTAAAAACTTAGCATGAATAGTTTTTAATTAAATTAACATAGTGTTTTTAAAGGATTAATATGTGCGGATGTAGTATTTACTTTTTTTTTTTTTGTTCATCAATTCAATAACATTCACGGTACATTGAGTATATTATTCCATCGAAATTAATTTCGACATAAGAAATGTGAAAAGATTAAAAAAAACAAAGTTACTCGTGTTTTGCCGCATGACAGATCAATTAAAAATAATAAGAAGTTGCAGAGACCGGTTATGAATATAGAAGATGCTTAGATAGAAAACAAAACGTACATTATGTTAAAGAAATTTAAGAATGTAATTTGATCAGAAAAAATATAAGAAAAGCTAAAAGTGAAATCATGTCTTTACCAACTTTATTACTTTGTTTTATTAGTGATACTAGGTCAATACCCCATGTATTACATAGGTTAAATAAAAAAACTAATAAATAGTCAATAATAACATGATTAGTAGTTTATATCGTTTAATACATAAATAATAAAATAATAATATTATTTATTTAAACACTAAGTTTATTAAATTTTATTTTTTGAATATTTCGTTTTGAAAAACAATTATTGAGTATTTTATATTTCATAATAATTTGGATTCTAAAAAAATGCACTCTTTTAAAATTAATATATTTTTTAATGCTTTAAAAACATTTTTTAATTTAAAATTGTATAAAAGTATACTTAATATTATTACTATTGAATATGGATGCATTTAATAGGAGAGAAAGACGGTAAATTTTTATAAAGATAGTTTAGAAAAGTGACATGTGAAGCATTTTATTTTGATTTATTAGTATAGATAAATAGGTTAATATCATGTGTATTACACTGGTTAAATACAAAAATAATATATGGTTATTAATGAAAATCTTTATAATATAAGTCGTTTTTTTAAAATAAAATACGATTAAAAATTTTGAAAAACTTAATATTTTAAGTAATAAAATAATAATATTACTTTTTCAAAGTTTGTTTTTTAAAAAAAAAATATTTTAGAAAACCGTTTTCAATATTTCTTATTTTATAATAATTTTGCTTTTGAAAAAAAAGTTTTTTTGTTTCAATTTAAAAATATATAAAGGTGTATTCAATATTTAATATTATTATTTAATGTATGATGCATTAAATAAGAGAGAGAATCGAAAAAATTATTGTGAGGATAATATAGATGAATGACATGTGTCATCTTTTATTTTGATTTATTATATATAATAGATTAATGCTATTAAATACATATAAAATTATGAAGTTATGGAAACTCAATTATGAAAATCAAAATAGACCAATGTTTTTTATTGGTATCATCTGTTAGTACAACATGTTATCGTTAATCACTATAACTCATGATAATATATTTTTAAAATAGCAAACGAAACTTATCTGGAAAAAATTAAATTATAAACACTGTCTGAATTTTATAAACTTGATATATAATAATGAGTTTTAGATTTTTTTTGAAAGCCAAGGGTAGGTTTGGTCGGTAAATGAGTGTAAGTGTGTATAATATTTTTATGATATTTGAAAAAATATTATTTCCTAAAGATACATTTTTATGGTTCTTTTTAAAAACTAGACTTATATTTATCATCTTAACATGTATTGAATCTAAGAAGTAAGAACATATAAATTATAAAGTGTAGAGATTACTCAAAAATACGAACACAATTGAATCACCGGATGAACTGAAAGTCGTGGATCACACTTTTAGATCAAACTATTTGTGGTTCACTCAATGTTTGATCGGATAAAATTCAATTCAAAATCAAGAACTAGTATGAAATTGTTGAATTTCGTGAAATGAACCAAAGAGATTTTTGATCGATCAATCAGGTTTTGGAAATAGATCATCTGAAAACTGCCTCCAGGAAGTTTTCAAGTTTTCTAATTCCTGAATTTGCCACTAAAATTATAAAACGAATTTTATATCAAAATTCGTAAAATCAATTTTTCTGTTTATTTTCCAACATAGCAACTTAGGTTAGAAAAAATTCTCGACCCCAACCAGAGGCTGCCGCCAACTCCGATTGAATCATAAAACATTAAACAAACGTGCAACCCACACCCAACTTGTTTAATGAATTTCATGATTCGTATTGATCGATAAATTAATCTCAATTATACTAAAATATCTAACATAAATTATGGGTTGCTTCTAATAAATAATTGTTTTTAATTAAAATGAAAAGAACCTAGAGAAAATGGGTGTAAGTTTATACATAACCATATTTAAAATAAGGATTGTGAGAACTCTCCAATGGTTCGTGTTTGACCGTTGTGGTGTTCTTTTCTTTATGTGACCATTTAGTCCTTTAATAATTTGTTCACTTGCAAATAGGGTTACTGAGAATATTATTTGCCTATTGGGACAAATGTATGTTGCCTTTTTCTTAAGTTAAAGCTATTGGATACCAAATACAAGTGACATGGAAGATAATAATAAATTGATAAACCTGTCAACAAAAAAGTTTTTATAGTAATTATGAAGAAAAGAAGTAATTTGCTTATGGTTATATTAATGTTATTTATTATTATGTTTGGTTTTAATAATAACAAACTTGGTATAAAAAGTTATTTTGAGGTGAAAGTTAACAAAGGGTTTCTAGTTAAATGAACACATATATCATACATGGTAAGATTATTAACAAAGTGAGTTTATTTTATTCTATGTCATCATTTGTTACACCTTTTTTTTGGCAGAAAACATAACATGTACGTGTGTTTTTAAATAGGTCATTTTTAAAAAACATGAATTTTTTTTAAAATTAAAATGAGTTGTAACAAAACAAATAGTTTATTTTAATGATTTTCTCATCAAATATATTATTTATCATTCTTATCTTTTTGAATCAATTATATTCACATTATTTTCAAGTTACCCATCTTAACTAGCATTGTGTCAAGATTGTCAGGTTTACATAATATGTATTATATACACTTGTTTTTACTAAAAGAAGGAATGAAACATTTAGGAGTTTTAAATGTTACCCAAGCATTCAAAAAATTGTTTTGAACTACTTTTAAACCAAACGAGGGTTATATGTAATTGTGTAATAGTTCAGGGTTACGGATGAAAACCTCTGAAACTATCAAAATGCATTCACATATGAGCACTATAAATATTCTTTGTGTTTATTAATATTCTTTGTGTTTATTGCTACCTACCCATCTGTCAATCTTCCAAAAGCTTACAAATCCGCTGTTCGTTAGCGCTAATTTGGGCATCTAGGGTTTATAAATTGATAGATTGGAGATGGAAACAGTAGCTGTTCTTCGATCTTCTTTCGCTACTTGTATCGGACCATCGATTCGACCCGATTTTGGACGCTCCCGCAATGGTTCCATCGCTTTTGCTACTGGTTTGAATAAGGTATATATGTGTGCTAATTGATAATTTACAAGAAATGAAAATTTATGTGATTTACATGGATATGTGTAGTAATTTTTGTATTATGTACTATTTAGGTATTTGTGTATATGTTTGAAGAAGCCTGCGATACATTTATGGCGAATTAGAACCTAATTTTAAATATGTATTTGGCTTATGCGAGTTTATTACTTGTTGAATGAAATTCAATGAGAATCATGTGGGTTGCAGAACAATATATCTTCGGTGAGTTGTAAATTAGGTTTTTTGATAGACACACTGATATCAAAGATAGGTTTTACTCAAAACACCTCAATACTTCATTAACTGAGCCTCATGGCTTATAAACGATTACAAAGCTGAAAAAGTAAATAACAATAAACGAGAAATATGCAACTTCCTAAAGACTCGACAAACAACTAGACTAACGTCTTTATTCAAAACAAACTCCAAAGAACCGTTCAAACTAAAAATGCAAACGTGTATGCTGACTCAATGCTGGATCACGTGCAGCGCACAGGTCATAAGCTCCATCATATCCTCCCTCAAACTTGAAAGTAGTTTACTTCAAGTTTGTCTTGAATTGAACATATCCCCAGTCTTTCTTTTAGTTTCAGAAATACTTCTCTTCCTAACGGTTTTGTAAAGATGTCTGCGACTTGTTCCCCTGTTGTGCAATGCTCCAATGAAACCGTTCCTTCCTTTACCAGATCTCGAAGGAAATGAAATCTAACACCAATATGCTTGCATCTACCATGAAACACCGTGTTCTTTGACAACTTTATTGTAGAGGTATTGTCACAATTAATCACCATACAATCTTGCATTCCCAATCTGAGCTCCATAAAAATGTCTTTAAACCATAAAGCTTGGCATGCACATGCTGCAGCCGCAATGTACTCCGCTTCTGTTGATGATAAAGCCACAACACTTTGCTTCTTTGATGACCAGCTCACAGCTCCATCGTTCCAGAGAAAAGCAAAACCTGATGTGCTTTTCTTTCCTATCTTATCACCTGCAAAATCACTGTCAGTAAATATTGTGAATTCTCCTTTTCCTCTTTTATACCATATCCCGTGATCCGCTGTTCCCTTTAAATATCTAAGCACTCTTTTAGCAGCTGCAAGGTGTGCTTCAGTAGGTGATGACATAAACCGACTTATGAGATTAACCACATATTGAATGTCCGGCCGTGTGGTTGTGATGTACATTAGACTCCTGACTATTTGCTTGAATAAAGTAACATCAACTTTAGGACCTTCATCTGCAGTGAGCTTACATCTTGGAACTATTGGATTAACAACCGAATTACAATTAGACATTTCAAATCTCTTCAGCAGCTCATTTGCATACTTGTGTTGAGACAAATGAATTCCATGTTGAGTCTAAAGAACTTCTATTCCAAGAAAAAATTTCATTCTTCCCAAATCGGACATTTCGAATTCCTTCATCATAGAGATTTTAAACTCCTGCAACATCTTGGAACAATTGCCAACATATATTAGATCATCAACATATAAGTTCACAATTAAGATACCTTCCTTTGAATTTCTTTTTATGAAAAGTGTGTGTTCCTTTTCACTTTTCATGAACCCTTCTTTCAGAAAATATGATTCAATCCTGCTGAACCATGCACGTGGTGCTTGTTTCAAACCGTATAGAGCTTTTCGCAGTTTGTAAATCTTGTGTTCACTGCCTTCAACAATGTAACCTTGGGGCTGTTGAACATAGACCTCCTCTTCTAGAATACCATATAGAAAAGCTGATTTAACATCTAGTTGGAATACATCCCAACCATAGTAAGCTGCCAATGCTATAATCAGCCTTATGGTATCCATACGCGCAACCGGAGCATATATTTCTTGGTAATCAATTCCATATTGCTGCCCATATCCCTTGGCCACTAACCGAGCCTTGTACTTATCTATCTCTCCCTTTTCATTTAACTTGGTTTTGAACACCCATTTTACCCCAATGCATTTGGCTCCCTTTGGTAAATCCACAAGATCCCATGTTTGATTGTTTACTATAGACCGCATCTCCACATCCATCGCCTTTCTCCACTTCTCATGTTTAGTAGCTTCTTCATATGTGGCAGGATCATCATAATTAACTTCCATTACATTCAATTCATCTTCCATGTTACCTTCAGTTACATAATCTTTAAGATAGCTTGGAAGTTTTCGAACTCGACTCTCTCTTGTACCAACCCCACTAGGACCTGCACTGCTGCTAGGATCATTTGTGGAGTCAATCTGTTGTTCAGTAACAGTAGGCGGCTCATCAATCTGATCTTCATCATCATCCGTTTCCCAATCAGAAAACTTCCCAGAAAGCTCAATATTTCCACACGAGAATGTTTGATCCTTCGCATCATCCCATGACCACTTCTTTTCTTCTTCAAAAACCACATCTTTGCTTATGGTTACCTTCATAGTAAGCGGGTTCAACAATCGATACCCCTTGGATTCTTCACTCACTCCAGTCAATATACAAGTCACACTTTTGTCATCGAGCTTGCTTCTTTTTTCTTTCGGTATGTGAACATGAGCAATACATCCCCATACTCGAAAATGCTCAACAGTAGGTTTTTCTCCGGTCCACGCCTCCTGTGGAGTCATGTTTTCTAATGCCTTTGTTGGGCATCTATTTAACACATAGAAAGTCCACATGACCGCTTCTCCCCACAACGCCTTTGGCATCTTATTGCTCGACAGTAAGGTCACAACCATATTCATAACGGATCGATTCTTTCTCTCCGCGACTCCGTTATGCTGTGGTGTGTAAGCTGTTGTTAGTTGTCGACTAACACCATGATCCTTACAGAAACTATTAAATGCTTCCGAGGTGAATTCACCTCCTCGATCAGTTCTAAGCATTTTAATAGTTCTGCCAGTTTCATTTTCGACCTTACTTTTAAATATTTTAATACATTCTAAAGCTTCTGACTTTTCCCGGATCAGATAGGCCCACCCCTTTCTAGTATGATCATCAATAAAGCTAAGAAAATACCGTTTTCCTCCCTGAGAGGTAGGAGTGATGGGTCCACATATGTCAGAGTGAATCAGCTCTAAAGGTTTCTTGGCTCTCCAAGTGCTGGACTTTGGTATTGGCTGTCTAGTTTGCTTTCCCACGAGACACTCAGCACTCACATCCTTCGTGACCTTGAAATCAGGAAGCCCTCGAACCAGATTTTGCCTTTGGAGAATCTCCATGCTTGTGTGACTCAAGTGTCCATATCGTTGATGCCATAGTTTTGGCAGCGTTTCATCACTTGAATATAAGCATTTTTCAGAATTCACTCTATCTGATGTTGGTGACTGATCAGACAGAGAGAACATCTTATTCGAGCTCATCATACTTTGAAACAACAATCCCTTCTCCGGATGAAACACTTTACACACATCAGACTTGATTAGAAAGGTTAGACCTTTTTGCTGCAACTGACCGATACTAAGAAGATTGTTCTTTAAGTCAGGAATGTAGTATACATCTTGAACATCATAAGACACTCCATCCAGCACTAAACGAACTTTCCCTTTGCCCATAACATTCATTCTTGTATTATTTCCAAGTTTAACAGTTTGAGTGAAACTTTCATCCAAACTTACAAATTTTCTTCGGTTTCCACACATGTGATTTGAACAGCCGGAATCCAAGAACCAGTCTTGATTCTTCTTCTCATCATCGGTTTGAACCATTAACATCATAATCTCTTCATCATCTTCGGTTGTGAAATTTGTTTCTTTCCACGCAGGACATTCGTATTGGAAATGTCCTAACTTGTGACACTTAAAACACTCCACTGTTTCTTTATTGAACATTGACCGTCCCCTACCACGTCCACGTCCTCTATAGCTTGTTCTTCCTCTTCCACGCCCGCGAGAACTGGACGGCTCATCATAATGTACTTTGAGTGCTTGTTCTTCCTCCTTCTCTGGTTTTGCAAACTTCTGCTCGTGCACCAGCAATGTACTTTGCAATTCATCAATAGTCATCTTATCCACATCCTTTGATTCTTCAATCGAAACCACTACGTACACATATTTTTCTGAAAGAGTTCGAAGAATCTTTTGCACTATCTTCTCATCAGGAAGGTTTTCTCCAT
Source organism: Mikania micrantha (assembly GCA_009363875.1). Taxonomy (NCBI): domain Eukaryota; kingdom Viridiplantae; phylum Streptophyta; class Magnoliopsida; order Asterales; family Asteraceae; genus Mikania; species Mikania micrantha. The sequence continues at coordinate 85,656,298 of CM018697.1, forward strand.
TGCTTCTCATTTGATTTACAACGGATAGAACCTTTGCAAAATATTCGACAATCGTGTCACTGTTTTTCATTTCGAGCAATTCGAAATCTCTCCGAAGCTTCTGTAGCATCGACTTTTTGACTCTTTCATTTCCTTGGAATCGCTGTTTCATACAATTCCATACAGATCGTGAAGTACTTCGATCTAAAATATGTTCGAATGTTATTCTATCAATCGCTTGATAGAGATAATGTTTGACTTGCAGATCTTTGGATCGGAGTTCTTCAAGTTTCTTCCTTTGCGCATCGCTGACAGCGATACCGACCGGTGGTTCTTCAATTCCTGGATCAATTAAGTTCCATAGTTTCTTTGCTCGGAGAAGGTTCTCCATAATTTCGCTCCAGTGTTCAAAATGGCCATCAAATGGAGGAATCTTCAATTTTTCTTCACTCATCCTGTCCCACTCTTTGATCGTGTTTTCTTCTCTCCTTGAAAACGTACGCTCTGATACCAGATGATAGACACACCGATATCAAAGATAGGTTTTACTCAAAACACCTCAATACTTCATTAACTGAGCCTCATGGCTTATAAACGATTACAAAGCTGAAAAAGTAAATAACAATAAACGAGAAATATGCAACTTCCTAAAGACTCGACAAACAACTAGACTAACGTCTTTATTCAAAACAAACTCCAAAGAACCGTTCAAACTAAAAATGCAAACGTGTATGCTGACTCAATGCTGGATCACGTGCAGCGCACAGGTCATAAGCTCCATCATTTTTAGACTAAAATTTTCAAGTTTATCAAGTGTTCGAATCATGGAAGCTTAAATTGGTAAGTATTTCTTGCCTGAATATGGTTGTTGTGTATATATGTAGCATGGCATGAGTTTAAGATGATTGGTAAAACATAATTTCTGAATACTTGAAATGAACAGCTGATCCCATCCCAACAATTTGAATCATATTTATGAATCTTGTGTAAATATTGTAGTGTTTTAAGAATTGTATTTTTGTACAGTAATAGATGGATCGATTGTGTTCATATGTAGAACCCTGTTTGTAGATTCATTAAAAAGTTAGTTTTTTTCAAGGCAAACCATGTAAGTTATTGATTTCAACTTTCATGGTATTGGTGCACAGTTGAAATCAGAAATCCAATAGAGTTGGTGAGATGATAAATTAAGAGGGAAATACGAGAATGGTTGCCATTGAAAACATCGCTTTATAAGCGTATGTATGTTGCTAGCTATTGTGTATTGTTAGTTTTTTATCTTGTATGAAATAATTGTTTGTTTGGTTATTGTTTGTTTGTTGTTTGTTTTTTTAACCGTCTGTTTGTATTTATTTGTTGTATGGTCCGGGGATCTCTTTGGAAACAACCTCTCTTTTCCAAAGGATAGAGGTAAGGTTTGCCTACATCCAAGGTTTAAAATAACGGAATCGCGCCTCGAGGCGTTTTCACTCTCCCTCACGAGGCGTACGCCTCAAGGCGAAACGAGGCGTAAGTCCGAGGCGGTATCAAATATATAAATATTTTTATAATATATATATATATATATATATATATATATATATATATATATATATATATATATATATATATATATATATATATATAAAATATTATAACATCAATTAAAGAGCTTTTATAACTAAGATCAATATCATTCAATAAACATAAAAAAGGACAAAGTCTATAAAACACAAAAAGACTTGGAATGTTTAGAAAAAAGCATAAACCCATATAGACCGCCTCGGCCCGCCTCAAACCGCCTCGGCCTGCCTCAGACCGCCTCGGCCCAGTGAGGCGTGCTTTTCTTCAGATCTTGTGAGGCGCCGCCTCAAAAGCGTTTTTCTTCCGTTTCGCCTCGAGGCACCGCCTCAGTCCGTTTTTTTAAACTATGCCTACATCCAACCTTCCCCAGACCCTACAAATACCTTCGTTGTAAGTGGGATTTTATTAGGTATGCCAACTATTGTTGTATCACTATAGCAAAATTGAAGTTAAAATAAGGAGTTGATATTTCTTTAATCTCCTAACTATAATGTACTAATATCCTAAACTGCTACACCATAATAAAATCAAAGTTAAAATGATGCGTTAATACTTTTTGTTAATCTTCTTCTAAATTCTAATCACTTATTTGATCTAATTAGACAACATCCTAAATTCCTTATTATCATGATATGGCGAACACTAGTTACTGAAAATTTTGGAGTTTTCTTCCTTGCTGGATTCGCCAACTAAGATCTAATTTTTTTTTTCTTTTTTGATTGGTTGGCTCAGCAGGGATTCCCTTCATTTTCTCACCTCAGAAGTGTATCTTTTCAAACACAAAAGAAGAGAAGTGCAATCAGAGCATCATCATCTTTTGATTCTGCTGGACCTACTGCTCGAATTGCTCCACTCCAACTTGAGTCTCCAATTGGGCAGTTCCTTTCACAGATTCTAATTAGCCACCCACATCTGGTACCAGCAGCAGTTGAACAACAGCTTGAACAGCTTCAAACTGATCGTGATGCTGAGAAACAAAATGAAGAACCTTCGGCTTTAAGCACCGATCTTGTCTTGTACAGGTAAGCAAATATTTGGTGATTCGTGTGCATTGGTTAAATTATTCTTGTCAAACTAATGCAGGTGAAGATATCTATTTAATTTGTTTACAGACATACGTAGCAAAATCCCACTTGACAGTTTATCATCTCCTAGGAGTGGTGGACTGGTGGGGGCGAGATAAAAGCAAACCTGGTGGAGACGTAGGCTTTGCGTTCTCCTGTTTCCTAAGTTGTATACCTTAATCTATTTAGTAAATATAGACGCGTAGGGCCTTTGTAATTCTCTAAGCCCCTAAATTATAAAATCCTAGGTGCAACAAAGTGGATGTAGTTCAAACCGAATGAACCACTATAAATCTCGTGTTCAATTTTATTTTCTGATTGTATGTGTGTGAGAAAATGTTTATGTATTCGGATCAGTTCCAAATCTAACAAAAGTGTCTTTCCCATGGGATTAAGAGGCTGCTCCCAAAGAAACTCCTAACTATTTATAGAAATATATGATGATTATACATTGCTTAGAGCTTTGCTATAGATAAAAACATGTGATGACACGTGCATTTATTATCTCTTTTGTAGGAGGATAGCTGAGGTGAAAGCTAATGAGAGGAAGAAGGCACTTGAGGAGATTTTATACACGTTGGTGGTGCAGAAATTCGTGGATGCAAATATTTCCTTAATCCCAACTGTAACACCCTCGCCTCCCTCATTTGCCAGCCAAGATAACAAGCTGGAGCTCATCCATTCCCCAGAAGCTCTAGAAATGATTCAAAATCACCTGGCCTTAATACTAGGAAACCGCGTAGGCGATCCAACATCTGTTGCTGAGATCAGCAAACTCAGAGTTGGGCAGGTATATGCAGCTTCTGTTATGTACGGTTACTTCCTTAAACGAGTTGACCAACTGTTCCAGCTTGAGAAAACCACAAAGATCCTCCCAGAAGGTCTGGACAAAGAAAGCAGTAATATCCAACTGCATGCAGAGGAAGCCCCACAAACTCACCCCGAAGTCACCTCATGGTCAGAACTCCCCAACTCAGGGCCGGCTTTGAAACCGTCTCGGTTGAGGAACTATGTGATGTCGTTTGAACCTGAATTACTTCAACGATATGCCGCAATTAGATCTAAAGAAGCAGTTAATATCATTGAGAAACACACGGAAGCTTTGTTTGGTAAACCCGAGATTGTGATCACGCCTGAAGGAACGATAGATTCTTCTAAAGACGAGGTTATTAATATCAGCTTTGGTGGGCTGAGGAGACTTGTGTTGGAGGCTGTTACATTTGGTTCCTTTTTGTGGGATGTAGAGAGCTATGTGGATTCCAGGTACCATTTTGTTGCAACCTAATGTTCTTGAAGTTGGGATATTGCATGACTAAACAAACTTGATACTAAGTAATTACTGGTCACTGTGACATTAATTAGAATGTATATAAACTACCATGTTTTTTTTTTTTTTAATTTCAGATCTAGCATCATACAGTTTGTTTGTGGTTGTTTTTTCTTATTAAGATGTTGATTACATGAAATCCAACTGACACGACCCGTCAACCCAAATGCGACCCGAAATGCCACCCTTCCATACTTGCCATAAATATCCATGTTGATGGTGTGTATCTATAATTTTCTTGCATATACCTTAATTTCTTATAACTTTAAAACTCAATGAATGATAGGAAGAGCACAAACCAGTAGAACCTGGTTTATAGAATCAATCTAATAACCATGGGTTCACAACGTATACCAAAGTATGAACCTGGTTTATAGCATGAACCTTTGGGTGTTCATAGGGGTGTAAACGAGCCGAGTCGAGCCATTCCCGAGCTCGTTAAGGCTCGAGCTTGGCTCGTTTAGATAAATTAAGGCTCGAGCTCGGCTTGTTAAGAGCTTTATTTACTAGGCTCGTGCTCGGCTTGTTAAAAATTTTTTAGGTTCGAGCTCGGCTCGGCTTGGCTCGTTTAGCTTTTATTTAATTAATTATATACTTTAATTTCTAATTTAATTATATTTATAATTATATCTTCTAAATTTCACATAAAGTATTTGATGTAAATACATTTGTCATAATTTTATATATATATAAAAATAATTAATTTTATAAATAAACACTTAATATAATAAATAAAAATTATACAAACAAAATACTTGTTAAGGCTCGCGAGCCTGCTTGAGCTCGATCGGCTCGAGCTCGATATGTAAAGCTCGGGCTCGATAACTAAACAAGCCACACTTTTGTGCTCGGGTTAAGGCTCGAGCTCGTTAAGGCTTGGCTCATTGGAGTTTTTTACCGATCCGATCTCGAGTATTTCACGAGCTGCCTTGGTTCGTTTACACCCTTACTGTCGATAACTCTCAAGGGACTAAGGGATTACTAAAAACGAAGGTGTGGGCAAAGATAGCTGTTTAAACTTTAAACCCCCATCTCAAACCATTTCTTGTTGTTTGTTGGAGTCGGATTTCAACTCCCACGTCTTGGGTGTGGTTCCAACTAACTGACTCAAACCCATAGCCAACAAAGCTGGCTCAAAAAACAAAGCCAAAGGCCATAATTGACAAAGTTGATTCAAACATAACCGATAACAGGTGTAACCGATGGTTAAAATTTTTAGGCAAGGAGTTAACGAATGGATATCTGACCACTATAACCAAACCAAATCGGTGGGTTTAGAAAGGATTTGATCAACAATGGTCAAATATCAGCACCCTGGATCAGCCATATCGTGGAAGTTAAGTTTGTGAAAGGTAATGGGTTAGAGTTGTATATAATTAAAAATCTATGTTTAGTGTTTAATACATAAAATATATAGACGCTAAGGGTGTCACGAACCAAAGTCATGTTTTGCATGGTTTTTTCGTTGTTTTCGTAGTTTTTACAACTTAGGATGGGTTTCATTTTATGAGTTGCCTATATATACAGGCGAATGATCCGTTATTTACCCATGGTTTTTAACACCTTACCTAATATTCATAACTATATTATGAATTGGTTCCATCAAGGTCATATCTATGTCAAGAATATAATCTTATGTTGGCCAGACATAACACTATACACTTCACATATCCAATTCCTTAACTTCACCTCCCCATAACATGACTAAGACATTCGGTTCAACAAGCAAATTCACACCAAACACCAATAAACATATATAACTAAGGTAAACAATACACAAACTTGTTACCTTATACCCCCGGCTTCGTGATCGGATCTCGGATCAAACAACATTCCCCATATCAAGAGCACAACGATTTGAGTTCAAGTGTTCGCAACGCACTTGAATCCCTCAAACCAATGGCTCTGATACCAACTTGTAAGCCCCAAACCCACCAACACATGCCACGTGTGTTTAAACGACAAATGAAAATAGGTCCCAGATTTTTCAAACCGACAAATGTAATTAACACCATAAACACTCCATTTACATACGACTTTACAAAATAATTGATGTTAATTAAACATTCAATAACAAAAATTACATTTGAGTTATCACCAAAAACCTTTGTTTAACACCAACAAGGTAAAACCACAAAAAGTGTTTGATCCGAATCCCTGCGAGGCAAACCGATCACGACCCCGTTCACCCCTTCCGTTCACCTGAAACACCATAATTAAGTCACCATTAGTTCATTAGAACTAAGTAAGATCACCATGCCCGACCACACGAGCTTACATGACCCAAAAAGTCAATTTTGGTCAAATTTTACTCGGGGCGTATGGTTTAGGCGTATCTGGGGCGTATCACAGACAAAATCCAAATGTTGAGCTGAAGGAGGCGTATGATACGCCCCCCCCAGGCGTATCATACGCCGGGCATCACCTGCACATAAATTTTTGCTGTTTTAAGCCATCTCAACCCCTTTCGCTCAAATACGACCGTTCCAATACCCCCATAAACATTATATAACACCATATAATCATATTAAACACCTTAATTCACCAAATTATAACCATCATGGTCATAATATCAAACGATTTACTAACGGGTCGTTTGCACCCAAAACTCCTTTGAAATCTTATTCCACAAGATTTCTCAAGATAAGTAAACCACACCACTTGTGTTTTACAAACTTGATTACACCCAACAAGGAACATTCACACACCATGTGAATAATTCAATGTCATGATCACACCACTTGTGAATCAAAACACCAATTTGAGTTGACTTCAATTACAATTCACACACCTTGTGAGATAATTCAAATCCTTCAACACACATACAAATTAACACCAAATCAATCATGAACTAGTATTGAAACACCATGTTTACAATAATCAAGCAACATATATCACCTATTGCTTACTATTGTCTAACAACAAGTACTAGTTCACCTATTCCCCATAAAGTCAAATCTTCAACAACATTCATACATGTACACACCTTTACACATAATAAGTAGAAGATTTAGGTGACTTACCTTGTTCCAACGCGCTATCCTCTATAACCAATTCCTTCCCGTGTCGTTTGATTTCACCCACACCTTCACTATCAATTCCTATTATCACAACTAATAGGTTTAATATAAAGTTTGACCACAATTAGTCAACATACACCCCTTTCACCCCAATGTCAACATTTTCAATCTAATTTGTTTCCAATTGACCCCTAACCATATCAATTCACCATTATTGATGTTATAAACTCACATAATTCACATCACCATTGGTTTTAAACCAATTTTAAGTTAAATACCCTACTTGGCATTTCATCAAACACCTTGTATGCACAAGTTCATGTGCTAATGATCATTCATCATTAAAACACCTATGTAACTCCATTATTATGTTTAAAAATGATCAATCTCAACAATTTCACCACAAAATACAACAATATAGTGAATATCATTAAATCCCCACATTTAAACACTACTTTATACACCATGTTCATCAACTCCATGAAAACCCCAATTCCCCCATTTTCATGACATGTAGATCATGAAAGAAAACAATCAAAAGTTGTTCCTATATGATTATCAACATCATTAACAACATTTGACACTCTCAAAACACCAAATTTGAGAGTTTTACCCATCAAACCCACACCCCCCATGATGACCCACGAAAATCCCATCAAAAACACCCAAAAATCTTACCTAGATGTTGTTTGATGCAAGGAGAACTCCAATTTCAACTTGCATTCAAGATCAAACCATGAACCAAGCACCAATTTGATCAATCTTGTGTTTTTGTGTTTTCTCTTCCTTTGCTCCTCTCTTGAACGACACACACATAAAAGAATAAATGGGGATTTTGACCAAAGTCAAGATCTTATCCCTCTTTCATGCCAATTTTGCCTATTTGACAACTTTGGTCCCTCAACCTTTTAAATTAGCTAACTACTTAATCAACATAATCAAGTTAATTACTAGTTAACTCAAAGACCCCCAAATATTATTAAAACACCCACCGAAATAAAATACAAATAATTTTACGCCAATTATATTATATTTTAATATTTCCCAAAATGGGTCGTTACAATTTCTCCCCTCCTTACAAAGGTTTCGTCCCCGAAACCGCGTTACACCTCAAAAAGGAAAGGATAAAATTTCCGCATTTCATCCTCGGACTCCCACGTAGCATCCGACCCCGTCTGTTCTTCCATTGCACCATTACTTGGTTAATCGTCTTATTCCGAAGTTGCTTGACTTTTCTATCCAAGATAGCCACCGGTTTCTCAATATAATTGAGTTTATCATCAATCACCAAATCTTCCATTGGCACATAAGCCGATTCATCCGCCAAGCACTTTCGTAAATAAGAGACGTGGAATGTATTGTGAATCCCACTCAACTCCTCCGGTAGCTCTAAGCGATAGGCAACCTCGCCAATCCGAGCTATAATCTTGAATGGTCCAATAAACCGTGGACTAAGTTTCCCCCGCTTTCGAAAACGAATCACACCCTTCCAAGGAGAAACCTTTAACAACACAAAGTCTCCCACTTGGAATTCGATCGGCCTCCTCCGTTTATCCGCATACGATTTCTGACGGTCTTGTGCCGCCTTTAAATGAGCTCGTATCTGATCGATTCGTTCGTTTGTCACCTTTACTACCTTTTTGCTGGCGAGTTCCCTTGGTCCCACTTCTCCCCAACACACGGGAGTTCTACATTTTCTCCCATACAAAACCTCAAAAGGAGGCATTCCAAGACTGGAATGATAACTGTTATTGTAAGAAAACTCCGCCAAAGGTAAGTAATCATCCCAACTTCCCCCAAAGTCAATGATACACGCACGTAACATGTCCTCAAGCGTTTGAATAGTCCTTTCACTCTGACCATCCGTTTGAGGGTGATACGCTGTGCTCAACAATAGTCTCGTACCCAATTCCTCCTGAAAATTCTTCCAAAAATGAGAAGTGAACCGAGTGTCACGATCAGACACAATAGTCACCGGTACTCCATGTCGAGACACCACCTCCTTAACATAAACTTCAGCCATTTTCTTGGAAGAATACGTCTCCTTGATCGGTATAAAGTGAGCACTCTTTGATAACCGATCTACGATGACCCATATCGTATCATAACCGTTCCTAGTCTTAGGAAGCTTCGTGATTAGGTCCATCGTAATATGCTCCCACTTCCACATTGGAATCTCCAAAGGTTGCAATTTGCCATACGGTTTTTGATGCTCCGCCTTCACTTGAGCACAAGTCAAGCATTTTTCAACATACTTAACAATATCTCGTTTCATTCCCGGCCACCAATAGTTAACCCGCAAGTCACGATACATCTTCGTGCCTCCCGGATGAATCGAATATCTCGATTTATGGGATTCCTCCAATAAAGCCGTCTTTAAAGGACAAGTGGGAGGTATCCACACCCGACCCCACCTTGTCTTTAAACCCCGACTATCCTCATCCAATTGATGAGCTAACCCCTTAATTCTATCACGTTTCCAATTCTCCTCCTTTAAAGCTTCTGTTTGAGCAGCTTTAATTTGATTCACCAGATCCGAAGTTACCACAATTTTCATTGCCTTTACCCGAATAGGTGAAGGTTCCTCCTTTCTACTCAAAGCATCCGCCACAACGTTTGCTTTCCCCGGATGATAGAGAATTTCACAGTCGTAGTCTTTGAGTAACTCCATCCAACGTCTCTGCCTCATATTCAATTCCTTCTGTGTGAAGAAATACTTCAAACTCTTGTGGTCGGTATAAATAGTACATTTCACCCCATAAAGATAATGACGCCATATCTTTAATGCAAAAATAACCGCCGCAAGCTCCAAATCATGGACGGGATAGTTAATCTCATGAATCTTCAACTGACGTGAAGCATAAGCAATAACTTTCCCTCTTTGCATGAGAACACACCCAAGACCAACATATGAAGCATCGGAATAGACCACAAGATCATCGGGTCCATCCGGTAAAGTTAACACCGGTGCTTGAGTTAGTCTTGTCTTCAACTCCTGAAACGCCTTTTCTTGTTCGTCACCCCATACAAACTTAGTATCCTTCTTTGTAAGCTTTGTCAAAGATGAAGCAATTTTGGCAAAGTCTTGAATAAACCTCCTGTAATAACCGGCTAAACCAAGAAAATTTCTAACCTCAGTTGGAGTCTTGGGTGGACTCCATTTCATAACCGCCTGAATTTTGGAAGGATCGACATGTATACCATTAGCATTCACCACATGCCCCAAGAATTGGACTTCACGTAACCAAAAGTCACATTTTGAAAATTTGGCATACAATTTCTCCTTACGAAGCGTTTCAAGAACTTCACGCAAATGGCATGCGTGATCAGCTTCGTTCTTGGAATAGATAAGTATGTCATCAATAAACACAATGACTGACCTATCTAACATTGGACGACACACCCGATTCATCAAGTCCATGAACGCCGCCGGTGCGTTAGTTAACCCAAAGGACATCACAAGAAACTCATAATGCCCATACCTCGTACGAAAAGCCGTCTTTGGAATGTCTTCCTCTCTAACCTTCAACTGATGGTATCCCGATCGAAGGTCGATCTTAGAAAACCATGAAGCACCTTGTAATTGGTCAAAGAGGTCATCAATCCTAGGTAATGGATACCTATTCTTCACCGTGACCTTGTTCAACTCCCGATAATCTATACACATTCTGAAGCTCCCATCTTTCTTCTTGACAAATAATACCGGTGCACCCCAAGGTGAGATGCTCGGACGAATAAAACCCATGTCAAGAAGTTCTTGCAACTGATTCATCATCTCTTGCAATTCAGATGGCGCCAAACGATATGGAGCCTTAGCAATAGGTTTAGCCCCTGGCACCAAGTCAATTCGGAACTCCACATCCCTTTCGGGAGGTAATCCCGGTAGTTCATCCGGAAAAACATCCGAAAAATCACGAACTATAGGAATGTCTTCTATCAACTTCACTCCTTTCTCCGAATCCACCACATAAGCAAGAAACGATCGTCCACCATTGTTCAAATATTTCATAGCTTCGATTAAAGAACATAAGATCATGCCACCACGTTTCTCCCCACGAATACACACCTCATGTCCACTAGGAGACATCAATTGAATAATCTTATGTTTGCACACAATGTTGGCCCCGTGAGCCGAAAGCCAATCCATCCCAACCACCGCATCGAACTCCCCCAATACCATAGGTATCAAATCAATATCAAAATCCTCCCCATCGATTGTTAATTTACATTTTCGATAAATATCACAAACTAGAAAGCATTTAGAATCCGCTATTTCTATTTCTAGGGGCACCGACAATTTCTCAACAACAAAAGACGAATGGTGTATAAAATTCGTAGACACAAATGATCTACTAGCCCCCGAATCAAATAAAATGTAAGCAGGCAAGGTATTGATGAAGAAAGTACCTGTCACCACATCAGGTGTGACTTTGGCTTCCTCCGCAGTGATTTGAAAGGCCCTACCCTTGGGTTTGGGTACCTCCACCTTCTTCCCACTTCCTTGCCCCTTAAAAGATCGATTTTCTCCTCCACCAAATCCAGCCCCCTTAAGTTCCGGACATTCACTCCGAATATGCCCCGGTTTGTAGCAATTATAACATAAATTCAACGGGCTCGAGCATTGATTAGCAAGATGACCTTGCTTCCCACACTTATAGCAAGATAAGGGTCGTACCGAACAATCACCCATGTGGTCTTTCCCACATTTAGTACAATGCTTAACTCCCTTACTTGAGTGGAACTTTGTAGGTGAGTTAGAGAACTTCCCCTTTTTAGACGACCCCATCTCCTTCTCCACCTTCCGCTTTTCACCGCGGTCTTCCTGTCGCTTTAACTCCAACTCGCGCTCCCGAGCACAATCAATAAGTTCCGCCAATGTCTCACACTTTGATGGTGTAAGAAATTCGCGATACTTGGCATTCAACATACTGTGGTATCGATTGATCCACATCCGCTCCGTTTGTAACAAATCAGGACAAAATCTAGCTTTGTCATAGAAGATGGCGGTAATCGTATCAATACTTTCCTCCTTATGTCTCATATGAAGGAATTCTTCAGTGATTCTGTCAATCGCCGCCTGCGGACAGAACCGTTTAAGGAACAACTCCTTAAAATCCTCCCATTTCAGATTTTTAATGCCATCCCTACCCTTCTCCTTTCGAAGAAGCTCCCACCAATCCTTTGCTCTTTCGCGCAACTGATTCCCCGCAAAGATCACCTCATCTTCCGGGTCACAATGGCTCGTCTCAAACGTGCCCTCCATGTCTGTTATCCACCGTTGACTCTGTAATGGGTCAACTTCACCCTTGAATTCGCTTGGCTTGCAAGCTACAAACTCCTTATAAGTTACTTTCTTTGGAGTTCGTTCCCCATCTCGCCCCCCTCTGAGATTTGCAAACTCCTGTTGAATAAATTCCCTCATGGAGGCTTGCAGACCCTCCATATGGTGAGGAATCGAAGCTTCCAATGCTTTTGCTACCTCTTCTCTCACCATAGTTTGCAATTCAGTGAAATTAGTTTCATGACCTCCACCATCATTAATGTTATCACCACCAGCCATTCTACGGCTGAAACAAGTTATGCGATACATTAGTTTTGCTATATAGTTCATACAACTAAACACGCCATGAAATATGAACTTAAAAGCATCACAACATCAATCTCTTAACACCTTACCTAATATTCATAACCATATTATGAATTGGTTCCATCAAGGTCATATCTATGTCAAGAATATAATCTTATGTTGGCCAGACATAACACTATACACTTCACATATCCAATTCCTTAACTTCACCTCCCCATAACATGACTAAGACATTCGGTTCAACAAGCAAATTCACACCAAACACCAATAAACATATATAACTAAGGTAAACAATACACAAACTTGTTACCTTATACCCCCGGCTTCGTGATCGGATCTCGGATCAAACAACATTCCCCATATCAAGAGCACAACGATTTGAGTTCAAGTGTTCGCAACGCACTTGAATCCCTCAAACCAATGGCTCTGATACCAACTTGTAAGCCCCAAACCCACCAACACATGCCACGTGTGTTTAAACGACAAATGAAAATAGGTCCCAGATTTTTCAAACCGACAAATGTAATTAACACCATAAACACTCCATTTACATACGACTTTACAAAATAATTGATGTTAATTAAACATTCAATAACAAAAATTACATTTGAGTTATCACCAAAAACCTTTGTTTAACACCAACAAGGTAAAACCACAAAAAGTGTTTGATCCGAATCCCTGCGAGGCAAACCGATCACGACCCCGTTCACCCCTTCCGTTCACCTGAAACACCATAATTAAGTCACCATTAGTTCATTAGAACTAAGTAAGATCACCATGCCCGACCACACGAGCTTACATGACCCAAAAAGTCAATTTTGGTCAAATTTTACTCGGGGCGTATGGTTTAGGCGTATCTGGGGCGTATCACAGACAAAATCCAAATGTTGAGCTGAAGGAGGCGTATGATACGCCCCCCCCAGGCGTATCATACGCCGGGCATCACCTGCACATAAATTTTTGCTGTTTTAAGCCATCTCAACCCCTTTCGCTCAAATACGACCGTTCCAATACCCCCATAAACATTATATAACACCATATAATCATATTAAACACCTTAATTCACCAAATTATAACCATCATGGTCATAATATCAAACGATTTACTAACGGGTCGTTTGCACCCAAAACTCCTTTGAAATCTTATTCCACAAGATTTCTCAAGATAAGTAAACCACACCACTTGTGTTTTACAAACTTGATTACACCCAACAAGGAACATTCACACACCATGTGAATAATTCAATGTCATGATCACACCACTTGTGAATCAAAACACCAATTTGAGTTGACTTCAATTACAATTCACACACCTTGTGAGATAATTCAAATCCTTCAACACACATACAAATTAACACCAAATCAATCATGAACTAGTATTGAAACACCATGTTTACAATAATCAAGCAACATATATCACCTATTGCTTACTATTGTCTAACAACAAGTACTAGTTCACCTATTCCCCATAAAGTCAAATCTTCAACAACATTCATACATGTACACACCTTTACACATAATAAGTAGAAGATTTAGGTGACTTACCTTGTTCCAACGCGCTATCCTCTATAACCAATTCCTTCCCGTGTCGTTTGATTTCACCCACACCTTCACTATCAATTCCTATTATCACAACTAATAGGTTTAATATAAAGTTTGACCACAATTAGTCAACATACACCCCTTTCACCCCAATGTCAACATTTTCAATCTAATTTGTTTCCAATTGACCCCTAACCATATCAATTCACCATTATTGATGTTATAAACTCACATAATTCACATCACCATTGGTTTTAAACCAATTTTAAGTTAAATACCCTACTTGGCATTTCATCAAACACCTTGTATGCACAAGTTCATGTGCTAATGATCATTCATCATTAAAACACCTATGTAACTCCATTATTATGTTTAAAAATGATCAATCTCAACAATTTCACCACAAAATACAACAATATAGTGAATATCATTAAATCCCCACATTTAAACACTACTTTATACACCATGTTCATCAACTCCATGAAAACCCCAATTCCCCCATTTTCATGACATGTAGATCATGAAAGAAAACAATCAAAAGTTGTTCCTATATGATTATCAACATCATTAACAACATTTGACACTCTCAAAACACCAAATTTGAGAGTTTTACCCATCAAACCCACACCCCCCATGATGACCCACGAAAATCCCATCAAAAACACCCAAAAATCTTACCTAGATGTTGTTTGATGCAAGGAGAACTCCAATTTCAACTTGCATTCAAGATCAAACCATGAACCAAGCACCAATTTGATCAATCTTGTGTTTTTGTGTTTTCTCTTCCTTTGCTCCTCTCTTGAACGACACACACATAAAAGAATAAATGGGGATTTTGACCAAAGTCAAGATCTTATCCCTCTTTCATGCCAATTTTGCCTATTTGACAACTTTGGTCCCTCAACCTTTTAAATTAGCTAACTACTTAATCAACATAATCAAGTTAATTACTAGTTAACTCAAAGACCCCCAAATATTATTAAAACACCCACCGAAATAAAATACAAATAATTTTACGCCAATTATATTATATTTTAATATTTCCCAAAATGGGTCGTTACAGGATAATTTTCGGATATTTGGATATCCGAAATATATATTTTTTGAATTTTTTTTATTTTTTTATTGATTTCGGATATCCGAATCCGAAATTTTCGGATTCGGATATCAAAAATCACTATTCGAAATTTTTGAATATCCGAAGTTCGGATATCCGAAAATGAACACCCCTAGTATCCGTGGGATAACTTACTATTTATAGTAAGCTTCCTTTTTAGGAAAGTTTCTAAATCAAGCAAGTTATACAAGGAATCATTTTTCGTTTGTTCTAGCATGCATAATCAACCTATATGATCATGTTATCACATAGCACATAATCATACTTAATCATTTAAGCACGTTTCCCGTTTAAAATTACTATTTATAGCAAGTTGTAAAAATAATCATGTTTCACCAAGTCTAACAATCAAATTCATCAAACACCAACTTACTAGTTTACAATAGTCATTTAAGCATGCATGTTACAACTACACGTCGTTATTCACTCATTTACTAGAATAAAGTTACTATTTATAGTAACTTATGTTAGATCTTCAAATTTTAGCGATTCTACTGCATCCATAATTCATATTGCTACCATATTGATCCAATTAACCATGTTAATCCTACCAATGATATCATGTTCATCATTCTTTGAACATTCCTAAATTAAAAGTTATTATCTTTAGAAATAACGAGATAAATTACTTCCTACATCAATTCTAACTAGTTTAATCCCCAAAGATCATTGTTTTAACCATAAATCGTAGTTCTAAACACATGCATGTTGTCACTTCATCATTTATTAACATTTTGTAACAATAAAGTTTCTAAAAATGGCAATATTCCTACATACACATTTCATGACAAAGATAACCACAATGGACCTTGTAGATCATTCCCCAACATTATCAATAATCGTTCATAACATGTATTCATAATCAAAACCATCTAAATCCATCTAGATCATGCATGCATGTGACCACAAACACCCATTTCATCACAATCACCACAAATACTTCACAAATCTCATTAACATTATCATGGATTGTTCCTATATCATCAAATCAATCAATAAACCTTGAAGTTACGGATTAAATAAGGTGAAATTTCGTGCATGTGGTGTGTGGGTGATTGCATGGGAGTGGATTGCCTTGCATGTAGGTTTTTATGTGTTGAAAGTGTGTGTTTTGATGTTGAGAATGTATGAATGCTTCAAATACTACCTCACCTAATTTTCTCTCATATTAAATAACTATATTCTCTCTATTATTAAATAAATTATTTCTCTTATTAAATAATTATAATACTAATAACTAATATATTATTTATCTTTTTATTAGAAAACAAACTTATTTTTTTATAAAATACGAAATTTTCTAAAATCAAAATTTTTAAAATAAGAAAAATATTTTATTTTCAAAAAAAAAATTATGTAATAAAAGTTATCTTAAAAGATGATTTTTTAAAAAAAATAAAATATACTGTAAACCTAAGTTTTCAAACAATGATATTTTTATAAACAAATGAAGTTTCTTTAATTGATTTAAAAACATAAGTAATAAAAGTAGTAGAGAAAGTTACACTTTTAGTCCTTTATGTTTAGCATTATTTTTAAATTGCATCGTTTAACTTTAATAATTACAAAATTAAATTATATATATTGATTTATAAAAGTTAGTTTTTAACATAACACAAATTGAAGTTTTTAACGTCAGTTATTTAAAACATATCAATTGTTACATATCAAAAGGTTATATGTCATTTGTATAGAGATTAAAGTTTTAATTATTTTTTTATTACTTAAAATATTTATTAATACATAAATTAATCATTTATATAAAAATATCGTTTTATAATTACTAAATTTTCATTACTAACTATTTAGTATTTTATATTAAATACGTGTAATAAACGGGTTAATAACCTAGTATGTTATATATATATATATATATATACACACAATTAAATGGAGAGAGTAATACTTGATACAACTTAAAATAGGACACAAAATAAGTAAAGTTTGAGTTGTTAGATATAACATGTTAATTACTTGAACATGACACACTTAATATAAGTGTTTTTTTTAACCCATATGAGTTTAATACGAAGACACTTTTTTTTTAACAGCCATACTATCCTACTTCTAAATTATACCCAATATTTCCTCTTGTTAGGATTTGAATCTAATACCTCCTTTCTAAAAGGTAATGCTTCTATCAAATACGCTAGTGCCACATTGGCACTACTGTACCATACTACACCAAGCATATGTTACGCCAGTTAAAAGTTTTTACGGCCTTCACGGATTGTAAATGATTATAAGTTCATTTCATACGGGACCAGACCAGAATAGGGTTATATACATTCTCATTGTGAGAAGGGGTCATTTGAGCGTATCTAAATAGATACTATGTTTACATATGGATCCCTACGTCGTTACATTCCATTTAGGATTAGGAATAGGCGTAATCGGACCTGTTTTTTACATATCTCTCGTTATTTGGGACCCTATTCACCTCTTTGGGCTTCTATTGAATCGAGAAATAGGTTTGATTGTCCATCTTTTTGATAGATTGGATATCTATATAAGGCTTTCTCCGGATAATTCAAATCGAAGCAATTGGATGTCCAATTCGGGCCTATATGACATGACCGATCTGTAACACCCCGACCGATGGCGGAAACATCGGGGTGACACGAAGTGTAGATTGTTCATAGCTTAGGGTATAAAGATGTAAATAATAATAACTAATCATTCAATAAAATTAAATCCATCATTCATTACAAAGTCAAATAAATAAATTCAACCCTAGCTATTACAACGTTTCAAATTCAAATTCATAATTCAAAGACATAAAATAAATAATTAAAGCTAAATCCAAGCTCAATAATGCTAGTTTCCATTTCCACCTGAAACATGTTAAAATCAAGTGTCAACTCAAAGAGTTGGTGAGTTTCATAGGTTTTGACACTCAAACCAAAAAGGTTTAATGAAAATGATATAGATAATGATATATGTGAACTCTAAGCATAATGATCATAGTCAAAATGAACTAGCAAGTAAAGCAGATCAACAAATGATAACAAATGATGATTGACCTATGATTAGCATTACAAAAATGCTCAAGTAGTAAACTATCACCGCGGGCCTCCCCCGAAGGGTAAATCAAACAACGGTGGGATGGTCGGTCCAATAGATCTATCATAGTCACTAAAATGAATGTGATCAATGCATATGCTTAGCTAAAGTTCACTAACTATAAGTCCATTAGCTAAGTTCACAAGTAAATGAAATAAATAAGTTGCATGTTTCACCCCTAAAACAAAAATAGTAAAAGAGGGGCTATGAAGACTCACCTTAATGTGTGAGCTAGCCTTTGCAATGTCTTGTCAAATATAGTTCAAATATGTCCAACACAAATTCAAGGTTCACCTAAATAGTTCAATAGGCATATGTTTAACAAAACTATGTCATTCTATGGATCTAAGTTCTAAAAGGATCAACGGGTTGAATTTATTTTGAATAAACACAATTTGGTTTATTATGATTTAAATGAAAATGATAAAATATCTAAATTACAAATGTTGACTTTAAAATATTTATTTAAAATTTTAAATATTGATTTAAAACAATTTATTTTTGATAATTCTTGTATAAACATATTTAAGTATTATGTTTATAACATTTATTGTAAATAAATAAGAATAGGTTTTATAAGTAGAAATAAATAATTAAATAAATAAATGAGATAAAGAGTTGTTAGTAAATAAATGAATAAATAAATAACTAAATAAATGAGATAAAATAGTTTTAGATAAATAAATAAGTAATAAATAATTAACTAAATAAATGAGATAACGAATTGAAATTTAAATAAATAAATAACTAAATAAATGAGATAAATAGTTTTAGGTAAATAAATAAGTAAATAAATAATTAACTAAATAAATGAGATAACGTGTTGTAATTAAATAAATAAATAAATAAATGAGATAAATAGTTTTAGATAAATAAATAAATAAATAAATAATTCAATAAATATATAAATGAATAAATAAATTAATAGATAAATGATCTAAGAAGTTATAAGTTTATAAAATTGTTTATTTATGTAAATAATTAAAATAAGTAATTACATATTAATTTATTTTAAATAAGTTGAATAAATAAATAAGTAAATAAATAATTGATAATAAAAGTTATAATTAAAATTTAAGTATATAACATTTTATTATTTATTTCAGATTAATATTTTATTTATAAAAATATTTTCTGAATAATTAAAGTATTTAAAATAGGTTTAATATTAAAAAAAATGACAAAATCCGGTTTTAACCCGGTTAGAGGGGGTTCGAACCCGTGACCATCACCCCCGAACACCATGCATTAACCAGTTGGACTAGACCTTAGTCTGCGAAATAATCGGTTTCTGATTACTTTTAACATGGAACTGATTTCAATCCCCAAATCAAAACTATAACCGAACGAGCCCTAATCCTTTTCACCTTCGAATTCGTTCAACTATAGGTTCCGATTGAAATCAGAATGATGGGGCGATTGTTCTAGATCGAAAAAGGATTAGAATGATGTACAGATTACTAACCTTTAAGCGAGTCTAGACCTAGTTCGAGTTGATGACAGGTTCGACGAGAGCCGAGGGTTGTATGGTCTTGAATCGATGTTTCTTCAACTTGTGTGTTGATCTTTTAGGCACAGATAGTCTCGTGAGATTGAGAGGATTGTGTGGGTGGATTTAATTCGGCTTTTATACCCATTTGGTTAAGTTTTGAATTGCCGATCGTTTTTCATATTTTTGGAATTAAATCACGACATTTACACTAATTAATCGTTCGAATCAACGATTTGAAAAGTTTACGCGTCTCGAATAGTTTCTAAATTTAAAAGGATGAGCTGTAATCGCGTTGTATTGAGTGGGATTTGAAAACGGGTTAACGAAATGGATAATGGGTTGTGGGCGTGATCCGGATGAAATATGGGTGAGGAAGAAAGTGGTTCTTTGGGGTATTGGCAATCTTAGTCCCCCACTTTTTCCCCCTTAATTTCAGTTTCAGCTTTTGACACTTTCTACCCCTAAACTTTTATCAATCATGGTTTTAAATTGTTTAAACCTTTTATTTACTTAAATTTGATTATCTTTTCATAAAAACATTATTTTAGTGTTTCACTATAAAATTTTAAAACATATTAATTTTTATTATTTATTTAATTATGAAATAAAGTTTATAAAAATTTATAAGTAAAAATTTATTTGTTTATTTTATAAAATTGTAAATAATTTCTAAACTTTATAATAAAATTAATTATATTGTTTTTGCTTGAATTGCATAATTACAATCAATAATAATAATAAAATTCTCATTGACGTCATAAACGCTTTATTAAATTTAAATGATTATTACAAATTTCGTAAACGTTACACGATCAATAGAAATACTCCAACACTCCACTATTCCATACATCACACTAGATAGATGTCATATTCATGGAATACGATTCACTTTCAAGATGCCTTGGTGGTGAAATGGTAGACACGCGAGACTCAAAATCTCGTGCTAAAGAGCGTGGAGGTTCGAGTCCTCTTCAATTTACTCCATGTATTACTTGACGTAAAACATATAGTGGATTTGTTTCTGTCTTTTGTTGAATCTTTTTCACGGCTCGATGGATAATTTGATAAGCCAGTGATTTTTTTCCGTGTTTCAGAATACGGTTAACCAACATGTTAACTAATCGATTACGATAAATTGGATTGGATTTTGCAGTTTTTTCTTCTGCAGTTTCTCGACGTGACATGAGCGTGAAAGGGGTTCAAGAATCAGTTTTCTTTTTATAAGGGCTAAAATCACTTATTTTGGCTTTTTTACCCCATATTGTAGGGTGGATTTCGAAAGATACGAAAGATCTCCCTCCAAGCCATACACACGACTTTCATCGAATACGGCTTTCGGCAGAATTCTATATGTATCTATGAGATCGAGTATGGAATTCTGTTTACTCATGAAACGCTAAAATCGAGTGGCATATTGTACGCTGGGTAGCCCATTTTCATGTGATTTTTTAGTATTTTATGGAAATAAAATGGAGACTTCAACTTTGATTTGAGATAAAAAAATCGTGAACGCCACCATTAGGCGCCCCTCACCGACCAGTTTCATGGCCAACATGAGGGAGGTAAATCGCGTGACCCAGGGAAAATTGGTTGGTGCTGGTCTTTGAACCTTAGACTTCATTATGGATTCTCACCCCTACCACTAGGTCACCATCGCGGGGACTTGATTCGAGATAAGGGAGAACTAAAAAGCGTTTTTGGAACATTACATTCATAGAATTTATACTTTCCATTTGATTATAGCTCAATGTCAAATCTTATCACTTCATAGTAACAACTTGATTAAGGGTCAAATCAAAGTGTAAGATAATAATTTTTTTCTATTTTGTTCAGGTTGGACTGGGTCGAATCGGGTTGGGTCATGTTACGAAAAGACAATTAAACGAAACTTAATATATAAAATCATAATAAAAATACAATACATTTAAAATTGTTAACGGAATTTTATTTTTTTTAGAAATCTATTCATAACAGCCTCTATAGAGACCATGCTAAGTAACTCTTTTTCCAAAAACAACAAGTAAACTATCACTTAAATTCTCATCAGAAGTTTGATTATGCAAATTTTAAGGGAGCGCGCGATTGTAAAATATTAAGATGGTCGGTCAAAATTTTAACATATATATACCGATGGAAAAAAATTTTTCAAAGAGGGCGACTGCCGCAATGCTCAACATGGGTACGCCCTGTTTGCATTATCATTTGGCATGTTAATTTAAAGACTAAGTTATGTTTAGAAATCCAGTTATAATTATCCTATCATCTAAATGTGTTGCAGATGTTTACATAGTTTAAGATTTGTTATGAGTTGTAATGAAATGTTTTAGGTTACACAATGATCATGCTCTCTCTATATAAACCTTTGAATCTACTAAAAATGAACCATTGTTCTATATTATATTATGTATTTGAGGTAACATGCAATTGCTATGAATTATGTCTATATAATTTACAATCTTAACAAAAATATTAACATGTTTGTAACTAAAACTTGAAAATCGTAAGTGATATATTATTTATTTTACACAAGTAAAAAAATTAATTTACCTAGTTTATGCATTTTATAATCAATCAACAATGAAATCCATTTTACTTTAATGTCTTCACGTCAATTTAAGTTAAAAACCAACTACTAAAGTTTCATGGTTTGTACCATTTTTATCCTAGATAGTCTTCGACGTTAAGAAACACATAATTTTTTATTTTATTTTTATCAACGCTTCAATGATTAAAATTTAACGACCTAAGTTTGTCATTTGAAAATTAAAAGGAAGAAACAAAAATAAATAAAAATACATCAATTACAAGAAATGTTCATTTAACCTAAAGTTATTAATTATTTAAATTGTTCTTAAGTTACAAACATGCTTAAAAAAATCTAGCAACTTATTGTTTTGTACTGTTTTATATAGAAAGAAACAAAAATATCATTTCTCTAATTTTATGAAGTGTCACATGTGAGTAATCTCCTTACTTCTTACTCTTTTAAAAGAAAAAATAGTTATTTTTTATATGATTATTTCTTTTTTATTTCTAATCTGTCTTATTTATAAAGGAAGACTTGATTGTTTATTATTTAGACTAGGTTAAATCCCATGTGTTACACGAGTTGAATAAATGAAATATTTTATACTTTATTAAAAAAAGTAGGTTTATAAAAAGCATGTGTTGTATTAGTTAAATAAACATGTATATTACACGAGTAGAATAAAATACTACATAATTTGTTAACATTTAAACTCGTTAAAATATATCATTAAAGAAATAAACTTTAATGTGATAATTTTAATTTTTTTTTAAGTCTGCTTTTAAAATATATTGTTTTTAATTGTGCATTAACGTAATTGATAAAAATAAACTCTATTAAAATATAAATTACCCTTTAAATTTATCATGTATGAACTTAAATTTCAATTAATAATAATACATATAAAAAATTAAGAATTAATACTTGGATTTTTTTAAATAATAAATTAATGTAATAGTTTATCAAATTTATTAGTTACTATTAATAAAAGAATGTTGATAAATAGCCCTAGATTTAGATTTAAGGCGTGAAAATAAATTTAGAGATGTTTTATTGCTTGACACGTGGCAAACAAAAACATTCATTTATTATATAAGATAAATTTTATTTAAAAAAATCATCGTTTAAGACAACTTGTTTTTTGGAAAATTTTAATTTCCTAAAAATAACGATTTTAAATATTTCTTATTTAGAAGAAAATGTTAATTTTTAGAAGAAGTACATATTTTATAAACTTTTTAATGTGCTTTTTTAATAAAAATTAAATTTTAATATATTTAAAACTATTTTTAATTCTTAATATGAAATAGATAAATAATATGATTAATATTATAATTATTTAATAGAAGAGATAATATAATTATTTATTGAGAAAGTGAATTAAATGAAATAATAATAAGATAACATGTGGTAATAGTATTCTAAAAACATGATTGGCAAAAATGATTTTTGTTTATTATAGTAGTAAGATTATATGTTATGTGACGTGAATACCTAGGTGATCCCTAGATGGGGGTGTCATGCCCCGATCATGCCCATTGGTTTCTTACAAGATTTCCCACTCTCAAACAGAGGTGCGCAAATCGGGTTTTTTTGGAACCGGTTTAGGTTCCGGTCAACAAATTCAATACCCGGTTCCGGGTTTTGATCGGTTCCGGTTCGAGTTTTGACCGGTTACATGTGGAACCAGTTCCGGTTTTTCCGGTTTCGGTTCCGGGTCCGGTTTTTTTGCCCACTTCTCCTCCCAAAGTTAGATGCCGGGTACAAAATGCTTTCATGACCCCTGTTACGGGAGGAACAAAGTGAAGGAATGCAACGGTTGGTGACATATGTGTGCGGGGAGTAATGGTTACAATACAGTGAGAAGTGAATGATATATAGTCATGACATGAAAATTTGAAGTTTAGGTGATAAGAAATATGTTCAAACTTTTAGATGGTTGACTTGTTTAGCCAGCCGTTTGTTACACGCACACAACTACACAACTGACTTCAACACGCAAAGCCTCATAATTAACCGACTTCACTTCCTCCACTTGTCACTCAACTTGCCTCACACTCTTCTCGCAACTTCCTCAAACCCCCCCCCCCCCCCCCCCCCCCCCCCAATATCATATATAATCATATAGACACACACCCCCTCTTCATCCCATTCACCACCAGTCATTCTGCAACTTCACACACCTTTAATGGCGTTTGAAACTTTGAATTCGCCAACCAAACCACCCGCGCCTTTGTTCTGTCAAGATTCGTTCAATCGTCTCTGCTATTTGGAGTCATGGACCAAAGGAAAACGCTCTAAACGGCCACGGATCGATCACCCCCCAACCGAAGAACAATACCTCGCTCTCTGTCTCATGCTTCTCGCTCGCGGTGGTGCCCCCGCTTCGGATTCCGCTGCACAGCCATCTCACCCGGCCGGTTCCGGCTTGCCTGTTGATTTGAAGCTTGTCTACAAGTGCAGCGTGTGTGACAAGGCTTTTGGATCATACCAGGCTCTTGGTGGTCACAAAGCTAGCCACAAAAGGAATAACACCGGTGGTGATGACGTGGAACAATCGTCAATGACTTTTTCCACCAGCAATAATGGGAAAAGTCATGAGTGCTCCATCTGCCACCGGTGTTTTCCTACCGGACAGGCGTTGGGAGGACATAAAAGATGTCACTATGAAGGTACGGTTGGTGGAGGTCATGCCAACACAGGCGTTACCTCCTCTGATCATATCTTACGTGGCTTTGACTTAAATCTCCCGGCCTTCCCGGAAAACAATTTTTCCGGGTTTGCTGTCGATGAGGTGGAGAGTTCTCACTCGGCTAAACAATCCCGGCCGTTGGTTACGGCTAAGCTCCAGATCAGTGTAGATCATTAGATTACAATACATGTTAAGATTCATCAATTTTGTTAATTAGAAAATTGAGTGGAGTTGTTGAATTGTTTGTATGATAATGTGAGTTGTCGAGTTGACGTTGATTTTATTTTTGATTGTATTAAATGGATTTGTTGTAGGTATTAATATTTGATTTTGAGTTTTGCTCCACACGCATAAATTGAATTGACCTTTTTAGTCTTAACTAAGTTAAGAACCCATTTATTAAATATGTTAAATAAATTTAATATGTTATAAACAACATTTTTTTATAAATATATATATATATATATATATATATAATAACATTAATTGTTGATAAAATAATAGATAATAAATATTTAAAAATAATAAATTACAAATAATAAAAATTTAAGAATTATTAAATTATATTTTAAGATATTATATAATTGAAATTTACTTGTAATTTATTAATTTCCAATAATTTTTATCTTAAGATATATATTTGATATTCAATTGCATAACTTAATAAAATCACTAATATTTAATATTTAATTTAATATCAAAGACAAGTACTATTTGATAAGAGAGATAAATGGTAAAAAAATTTCTTAAGTTTACAAGAAGATGACAAGTGTTTAAAATATCTATTCTTATTATACAAGGATGTAATTCAAGAAAAAATAAATATTGAAAAAAAAAGAGTTACTAATGAAATGTGAATAGTTCATGGGTTTGAGTCTCATTTAATGCATTCATGTGAGTCAGAAGTTTTACCACAATGGTTTTTCGAATGGTAAGTTTTCTTTGGAATGGTGGGCGAAACTGGTAACCAACGTTGTCTGTGTTTCGCGGGCGTGAGTGACTTTTTGCCTTTAAGTTTACCCGAATGACCGAACTTATAATGTATTCATTGACCATTAAAAAAGATTAAACCGTAGATTAATTACAATTTGTTGGGTATATATGTATTTTTGAGTAATATGGATTTTATTTTTATTTTTTTTATCTTTCTAAAATACATATATACCCAACAAATTGCTTCAACAAAGGTTATCATGACCTGTCAAAACCTTAGTTTAGTTACTTCTAACGTGGCAAAATTGGTGGCGACGTGGCACACATCTCAATTATATATAGCATCAAAAATTGGACACTTCATAAATCGAAGACGTGACATACGTCCGGACAAATACGCTCACATACATGTATAAATATAAACATAAATTTACAGTTAAACAAAAGACAAAATAAACGATGAGACAGTTATAATGGGCCCGAAATAATAGGCGACCCTTATTTTCACAAAACAGGTATTAGGGACCTATCAAGACTTATAAAAGAGAAGAAAAGGGAGAAAAAACCTCCCTCATTCTTATCCAAGCCAAAAAAACACACAAACATACACCAAAAAAACTTGAAAACCCTAATTCATTGTTCCTGTAAATGAGAAAGTACATTGACATTGCTGAGCTCAATTCAGGATGATGACATAAAGATCAATTTATCAGTATATCTGAAGTAGAAATTCCGGTTAATACATCTTGAACTCGTGACTGTTTGGTTTAAATGTCTTCCTAGTAAAAATATGTGTTGGGTAAATCCGAATATTCCTTCAAGTTTGAACTTGGAGAAAAAATGTTTAATATCGAGTCGGTGATTTGTCCATTGGTCAAAGATGCATCGAAGTCCGTCTCGCATGTTTTTGGGGAGTGTAATACGGTGGCTAGAGTTTAGGCTATGGTGGGTGTGTGACGGACCGACGGTATTCAAATATTTTGAGCATCTTATGAAACTAAAATAGGCCCTTAAAATGACTACTTTACCTACTAAAAAAATTTCATAAATTAATTATAAGTCCGGTAAAATAGACGGGTTAAGTCAGGTTGAGTAATGAGTCAGAACAAGTTGAGGTCATCATGAGTGCGGCCATGCTGGTCAGAAAGGGTTTTAAGCACATTAGTTTGGATCTAAATAGATTGTTTTAAAAAGCAAATTTGGTTTAAATCAAAATGTGTTATATTAAAAAAATAGTTTATTAGGATAATTTTTAATGATTTTCTTATCTAATATGTTACTAATCGTTGTAAACATTTGAATCTATTGCATTCACATAGCTTTTAAATTACCCATCTTGACTCGTATTTCGTTAAAGTGCTCCATCTCAACTCATTGTACGTTATAATATTACTCATTTCAACTTATTATACAACAATTTTTTATTCAAACCAACTCATTTTTTTTGTTTGGGTGAAAATTGTCACCTCTAATAGATTATAAGTAAGATAAATAAGTCAATAACAAAACAAAACAAAATTATTTTTTTACCAAGAAAAATGATAGTCTGTTTATATATTATATATACGAACATGATCATAGAAAAATAAAGTTTTGTTTAAAAATAATTTTGTATTTAAAAGATATATATAAAAAATTCAAAATTTTTGAGTGGCTAAAAAATTTGTAAATTTTTTTTGCCCGTAAGTCTCTTGTTTTATAATATGGTAAATTTAAAAAAAAACAATATTAGTAGGGTAAATATGTGTTATTATGTTCAATCAGAATTTATAGGGCGTTTGTATTTGTTAGTCAATAAATTCATAAACACTCTCTCTTCTGTTAGGTTTGATCATATGAATGTTTACTTATTTAAATTAATAATTTTTACTATTCTTTTTTCTCGAATTGAAAATTTCATAAAACAGGAAAAAAATTGGTAATATTTAATTTCTTTTAACGGCAGAGGATATTCACGTATGTTACCGTTAACCGGTTGATGTAACCAAGGTCAATTCCTTGACCATCGTAAGACCGTACCTCCCCGATTAACGGGAACTGAATAAATTTATAAACAATCTCCTCTGTTTAGATTTGAACACACGAATATTTAACCGTACCCTTCATGTCAGATGGAACCAGATAAATTAATAAACTTTTTCTCATTTTTAGGTTTGAACACATGAATGTTTAATTATTTAAATTAATAATTCTTACTATTCTTTTTTCCCGAATTGAAAATTTCATGAAACTTAATGTAGACAAATGGAAGATGGTTGGTTGTAAGCGTGTTACACGTCGATCCCTTAAAACTAGTGGTTGCTTAATTGTAAATCAATTTTAGTGTTTTACACCTTAAAATGTTAGTGGTTGGATCCTTATATAACCTGACAAAATAAATTTTTAGTTGAAAAGCAATTTAATTCTCTCTTAATATTAAGAATTAAATGTTAACACAATAACACATGAGAAGAAACACTTTTATATAAACATTTGAATATCATTAGACTATAGGGGTGTTTATCGGTTCGGTTAACGGTTTGTTCGGTTTATTCGATTCGGTTTTCAAAAAAATTTCCCCCTAACCGTTAACCGAACCGAACCGAATTCGGGATATGGTTATCCGAACCGAATTAAATTCGGTTCGGTTTCGGTTATAACCGAACAAGCCGAATAAACCGATTAAAAACAAAATAAACCGGTTAAAAACCGAATAAATCGAACCGAATAAACCAAATTCAACCGAATAAACCGAATTCAACCATATATTATTAATAAAAATAATAAATTTAATTACGCATTCGGTTTAATCGGTTAACCGAACAAACCGAATTCAAAAAATATCTAAAACCATTAACCGAACTGAAAACCGAATTCAGAATTCGGTTCGGTTTTTTTCGGTTACGGATACGGTTCGGTTATTGGTTTTAAATGGTTTTCGGTTTTTCTGAACACCCATAGTAGACTACACTTTTTTTTTCCTAAAAATATTATTAGGTGGATATTGTTTTAATAGGTTAACAAATTTCAGGTTAGCTTCCAAAGAACTAATGTCAATTGTATGGCTAGACATAGGAGCTACACTTATTACTTTGTTAGAACATGTATGATACTTTTCCTTTCTCACTTAAACAAATAAACAAACAAACGTGTTTAGTGAAGTTTTACTAGATAATAGGGTCTGAGGATGTAAGATAAAGACAATCCTTATTTCTATTCCTTTGAAATATAGAGTCTGCTTATAAAGAGACTCATGACTCATGAATGAGTGAATTTTCACAAAAGTTGAAGCATACACGTATCAGATTTGGATGCTCAAATAGTAAAAGAATAATATGGATAACTGGATAAGTATAACATATGTAAAAACTAAACGTGAGGAATGATAATATGACTTTAAGATAAAAGAAATGAATAAAAAATTGAGTGGTGACTCTAATGACTAAAAGTTATGCACTTATGCATTATGTCAATGCGCCTTTTACTAGCCACTGTCAACAGTCTTTATGAAATCTGAACATATATTTTTTTTAAATAAAAATATATATTAATTTTTTAGATTTCATAAAAAATGTTGAACATCTAAACATCTATAGATACGACTACCTCTCCAAACTGGTTTACCAACGTACGTTTCACCCATCAAACCAAACTCATCTTTAAACATTTCCCATGTTTCATTCATGCAAATGAAGCTTTTATCAACATGCATTAATTTAGGTCACGTTTCCATGTTTCCACGTTCATTGCCATATTTCAGTATCACAACTCACAAGTTAAGACTAATTCGCATATTTTTAAGAATGTGTACATTGTGTCAAAAAGAAGGGAAAAAAATGACAACTTAATTACTCCAAAGAGTTTGTTTGTATTTTGTCTTTTTTTAAATTATTGAAGACATAGTTCAAAATAGGAAAATATGTAATTTTCAATTGTGCTTTGTTATATGTAACATCAGTGCCGGAAACGTCACCAGAACAGTGATCTCTACAGTACATGAACAGTAAATCAGGTACATATTTCAGTTATCATTTGTAAATCATTATCATTTCATGTTATCATAACGCAAGTTCAAAATCATTTCAGAGAAACAAGTTCAGAACAATGGTTCTTGAGTCAGATAATTATCTGGCAACACAGAACCATCATGTGATTACTTGTTAGGATTTTATTATGTATAAACGTATGCGAGGCTTTACAGAACAAAACAACACGGATATCGTTATGTGAATGCTAAACTGACAGATTATTCGTATAGGTGACGATCGGTACGAATAAATCTGAAAGTTTAACGTTCTGAATGATGTCCAGTAATTAGAAAACAATATTGAAAAGTATAGTTATCGTCGTGTTTGATCGGGTGACGATTCGAACAAATACGCGCGATGACCGCGCGATTCGATTTAAACGTTAAATGAATATTTTGTAATTTAAATAATTAAAAGATATTTAGTTAATTTATTAGGAATCACAACCTAAAATAATTTTATAAATTCTATTTTAAAACCGAGTCGTTTCGTAGCGAAAATGACGAGAAACCGGCAATTCTACGCGAAACCACGCGAAACCGAACGAACCCGAACAAACCCGGGTATTTCCACCTCATTTAATGAGGCATTTATGGTGTCAACAACTACCACCAACCAGATTTTGTTTCCAATTTTCGTTCATCTCAAACCCTCCTCTCTCTCTCTCTCTAAAGTTTTCATCTTCTCTCTAAGATTTATTGTTGGATTCTCAACCATTTAGTGTGTTCTTGGTGTCAAAATCACCACCATCACTTGTAGATCATAGAAGTACAAAGGATCTGCATTTTTATCCAGCCAAATCGGGGTAAGATCATGGTTTTTGTTACGAATTAGGGTTTTGAAAACCCTAGATCGAACCCTTCCCTTGAACCGGTTCCAACCTCGAACAACTTAGGGAAAAACCACCACAATCGCTTAGGGAGTTGTAGTAAGCAAGTACCATTCGATTCTTGACCATTTGGGTGAGAATTAGGCTGCCATAGTGGGTGCGCTCGCAGACCCGAATGGGTTTACACCCAGCCTGTCGAATAGCACAAATGCCGAATAGGACCACCCCTTCGCCGAATGAGCTCTCATTCGACCAGCTAAGGTTCAGTCGCCCATGACTCATTCGATCGGCCTAGAGGTTCTTTCATTCGGACTATACTCATTCGCTGGTCTTCATTCGACCCAAGACCCATTCGATGGGACATGCACATTCGAGCCAGTAGCCATTCGACCATTTCTCTTTCGCCGAACCAGCACCATTCGATCTGCTCTCCTTCGGCACTTAGTCATTCGATCGACCTTGGTAGTGACTCATGACTCATTCGACCACGAGAGCTATTCGGCCAAAGGGATTCATTCGATCAACCACTTTAGGCTACCCCTCTATTCGGCTAGTGTTCCAGTCGCCAAGACTCACCCGGCCTAACCCCTTTCGGCCCAACACTCATTCGGTCCATTGACTAGGTCCAATCGCATATTAATTTAGCTAAGATCGGGTTGATAAATAAAGTGTCAAGATGATGAGTTGCATGGGATATGATCAAGTGTAGATGTGTGTGTGCATGGGAGCACTCACGTAATTTCCATGCATGGGTGAGATGATTGGTAATACAAATTCATTTTATAAGATAACGAATACATGTTTCTAATAATGAAAGTTTTACATGAAATCGTGCATCATCTAAACAAAGGTGGTCAAGCAATACTGTGGAGATCAAAACAATAATCTAAAGGTTATAAGGTTAATTTGATTATTAACATCTAATCTTTCGGGAAATTCTATAACGATATATGACTAACCTAGATGATTTATTTAAACCATCAAGGCTTAGTAAATCAAAGAATTAACAAGAAATCGTTTTTATGATCAAAGTCGAGTTATGGGCCCAAGGGTGGCCCAATGGGTTTAATATAAGCCATCATGTTTGATTATACTTTTCGTAAATTAATTATGCTTTTCATAAAAGAAATTAAATTTTAAACCTTATTAAAATAATTAAATGACTTTCCCAAATAAATGTTAAACTAAAATAAATTAAATTGAAAAGGGTTACTTTGAGTCTTTAAACGATTAATGTGGGAACAAGGGTATTAATGGGTAATAGGTCAACTTAGTTAGAGAAAATCTTAGAATCACTTAGTAATTTAGGACACATAGTTGCACACCGAGACCAAAACCCTAGTGACGTCTATTATATATACTTATCGTATGTGAATTCTTTTAAAACAATTCAGGAGCCGAAGATACTTAGGCTACAACAACGAGCGCGCATTTTGTGGTAATTCTATACAAAGCAACACAAGTGAGTTCATTGCCCCTTTACTACATTTTGTTTTAAAACGCGGGGCTGAGAAGCATGCGTAAACTGTTTTTATTTAAACTGTTTATTTAAATGCTTTCATTTATTATATGTTTTTACATATATATATGTTTATTGATACTCCTAGATTCCGGTCTAGGAAATTATTGAACAGATCAAGTTATCAAATAAATTTAAGTACTCTCATGAGTAATACCTTAAATTTAAATTCTAAATCAACCCTTAGTCCATCAAGTTCAAATTCAAGAATCTAAATTCGAAGTGAAATCTAATGAACAAAATCAATAGATCATATTCCAAGGAATCATAACTCAGTGTGTGATCTGAGATTCAAGAATCATAATCAAATCAATTACCATTGTAAATCATGGAAATTCCAAAGATCAAGATCAAGAGACTCAAGGAATCAGAAATCATAAATGTGTGTGAATCATTGTAATAATGAAATCATTATAATCTAATGAATTCATTAATACTCAAGTCAAGGTGGATGTCAGTTGTATATGGAATCAAGACCACGTGTAACACACATATAAAGTCCCTTCAGGTATAGAAGACTCTTGTAGTCAGGCTATACGGGCAACAACGTGAACAATCATTAATATCAATATCAAAGTCTAAGAGAATCAAGAGATCAAGAATCAAAGGATATCCTTAAAGTCCCCGCATGTACAGAAGACCTTTGGGTCAAGCTGTAAGGGCAAAACATTAAAGTCCCCGCATGTACAGAAGACCTTTGGGTCAGGCTGTATGGGCATCATTAAAATCCCGTCACGCCCACGTATACTCCTTGTGAGTTATGCCTGGTATGGGTCACGTGTGAGAGGTTACAACTTGGACAACCACCAATAACTAAGTCTAATTGATTGAGTAAAAACCATACCCAATCATCATGTCTTAGTTGTATTTAAATGTTTTATTTAATTATTTGATTAAATAGTTGACAATTTACTAATATCACTGATTTTGGGAAATCATGTATCTATGTTCAAAATCAAGAGAGTCAAAGGTAAATCAAGTTTTGGGAAATCATAATCTAAATCAGAGGTGTGTTAGGTAAAAATGTTTAATTATCATTAACATCAATGTCCTATGCGGATTAGTATGTGGTGGGATGTCGTCTGGGCGGGGTTGTAGCCTTGACCCAGGGGTATGCCCTATATATAAGCATACCGATTTGGATGATACAGGTGATGTTAATGAGGTTAGGGTCTTTACCGGAAGAGGTTTTCAAATCATTTTTATTTATTAACTATATGAACTCACCAACCATGTGTTGACTTGATTTTTGCATGACTTCTCAGGTGACGAACAGGTCAACTAAGGAGTTATTCCTTTTGGACTAGGACTTCAGATAGAAGGCTTAGCATTTTGGACCTGCATACTTTTGAAGACATCATTATACAAATTTATTTTGTATATCTTGTGTAAATACAAGGTAGAAATTTATGATGTTGATGGTAGATTTACATTGTTAAATTATAAACAATACTGATGTAATTTAACTTTGTAATTCTATTATATTTAGCATTTCTCATTTATATCATGTGCAATGTAAACAATCTGATCATCACGATTATCACTCATGATATCGCGCCCCGGGAACCTTCCGCCCGCCGGGACAACCGATCCTATCCCGCCGGCTCGGGGTGTGACATTATATATATATATATATATAGAGGAAGATTTATAAAAAAAAATCCTTAATTTAGAAAAAACCGAGAAAACTCATACTAACCAACAAATTTTTTTAAAAAAAAAATTCATAATTTTTTATTATAAGGTTAGAAATGTTATAATAAAAAAGAAATTATTGAAAAAATATGTAAATCACGAAGTTACGTATAAGTAACTCAAAAAGTTTCGTATCTAACTTATAAAGTTACATATATGTAATCATTATGTATAACATACAAGTTACATATATGTAATAACCTAAAATATATAATTTTTTTTAAACTTTTTTTCTTTTTTTACATTTATTATCTTATGATAAAAGGAAATAAAAAAGAAAACAATGAAAAAAAAGTTTAGGTGGTTATGATTGTGCTTCGTTTTCTTGGTTTTCTCCAAAATGAAGGTTTTTTAGGAACCCTCTCCTGTATATATATGAATTGTATCATATGAAAACCTGATCTTAGAGAAAAAACCTTAAACCCTATCTGGGCAGTTCGTTTGAATCTTAAAAACAAATATGTGGTCCACATTAAATGTGACACCCTAGTCACTTCCATGTCACATCCGGACATTTTACACCAATATTTAATCAATTACGTTAGGTCCAAGTAAAAACTTTTGTGTTTTAAACACCTGTAAACATACTATTTACTAACACTTGTTAAAACAAAATTGACGTATGTCTACATACTCCACAAAACATTTATTACACAAAAGTTACACAACTGTTTGGTTATTAAAGTTTAAAACCATCATACGAGCCTTCATGTTCGATTCCCGATCACCATCACCGCTCACCCGACTCCTTAGTACATGTAAACACCACATTTAAAATCACCATTAGCTCGTTAGAACTAAGTAAGATTACCTCACTATTCCACCCAGTGTATTTCATAATATCATATGGATACACTAATGAGGTTCCAAATAAAATTTGGCAACAACATACAACCACATATAAAACGATTTACTAACGGGTCGTTTTCACCCAAAACCTCAATAAATCTCCCATTCATGCACAATCATTATAATTTAACATAACACATATATGCGCACACAAAACTCCAGTTGTGCGTCATATATCCCAAAAGTCAAAATTAAACAATTTGACTCTTGAATTTTGAATGTTCACACTCTTGTAGGTCATCTTTTGTTCACACACCTTGTGAATCAGTTTCATTGGAATTGCAAGTATATGTTCACACACCTTATGAATCAAAGCATGCACATTACCAATTTAATGCCTACACAGATGTAGATCACCTTTTTGTTCAATTGGAATAGCAAGTCTTATGTTCACACACCTCGTGAATCAAAGCATGCACATTACCAATCCACCATTTGTTCACACCTTGTGAATCAATTACATTGGAATTGCAAGTCTTATGTTCACACACCTTGTGAATCAAAGCATGCACATTTCCAATCTGCCATTTGTTCACACACCTTGTGAATCAATTACATTGGAATTGCAAGTCTTATGTTCACACACCTTGTGAATCTTTCAACCACAATAACCACAATCATTTATATCAATTTCAAACAACTCAACAAATCATGTATATGTGCTAAATGCACAATTACTTGTAGTGTGGACTCACATAGTCCTTCAACTACAAGTTCATTCAAATAGGTAACTTACCTCGCTTTGGAGGGTTATCAACAATCTCCAATTCCTTTCCAGGCCTTCTAGAACTAGATTCACCTCCTTTTCCTATTATATATTCACATATAACAGGATTTAACAACATGAACACATAACTTGTTTTATTTATATATCTAATTCATTTGACCTGTTTTACTTTTCATATTCATTCAAAACCTCGTTGAGGCTTTTATCAAACAACCCATGTGTAGAAATTAATCTACACATGTTCTTAATCATATTCAACTTATCAAGACTGCATATTTTGAAATCAGTTGCTTGACTTCCTTTACCAACACCTA
Source organism: Mikania micrantha (assembly GCA_009363875.1). Classification (NCBI taxonomy): domain Eukaryota; kingdom Viridiplantae; phylum Streptophyta; class Magnoliopsida; order Asterales; family Asteraceae; genus Mikania; species Mikania micrantha. Next base: position 85,692,143 of record CM018697.1, read on the forward strand.
GTTGTAACTCACGCGTATACAACTAGTTTAAATATACCCCACACCCATTCATACTGATTCAAACTCATTTGAATCTCATTTATTAGTGTGTGGCATTTAGAAGTCAAGTTATCTCCTATAATTAGCATATCATGCTAAAATCATTAACTTTCAAATTTTAACATTTACAATTCGAGTTATCATTCCAAGGAATGATCCAAAGCCATCACAACCATGATTTAATCATCCCATTGGCTATCATACTCAATAATATGAGATTTATGACAACCGAACATTATAACGGATCAAAATCAAGATTTCACCGTTAAAACATCTAATTCTTCATTTCTAATCCTTCCTAATCATCATATAATGCTCAAAACTCAATTTAATCCATATACTATTAAAATCAGTGGGATAAAACGAATCGTTACCCTTCAAACGGATTTCTGGTTGAAATACGACGATCAGAACTTGCAGATACGATTCCTGGATCGATCCGGATAATCTAGTAGCTTCAAAATGAAGATCTGATGCTAAAATTTCGTCTGTGTGTGTGTTTATGGTTAAAGGGTTCGACAAACAAAGAAAATAAAATTTTCTTTGCAAATCCTTATAAGAATAGTAATATGCCAAACCGCCACACTTGTCGCGTACCGCGAAGAGGGGCTCATGAAGTCTTCGTGTACCGCGAAGCAATTCGGGATCCTTAGATATTTTGGATTCTTCGCGTACCGCGAAGAGGGGCTCATGAATCCTTCGCGTACCGCGAAGAGTTCCAAAACATAATATGTTTATAATTTTCTTCATTTCGCGATTCCGGACAATCCGTAACTCCGTTTCGCACACAGTTTTCGCCTACGTTCATCATTTCTCGCATATTTTCAATTTGTAACAATCACAATCAGGCTATTGATGATTATTTCAAACGTGTTCGATAATTGAAAACCGGTCGTTACAAATCTCCCCTCCTTACAAAGGTTTCGTCCTCAAAACTGCTTATACATCAAAAAGAAAGGGATAAAATTTCCTCATTTCATCTTCTGACTCCCACGTTGCGTCAGATCCCTTCTTGTTTTTCCATTGAACCTTCACCTGGTTCAAGGACTTGTTTATGAGTTGTTTGACTTTTCGATCTAAAATCGCAATTGGCTTTTCAATATAATTTAATTTATCATCAATTTCCAAATCTTCAATTGAAACATAAGCCGACTCATCCGCCAAACATTTTCTCAGATTTGACACGTGATAAGTATCATGTATAGCATTCAATTCCTCTGGTAGCTCAAGACGATAAGCAACATTACATATCCAAGCTATAATTCTGAATGGTCCAATAAAACGCGGGCTTAACTTCCCTCGTTTACGAAAACGAGTTACACCCTTCCAAGGGGAAACCTTTAACAACACAAAGTCTCCCACTTGAAATTCAATTGGTCGTCTTCATTTATCTGCATATGACTTTTGACGGTCTTGTGCCGCCTTCAAATGAGCTCGAATTTGATCAATTCGCTGATTTGTTACTTTCAGTATTTTTTATTTTCAAGCTCTCGTGGCCCAACTTCTTCCCAGCAAACGGGAGTACAGCACCGCCTTCCATATAACATTTCATATGGAGGCATTCCCAATCCAGAATGATAACTGTTGTTATACAAAAATTCCGCCAAAGGTAGATAGCCATCCCAACTACCTCCGAAATCAATGATACACGCTCGTAACATATCCTCCAGTGTCTGAATGGTCCGTTCACTCTGACCATTAGTTTGATGATGATACGCCGTGCTCAACAACAGTTTCGTGCCCAATTCCTCTTGAAAATTCTTCCAGAAATGAGAAGTGAATCGTGTGTCTCGATCAGACACAATCGTCACTGGTATCCCGTGACGCGATACTATTTCTTTCACATACACTTCAGCCATTTTCTCAGAAGAATACGATTCACGAATAGGAATAAAATGAGCCCTTTTAGTCACTCGATCTACGATGACCCAAATCGTATGATACCCTTTTCGGGTTTTTGGAAGTTTAGTAATTAGGTCCATTGTTATGTGCTCCCATTTCCACATAGGAATCTCCAAAGGCTGTAATTTGCCATAAGGCTTTTGATGTTCAACCTTTATGATGTGTTACTTTAACACATCAGTTTTCCTACATATTCGAGTCAGTTTTCGTTTGTTTTGTTTATATTTTGAGTCGATTCTAGTTCCTTTTTACATTTTAGTGTTTTTGTGCAGGAATGTGACCCGGAGGAGCGGAAATGAAGGCAAACGGGCGTCGGAATCAAGATCGGGTGAATAAACGAAGAAATCAATGGATTTAGACCTAGGCGCTACGCCTATCGTGGCCTCCTGAACCCAGGCGATGCGCGCGGAATCCTCAGCCGGCAAGCTTCCTTCTAACCCGCGTGTAACGCCTGACATTGTGCATCCACGTCAGGCGTTACGCCTGATAATGGTTTTGAGCCCTAAAACCCTAATTTCTTGCCCTCTATAAATGCATCGCATTCCAGCCGCTTTGAGGATCTTCTTCTGCGTATTTAGAACCCTAATCAAGCCTTGGAGCAGCTGGAGCTTAACCATGGAGTATTTGGCTTGATTAGGGCTTGTTAGAGTGAAGAAGGAGCTAGATCTTGAGTATTTCCCTTACTTTTCATGTTCTTAGTTTAAAGTTTTGATTTTTAATGTTTGTAGACCTTGTTCAGACTTGTTTAGCTACTGTAGTTATGATTTGTGGCTAGATCTATGGTTGTATCTAGGTTTGGGATGATAAAGTTGTGAACTTTGATGATTTTGGACTTGATTCATGCTTAATGATGATGAATGCTTTGTAATCAGTTGTAAAGCTTGAAACTTTGATGATTATTACAGATGTTGAATGATTATATTTGGTGTATGTTTGATCCACATGTGTTTAGGAATGTCTTTCCACACATAGATGCATGTTAGGCCTACTACTTTGTGTTTTAGGTTAGTTTATGGGTTGTTGATCACATTCCATAGGATTAGACTTCACTAAATATAGTTATTTGCATTTGTAACCTAACCTAGAAATCCGGGAGGTGATAGGTTAGATGGTTGGTCTCTTACACTTAGGAAATTTGAGTTAAACGACCCGGGAGGGCGTTGTCTTAGATCTACTTAGTGTTAGTGTCAATCCATGTTAAAGTTGTCAACTTTATGACTCTCTAGTATCTTAGGATGCAAAGAGGTGGAGAAATCCAGGAGGTGATCCACCAGTTAGAGTGCAAATGCATGTCGGGGAGTCCGGGAGGATACCCGATTGACTAGTATATTCATTACAGACTTAGGACTTCTATTGGAGTTGCCTGGTATCTGATCTGGGTCCCCTTTAGGTATTTTTAGGTCTGTTCATTAAGATCCTAGTTTTCATCTTTAGTAAATCAGTCCAGATCAGCATCTGTCACACTTTTGATTCCCTGCCTAGGTACACCTGTTTCCTCATCATATTCAGATTCCAGATTCAGTTTCAGTCTGAGTGTTGCTGTTCTTAGTATAGTTGTTAGCTTAGTTCACTATTCAGATTCAGTCTGATTAAGTTGTCAGTTGCACCAAAACCCCCCCCCCTTTTACCTTAGTTTAGTTTACAGTCTAGGTTTAGTTTGCTACACTAGTGTCCGTGGTTCGATATCCGGACTTCCGTCAGCTATACTGCCACCGACAGGTACACTTGCCTTAGGAGCGGTCTAGTTTAGGTTTTCCGATTATTACTAGGTGTTTAGGTTAAGTATAGGTCTAGGATTAGATTAGGTGTCTTTAGCTTAGGTTAATTAGATTAAATTTAGTCCTGTTTTTAGTATACTGACCGCTCGCATCACTTTACTTGCAAACAAGTTAAACATTTTTCAACATATTTAACAATATCTCGTTTCATACCTGGCCACCAGTAATTTACCCGAAGGTCTCGATACATTTTAGTAGCTCCCGGATGAATTGAGTATTTTGATTTATGAGCTTCCTTCATCAAATCAGTTTTCAAAGAACAAGTGGGAGGTATCCACACCCTACCCCATCTTGTCTTTAAACCGCGACTATCTTCATCCAGATTATGAGCTTGCCCCTTTATTCGATCTCGTTTCCAGTTTTCTTCTTTTAAAGCTTCAACTTGAGCTTCTTTAATTTGATCCACCAAATCAGAAGAAATCACAATCTTCATTGTTGTAACCCGAATGGGTTCATGTTCTTCCTTTCTACTCAAGGCATCCGCTACCACATTGGCTTTTCCTGGATGATAAAGGATTTCACAATCATAATCCTTGAGTAGTTCTATCCAACGTCTTTGCCTCATATTTAATTCCTTCTGTGTGAAGAAATATTTCAGGCTCTTGTGATCAGTGTAAATTGTACATTTCACACCATACAAGTAATGCCTCCAAATTTTTAAGGCAAACACTACCGCTGCCAATTCTAGATCATGAGTAGGATAGTTTACTTCATGAACTTTCAGTTGCCTCGACGCATAGGCAATCACCTTACCTCTTTGCATAAGGACACAACCAAGCCCAAGATAAGATGCATCAGAGTACACCACAAAATCATCAGGTCCATCAGGTAGAGTTAATACCGGTGCCTGAGTTAACTTGAACTTAAGTTCATTAAATGCTTTTTCTTGGTCATCACCCCAAACAAATTTCACATCCTTTCTTGTCAGTTTAGTCAAAGGAGATGCCATTTTTGCAAAATCCTGTATAAATCGCCGATAGTAACCGGCTAGACCAAGAAAACTTCTAATTTCAGTAGGAGTTCTAGGAGGACTCCATTTCATCACCGCTTGAACTTTCGAAGGATCAACAAGTATGCCATCAGTACCCACCACATGTCCCAAAAACTGGACCTCACGCAACCAAAATGCGCATTTAGAAAATTTGGCATATAGTTTCTCCTTCCGTAAAGTTTCAAGGACTTCACGTAAATGACAGGCGTGATCACCTTCATTTTTAGAGTAAATAAGAATGTCATCGATAAAGACAATGATAGATCGATCCAACATTGGGCGACACATCCGGTTCATCAAATCCATGAACGCAGTCGGTGCATTTGTCAACCCAAACGACATCACAAGAAATTCATAGTGACCGTAACGAGTACGGAAAGCCGTCTTGGGAATATCTTCCTCTTTAACCTTGAGTTGATGATAGCCCAAGCGAAGATCGATTTTAGAAAACCACGACGCTCCTTGCAACTGATTAAAAAGATCATCAATTCGAGGTAGAGGATATCGGTTTTTCACAGTCACTTTATTCAACTCTCTATAATCAATACACATTCTAAGGCTTCCGTCTTTCTTTTTAACAAAAAGAATTGGTGTACCCCATGGGGAGATACTCGGACGGATAAAGCCTTTATCCAAAAGATCTTGCAACTGTGTCATTAATTCTTTCATTTCAGACAGCGCCAACCGATATGGAGCTTTAGCTATGGGCTTAGCCGCAGGGATAAGATCAATTTTAAACTCAACATCTCTATCACAAGGAATTCCCAGTAAATCATCCGGAAATACATCAGGGAAATCCCTGACCACTGGAACATCATTAAGTTCCTTTATCTCCTTTTATATATCCAGAACATAAGCTAAGAATGACTGACCCCCATGGTTCATGTAATTCATAGCTTTAGCTAAAGAACACAATATGGTTCCACCTCGTTTCTCTCCCTGAATACATACTTCATAACCACCGGGAGATGTTAATTGAATAACCTTACGGTTACATACAATGTTAGCTCCATATTTAGACAACCAATCCATCCAATCACAACATCAAATTCTCCCAAGATCATTGGAATCAAATCAAACTCATAATCCTCACCATCAATGGTGAGTTTACATCTATGATAGATGTCGTACACTAAGAAACTCTTAGAATCAGCTATTTCTACCTCTAATGGATAAGGTAGCTTAGCTATCACAAACGAATCATGATTCACAAACTTTACAGATATAAAAAAGCGACTAGCTCCAGAATCAAATAATATATAATCAGGCAAGGAATTAATATGAAAAGTACCTGTCACCACGTCTGAAGTGACTTTGGCCTCTTCTGCTGTAATTTTGAAGGCTCTACCCTTTGGTGGGGGTATTTCAACCTTCTTGCCACTACCTTGGGCCTTAAAAGACCCACCACTAGTACCTCCATGACCTGCTCCCCTCAACTCCGGACACTCACTTCGTCGGTGTCCCGGTTTATAACAGTTGTAACACAGATTAAGTGCACTGGCACATTGTGAGGCAAGATGCCCCGGTTTGCCACATTTATAGCACACCACTGTCTGAAAATAACATTGCCCACTATGTTTCTTTCCACATTTTAACAATGTTTAGCTTCCTTTAAAGAACTAAACTTTTTGAGTGGGCCAACAAATTTCCCCTTTTTAGAGGACCCCACGCCCCCCTCTATTTTTCGTTTTTCCCCACGGTCTTCTTGTCTTTTTAACTCCAATTCACGCTCACGAGCGCAATCAATTAATTCATACAAGGTTTCAAATTTTGATGATATGAGGAACTCCCAGTACTTAGCATTCAACATACTATGGTACCTGTTAATCCACATTCGTTCAGTCCTAAGAAGATCAGGACAGAATTTGGCTTTATCAAAGAACACTGCAGTAATAGTGTCTATATCCTCCTCCTTGTACCTCATATGTAAAAATTCCTCAGTAATTCTATCAATAGCAGCCTGAGGACAGAATCGTTTAAGGAAAAACTCCTTAAATGCACCCCAAGTCAATTCCTTTATACCATCCCGACCCTTCTCCTTTCGGAGAAGTTCCCACCAATCCTTTTCTCGCTCTTTCAATTGGTTTCCAGCAAACATTACCTCGTCAGACGGATCATAATGACACATTTCAAACGTGCTTTCCATATCAGCTATCCACCTTTGGCTCAACAGTGGATCCACCTCACCCTTAAATTCAGTTGGCTTACAAGCCACAAACTCTTTATAAGTGACCTTTTTAGGAGGCTTTTCTCCACCTATTTCATCTTTAAGAGTTGCAAACTCTTCATGTATAAAATTTTTCAACGAAGCTTGTAATCCATCTAGACGAGTTGGTAAAGTAGCTTCAAATGCTTTGGCTACTTCCTCCCTCACCATCACTTGCAGTTCGGTGAGATGTTCTTCCTTATGCCCTAACCTCTCTAGGTTATGTTCATCAGCCATTTTATGACTGAAATAATTTAAACATATCATTAGTTTACATATCTATACTCAACATATATGCAAACCACATACTCGTCCTTAACAGACTTATACACTACATATTTATGTGTCTTTATTGAATATTCACACTCTTGTGAATTACTCAATTATTCCACTAATAATGACACAATTGTGATTCTAACTGATCACATACATCCAATTTTAACACCCTACCAATACTTCCATATACTGGTTTGAAATAATGTTCCTAAGGATACGTTCATATCATGTATATGTTACTAAGCTGGCCAGGCATAGCAAGATATGCACCATATACCCGTGTCCTTACGTTCACTGTTTCACACAAGTTAAGAATACTGGTTTGTAACATAACAAGTCCTCATATCATATCACCTCAAACAACAATTTACAGATACATCATACCTGGTGAGTTCGGCGTTGTGATCGGATTTCGGATTGAACGGCTCTTCTCATCAATCCAGAGCTCAATGGTTTGAGTTCAAGTGTTCATGACACACTTAAATCGCTCAAACCGTTGGCTCCGATACCAACCTGTGACACCCTAGTCACTTCCATGTCACATCCGGACATTTTACACTAATATTTAATCAATTACGTTAGGTCCCAGTAAAAACTTTCATGTTTTATACACCTGTAAACATACTATTTACTAACACTTGTTGAAACAAAATTGACGTATGTCTACATACTCCACAAAACATTTATTACACAAAAGTTACACAACTGTTTGGTTATTAAAGTTTAAAACCATCATACGAGCCTTCATGTTCGATTCCCGATCACCATCATCGCTCACCCGACTCCTTAGTACCTGTAAACACCACATTTAAAATCACCATTAGTTCGTTAGAACTAAGTAAGATTACCTCACTATTGCACCCAGTGTATTTCATAATATCATATGGATACACTAATGAGGTTCCAAATAAAATTTGGCAACAACATACAACCACATATAAAACGATTTACTAACGGGTCGTTTTCACCCAAAACCTCAATAAATCTCCCATTCATGGACAATCATTATAATTTAACATAACACATATATGCGCACACAAAACTCCAGTTGTGCGTCATATATCCCAAAAGTCAAAATTAAACAATTTGACTCTTGAATTTTGAATGTCCACACTCTTGTAGGTCATCTTTTGTTCACACACCTTGTGAATCAGTTTCATTGGAATTGCAAGTCATATGTTCACACACCTTATGAATCAAAGCATGCACATTACCAATTTAATGCCTACACAGATGTAGATCACCTTTTTGTTCACACGCCTTGTGAATCAATTACATTGGAATAACAAGTCTTATGTTCACACACCTCGTGAATCAAAGCATGCACATTAACAATCCACCATTTGTTCACACACCTTGTGAATCAATTACATTGGAATTGCAAGTCTTATGTTCACACACCTTGTGAATCAAAGCATGCACATTTCCAATCCGCCATTTGTTCACACACCTTGTGAATCAACTACATTGGAATTGCATGTCTTATGTTCACACACCTTGTGAATCTTTCAACCGCAATAACCACAATCATTTATATCAATTTCAAACAACTCAACAAATCATTTATATGGGCTAAATGCACAATTACTTGTAGTGTGGACTCACATAGTCCTTCAACTACAAGTTCAATCAAATAGGTAACTTACCTCGCTTTGGAAGGTTATCAACAATCTCCAATTCCTTTCCAGTCCTTCTAGAACTAGATTCACCTCCTCTTCCTATTATATATTCACATATAACAGGATTTAACAACGTGAACACACAAGTTGTTTTATTTATATATCTAATTCATTTGAGCTGTTTTACTTTTCATATTCATTCAAAACCTCGTTGAGGCTTTTATCAAACAACCCATGTGTAGAAATTAATCTACACATGTTCTTAATCATATTCAACTTATCAAGACTGCATATTTTGAAATCCGTTGCTTGACTTCCTTTACCAACACCTAGTTGTAACTCACGCGTATACAACTAGTTTAAATACACCCTACACCCATTCATACTGATTCAAATTAATTTGAATCTCATTTATTAGTGTGTGGCATTTAGAAGTCAAGTTATCTCCTATAATTAGCATATCATGCTAAAATCATTAACTTTCAAATTTTAACATTTACAATTCGAGTTATCATTCAAGGAATGATCCAAAGCCATCACAACCATGATTTAATCATCCCATTGGCTATCATACTCAATAATATGAGATTTATGACAACCGGACATTATAACGGATCAAAATCAAGATTTCACCGTTAAAACATCTAATTCTTCGTTTCTAATCCTTCCTAATCATCATATAATGCTCAAAACTCAATTTAATCCATATACTATTATAATCAGTGGGATAAAACGAATCGTTACCCTTCAAACGGATTTTTGGTTGAAATATGACGATCAGAACTTGCAGAAACGATTCCTGGATCGATCCGGATAATCTAGTAGCTTTAAAATGAAGATCAGATGCTAAAATTTCGTCTATGTGTGTGTTTATGGTAAAAGGGTTCGACAAACAAAGAAAATAAAATTTTTTTGCAAATCCTGATAAGAATAGTAATATGCCAAACCGCCACACTTGTCGTATACCGCGAAGAGGGGCTCATGAAGCCTTCGCGTACCGCGAAGCAATTCGGGATCCTTAGATATTTTGGATTCTTCGCGTACCGCGAAGAGTTTCAAAACATAATATCTTTATAATTTCTTCATTTCGCGATTCCGGACAATCAGTAACTCCGTTTCGCACACAGTTTTCGCCTACGTTCATCATTTCTCGCATATTTTCAATTTGTAACAATCACAATCATGCTATTGATGATTATTTCAAACGTGTTCGATAATTGAAAACTGGTCGTTACATTAAACTACATTTGTTTTTTCAAATCCAATTTTTTATTCAGGTTTAGTGTAGGCCACATATTTATTTTCAAGATTCCAAATAAATGGCTCAGATAGGGGTTAAGGGTTTTCTTTTTAAGATCAGGTTTTTATAGGGTACAAACCTTATATACGTGTGTGTGTATTTTTTTTCTAAAGTGTTTAAATTCTTATATAATTAACTTGGCCAAAAACATTATTTATAAGATTCTTTATATAAGGGAATGTTTAGTAGACTCTTAATGTTCATTAAGAGCCTACGTATTAATATGTCATAACCTCTTAGTGGTTAATATGTAATCTTAAGTATGAATACTTAACTGCTATTATGGTTGGCAAAATGGGCGGGTTGGGTTGAGTAACGGGTCAGAACGAGTGTGAGTCAGGATGAGTTTAAATCAAAATCAATTTAGTTTAAGTTAAAATGAGCAGTAAATTAACAAATAATTTATTTGAATAATGTTACCCATGTCAACCTAAAATACAATAATTACTTACCAAATCTACTTATTTATCTTGGGGTATTTCTAATTACACCCTAGTGTATTTTTCAATCACACATTACTTTACTAAATTAAATATAATTAAATGCACTTTGACTAAAGAAACACCAATAAAATTTGCTTTATTTATCTAAAATTTAGAAAATTTCAAATTCAAGAAAAAGTAAATACAATATTCTCCATTTGCATAATAATTGACATTTATTTATTTATCTTTTGTTTTATCCATACTAAAATAAACAAATATTCAATTAAAATAATAAACACATTATATTCGTAGAAAATAAATATATCAAAACTCAATCTGGAAACTAGAACAAAGAAATCAAATTAATAAATATTAAATCAAAATCCGCGTAAACCAATTTTATAAATCAAAAATGTTAAGTAATATTTATATCTTTTTATTAAAAAATCAAAGGAAATTTTAAAACTAAACTTTTAAAAAAACATTTAAAAAATAAGAAATTAATCTATAAATAACAAAACTAAATTATTAAAGTAACGAAACTCATTTGGTGCAAGATTTAACCACACACCCATATATATAATGTTATTTATATAAAAGCTAGTGTATAGCACTTTTTTCCGTAACTAAGAACTAACAAAATTTTAATAAGTTTAAAAGAACATGCATAGACTTTATTAGAAAAAACTAAAACTAAAATATTAAAAATTAAAATTATTAAAATAAAGTTATAATATAAATAGTATTCACACAATATAATGTTTATTTAATAATTATTAAAACATTATTAAGCTCTTGTAGTTGTGTATTATTTAATTAATAATTAGAAGATTTTTAATAAATGAGTGTATTAACGAATGAAAAAGAATCTTAATTAATGAAAAAGTGAATCTATATCTGAATGAAGACGATACATCGTGAAGAGAAGGCATAGTAACTCGGATGTGAGGGGTAGAAACAAGGCGGAACCAAGGGAGGGTCAAGAGTGTCTGTTGACCTCTGAGCAATAAAATTTATCACATCGTTAAAAAAGACACAGAGTTGAACAATTTATTTAAACATGACAGAAAAGATAACCATATAATAATCATTTAAAATTCTTTTTTGACATCAGGGCCGAGTCACAAAATGACCAACATGAATTGCCAAGAGTCACTAGAGCAGAATGCGTTCAAAATAAGATGCTTGTCAACTCTTACAAAATATGAAAATAGAGATAAAAGTTTGCCCACTTGCGCTCACCTTTCTCTTTTACATGTACAATAAAAATTATTATATAATTAAAAACAAAAGGTTAAAAATTATAAAATTATTTTTAAAATAAAAAATGATTGAAGAACATATAAATTAGTATTTTATGTAAAATAATAATAACATCAAATTTCTTTAAAAATTTTCAAAGAGCCGAATTAAAAAAAATGTTATTGAAATTTTTTTAAAATTAATATGGTTTAATTTTTATAGGGAGCTAGTGCTTTTTAACCGCCCATTATCACATCTAAGACTCGCTATTTTGCTTAGATATCACCTAGTGGTTGTTGCTTTATATAGCATGTTAATGATCATTAAAATGTTATATATTAATATTTCATAGCTTTTTAATTGTTAAGAAATAACCTTGTGTAACCATTTAGAATTAAGATGATCTCTCAATTATTAAAAGGCTTGATAAAGCAGATAGCTCATTAGTGGAGTTTGCAAATAACCCATGAAAAGACTTAACTATTAAGAGGATATGATACAAGGCTGCCTTTTTTTATTATTAAAAAGCTACCAAATAGCCAATAAAGTTCGCAAATAAATAGGATTAATAAAGCAGATTAATTATGGTTAAATTATATAACAACAATAAAATTTAATAATATTCTCTCTTTAACTGGTTAAAAATTAAATAGAATTTACGTTATATATTGGATTTTCCTTTAATAAATTTTATTTAATTAGGCTTTCTCTCGGTTTTTCCTAGATGGGACTCGAGGTGCACAAATCGGGTTTTTTTGGAACTGGTTAACCGGTTCCGGTTCCGGTTCCGGTTCCGGAACCGGTTCCGGTTCCAGTCAACAAAGTTAATTCCCGGTTCCGGTTCCAGTTCCGGGTTTTAACCGGTTCCAACCGGTTTTTGATCGGTTCGGGTTTTGGCCAGTTCCGGTTCGGGTTTTTGGCCGGGTACAGGTGGAACCAATTCCGGTTTTCCGGTTCCGGTTCTAATTTTTCTGAAAAACCGTACCCGTTCGTACCCACCGGTTCGTGTATGACCGGTTCCGGTTTCGGGTCCCTTTTTTTGCCCACCTCTAGATGGGACCGAAACAAACTAAAACAAATAATTTTTTTCTTTCTAAACAGCAGTAGTATTATACTTTTATTCTTTAAACTAAGTCTTAAATATTAAATTTGAAACCAATACTTTTTGCTAATGGGTAATATGTACCAAGTGTGTTAGTCTCACATGAACAATAATATCTAAATTCTTGGAACTAAAGACCGACCAAATACTACACTTCTGCAGTTAATCTTTCAAAGCCCGGCACCACTCAATTTTCCTTGGGTCACGCGATTTACCTCCTTTATATTGGCCGTGGGACCGGTCGGTAAGGGGTGCCTAATTGTGGCGTTCACCAGTTAATCTCGTTTATTGGCTTGGTTTGGGTTGGTTTCATGGGTTTACGATGACAAACCGAATCCTTGCTCACCCATCGGCCCATTATTTTAATGTGTGGCTTTTCTAGATGTGGGCAAACCGGTTTTTTATTCTTTGAAACATGTTCCAGTTTCAAATGGTTCTGGTTTTGGTCAATAAGATCAACAACTGGTTCCGGTTTGGGTTTTTTGCTGGTTCCAGTTTGGGTTTTGCCGGGTAAAGATGGAACCAGTTCCATTTTTTTCAGTTATGGTTCCGAATTCTCTGAGAATCTGGATTCGTATGTATCCACCGTTTGGGGCACAACCGGTTCCGATTGCGGTTCAGGTTATCGGTTCTAGTTTCGGGTTTTTTTGGACCACCCGTAGGATTTCCATATCTGCTAACAAACATGATGTAGACAAAGCATTTGAAGCCAGCCTGCCGCCTACCAACTTGTACTTCAGCCGACGTAAGACTTTATTAAACTATCGTCATTTAGGCAATTACAACTACCATATTATTGTATAATAATAATAATAATAATAATAATAATAATAATAATAAAATAATAATAATAATAATAATAATAATAATAATAATAATAATAATAATTAACGATGGTGTAACTATTAATATATAACGTTTAATTATGAATCATTTAAAAACGGTTTTACCTCGTGTGGTTAAAAACAATAATTTTGTGACCGGACCGGACTGTTCAATCGGTTGGACAGGGAACCGTAGAAGATTACGGTTCAAATTGAACACTTTAACCGGCGTACTATTAATGGCCAGTTTTTGTCGAACCGGAATTTTTTAAAAAAAACTAATTACTCCTCTTTTTTAATAGAGAGGTTAGGAACCTCTTTCTTTGTTATATCACCAATATGGGATAAATATTTTCATACAAACTTGTACTCCTCTTTCTTTGTTATCTCACCAAAGGTCGTCAAATCACTGCCCGCTCTCCTAAGAAAATAATCAGCCCAAGGGTCCTCAAAAATTAAGGGGTCTTAAATTATTTTAGGTAAATATGGTTTTTAGCTCCAATGAATTTGAATAAGGTAAAATTTATTGTATTGATATATACATTTTATTTGTAAGTTATACTTTTTTGGCTTTCTCTTTTATGATGATTTATACTATATATGTCTTCAATCGATTAGTGTTTTTGAACAGTAGAAAAATGTCCTAATTTTTCTCCCTGCTTTAAACCATCAAAAGAATTGATACAAGCCTGCGTCCAAAGTAAAGATGCACAATATAACTTTGAAAGTTCACTAATAACAATTAAGATTATTTTTGTAAGATATTTTATTTAAGTTTCTTAAGGATGCAAATAATAGAAGTCCAATTTGATAAAGGGTCACCCTCATACACCTTGTATATGGCTAAACCAGGTATTTCTTTCTTTCTTTTCCTCGTTCAACCGGGCAATAGGCCAAGTCATCGGGATTATTCAGGTAAATAAAATACTCTTTCATCTGAAAAAAGTGGCAACCTGACGCACCACCCAGAAGAAAGCTTATACAATTAGAAAAACCCTTTGGTTTAACATAGAACAATATTTTTCTATGCGAGATTCCAACTCAAAAGCTCTTATAAAAGAAGTGAAGGAGCTATTGCTTAACTAAAAGCTCTTTGCTGGTATTCCTTCTTGACACATAATGATGTGACAGCCACCAGTCTGTGTAACACCCAAACTTTGCACACGATTACACATGTCCTATTTTAGGTTCCAGATTAAACTTTTTTGTAAATTAGGTTCGGAAGCGTGAAATTAACATTTCATGAGTTAAACACACTTAATTTCATAACATTTGCATTTATGATTAATAAAACTAGTGTGTTTAAATTTAATACCACCAAAGATTTTACATAACGTTTGGTTCTGCTTCACAACGTGCCCGATCTGATCGCCCAATGCATATCTATTCATGAACTGTAACATCACATATAAGGTCACAATTAGTTCATATGAACTAAGTAAGTAACCCTTCCCAAAATTCCCCCAAAACTCATTTTACCACATCCGCATACTTATCATATGGATGTTTATCAAGTTTAGATAATAATATATCATTTTCAAACATCAAATTGCACACACCACACATTGTGCATTTATTCCCTTTAACGGGTCATTTTCACAATATGATTATATTATCTAATCCAATTCTACCACCAGCACCTCTGGCTAAATTTAAAACACCAAATATATATATTTTATTGGCTTAACCAATTACCCACACACCTGTGGTTTCAACAATTTAGTTTCCGGATTAACCGGTTATCCACACATGTGTGGTATCATACATATATTAAGTCTAAGATGTTCACCCACCGGTACTTCCATCTAGACAATTGCCAGCACCTCTGGCTATCCACCGTTATGGAGTCATAAATATTAAGTCTAAGATGTTCACCCACCGATACTTCCATCTAGACAATTGCCAGCACCTCTAGCTATCCACCATTGTGGAGTCATAAATATTAAGTCTAAGATGTTCACCCACCGGTACTTCCATCTAGACAATTGCCAGCACCTCTGGCTATCCACCATTGTGGAGTCATAAATATTAAGTCTAAGATGTTCACCCACCGGTACTTCCATCTAGACAATTTCCAGCACCTCTGGCTATCCACCATTGTGGAGTCATAAATATTAAGTCTAAGATGTTCACCCACCGGTACTTCCATCTAGACAATTGCCAGCACCTCTGGCTATCCACCATTGTGGAGTCATAAATAATACAATCAAATTACTATGATGTTCACCCATCGGTACTTCCATCATAGAATTCCCACACTTTTATTCACCAAGGTATTGGATTTATCATAGGTTGTTGAACTTTTATTATTCAACTTTCCCCTATCACCAATGCCATATTTATCATACAATTTATTCAACAACAAATTCAATGTTCATTATGTGATGTCATAGTTGTGGGATTACTTACTCAAAACCGGCTCATCCGGCTATTCTTATGCAATCTATGTTGCATAATTCAATTCAATCGTGACATAATCACATTGGAACTTAACATATATACATTAGAGTCTATTAACTCAAGTAGTTCCAATTTAGTTATGCACATTCATTCAGATAAATCAATTAATCATTCTTTAATGATTAATTATTCAACAATTTACCAATTCATACTATGATGCTTTCACTCAAGTTCTATCATCATAGATGTACTACCAAATATATAGATTGACTAAATAAGTCAAACTGCTCAATCGATATATATACATCACAATCAAGTAGACTCTTTCTACTACTTATATGTAATGTTACAGTAAGTTGGGTAACTTACCTAGTTCAAACGGTTGTTCACTTCCTACAGCCTCTGTTCCACTTTTGTGAATTGTCACTTGACTTTCATCACCAACACCTACTTGCATATTCACACATATACAACTATATTTAATACATAACATACAATCAAGTTTAACTCACTTGACTGGTTTGACTTTCTCAAAGTCAACTTATCACATAATTGACTCTATCTTACTATTTTTAGTAAGTTTTAGTCAATTATTATAATTAATCATATCCCATGCCTCCCTTAGGCATTTCATCAAATAATTGATGTTCATTATATTAGTTATGATCTCAATCACTTATTTTAATCAAAATTCATTTATTATCATAACTGTTAATAATTTTTAACATCAATTCATCACAATTATCATTTAACCCATGGATCATAATCCATATTTCATTTAAAATCATATTCTACCCATTCCTACTAGTTATCACACCATGATATGGGTTTCATAACAACCGGACATTATCCCGGCTTCAAAACGAAGATTTAACCATCAAAATATTAAGTTCTTCGTTTCTAACAATCCCTAGTTATCAACTAGTCAATAATCAATACCCATAATCATAGTGTTACATTCAAAACTAGATTTAATTCACAAAACATTAAACTAGTAGGAGAGATCGAAGCGTTACCCTTTTGAACGAAGTTCTTGGATGAAAACGACGATCAGGAGTGGTATAATCAAACCCTAGCTTGATCCAGACATCTGGATGGCTTCAAAACACTGATCTAGCAACAAAAGTTGCTCTGTTCGTGTCACACCCCGAGCCGGCGGGGTTGGATGGAGTCCCCGTCGGGCGGAAGGTTCCCGGGGCGCAATATCGTGAGTGATAATCAAAATGATCAGATTGTTACATTGTACATGATACATAAATGAGAAACTTGCTAAAATATAATAGAATTACAAGGTTAAATTACATCAGTTAAGTTTATAATTTAACAATGTAAATCTAATATCACATCATAAATCTTCTATCTTGTATCTGCACAAGATATACAAAATAAACTGTATAATGATGCTTCAAAATATGCAGATCCAAAAAGCTAGGTCCTCTATCAGATAACCTAGTCCAAAGAAATAACTCTTCAGTTGACCTGTTCGTCACCTGAGAAGTCATGCAAAAATAAAGTCAACACATGGTTGGTGAGTTCATTAAGTTTTATAAAATGAGTTTGAATAACCTGAATGACAACCTTAACTTCATTAACAACCCACTATGTTAAACAACCAAGTATGCTTATATATAGGGCATATGTAGGGGACAAGCCCCAGCCACCGTCCCACCACATACCGGGCTGCTTAACATATTGCTTGTTAATGATAATTAAGCATTCCAATCCCCACTATTGATCCTTAACGTTTGATTATTCTGAATATGTTTCCTTGATTTCCCGAATGACAACCTGAACTTCACTAACAACCAACTATGTTAACCAACCAAGTATGCTTATATATAGGGCATATGTAGGGGACAAGCCCCAGCCACCGTCCCACCACATACCGGGCTGCTTAACATATTGCTTGTTAATGATAATTAAGTATTTCACCTTTACCATTAACCCATTCGTTCTTCAGTTCTTTATTCCTGTAATTACAACCATTTGGAATCTATGTTGATTCCTTAAGTTCATCACAGAATTATGATCAACTACAACAATTGTAGGAACAGTTAAATAAATGCTTAATTAAATAAATAAACATTTAATAAAATCTAAGTCCTAATGATTGGGCCTTGGTCAACTCGAGTGGACTAGTCTAGCAATCAAGGTTCTTAGTAGTTAGGGAATTCTGTAAATATCATCAAACATATGACCTACAAATCAAACGGCCTAGCCAGGACTTCTTGAAATGTAGGATTTCTTGTTTCGTACTTGATTCGTCTTGTTTCGTTGGCATATGTTATCTTTGATATTTCCCAAACTTTCTCTTGAAAATAATTTGTTGATTCGTTTGATTCGTTGAACTCACACACTTGTTTCGTCAAAATAGTTTCGTTTGATTCGTTGAAATCACACAGTTGTTCCGTCAAAATAGTTTCGTTTGATTCGTTGAAATGACACACTTGATTCGTCAAAATAGTCTCGTTTGATTCGTTGAAATGTTTAGTTTAACCCAATTATCCACTTAAAGTATAAGTAGATAACCTTAGTAAAAACCTGTATAAAATTTACCTAGACATGATCTAGGATATCAATCATACATGTAAACATATAGAATTTAAAAGCATTTAAGTAAACAATTTAAATAAACAGTTTACGCATGCTTCTCAGCCCCGTGTTTGAAAACAAAAAGTTTAGAAAAGGGGAAATGAACTCACCTGTGTTGCTATGTAATTGGTCTATCACACAATGCGCGCTTTTGTTGTAGCTTAGGTTTCTTCAGTTCCTGAGTTGTTTTATAAGAGTTTGAATACGATAAGTATACGTAATAGTCGTCACACCTAAGGTTTGGTCTTGGTATGTGTATCTAAGTGTCCTAATTTCTAGTGTGATTCTAAGATTTTGTCTCCTAGTCTAACTTAAATACCCATTTACAACCCAATCCCATAATTTATTATAACAACTTACTTTTAAATTTCTACAAAATTTGGGCAGAGTTTCCTTTGTTTTCTTTTCAAATCCAGACAATTATATTGTCCATTTACAACAATTTAATCATAATAAAGCTTTAAGTAAGACATTTATATATAAAGTATCATTATTCTAATTTACTTAAGTCTACAAATTATTTTCTTTAATAGAATGCCATTAGCTTATTTAAATTAACATGTAAAATGTGATGGACTTAAATTATGCTCGTTAGGCCCAATTAAGCCCAATATTGATCTTTATTGGATTAAATTTTCATGATTTAATCACTCTTAGATTTTTAGTTCTTCGTTTTGCTCTCGATTGTTTAATGATAATCCCAAGTGTGTTCCACTAATTAAAATGAGTGTGACCCTTAGGTTGCATTGTTAATGACCAAAGAAACTCTTTGTTATGAAATTGTAACTAACCTATGATTATTAAGTTAGTCTTAGTAAGCTTTTCCTATGCCCATATGATTTTCCCATGTTGTTCACATGCCCACACATATCCCATGCACACACCCATACTTAAATTTATCCATGCATGCACCTTATGTGATCAACTCCTCATGAGAAACATAGGTTGATGGCAAATTAACCATTTCCTAGGTTCCCAATACTAGTTTTGATATTCCTAAGTCCATTACTACGTTGTTTCAACAATACTTGTATTCGGTTAAACACCCAGGTCAGCGAACCTATAGGTAGGTTCGGCTAATATGTTTCAAGATTCAAGGTTCGGTTGAAATGTGGAAAGGTTCGGCCTCCAGGGTTCGGCCATCCCATGCATGCAGGTTCGCTGCTTCATGAAAAAGGTTCGGCTAAGGAGGCGCCCAGGTTCGACAGGGTGGGTTCGTAGGGGAACAGGCTCGGTCTCTAAGGTTCGTGAGTTAAGGGTTCGGCTCACTAGCAGAGGGGTTCGGCTCAAAGGGTTCGGGTGCTAATGGCTCGCCATCATAGGTTCGTAATTTCTAGGGTTCGGTGGTGCTGGGTTCGCCACTCCCAGGGTTCGGCCAGAGTTGGTGAAGATGACAGGTTCGTTGCAGGCTGGCATCAGGTTCGTGGCAGGGTGCAGGGTTCGTTAATAGGAGGTTCGCCCAATCACCAAAAGGTTCGGCTAGATGCTGTTGGTTTCGGCAGATGGGTTCACGAACCTGTAACCATTTTGGCATCACCATCTTCATCTTGACGAGTTAAATCTGTTACAGACACAATCTATCCACTTCTATTCGTGATTATCAACTTATTTGGTGATTTCCTAGGGTTATTAACCGGTTAAATAATCAACACCAATGTAAATCATGACACACACACTAAAACCGAATCAAACTAGGGTTTTTACCTCAAAATCAATGGATGAATGATCAAACTTCTTGTACTTCCGTGTTCTACACAACAAGAGGGTCGTTTTAACACCTAGCTTGCTTGAATCCAAGGAGAAATCACTAAGAAATTGTAGAGAGAAGGTGGAGAAAACCCTTTTTAGAGAGAGAGGTCAAAAACGAAAATGAAGAGAGTGAGGGAGGTTGGTGGTGAGGGGTGGTGCATTAATGACCACTTTTAATTCTTTAAGAATACCCGGTAGTTCGGTTTCGTTCGGTTTCGCGTAAAATGCCGGTTCGCGTGGTTTTCATCATGAAATGACTCGATTTATAAAATAATGTTTATAAAATTATTCTAAATGGTTATTCCTAGTAAATTATCTAAATATCTTTTATTTATTTAAATTTTAAAATATTAATTTAATGTTTAAATCGAAATGCACGGTTGTCGCGCGTATTCGTTCGAATCGTCACTCGTATGAACACGACGATAACTACACTTTTCAATCTTGTTTTCTAATTATAGAATATCATTCAGAACGTTAAACCTTCAGACATATTCGTACAGATCGTCACCTATACGAATAATCCGTCAGTTTAACATTCACATAACAACATCCGTTCTGTTTTGTTCTGTAATTTCTCACATATGTTTATACATAATAAATCCTAACAGATAATCTCATGATGGTTTTGTGTTGCCAGATACTTTTCTGACTCAAGAACCATAGTTCTGAACTTTGTTTCTGTTAAATGTTTCTGAACTTGTTGTTTCATAACACAAAATGATAATGATAAATGATATGAATAGGAATGCACTGAAATGTATATGGTTCGTACCTGTTTACTCTTCATGTTACTGTATGAGATCACTGTTCCGGTACGGTTCTGGCACTGATGTTACAGTTCATCCACAGGATCGATTTCAGTCGAGATGTTATCAAAAATAATTTTCTTAATTGAATTATGATAAAATAAAGAATCTGTCAAACCGCCATATCCGACGCGTACCGCGAAGCGGGACAAAAGAGCTCTTCGCGTACCGCGAAGAAATCCGGAGTTCTTAGATATTTTTGTTACTTCGCGTACCGCGAAGGGACCTCAGAATCATCTTCGCGTACCGTGAAGAGTCCCAAAACACAATATCTTTGAAATTTTCTTTGTTTCGCGATTCCGGACAATCTGTAACTCCGTTTCGCGCACGGTTTTCTCCCACGTTCATGATTTCTCACATATTTTCAAATTACAACAACCACAATCGTTCACTTAACGATTATTTCAAATACCTTTCACTATTGAAAACCGGTTGTTACAGTCTGTCTTTGTCATATATGTGGATTCTATATGACGTGTATCATATGAATACCATCTATAAGATAGACATAGGATGTTAGTTATCACGTCAAAACTTATACATCAAGTATAAAAATGTATCATATATGTGTGTGTAGTTGACATCAATCACATACAATGCTATATGTGTAGTATATGTCACCTATTGTAACGACCCGTTTTTAATAATATGAACACGTTTGAAATAATCGTCAATAGAACGATTGTGATCATTAAAAAAATTGAAAATATGTGAGAAATGATGAACGTAGGCGAAAACCGTGCGTGAAACGGAGTTCCGAATTGTCCAAAATCGCGAAAAGAAGAAAATTACAAAGATATGGTGTTTGGGACTCTTCGCGGTACGCGATTCCGAATTTTTTCACGGTACGCGAAGAGCTCTTGAGCCCCTCTTCGCGGTACGCGACGGGTGAGGCGGCTTAGAAAGACCTCAATATTATCAGATTTCAACCATAAAGTATATTTTTTATTTTTCTCAAATCTTTTCACCATAAACACACACACACATACGAAATTTCAGCACCCAACATCAGTTTTTAAGTTACCATAACGTCCAGATCGAGCCGTGGATAGTTTCTACACGTCCAGATCGTTGTATTTCAGTCAGAAATCCGTTCGAAAGGGTAACGATTTGTTCTATCCTACTGGTTTACTTATGTGTGGATTAAATATGGTTTTGAATATTATATAATGATCTGGGATAATTAGAAACGAAGAACTAGATGTTTTAACGGTGAGATTTTGATTTGGATCCGTTATAATGTCCGGTTGTCATGAAACTCATTGTATTGAGTAGGATAACTAGTGATATGATAAAATCATGTTTATGGTGGTTTTAGATCATCCTTTGGAAGGGTGACCCCCAAATTCCAAGGTTGATTAAATGTTGAAATATGAGACTGTGATAATTTAAATATTATTAAGAACATGTGTAGATTAATTTCTACACATGGGTTAGTTGATAAAAGCCTCAATGAGGTTTTGATAGAATATGAAAAGTAAAACAGGTCAAATGAATTAGATATATAATAACACAAGTTGTGTGTTCATGTTGTTAAATCCCGTTATATGTGAATATATAATAGGAAGAGGAGGTGAATCTAGTTCTAGAAGGCCTGGAAAGGAATTGGAGATTGTTGATAGCTTTCCAAATCAAGGTAAGTCACCCGTTACTGTTGAGTTTGTTTAATGTTGTGATAATGAATCACAAATATTGTGATCATGTGAACAAAACTCAATTGGTGATCCACATGGATATAAACCATGTGTTGAAGGTGATATAGTGATGACCTACAAGTGTGTAGGTATTCATGTTTGCTTAAATTGATATTAATCCACATGAGTGTGGATAATGTTGTTGAAAGTATGCTGAAATGGTTCACTTGAATGTGAACTAAGGAGGTAGTGGATAACTTAGTTGATCTACAATGATGTAGACAACTGTTTGTTATACGTAAATATAATTGGTTCACTTGTATGTGAACAAATTGTGATTGATTTACCTTATATGATTCACAAGGTGTGTGAACATATGAAAGGGTGATAGACCTTATGTTGAATTTGGAGTTTGACACTAATATATGTTATTTGGAATCACAATTGTGTGACTATTTGTTGTTTGTGACTAATGACGACTATATGTGTAAATAACACATGTAGTAAACTGTGTTAATGGATTCTCAAGGGTGAGAATATAATTATATTATTGAAAGTTTGAGTAATTCAAAAGATTGTGGAAACTCAATAAGACACCTAAGTCTGTCGTTTTGAATTTAACAATGTGACACATGTTTGGTAAATATAAAGAATTGTATTTGATGATCTACAATTGTGTAGACAGTTCTGGTTGATTCACTTGAGAGTGAACAATCAGTGTGTTGAAATATAGTTAAATGATTCACAAGGTGCGTGAATATATGAATTGGGAGTATAATTGATGTAAACACAAGTGAATGTGTTCAAATTGTGTGTAAGTTACCAAATTGATTGAACTTGTAGTTAAAGGACGGGGTGAGTCCACACTACAAGTAATTGTGCATTTAGCATATATATAAATGATTGTGGTTATTGTTGTTGCATGATTCACAAGGTGTGTAAACATGTGGTGATCTACGAATGTGTAGATGTTAAATTGGTAATGTGCATGTTTTGATTCACAAGGTGTGTGAACATAAAACTTGCAATTCCAATGTAATTGATTCACAAGGTGTGTGAACATAAAACTTGCAATTCCAATGTAATTGATTCACAAGGTGTGTGAACAAACGGTGGATTGGTAATATGCATGTTTTGATTCACAAGGTGTGTGAACATAAAACTTGCAATTCCAATGTAATTGATTCACAAGGTGTGTGAACAAATGGTGGATTGGTAATGTGCATGTTTTGATTCACAAGGTGTGTGAACATAAAACTTGCAATTCCAATGTAATTGATTCACAAGGTGTGTGAACAAACGGTGGATTGGTAATGTGCATGTTTTGATTCACAAAGTGTGTGAACATAAGACTTGCAATTCCAATGTAATTGATTCATAAGGTGTGTGAACAAAAGATGACCTACAAGAGTGTAGACATATAAAATTCAAGAGTCAAATTGTTTAATTTTGGCTTTTGAGAAATATGATGCACAACTGGAGTTTTGTGTGTACATGTACGCGTGGTGTTAAATTATTGTGCATGAATTGGTGATTCATGGTATTTTGGGTTGAAACGACCCGTTAGTAAATCGTCTTGTATGTGATTGAATGTTGTTACCAAATCATATTTGGGACATTAGTAGTGTATCCATATGGTGTTATGGAATACACTTGGTGAAAAAGTGGGGTAAACTTACTTAGTTCTAACGAACTAATGGTGATTTAAATGTGGTGTTTATAGGTTCAAAAGAGTAAGGTGGACGGCAATGGTGATCGGGATCGAACAAAAAGATTTGAGTGGTGAATTGAAGTTAACTTGTTATAAGTATGTGGATATACTTTGACATGTTTTAATGTTTGAATGATTAAAAATGTGTGTGTTTATAAACAAAACACAAAAAGTTTTCTGGAACCTAAACAAAAATTTTAATTAGATGTTTTTAAATGTCCAGAGGGGACATAAAGTGACATGGGTGTCACACCTATACAAAAACTACAATACTGTATCTGATTTTAATACTTGTGGTAAAGGTTTATAAGATATGTATAAAGTTTAACTTTTCATTTTGTTTTTACATTTGAATTATTTGACACGATGTAAGATTATTTCAAATCTTACTTTATATATTGGATAATCGTCAATGTACAATCATATTCAAATTTCTTCGAATTTTCACTTTGAATTTCTTAACTATGTTTGCTAAGTTCACTCAATTTTATATCGTCAAGCCTTTGAATTTCTTAACCCTTGTAGTATATTTGTTTGGTTTTAATTATTGAAAATACTCACAAGCCTAAAAGTTATTATTATTTAGTTAATAGATATAAGATATATAATTGCATTACGATTACTATTTAACCATATATCAAACTATAAACTATAAAGATATTTAAACAATACATATTATGCAAATATAAAAGTTATAATTAGAAATATATAAATTAAATAACTAAATAATAATAAGCATGTTTAATCACAAATTCACAATAGCCCAAACTTCAAAATAAAGCTATGAACCAGTTTTGCTCCCCACTGATTTACACATAGGCCACAGCGATAGCCGATAAAAAAAAATAAAACAAATTCATGGTGTTTGTATTTCAATTAGGGCTGTAAACGAACCGAACGTTCAGCGAACAGTTCGTGAACCGTTCGGCTGGAAGTTTGTTTATGTTCGTTCGTTTAATAAACGAACGAACACGAACAAGAAATTCCGTTCGTTTAGTTAAATGAACGAACATGAACAGAGGTCGTGTTCGTTCATTTATGTTCGTGAACGTTCGGTAACATGTTCGTTTACGTTCGGTTAAGTTCATTTATTATATTTATTCATTAAATGTGTTTATTTTTAATTTTTAGATTAATAACATAATACTTAAGTTATTTTTATTTAATACTATAATATCTTAATTTATATATTTATAAATGATTATCTCTATTGCTTGAGATTAAAAATATTGATTTTTATTGTTTAAATAATATGTGTGTTAGCGTTCGTGAACAAGCTAAATTCCATAATGAACGAACACGAACAAGAATTTTCGTTCGGTAAATGTTCGTGAACCGTTCGTGAACAAGTTAAAAGTTAAACGAATGAACACGAACAAGGCCCGTTCGTGTTCGTTCGGTTCGTTTACAGCCCTAATTTCAATTGGTTACGCCTTAGGTTGTTCGGTTAAATTGGTTCCAGCCTTCTAGGCTCTAGCCATCCAGTTATTAGATCAACAAATTTAATAAATTAGCAGAAAAAAAATAAACAACGTTTAAAGAACCCGAGGCTAGAGCCTATAGAAACACCCTCCAACAATCAATATAGTCACTAACCGATAGGGGATGACTTGATGAGGAAAAAATCAAAGAACCAAATTGACCCAAAAATCCGTACCGTAAGAATAACCAAAAATAACTAAAAGACCAAAACCGAATGTTTCGATGCAGTTCATTTTTTTCATATTTCAAAAACCGTGAAAACCGAACCAAATTTTATCCTTGTTTAACGATTAACACATGTGTCGCTATTTTTAGTCTTGTTTATCAGGAAAAAAACATGCAAGTAATCTACCATTAGAGACAACAAAGATTAAAACTATATAAACTCTACCATCTTAAAAAATAACAAAAATCAGAACTATTGAATATTTACTTTTGAACTTTGTTTTTATCAATTATAAAGGTGGCAATTTTTCCCCATGTCAAAGAAAATGTGTTGATTTGGGTAAACAATTGTAGTATAATGTGTAGCACTTAAACTATGCGGGTCAAGACGGGTAACCAAAAAAGTATGCAAATGAAATGGATTCAAACATTTAAAAATGATTAATATAACATATTTGATGAGAAAATCACTAAAATTATAAAAATAGATTATTTGTTTACTTATGACACACCTTAAGTTAAACTAAATCGATGTTTTTTAAGAACAATCCATTTAGACCCAAACTAATTTTTCTTAATACCCGTTCTAACCCGCACCCATCCTGACCCGAACATGTTATGACCAGTTACCCGACCCGACCATTTTGCCGGGCATAATCAAATAATCAAATATAAGGTCATAATAATGATAATTTAGTTTTACTGTAATTTGATAGTGTTCAATCAATTCATTTTGAATTATTTGTTATTAAACATGTTTGTGTTTCAGTATTGGGTGTGTGTGTTTGACCGAGATGAAAGAGCCCAAAAAACCAAAACTAAAAAAAAAAAAGAAACAAAAAATAATAGATTCGTAATAATTAAAAACCGATTATGTCAAGTTGTATTTGAAAACCAAAAGTAGGAGTAATTCTACAGGTACCTCAGTGTGGGTGGCTGGGTGGGTTCCGATCTGTATAATGATAATAATTAAAACTTGTCAACCATATGTAGGCAACTTCAGCTGCATCTGTGTAGGTTATAATTTTCAATTTTCATGTGATATATCTCAATATCTATGCATAATTCCAATCAATGGAACCTGGTCTCTGTTTTACCAATATTTAAAGCACATCAATTACAAACAACATAAGTTGATGATATTATGAACATACTGTTTCAAGCACAATTTCTTTGACAGGAACCACACTTGAAAACCTTCAAACATGCCTATCATTTCTTGAGATGAGGGAAACAAGTGTACAAGTCAGCTTTCGGATGTTTTGCTTCAGCATGTTCCTTGCATTTCACCTCTGAAGTTGTGCAAATGAAAGTTTGCATGCACACCTTGCACTAATATTGAACAATCACATGATCAAATTCAAAAGCCCTTAAAACATCTTAAATCTCAAAGTACAAGTTATGGTCATCAACATCTACCACAAAAGATTGAAAAAAACTAAGCCTGGAAAAATGGGCCGGTTGGGTCAGGTCGAGTAACGGGTTCAGGTCAGGAAGTACAGGTTATGATGAATTTTAGGCAAAATCGGTTTGAGTTTAAATGGTCTTTTTTAAAACAATCATTTTAATTCAAGTTAAAATGAGAGTTGTAAGTAAACAAATAATTTATTTGTATAATCTTTAGTAATTTCATCATCAAATATATTATCGATAATTCTTATCCGTTAGAATACTATTATATTCAGATAGTTTTTAGGTTACACATATTGACCTGTATTTTGTCAAGATGTTACCCATCTCAACATTTTATGTTATGATGCTACTCATTTCAACCCAAAATACAATAATTGTTCACCCAAACCAACCCATTTATCTTGGTTTGGGTCAAGATTGTCAGGTCTAAGAAAATTAATCCCAAACTTGCAACATGATTACAGCAAATTGGGATGCATGTATATCAACTGAAATTGTATCAGGTTACATATATTGTAAAGAGAATAAGAGGGGTATATTTATGCCCATACTTAATTACAAACTAATCCCTGTACTAAGGGTATTTACATTTTAGGTAATCTAATACAACATAATATAAGTTGTTTATATCTAGACAATTAAACATTGCCAGAGCATGGACTTCTTGGTCAAAGGGTCAAAATAGGGTTCTCTGATTACAATTCAGTTTCCTAACAAAAGCCCATTTTTTACATATACAATTCTGAAATTTTAATCAATTTTCAGAATCTACTACAACCAAAGGCATATCAACAATGTTTCATGTACCTAATCTGAAAAAGGGGGTCTTAATTATACTAATTTTAACCAGCAGAGATTCAAGTAAAGAACATGGCAGCAAGTAATTTGACAAATTTATGAGCAAAAGATCCACAGATCTACCACAATACAACTACTACGAGAGAATTCAGCTTCTGCAAGTACCGATTATCAAAAATTCATTGTTGTAGCTACTAAAAACTTGAACTATAGTTATAAAATAACATTACTGACGATGATCCAACAGATCAAAAGCAAACCTGGATGTTCATAGCTTTCTTGTTCGCCTCAAGCTGACTTCCTGCGAAGATTTTAAACAGATAAGTTGATTACAAGATTTTTAATTCATAAATCAGGATGATGAACGTTTCACCGATCGGAAGGAAAAAAAAAAGCAAATACGTGTACCTTTGGCGGCAGCTTTGGCTTTCTCCAAGTTCTTCTCACGGGCCATCTTGGACTTCTGAGCATTACCTCCACCCATGGTTTCCTGATCTACGCTTCTCTCTCTCCCACCGAAACAGAAACCCTAATTTTACAATTCGGTGCGTCTTCGCCTTGTCGAAACGGGTTGTATACTTGTATATATACTGGGTTCTTTTTAGCGATGAGAGCCCTTTTTCTTGTTTTTATTACAAACTTTTTTTTTCCTTCTTCTTTCTTCTTTCTTCTTTTTATAAACATCAAACACGTCATTTTTTTTAACACTAACTACCCAAAATACCCTTAACAAATTTGTAACCCAACCCATGTTTTCAGAAGTCAGAACTGGACCGAACGTCTTTGGTAGTATTGGTTGGACCAGATTGAAAAACTGAATAACATAATAAATATAAAAAAGTTCAAAAAAATTATAAAATTATAAACAAACATAATCATGTTAAAAATACAATGTTTGATTTTAGTGTTTAATTCTTCAGATTTTAGTTGAAAAAAACTTGAAATCCGGTTCGACTAGTGAACCGATTCCCTTGAAAGCGGTTCACATGTTGTTTTTGGGGTACCAGGTCCGGTTTTCAAAACATTGAACCCAACCCATTTTACTTGGTGTAAAATTTCAAAACTGATGAAAATCCTTCTATCAACCAGAAACAAATTGTTTTATACGAGAATTTAAAAACACGACCTTTTATAAAAAGTTCATACAATTACCACTGGGCCAATTATTAAATACATCGTTAAATCTTACTCTTAAATTCATATTACTTTAGAGACTCAAGCCTCAAAATTGAAAACCAAAAATTGACACTATTGTTTAACTACCATTAGACTACAAACTTTTTAGGATAGTAAGTATGAAAATGAGGTATTATGATCATACTGAATATTTAGGTTGTTGTCTCAAATGTAGGTCTGTGTCCTGGTTCGTGTCATGTAAAATCATGTTGCTTTTGCATCCCATATCCCTCATTTCCTTCTTTTTTCATCAACGAAAGAAATGATGCTGCATTTGCTTGTTTTTTAGTACTTAAAAGTTTGATAGTATACTATTTGTATTTTGAAACTTTAATAAAAACACTATGATTTTCTTACTCATTACATATTAATTAGTGTTAATTGACCTTAGATGCGTAAATAACATATAAAAACGAATGTTGGATATTATGTGACACATAAAAATCTATACTTGACACTTAAGTGTACAATACAGATATGACCGACTATGGATTGGAACATTATAAACAAACTTAGTGTTGACTATTGTGGTGTTTAGCTGGTTTTTGAATACTTTATGCGCTTATAAGTTATAACAAACAAACTTATATCTAATCAATTCTTTTTTTTTAGTTGGATTAGATGAGAACGATGAAAATAAACCTTACCCAAGCCTGAAATATAGTACAATGCTTTTCACTCTATACATGGTATATTATACAAATATGTTACACATTCACAAAATTATGTTGTTGCTTGAGTTCAACAAATTGCAACATAATTCAACATCAGTGAAGTTAATGAAATTATTGGAAACCATTTTCTTGATGAATTACCAGATACTAAACGAGGTAATAAAATTGGAGTACATAATTAATGAAGAAAAACCAAGCTTATTTTAAGTCATTCTATCATATTAATCCTTTGGACCTCCAACTCCATAGCCATTTCCTGCACCATCACCACCACCTGAACCTCCAAAGTTTCCATAAACCGAGCCTGAACCCGCCCTAGAGCCGAGCCCACCTGTTCCACCCGCAAAGCCTCCTCTTGAACCATAGCTGCCACCCCAGTTGCTAGATCCTGAGCCAGAACCACCCCCACTGCTGCCACCAATTCTCCTACCCTGACCTGGTCCACCCCCAAGAACACCACCTCCTCCTGTATTATCACCAGCAGAACCACCATCAGAATCACCACCTCCCCCCATATCACCACCACCAGAACCACCACCTCCACCAACATTACCACCTCCACCTCCGCCCACGCTACCACCAGCAGCACCACCACTACCACCTCCACCCACAGTACCACCAGGAGCACCAACTCCCCTGTCTATCCCACCTCTCCCTCCACCTCTTCTTCCATACCCGCCCCTGTTTCGTGACCGGTATCCCCTCCCTCCACCAGTACCATACCCATACCCTCTTCCACCACCATTTCCATACCCGCCATAAGCCGCCACAGTAGTGTTTTGATCTTCATGTCCTGTGTCCATCCCGATGGTCCGATTACTCCACAAGGCACCCAATCTAGCTGCTCCAACAGCTACATGACAATCAAGCACCCACCAAACAGTAACAAAGAAATAAAAACACCAGAAAACAACACCTCTTATTCCCATGATCTTCTGCTCAAAACAATCCGATGAAAGAACAGCCTAGTTCTCAGATCAACTACTTGATTACTGCTAAATTAACCACCTTGTTAACTTGTTAATGAATTTGACAATCTCGCGTATCGTACCGACTGAAAATTTGTGTGGATTCCTTGTGATGATCTTCTATATGTACAGTTTTTATGGGAAGAAGACTAGATGCATTGTTGGTGCAATGCAATAGGCATGATATGGGATGAGACTAGTTTGGTAGTGAGACCACTTTGCATGATGCCTAAGAGTTTAAAAATGGTTCATGCTAATTGTTATGGTGATTAAAATTGATCAAATGCTTGGTATCTTAATCTTAGCTTATTGGCTGTCATCAGACATTAGCCATCTAACCTTGAGCCCTTGAGCCGTTGGAACCCATTGATAACATGATTGTTTGTGAAATGAGTCTACTAATGCTTCTCTTTAAGAGGATGATGAACCATGAGTGTGTTGGTTCACACCATGGGCGAAGCTCTTCAAGGGTCGCCCTCTCTTTTTCCGTCCATAGTGTTAATTTTTCGGCCGAAATGTTATTTTTAGTTAAAAATAATGGTTTCGGCCCCCACGGTTCAAAAAATTACATGTATTTTGGGTTTCCTCCTATTAGGTGTGGATATGATCGGGTGGGTCTATGACCCGTCATTGATCCAAATTGCCGATAAAAAAAATGAGTATTTTTTGTAAACACGTGTCGCGTTTTAATTAAATCTGAAATTATTTTCCCGCTTCTCTCTCCTAACAAATACTATTAAATTTTAATAATTAGATTATATAATTGAATATTAAAAAAATATTTTTTTATTTCAATAATTTACTAATTTATTAAAAGTAAATAAAGAATAATTCAATTATATCTTATCCTAAATATAATTTTATAATTATTAAATATTTATTAATATTTAATGTTAATGACTTATATTTCTAATTATCCATCCGTGTAATAGACGAGTTTTCTAGGCTAGTTCTTAATATGCAATTCAACATGACCGGCATGATCCGTGTACATAACCCGGTACCCGTGATCAAACCCGATTAATCCAACAGAGTGTTTGGAAGTAGTTTAGAAAGGGTCGTATTTACCAATGATATCTTGTCCTTGTGGTAAGATGGAGGTATGGAGGAAGTGATAAAAGAACCAGGTCCTGGGTTCGATTCTTGATCCCACCCAGTTTTACCAACATTCCACTGTCGTGCCTTTGGGCGGGTTTCCCCAGGAGTTGGTAGCTGGTGGGCTAGAGGCTCCGTCCGTCTGGACTAACGGCCAGCTTGGGCATCCTTTAACCAATAAGGACCGCATACGAAGTACCCGGCAGTTGATTAGCTGGGCGTTAAAAAAGAAAAGAAAGGGTCATATATGTACGTTTTTAGCGATAACGTGTAAACTAAAAAATTCTTGGTTATCTAATTATCTAAATCATATTTATATTACTCTGATTTAGGAGAACTTAGTGTGTGCAACCAATTTCAATTATAGTTATTGTAACAAGTGGTGTTTGAGTAGTAATTGAATAAGGGTCTCAAAATTACTATGACTTCCGAGTTACTATAACTACATATAACTATATAACTATGTCCATTAATCAAATTATGTATAGTTTAAAACATTTTCAATTGAATTATATGTTTGGAATATGAATTATTTGTGGTAATTTAAAATTAGGTCAAAATAATAGCAAATAAATATTAACCTGATTAACCCGACTGACCCGACCCGAATAACCAGTGACCCAACTAACCCGACCCGAATAACCAGTGACACAACTAACCCGAATAACTCGTGATTCAACTAACCCGTACGTTATTCGGGTCGGGTTGTGGGTTAATATTTTTTAGGAAAAACCCGACCTAATTAACTCGAAACTGATCAGGTTGACCCGATCAACACCCCTAAATTTCCAAGTCTATTCAAAACAACTAAATGGACCTTCTAACTTTTTTCTAGACGACTAATTCGGATAACTAGAGTGTCATCGTGCCATCAATAGTATCGCCCGATCATATTCATTACCAAGTCATCAGTTTAGAAGTAAACTTAATAATTTGAGGAAACTCACTTGTGGAATTCGAACCCAAGAGCTTATGGTTCCTGAGCTTTATCCTACGACCAAGATGTTGGTGGATTGTAATGCATTTGGCAGATGGATCAATTAACTTTGTTTTGAACGGCTTGGGTGTCGTCGTACCAGGCCGTTCAAAAAATAAATAAATAAACAAATAAAGGATCTTTATTTTATGCAATTGAATGAAAACGGAAAACAATGGCTTGAGATTACCCACATGAATTACGTAAATTAAATGACTATATGTAAATTCATATATAAATGCAATATTATGATATTATCCAATTAATCCAACGAAGACATGGATCAAAACAAGTTTGGTATATAAATTATTAATTTATATATTTTTTATTTTAGTCTTGTAACCGGTAAGTACTAAATTATTTCTTACTAATAACGAGAGAATCGTTATTATTTATATTTGATTATTGTTTTATAATAAAAACGTGAACCCATTTCCTACAATCTAAACCTTATAAATAAGGATTTTGGTTTCATGAAAGTTAAATATAAACTGAATTCCATCAACTTCAACCAAACACTACAATCTCATTTGAAATGCAAATGAGATGGAGCTGCAACTATTATCACCCAAATCAACAACTATCAACAAAAATTCACTATAGATCTAAATCTGTAGGTCTAAAATTGTTAGGACAAAATGAATATGATATAAATTACAAACCGGAGAAGCCAAAGTGGAGGTCGTCTGTCGGAGTGGAGGCCGGAAAGGAGGACTTGAGTCGCGAGAGAGGCTGAGTCGGTGAGAGAGAGGCTGAGATGTGGAGTCAACAAACGCAGACTCGCGAGACATCTGAGAGAAAGGTTGAGAGGGAAGCATGAATGTGACAATTGCAATTGAGAATTACGTCATTAATGATGTGAACACATTTGATCGTGCTTAAAATCCACGTTGATTTAGCTATTGTAATTATTACAGGTTGAAAGTATGCGAGGAATGATGAATGTAGGCGAAAACCGTGCGCGAAACGGAGTTCCGGATTCTACGAAATCGAAAAACGAAGAAAAATCTCGAAGTATTGCAATCCAGGATTCTTCACGGTACGCCAAGGCTGAGATGAACATCCTTGGTGGTACGCGAAGGACCAAAAATATCTGATTCTTCCGGATTTCTTGACGGTACGCGACGAGTAGGGCGGTGCAATGGATCAGATTTCTTCATCAGAATTGCATGCAAAAGCTATATTTTCTTTCTTCTCGAAACTTACTTGCCTTCACAGCCAAAAGTCTCGAATTTATATCATCCAAACTCAAATTTGAAGCCTTCTAAACCCACAGATCGCGCCAGGGATCGTGTTTACAAGTCCTGATCGTCGTTGTGAAGTCAAAACTCCATCTGATTAGGTAACAGTTCGTTTTAACCTTCTAGTTTGATAATGAGTGATTAGATCTTGTTTTTGAACGTAATGATATAGTTAGGGTTGTTGATTATTGCCTAGATGATGGCTAGGATTGATTATAAACGAAGAACACGATGTGTTAACGGGTAAATCCTTGTTTTGATCCGTTGTAATGCCCGGTTTTCATGAAACCATGATTATAATGGTTTAAACCATTTGATTGTGACAATGTAGGTGATTAGTTTGACTAATCTTTAAAATGCAAGGTTAATTCCAAGTGTTTCAAACTAATCACAATTATTAACATACTCATTGGAATGATTATCTGATGTTTATGATAACAGACAAATTAGTATGTTAAATATGGTTATTAAACCTATTCTAATGCTACATTGTGATATTTCATGATATGTGGGTAATCAATAACAAGGATTGATCATTCCTAAGACATTAATATGTCTAGAAACTGTTTTTGCATTATAATCAACAACATTAATTATTTGGTTAATCCGAGATTATTCTGATTAATCAAGTGTGTCATCGACCTTGTATTAGGAACCTGAATCAGTATAGGTTCTTACATTATCATACATTGTATGATACGACATTAATGTAATTAATTAAATATTTCATATCGGTTTGATGACTGTTAAGGCAATGTCTTTGACATTGGACGTTCAGAAAGATCTAATAAGTAAATTAAAACATAAATAACTCATTGAACATAAATAAATGTAGAATCACTCTATTAATATCAGTTGTGTGACATTCTGCTACTTGTGAGTTATCAAGTGAGTTTCGTACAACCCCCTTTTATTTTGAATGTTTTACAAACATCGGGGAAGCACTGTGGAACTATTTCTTAAACATATGATATGTATCACTGTTATCTGCTTGATTTCATGTGACTTGTTGAGAACTTGTGGATTTCATGGGATTTTGCCATAGAACAGAACTCTCTCCCATAACTTGAAAGTCCTCATTCCTGAACTGTATCTAGTGAACCCATGTGGGGCCGAACAGAAAACAATGATAGTACTATCGGCTAACAACCCATTTGTCGGGAGCTTGCAACTCCCCTTGGTGTAAATGTTTGTTATCTGTTTTTAGAAATTCTTAATGTTGTGATAGACATTAAGACAATGAGGCATTAAGATATTACCGGTGAGTAGGGTCTTCAAAGATCGTAGAGCCACGTCCGAAAGGAACTACATACGGGTCCCATGGTTATCTTGAACTGAACACTTTGAGAACTTACATATCATATCATATTATTGAACATGAACTTTACGATCTCACCAGCTTTGTGCTGACTTTTCAAACTTAAACCTTTTGCAGGGAGACAGTGACCACTGGGTGAGGACGCACTTCATACACTTGTAATTAAATAAATTAGATACTGTAATAAACTTAGTTTATATATGGTAATGCTGGTTGTGATCACGAAAACCTTGTAATGTATTTATTCTAAGTTAATCTGTGTGTTGTGATACCGGATCAAGTAAGTCACACCTCATCTCGGAGACATCACCACTATGCTTTCGCAATCTTCGTATAGTGACGAATGACATCATCACAGGTGACGAGAGGTGGAGTTGTGACAATGAATGAGAATATTTAGATCTAAAATTGTAGATATAAATAACTAACCGAGAGTTGAGCTGTTGAGGGCTTGATCGACAACGACGCAGAGAGGGAGGTCAGCGACAGAGGAGAGAGGGAGGTCGCAGAGAGGGAGGTCAGAAACGGCTGAACATCCGGAGTAGCTACCGTTGATTGAAGAGGCTGAGACTTGAGAGCTCGATCTTGATTAAAGAGGGAAGAATGGAAGATGGATGTAGTCGGTGCATGCATATGGGAGACTGAGATTGAAAAGTTGAAATGCCTAACTAGGGTTTTACTTTTATCATATATAATATATAAAAAAGTTAATATATTTAATTAAATATCCGGTTTAAATAGATAACCGAACAAACCAAATGAAAAAAAAAGATGTAACCGAAAACCGAATTCGGAATTCGGTTACGGTTAATAACCAAACCGAAAAACGATTTCAGACTTTGGTTTGGTTTTTTTCGGTTCGGTTACGGATACGGTTCGGATAACGGTTTTAAGCGGTTTTTCGGATATTCTGAACACCCCTAACTATAACCAATATATAAAGAACCTCTGATAGTGCCTGTGACATTTGTCATAAATTCAGTTTTGTAACTGTTAAGACTTGATTGTTAATTTGACTTGATTTACAAACTGTAAATTAGTAAAATCCTACACTTAGGTAAAAGCTATTGATATGGTGTGAGGGTAAGCTTTTACATGTCTTGGAAGATAAAGAAGATGCATTTGTTGAGTTTTTCAACTCCAAACATACAATGTTGTACAAGTAAATTTTACAAGTAACACAATAACATGTATTAAAATTAATATCTATTAAGATACAACTGACGTCATATGTGAGTTTTATAGAATGATACCCGATATGGTTAGTGTACCAGACTCAACTAAATAACGTGTTAATAAAATTAATATTTATTATTAAATATAAGTTATTGAGTCTAAAGAAGAATTATGTTTATTTTAAGTGCATGGTGTTGCATTTGGTGATTTTTGAGATTTCGGCACTGTTTGGCGGTGTAGTATCCGAAAACGAATGTTGGTGACAACTCAGTTAATGAATTTAGTTGACATGCTTGGATTAACATAAAATAATAAATCATAAATCAATAATTGGAGTTACCAATGAAAACCATAATTTTTAAAGTTAACTGCGAATTTTTCAAACAGCCGATTTTATCCATGTTTTATCTGTATAATATGGAATTAATTAACCAAATTACATAAAAGATCATTATTTTTAATTAAAATTAAAGTATTTTTGTAAGATTAAATATTCTAGTAATTTTAGAATAAAAATCATGTTTAAATAAAATTTCCGATACAAAATTTATACACTGTAGGACTAAGATTTTATATGTTTTTATCTGATTTGTACCATAGTAGGTGATGTCCCCGAAAGTGGTCTAAGAAAACAACTACAAACACTAACCTAGACTTAACTTAATTACAACGAGTTAAAACCGAAAATCCTAAACTAAACCACTACGACAGGCAAGTGTACCTATCAATTGTAGAATAGCTAATGAAAGTCCGGATATCGAACCCACGAGACACTGACTTAACGAAACAAGGTTAGAAAATGATTTAAAACAAAGAGGGGGGTTTTGAATAAAAATGACAATTACTAAATTCAATTAAACTAATTATCCTAATTAAATTAGAAAAAACAAATTCAACTACTATTAAACCCTAAAATCAGATTAACAAATTTAATTAAAGGAAATGGTTTACAATGTTAGAAAAACCTAACAAATGGAAAAAAAACTCTACTTAGGTAGAATTCCTGTTTGTGATTATTGACACTATTGACTTTGTTTGACACGATGAAACTAGGATCTTAAACAGCAAAATATAGGTAACCTAATGGATTCTGGATCAGTTACCAGATGTAACCAACTAAGAAAACCTAATCTTGCACTAAACACACTAGTTAGTCGAATCACCTCCCGGATTTTTCCAACAACACTTTGTACTCAAATGAACAAGTCACATTCCTGATTTTCTTATTTCAATACACCAAAGATGCAAGAAGGAATCTTAGAATGTCTAATTTGATACGAAATGACAATAACACTAAGTCTTTCTAAGAACCAACCCTCCCGGGTAATTACTATGAAAACCCTAATGCTAAAGATCACCCGACAAGTCTATCACCTTCCGGATTTCTAAACTTAGATACACATAGAACCCTAAAAAATCAATTATATCTTTTCCTATGGCTAGTGATATCAAAGAAGCCATAAACTAGTCATAACACCAAGTCGATGACCTAATACGCGTCTAACACCGAAAGACATTCAATAAACACGTATGGAACATGATATGAACTGATATAATCAAGATTAGATATGTAAAACTCATCAAAATGACATAACAAGATCTGTTACAAAAGTATTATCCATCACAAATCAAAACAATAGTCAATAGTCATCAATAATCATCAAACATTTATTCTAACCTAAGTAGAATCAAAGAACTAGCCTAATAACATCATAATCAGTCAATAACAATCAGAAACAACAGAATGAAATGAAATAAACTACTGAAAATTAAGAACAAGTGAGAACAAGGAATGACCAAGATGAATTCACATGAAAACCAAGCCTTCTAGCCCTCCAATGCTCTCCAAATGCTTCCCAAAGCTCCTGGAATGCTATCCTGCTTCGAAAATGGTCGAGAATGATGATCTAAACGGCTGGGGAGCGTCTCCTCTTTTATCTCGCATTAACCTTGACTTTTTTTCAAATTTTAAACTCCTTCGCGTACCGCGAAAACAAATTCAAAACAACATCGTGTACCGCGATGGACAAAATAAGCGGGGAACTCCCGAAATCCTTCGCGTACCGCGAAGGTGATATTCTTCCTCATAGCGTACCGCGAAGCTCTCCAAATGATTAAAACTTGTCTTTTTCTCTTAATTTCAACCGGGGCTCGATTCCTTCGGGTTTCGAACTCGATTTCCGCTCATTTCATTCGACAAGCCTGTAAAAACCACAAACATGTAAAAAGAATCTAAAAATAAACAAAATCGATGTATTTACAAACTAAAATCGACTCAAATTCACTTAAAAACCGGATGTGTTTTACAACCCATCAAAAATACCCACACTTGAACATTTTTCGTCCTCGAAAAAGATTTGCAATGGAATCACAATCAGAAATTTATCTTTAGACTCAAAATTTTAAACACATACGCATTAACCACGATTGTCAGTATTTGTATCCACTTAAACCAACAACTGATATCTAGGTTCCCTAATCTTGATTCATTATGTTCAAATGATTCAATCAACTATAGGTATTACAATCAAGTCATACAGATCAACCTAATCCTAATAAAAGTTTTCAAGTTACCATTACATTCGAACAACCTAAATGAATTTAAAAATCAAACCTTAGATGGAATGGATGAATGTATGGGCATTTTGCTTCTAAATTAATGAGCCTAACTTAGTGGTGTTTCACTCGGTTGCCATCCGGGGTATGACACGTAAGCTACAGCTCTTATTTTATTTTGTTTATTTTTTTATTTTTTTTCTGCAAGCTCAGCCCATTTAGTGGATTGGTGGATGATGTTTCTTTTAATCAGGCGCCATAAGTCTCAAATTTATTTTCATAAAAAGAGAACATATGTGCCGGGTTTAATTTTTAAAAACATTATGTCGTTTGTTTGCAAAAGTTCCTCTAATCACAATTAAACGGTTTCAGAATCCCCATATTTCCCAAGGCAAAACCCATTAGCATCATGAAGATTAAATAAATTATATCAATACTAGAGAACCTTTCTATCAGTTAGGCCTACCAACATATCCCAAATTAGATGCGTACGTTTAAACTTTTAAGAAATCACAAAATTCCTGATTATACTATCATTTTCCATTTTAATGCAAAACCTAATTCAAAGACATTTTACAAAGTTATATACAATATTTACAATCTAACCTAGAAAATTTAAAATCAGACTCAATTTACAATTAAACAACTAAAAACCTAAATAAAAATGAAAAAGAACAAAAATAAAGAAAAGAAAATAAAAATTTGGAAAAGACTTAGCTGGTTTCATGTAACAGCCGTGCATGTCAAATCCAGAATAACACAATCGTATAGCATTCCATTCGCGATCGGGTTATTGTAATCCTGTTAATTGCCTTTCTACTACAGATATAAGTTATCACTACCCAACTGATAAGGGTAATTCAAACCAACTGCAAATGAAGATCTAAACAATCCACAAAGATTAACTGTAAAAGAAAAATTAAAAATAAAAGACTCAAACCTAACTAAAACTGACTTGTTTAATTACAAATGACTCAAATTATAAAAATTGAAAATATTTTTGAATTTTATAGATTATTTTTCAAATTTACTAAAAATTAACAACTTATTTACTAAAATTTTCAAAAATTTACAATTTTTCACAAATTTCATACCCACACTTAAAATCACACATTGTCCTCAATGTGGAATATGAAATAATGAACAATTCAACAAAAATATACAATTTACAACAATTACAACTTCCCTGATATGTGACAATTTCCTCGTAAGTCTTATCAGTCGCCATCAAATCCAATCGCAATCACAATTAAATCCCAAATCGCATTCTGAACATTCACGATGAATTTGGCAATCCACTAACACTCACAACAAACCATCAACATATACATGGATAATAATGAAAGAAAAACTATACATACGATAATCAACCATAACAACCACAAAATATATACAATCCAGCAGTCTACATACATCTGAATTCAACACAAAATATATCTAAATATATACAGACCATGAAGATAAAAACAGAAATAAAGAAAAAGTACAAAAGATACAACTACTGATATACTAAAATGCTGGAATCTACTCGTGAGGCTCATCATCATGTCCTCCTGGCTGCTGAGGCTGATCTGGAGCCCTGAACCACTCAGGAACCTCAATCCCTAAGTGTGCAAAAAGAATACACAGCATCTGACCCTGCCTCTGCTGCTCCTCCCAAAGACTGTCTAAAGTAATACGTGGAGGGCGAGGCTGACGTAGAGGAAATATCTGCCTAGGCCTCTCCACCCTATGTAATATCCTCTGGCGCTCTGGTGGCACATGCCTCTGCATCTCGTCAACATCTGGGGTCCCTATGGTGCAGGCCTAGCTGGCTCCCATCTGGCTGGATCACCCATGGGGCACATGCCAGCTAGCCGCATGTCATCTAAATTGTATCGCCCCGTCTCGGGCCCCTCAGTCAAAAACCGGCGTGGGAATGTGTTAAAGATTCCCAGCCTCATAGCTATCCTCCCAATGTAGGGCCCCAGATCTAACCTAGCCGTCGCCCCTCCATGGCGAACCCTCGCAAATGATGAAAGTAAAATACAGGCGAGGTTAGCCGGGTGACGGCTAATCATACTGTACATGCAAAACAGATCTAGTTGGTTGCATTTCTCTGCACCGGCCCTGCGACCGATGAGAGTGCAACTAACCATCCTGTGAACATATCTAATAAGTGGATCACGAATCGAAGACTCGATAATCGCACTCGTAAAAGGTCCATCTGCTATGGACATCCAAAACTCCTCAAGCTGCCTCTCTGTGATACCCAAATCACTGGGCTCCCTAACAACTGCCCTCAGGCTCTGAGCAAACCCAGGCTCTCTCACCTGCTCAGCTGTATAAAATCCCGTCGCAATCGTGAACTGTGGGATGCTCATAGAAAATGTGCGTCTACCTAACGCAAAAGAAACAGCAGCATGATCATCAAATGAGCCTAACATGTGACGAAAAGTCGAATGGAACTCGACTGTCAGCTCCATGTACTGAGGCCACCTACAATCGAGGGCAGTCCTCCACTCATCTCTAACAATAGCATCAAACTCCTCTAGGCGTCCAAGCCTCTCTAGCAGCTCACTATCAAAGGTACGGTGGTGGTAGTGCTTCATCGTGACAAACCGCTCGCATCGTGTAGCCTCATCTGTCCCCTGCTCGAACTGCAGGACAGTGTGATCTCTGAGAACACGGTCGTCAATGGGAACCGCCTCGTCCTCGTCGATAGGGAGGACCTCAGGTGATGAGTAGCAAATCTCTCGAGCCCTCCTCCTCGAGGAACTAGAACCTCTGGCCCTCTTGGCCCCAACACCTGAACTCTCAGCTGCTCCAGACATCCTACAATAGCAGTGTACAACAATATAAAATACAGAACAAAATTTACAAATTAAACTACATTAAAACCTAAATTTAATTTATTTACAATTTTTACAAAAATTTCTATTTACAAATTATAAATTTAAAAATTAAAAACCTATTTACAAAAAACTAAAAATGGTATAACTTATTTTACACGATTATCAAAATATTTTACACAAATTTATTTACAAATTAAAATTTTATTTACAAAATTACAATGTTAAATTTTAAATTTTTATTTATGTTACACATAATGAAAAGAAAAATTTTAACAAAAATTTATTTACAAAAATTATTAACTATAAATTAAATTTTATTTACAAAATTAATAGACAAATTTTTCTGTGTATCAACAGTTGGAAGAATTTGGTGCCGGATAGCGCCGCGTACCGCTAAGGGCTGCCGCCGCGGTACGCGGCCCCTTTCAGAGCAGAAAAATCGATCGGCCATCTACAGTTGTAATCCGACCCCAAATTCGTTCCAAAATCAACACATATCAACAATTTGATCCTAACATTATTCTGAAATTACTGATAATCAACAAAAATTGAAACGTTATCTAAGATCTAAACCTAGAAATCGAACGAAAACAAGATCTATACCTAATCGCGATGTGACTGGTTGTTGGTGGTGGTTTGGTGAACCGGAGATGGTGGTGAAAAACCGGAGAAGATGGTGATGGCGACGCACCAAGGTGGTGGATGCAACGGCGATGATGGTGATAGCAGCGGCGGCGATGGTGACACACAATGGTGGTACGCACAGGAGAAGATGGAAGGAAGACGGTCGCGGTGTAGTGGGGATGCTACGATGGTATGCGATGGTGTGATGGTGGCTCTGCGGTGGTAACCGGTGGTAGAGAGGTGGTGTGCGATTGAGAACCAGTGGTCTTCGGTGGAGATCGGTGGCAAGTGGTGGTGCTACGGTGGTGAAAGGGTGTTAACCGGTGGTATAGAGGGTGGTGAATGGTGATGAATCGGTGGTAGGTGGGGTGTGGTATGGTAGAGATATGCGAAGGGAGTATGTTATTTATTTATTTTTTTTTCCCGAAATCCATCGCGTACCGCGGTGGTTTTCTGGTTACCCCGCTGCGTACCGCGACACAATTCGGTGTTTTTGAATTTTGCTTTTTTTTTTAACTAATCAAAATTAAATAAAATAAAATAAAATAAAAACCTACCTAATAAAAAATAAAAATTCTATTCTAACTAAACCTAAATGGGTTTTGATGCAACTAAAGGTTCGGGTTTAAGATGTGGGAATGACTATATGAAAATGAAATATCAATCGTATCGAATACCCACACTTAACTTGAAATAGTCTTATCGTTTAAGCCTCGTGAAACCCTACAACACTTAAAACAAAAACAAAAACACGAAAATCTACAATTAAACTGACAAACACAAAAATGACAGGAATTCATGCAACCTATATTACAAACTCTACAAATCAGGCCTAGCTATACTCATCTACGTAACTCAAGGAGTGCTACCTCCTTCTCAGTACCGATCGGTCCTTCGATGTATAGCTTCAAACGATGACCGTTAACCTTCCACGTCCGACCTTCTGATTCATGCTCAACTGCTCCGTGTGGAAAGACTTCATGCACAACAA
The DNA here is from genome assembly GCA_009363875.1 of Mikania micrantha. Taxonomy (NCBI): domain Eukaryota; kingdom Viridiplantae; phylum Streptophyta; class Magnoliopsida; order Asterales; family Asteraceae; genus Mikania; species Mikania micrantha. Next base: position 85,736,229 of record CM018697.1, read on the forward strand.
ACGGCCCTTTCCATTTGGATTTCAACTTACCTGGGAAAAACCTGAGCCTCGAATCATAAACTAGCACCTGATCACCCTTTCTAAACTCCTTCACTCCTCTCAACTTACGATCGTGCAACGCCTTCGTACGCTCCTTATAACTCCACGATCGTGCGTACCCCTCATCCCGCAACTCTAACTCATGCAACTGAAGAAACCGATTCTTCACAGCACTCGGCAAATCAAGATTCACACTCTTCAACGCCCAAAACGCCTTATGCTCTAACTCCACTGGCAGATGACATGCTTTACCATAAACCATCCGAAAAGGCGTGGTCCCAATCGGATTCTTAAAAGCTGTCCTAAATGCCCACATCACCTCATCTAGCCTATCTGCCCAATCCTTACGGTTTCTCCCTATCGTCTTCTCAAGAATCCTCTTCATACCCCTATTAGCATTCTCAACCTAGCCACTAGTCTGTGGATGATAGGCAGTCGACACTCGATGGGTCACCCCGTATCGTGCCAACACCTTCTCCAACTGTGCATTACAGAAATGCGTGCCTCTATCACTTATCAATGCCTTAGGGGTTCCAAACCTACAAAACAATCTCTTCAAAAATCCCACAACTCCTCGTGCATCATTCGTGGATAAAGCTTGAGCCTCTACCCACTTCGAAACATAATCAATAGTCACGAGGATGTACCGATTCCCTCGGGATGAAGGGAACGGTCCCATGAAGTCAATACCCCAAATATCAAAAACCTCAACCCCCTGGATGGGGTTCTGGGGCATCTCATTCCGGCGTGAGATGTTTCCCGTCCTCTGACACGCATCACAAATCCTCACAAACTCATGTGCATCCTTAAACACTGTCGGCCAATAAAATCCGCAATCAAACACCTTCTTCGCAGTGTATGATGGTCCATGATGTCCTCCGGTCAATCCCTCATGACAATGTCTTAGGATGTCCAATCCTTCCTCACGACTCACACATCTCCTCAAAATCCCGTCTGCTCCTTCGCGAAACAAATATGGAGCATCCCATATATAATGGTTTGCTTCAGTAAAGAACCTCTTTCGCTGCTGTGAAGTCAGACCCTTCAACATGTAACCTTCAGACAAGTAATTCGCAATGTCTGAGAACCATGGCAATCCCTGCTCACCTGCACTCACCAAACCCACTATCTTTGTGTCTATAGAAATCAAAGTCTCATGTGGGAATGTGTCTCCAATCATCTCCTCATTCATCTTCTCCCGAGCAGGATCCTCAAGCCGCGACAAATGGTCGGCTGCAACATTCTCAGCTCCTTTCTTATCCTTAATCTCTATGTCAAACTCAGAAAGGAGGAGAATCCACCGAATCAAACGAGGTTTTTCGTCCTTTTTCGCGAACAAGTATCGCAAGGCCGCGTGATCGGTGTAAACAATGGTCTTGGAAAGAACAAGATAAGACCTAAATTTATCGAACGCATACACGACCGCTAACAACTCCTTCTCATTCACAATGACAGTCATGCCTCCCTTCTTGGGAACAACCTGTACCGGACTGACCCAAGCTGAATCTAAAATGGGATAGATCAATCCGGCATCTAAGAGCTTAAGAACCTCCTTCTTCACAACTTCAGACATGTTAGGATTAAGCCGTCGCTGTGGTTGGACCACCGGCTTGTAATCCTCCTCCATCAAAATGCGATGCGTACAAAACGAAGGGTGTATGCCCTTTATGTCCATCAACTTCCACGCAATCGCCTGCTTATTCGCCTTAAGCACATCAATCAATCTCGACTTCTCCTCCTCCGTCAATGAAGATGAAATAATGACGGGTAAATCAGAATCACCATCCAGAAATGCATACTCCAAGTGAGATGGCAACTCCTTAAGCTCTAGGGATGGTGGTGCCTCAACAGATGGTTTCTCAACCGGATCTGTACTCTCAAAAACCTCGAAAGCAGTCGGGTACTCAGGAGGCTTACTAGCCAGATTGCTCGGAATGTGCTCAGAAGAAGCATCAATCTCAACAGCCTGGTTCTCCTCACCCAGGTCTTGATCTTTCAATAAATCAGATCCAGAAATGTAATCTAGACAACGATCTATGTAAGGAATGAAAGAATCAAGAAAATACACAGAATCATCCTGGCCGCTCGAATGCTTCATCGACTTCCTCACATCGAATGTAACATTCTCCTCACCCACACGCAATGTAATCTTACCTTCAAACACATCTATCATTGCCTTAGCAGTGCGTAGGAAAGGACGTCCCATAATGAGCGGGACTCGATGATCGGCCTTCATGTCTAGAATGACAAAATCCGCGGGGAATACAAACTTATCAACCTTCACCAAAACATTCTCCACAATTCCCCGTGGATACTTGACCGATCGATCGGCCAAACTGATGCTCATGCGCGTCGGCGATGGGTCTCCAAGGTCTAGCTTCTGATAAGTTGAATATGGCATCAAATTAATGCTAGCACCCAAGTCAGCCAACGTGTGGTTCACAGAAGAACTACCAAATAAACAAGGGATAGTGAAAACCCCTGGATCATCAAGCTTCTCGGGCAGTTTGTTCTGGACCAACGCAGAACATCGAGCTCCTAAAGTAACAGTAGAAAGTGACTCCAGCTTCTTCTTGTTAGACAGAAGATCCTTCAAGAATTTTGCATATTTGGGCATATGCTGGAGTGCTTCTACAAAAGGGAGGTTAATCTTAAGCTGCTTGAACATCTCTAAGAAATGTCCATACTCCTGTGCATACTTCTGCTGCAATGCACGTGCCGAATATGGAAGCCTGCTTATATCAACCTCGGGAGTCCTCTTCTCTTCCATCTTCTTCTTCTCCGCCTCAACTCCCTTCTTCTCAACTGAAGACTCTCCTACTGGTGCGGTACTTGCTGGGCCTAGCCTCTGGTGCACCCTATCAGAAGTCTCCATCTCTATATCCTCGTCAACCGGTTCCTCTACATCGACATCCGGTGACTTCTCCACCTCCTTCTCACCTCCACGACCACTCCTAGTCGTCACAGCCTTCACATGACGTTTCGGGTTTGCCTCAGTATTCCCCGAGAAGGATCCACCCTGCCTCTCATCCAACCTCTTCGCAATGTCACCTACCGATCGTTGTAGGTCCAGAAATGCTGACTGTTGATTCCTGAGCAATGTATCATGCTCCTGAAGCTTCACCTGTGTGTGTTGATCCTTGGCAATCAACTGCTGTAGCATCTGCATCTGCTGCTTGAGCATATCCTTCACTTCTGGGTCACCACTGCTGCTTGGAACCGCTCCTGAATTCTCATTCGCTGCCTGATTCTGACGTGGTTGATAGGAGTTGTTACCACGCCAGTTGTTGTTTGAGTTTCGCCAATTTGAGTTAGGATTCCAATTAGGATTGGGATTGGAATTGAAGTTGGAAGAGAAAGGGTTGTTCCAACCAGAATTAATGGAATCTAACTGCTCCTGAACAGTAATGGGGCACTCGGCAGTCACATGTCCTCGTCGACATATCTCACACTTCTTCAGCTGTGTCTTCAGCTCCTTCATGTCTCTCGCTAGAGACTCTATGGTAGCAGCAAGGCTAGTTTCAGGAGTGACCTGATAAATACCTCGAGCAACGGATGAGGTGTTGGTAGCCTTAGTGGTGGAGGATCTAGCGGATGGCTTCTGCTGCTGCTCAGCTCTAGCAAAACTCTCAAACATGTCAATACACTCATCTGTATCCTTCATCTCCATGATATGCCCTCCTGTAGCTGTATTGAACATGATTTGCTTCTCAAGTGTCAATCCATTGTAGAATTTCTCTACAAGTGCCCATTCAGAAAGTCCATGCTGTGGACATTTGCTAAGCAAAGTGTGGAATCGCTCCCAAGCTGCAGAGTAAGACTCATCGGGCTCCATATGAAAGGAATGGATTTGGTCCCTAAGACGAGCAGATTTGGAAGGTGGAAAATATTTCTTCAGAAATTTCTTTCGAAGATCATCCCACGTGGTGATGGAGTTCTCAGGAAGGTTGTCGTACCAGGTGGATGCACGACTAGCAAGTGAGAATGGGAAGAGCTGCAAGCATATGTTATCCTCAGAAACTCCATGTAGATTGAAGGTGTTGCAGATCCTAGAAAAACGGGACAGATGTCCGGGAGCATCCTCATCATCAAGACCATTAAACTGAATGGAATTGGTGATAGCAGTCATGATGTAAGAAGGGAATTGCCAAGTAGCATCGTTGGCAAACACGGGACGAGTGACCGGGTTGCGAACTCCGGTGAATCCATCGCAAGCTCGGTCGTGAACGGTACGTCTACGCGGTGGTATCTCCTCGGCCATGTCGAAGCAAACAGGTGGGATCGAGAAAGGTGAAGTGGATGTGTGTGAAGGTGAACTAGGTGTAGAACAAGAAGGAGAAAACAAAATCGGGGCAAGAACACGTACCTGGGAAAGGCGACTCCTAAGGTTCGTGTGAAACTCTTGCTCCGGTTCTTCAAAAGCTAAAACTGGTGGTGGTCCTTGTGATCGAGTATGTGGCATGCACTGTAAACGATTACAAGTAAGGGGGTTTAACAAACAAAACAAATAAAAACCTAAAACATAATAAAAACCTAGCAACTAAAAGACAAGAAACAATTAAGGCACATAAGAAAGAAAAGAAAAGACTAAAGACCTAAAATACTAAAAAAAAAACAAAAATTAGACCTACTAATTCTTAAAATCACAATCTAAGCTAATTTCGCTATTGCCAAGTGTCCCCGGCAACGGCGCCAAAAACTTGATGTCCCCGAAAGTGGTCTAAGAAAACAACTACAAACACTAACCTAGACTTAACTTAATTACAACGAGTTAAAACCGAAAATCCTAAACTAAACCACTACGACAGGCAAGTGTACCTATCAATTGTAGAATAGCTAATGAAAGTCCGGATATCGAACCCACGAGACACTGACTTAACGAAACAAGATTAGAAAATGATTTAAAACAAAGAGGGGGGTTTTGAATAAAAATGACAATTACTAAATTCAATTAAACTAATTATCCTAATTAAATTAGAAAAAGCAAATTCAACTACTATTAAACCCTAAAATCAGATTAACAAATTTAATTAAAGGAAATGGTTTACAATTTTAGAAAAACCCAACAAATGGAAAAAACTCTACTTAGGTAGAATTCCTGTTTGTGATTATTGACACTATTGACTTTGTTTGACATGATGGAACTAGGATCTTAAACAGAAAAATATAGGTAACCTAATGGATTCTGGATCAATTACCAGATGTAACCAACTAAGAAAACCTAATCTTGCACTAAACACACTAGTTAGTCGAATCACCTCCCGGATTTTTCCAACAACACTTTGTACTCAAATGAACAAGTCACATTCCTGATTTTCTTATTTCAATACACCAAAGATGCAAGAAGGAATCTTAGAATGTCTAATTTGATACGAAATGACAATAACACTAAGTCTTTCTAAGAACCAACCCTCCCGGGTAATTACTATGAAAACCCTAATGCTAAAGATCACCCGACAAGTCTATCACCTTCCGGATTTCTAAACTTAGATACACATAGAACCCTAAAAACATCAATTATATCTTTTCCTATGGCTAGTGATATCAAACAAGCCAAAAACTAGTCATAACACCAAGTCGATGACCTAATACGCGTCTAACACCGAAAGACATTCAATAAACACGTATGGAACATGATATGAACTGATATAATCAAGATTAGATATGTAAAACTCATCAAAATGACATAACAAGATCTGTTACAAAAGTATTATCCATCACAAATCAAAACAATAGTCAATAGTCATCAATAATCATCAAACATTCATTCTAACCTAAGTAGAATCAAAGAACTAGCCTAATAACATCATAATCAGTCAATAACAATCAGAAACAACATAATGAAATGAAATAAACTACTGAAAATTAAGAACAAGTGAGAACAAGGAATGACCAAGATGAATTCACATGAAAACCAAGCCTTCTAGCCCTCCAATGCTCTCCAAATGCTTCCCAAAGCTCCTGGAATGCTCTCCTGCTTCGAAAATTGTCGAGAATGATGATCTAAACGGCTGGGGAGCGTCTCCTCTTTTATCTCGCATTAACCTTGACTTTTTTCAAATTTTAAACTCCTTCGCGTACCGCGAAAACAAATTCAAAACAACATCGCGTACCGCGATGGACAAAATAAGCGGGGAACTCCTGAAATCCTTCGCGTACCGCGAAGGTGATATTCTTCCTCATAGCGTACCGCGAAGCTCTCCAAATGATTAAAACTTGTCTTTTTCTCTTAATTTCAACCGGGGCTCGATTCCTTCGGGTTTCGAACTCGATTTCCGCTCATTTCATTCGACAAGCCTGTAAAAACCACAAACATGTAAAAAGAATCTAAAAATAAACAAAATCGATGTATTTACAAATAAAATCGACTCAAATTCACTTAAAAACCGGATGTGTTTTACAACCCATCAGTAGGGCAAGTGTCTTCACACTTGTCAAGAGTGGGCCAATGATATGAATTTTCAAAATCTTACAAAATCTACACAATCCTTCCAAAAATCCTAACCATCATCGCTTTGGAATTTACAAGAAATTCCCTATTTCCCTCTCCCTCTCCAACCGTCATCTCCCTCTCTCTCTCTCTACACTTTCACTTCTTTTTTTTTTTTGATTTTTGCAAGCTTCATCTCCTTCAATTCATAGAGGTTTTGGATGATTCTTGGTAATTTGGAAGGGTTTTAATCAAGAAAACTCTCCATAAGCTAACCATATTAAGGTAAATCTCTTCACATTATGTGGTTTTTTTATTCAAAGTATGTTCACCCAAAAAGATTTTGATCCTTAAAAACTAATGGGTTTTTGTACAAACAAGATTGTGTGTGTGTATGTGTTTGGGTATGCATGTGTGTGTGTCGAAAGATATGTATATACATATATATATATATATGAGTGTGTGAGTAAAATAAATATTATGATAATCATGTATATGTATGTATGCATACGTGTATATATATAACTATATGTGTGTTGGACGATGATTTTGATTGCATGCATGCATGTGTATGTATGAATATGGATGCATGCATGTTGTAATGTGTTATATGCATGTGTTCGTGTATATATAGTTGTGTGTGTGTGTGTGTTTGAGCATGATTTTTATATTGCATGCATGTATGAATGTATGTATGTATGATTGTATTTCATGTTTGCATGATGTATACTTATGAATGTATATACATAAGTATGTATATGAGAAAATATTATATGCATGCATGATGGTTATAATTGTATGCATACATGGGTATGCATGTAACCATATTATATATTTGTTGAATTGTATAAATAATGATAAAAGTTTCTATTTTATGAAATATATGAGATCTGGGTTTAAAGCTCTAAAACACTTAAAAATATAAATATTTTTGATATATAAGTAATAATGCATGGTTGGATGATTAACTATAATGTTTACTATCTTAAAGACGGGTGTTTTTATAAGTTTAAGGACTTTGATAGTGTTTTTTATACAAAATACTTTTTGGACAGATTATATCTGTAAAATATAATGATTTATATTATATTTGAAGTATAAAATTTAGTGTATTCAAAAGTAATTTGTAGGATGGTCATTGGTGACCGAAAATACGCGTTTTGGACCATTTTTAACATACGAAAAGGCCTATTTTATAATTCTGAGTTTGATCATAAATTTTATACAATTTTATGATAAAAATCCATAATTTATTATGTATAAATGTTTTGATATACGTAGAAAGTGATATATTTGAAGACTTTGTTTGAGAACGACATAAAAACGTCGATTTAACGCGAAAAATACAACGTAGTTGTGAGCCTGATTTTGATCAGTCAATTTAGTCTAAAAATAAGTAAAATATACTTACTATTAAGTGTTAAAAGTAACTAGAGTAGTATTGCATGCTTGATGTATGATTTGGTGTGTGTTACGTTGTCCGGAAAAATGGTAAAATATGGAGAACTCGCCATTTTTGGCAACTAGTTACAAATAAATAAGTTCGTAAAAAATGAAGTTTTAACAAAGATAACTTATTTTATTTTGGAATTTTTTGTGTTTAAAACATTAACTGATCATTTATGAATATATGACTAAATTCGAGTCACCAACACGTCGATTGGGTGAAATCTGCTTTTTTCAAGATGGAATATTTTCTAAGTTTGGTGGATTGGGTGAACAACTTACATGATAGTCTTATTTTCAGACTGTTGTCACACCCCGAGTGTCACACCCTGACTGACGACGGAATACGTCGGGGCGCGAGTTTGACTGTTCATTAACTCATGGTGCTATTATGCGTTTCAATATTTAATGCATCATAATTAAAACAATACAACATATCATTCATTAAATTCAAATAACATTACATGAATTGAATACAAAATAATTACAATTGAATGCTAAAAACATTGTTTAAAATTTAACTAGGTCAACTAACCTTATCCTATGTCTTCATCATGCTTCCTTATCCTATTACATATGTAAAATAGAGTTTGTCAACTATTTGCATAGTTGGTGAGTTCACACACTAAGTTAAATAATAAGTATAAACAGGATGCAAACTATAGCCTAACTAGATATGTATCATAAGCATATCATGAATACAAGTTTGAATAAATAGAATGTATGAATGAACAGGATGCAAACTATAGCCTAACCAGATCGAAGGGTTCTAACCAAATGGTGTTTCGTTATGGCTCATACAGAACTCAGGTGGGCGAACCTGTTGGGTGACGAAGCTACGAACCTGTGACACATGGCCGAACCATCTGGCATGTAGCGAACCCACAGGTCGAACCCTATTTCTTCGGCGAACCCTTCCCCACAGCGAACCCTTGGAGGCCCCACGAACCCATGAGCTGCATCCCTGTTTGACGAACCTTTGAGTTATAACCACGAACCAACTATAGGTGGACGAACCATGCATACAATGATTCACGAACCTTCACACGTGCTGCGAACCTTGGACCTCACCTGGGGTACGAACCATCATGTCGCGAACCTGTTGGTTGTCACCTTCGGCCGAACCTTCAGCATATACATGGCCGAACCTATGCTCAAGCTTCCATGGAGCGAACCCTTGTGAACCCATATGTAATCAGCCGAACCTAGGAACTACAAGCAAGAGGGTTCGCTGCTTTTGATTTAACCAGCCACTTGGATAGCCTGGCCCAAACAATTGGCCCAACACCACCTCTTGGCCCACTTACTGGTTCGGCCCAAGTTCTTTGTTCGGCAGCCCAAGTGTAGTTATTCCGGCCTAAGCTAGTGCCCATGCTCATTTTGTTTTTTCGACCCATTTGGTGTTACGGCCCATGCTTCATAAACTGACCCATTTAGTTCTTGGCCATAGCCATTCGGCCCACGCATACACATAAGGCCCAATAACTCGGCCCATGGCTTTCTATTTGGTCTAACCAGCCCAATGAACATACGTTGGCCCAATCCATATAAATTTGGCCCATGAGTACTAATCAATCCACTAACAACACAGAATTGGTTATATTGGCAAACTATTATTCGGCCCAGTTGATTTGGACTCCAACCTAACACATTGACAAACTATTATTCGGCCCAGTTGACTTGAAACTTATACATTAAACTTGTAGCTTGAAACCATATGTTGGATGCTTATGAGACTTGATGCTTATACTTGTGAAACTTTATACTTTAAACATGAGACTTGATGCTTATACTTGTGAAACTTTATACCTTAAACATGAGACTTGATGCTTATACTTGTGAAACTTTATACTTTAAACATGAAACTTGATGCTTATACTTGTGAAACTTTATACTTTAAACATGAGACTTGATGCTTATACTTGTGAAACTTTATACCTTAAACATGAGACTTGATGCTTATACTTGTGAAACTTTATACTTTAAACATGAGACTTGATGCTTATGCTTGTGAAACTTTATACTTTAAACATGAGACTTGATGCTTATACTTGTGAAACTTTATACTTTAAACATGAGACTTGATGCTTATACTTGTGAAACTTTATACCTTAAACATGAGACTTGATGCTTATACTTGTGAAACTTTATACTTTAAACATGAGACTTGATGCAAACTTATGGAGTTCATGATGAAACAATGTGTGGACACTTGAACTTTATGCTTGAAACTACTACTTGCGCATGAAACATTGTACATGTATCTAATCATAGGCTACGTAATTGCTAAACGACTGCTAGTGCAGAGCTTGTACCTATGGATTGAGATACATGTAAAACATAAACGTAACGGGGCTAAGCTATTATCTATATAAGAGACATGTAATTGCTAAACGACTGGTAGTCCAGAGCTCTTGTCTGCTTATATGAGGTATGTAATTGCTAAACATAAACATAAACATAATGATGCTAAGCTATTATCTATATAAGAGACATGTAATTGCTAAACGACTGGTAGTCTAGAGCTTTTGTCTGCTTATATGAGATATGTAATTGCTGGATTACTTGTGTATGCATGGCTTGTGTCTATGTATGAGATACGTAATTGCTAAACGACTGCTAGTGCAGAGCTTGTATCTTGTATAGGAGACACGTAATTGCTAGACTAAGCTTAACTAATCTGTGAGTTACGTAATTGCTAAACGACTGCTAGTGCAGAGCTTGTACTCATATATGAGGTTTGGGACAGCTAAACTATGTGCGTGTGAAACTATGATGCTTGATAAACATACTGTGAAACTAACACTTATGAACACGATAAACTTGTAAACTTTGAAACAGACAACAAAAGCTTTGATGAGGAATGGGATAGATTGGTAGGTAAAATGCTTAATTATTATTAACAACAGTGTCATATCCGGATTAGTATGTGGTGGGATGGCGTCTGGGCGGGTCGTAGGCTCGACTCAGGGGTATGCCCTATATGTAAGCATACCGATTTGGATATCACATGTGGAGTTAATAAGGTTAAGGTTTTACCGAAGGAGGTTTGTTAAAACTATTTTAAACTTATAAACTTTATGAACTCACCAACCATTGTGTTGACCTTGTTTTCTTACATGCATTCTCAGGTGAAGAACATGTATAAGCTTAGGCGTCAGGATTTGCATACTAGGCTGCCCAGATAGAGGACCTAGTAGACTTTTGGGAAGCACATCTTTTGTTGATGATACACATTACTTTTGATATCTTGTACATATACAAGATATAAGCATGTGATTCTTTTGTTAGGTTTACTTAGTTAAATTGCTGAACCTTGATGTTGTAATTTAACTTTGTAATCCTAGTTACTACTTGATTGTGCTTTAGATATCCTTAAACATTGATGCTATGTAAACAATCTGATCATCTTGATTATCACCCACGATATCATGCCCCGGGAACCTTCCGCCCGACGGGGACGCCGATCCAACCCCGCCGGCTCGAGGTGTGACAAATTGGTATCAGAGCTCAAGGTTATAGAGAATAATAGGTCATTTACTTAAACATTTTGGCCTAGACTATAACTTAGGGACCTTCATATAGAGAACATAGGATTTAAGGTTGCATTGTGTCTTCTATATTCGATCATTACTTTAACTGATATTCTTTCGAGTATAAGCAGAATGTCATCAAGAAGACAACCATCACCGCCTTCTCCTACACAGGATACGGATCCATCAGCCGTTGCACTCGCAACCTTAGTTACTGAACTGATGATGACGGTTCTCCCTGGAATCATCACTTATATCATAAACGGTGATGAGAATACTCGAAGCTCCCCGAAAACAATCACGAGAACTGAAGAATTAGTGCAAGGAGAAACTAGCAAGAAACAAAAACGGTGTTGTCCTAAGAAATCAAGAGATCCTGTAATCTACACTGAGGCCATTCCACTTCGCCAAATGGCCGTTACTTATGAGTCAGAGAGTTGTAAACGTTATGCTGGAAAAGCCCCCCTTTGCGCTAGCTGTCACTATCACCACCGTGCTGAAATCTCATGCAAGCCATGCACCCATTGTGGTAAGATTAACCATTGGGATCATAAATGCAAATCTTCGATGGAATTAATATACAAACATAATAATGGAAAATTTCCTTTATGTGCCACGTGCGGTCTTCATCATGTTGAGGATAAACTGTGCAAACATTGCCTGAATTGCGGGAGGAAGGGACACTGGAGTCGTGACTGTAATAATCCCCCGACTCATAACCAGAACCCTGGAAACACTACATATCCCCTTCCTCGACACAGCAAGGATTGCTATGTGTGCGGAATGTCTGAACACTTTGCACGAGACTGCCCAGTAAGGATATCTTCAGCAGATGCTGCGCGTTCTGAGAAGATGACTACTTTACCAGCTTCTGATGCAAATTTGGAGTGGGATGATCCCACAGGTATGCAAACTTTATCATGACACGATGGATTACTTATTGAGGTGTTAATTAGAAACGCATGTTCTGTTGTGATTTTAGAAACAATAAATCTAAGGAATCTGTAAGCAAACTCAATGCCAATAAGATAATCGGGATTGTAACCTAAGAAATCCTTAGGTCAAATAAGCGTTAAATAATTAAATAAGATAGGGTAATTCTTGATTATAGTTTAATAACTATGATTAGAAAGAAGATCTTATTTGATTAGAACCCTAAAACTTGTAGAAAGTCAAAGTGCTAAAACTATCGTGTAAGCTGTCACCTTCCACCTAGAACTGATAGAACTTGAATTACATAATTTGGAAAACTTCAGTTTTAAGATATTAAGGAAAGGATGAATGTTAAGACTATACTGAAATCATAGTTAAACTAGATAAGTAGACCGGGAGAATCAGTTACGAATACAAAACAAAGATATGCCAAGGATGGGTACTAGTGTGTGATATGCCTTAACCCGTAAGTGCTTGTTTCATTTTGATATTAGTGGGCACAAGGAAATTATCCTGTTCCTATTAATATAACCATCTAGATATTTCATGGAAACCTAGAAATTCTGTCATGTGATAGAAATAATGGTGAAATCTTTAGTCAATGTAGGTAACATACTTAGGACACCACAACTAACATTAAAGCCGTGTAACACTTGATGCTCATAACATCAATTAGTTGGGAACAATAAGGTGTTAGAATTGTGGAGAGATTTCACGAAGCATAGCAATAAGACGAGCAAAACTCTGAAGCAATACTTGATAAACCATATTTAGGGCAATGACATTGGGAGACAAAAACAAAATACATCTGACTTATGATGAATAGGTCAACATAAAACGACCACATTACGCAAGCACAACAAGAAGCGATTGAACGTGAAAACTTGAAGAAAGAACTTGATTGTGGTGCGGAGAGACATTTGGAAACAAAACCCGATGGACTTGTTTACTTCAAGGATCGTTTATCGATTCCAGCAGTAGATGAGTTGAGAAAACTTATTTTTGATGAAGCACACAAAACCAAGTACTCAGTGCATCCCGGTGCTGATAAGATGTACCAAGACTTGCGTACATATTATTGGTGACCGGGTATGAAGAAAGACATAGCTGAGTATGTTGGTCGATGCCTTACGTGTGCTAAAGTGAAGGCGGAACACCAGAGACCGTCAGGTTTACTGGAACAGCCTGAAATTCCACTTTGGAAGTGGGAACAAATAGCTATGGACTTTGTTACCAAGCTACCCCGCACTTCCAGTGGACACGACACTATTTGGGTTATTGTTGATCGATTAACCAAATCTGCTCATTTCTTGCCGATGCGAGAAACTTACTCGATGGATAAACTAGCGAAGCTTTACATCAACGAGATAGTGGTACGCCATGGTGTGCCATTGTCTATCATATCAGATCGTGATAGCAGATTTACATCAAGGTTCTGGCAATCGTTGCAGAAATCTCTGGGGACGCAATTAAACTTGAGTACAGCTTATCATCCACAAACGGATGGTCAAAGCGAACGTACTATTCAGACCCTAGAGGACATGTTAAGAACTTGTGTTCTAGACTTTGGTGGTAATTGGGACTCTCACTTGCCACTAATCGAGTTCTCCTACAACAACAGTTATCACAGCAGCACTGGTTGTGCCCCATTCGAGGCCCTTTATGGTCGAAAATGTCGGTCAGCGATCTGTTGGTCAGAAGTGGGAGACAATCGTATCATGGGGCCATAACTTATTCAAGAAACTACAGACAAGATTGCTCAGATACAACAAAGACTACAAGCAACACGAAGCAGACAAAAGAGCTATGCCGATAAACGGCGCAAGCCGTTGGAATTTCAAGTGGGAGATCGTGTTATGCTAAAGGTTTCCCCTTGGAAAGGCGTAGTCCGTTTTGCGAAGAAAGGCAAACTAACACCACGATACGTCGGACCGTTCGAGATCATCGAACGTATTGGTCCTTTGGCGTACAGATTAAGCTTACCGGATGAACTTAGTGGTGTACATGACGTGTTTCACGTCTCAAACTTGAAGAAATGCCTTGCGGATGAAACTCTTATAATACCAGTTGAAGAAATTCAATTGGATGAAAACTTACGTTTTGTGGAAGAACCTTTAGAGATTATGGATCGCAAAGTTAAGAAACTGAGGCGAAGCCGTATTCCTATCGTTAAAGTTCGTTGGAACTCAAGGCGCGGACCCGAGTTTACTTGGGAACGTGAAGATCACATGAAGAACAAGTATCCCCAACTCTTTGCCGAAGAAGTCGTACCGAATAACGAGTCTTAAATTTCAGGACGAAATTTCTCTAACAAAGGGAGACTGTAACATCAGTGCCGGACGCGTGCCGGAACAGTGATCGCAATAGTAAACTTGTACAGTAACTCAGGTACACATTACGTGAAACTATGTTTATACTATTGATGCATTCTGATTAACATGAAACTATTAAACGATTGTCTGAATCTGACTGAAATCTTAGGATTTAACAGTCAGAAAACATGTCAGACAACACAGTGTTGAAACATAAATACTTGATGTGATATTATTTGGTGTAAACGTATGTGAGGTTAAACAAAACAAAACTATAACAGTTGTTGTTAAGGAATGCTAAACCGACGAGTTATTCGTATAGGTGACGATCTGTACGAATGATTTGATCGTTTAACGTTCTGAAATAATGACTTAACAGTAGAAAACAAGAATCATAAAGCCAAACCATCGTTGTGTTCGTTCAAATGACGATTCGAACGAATACGCGCGATGGCGACGCGATCTGACGAAACGAAAACGAATAACGATACGATCGATCATAAGTTTAAGGAAATAAAATATTTCCTATTTTACAATTTTGAAACTCATCATAAATAAAAATAAACTGAACTATTTTATTTAAATCGTGAACGAATTAACGAAACACGTAAAATAACGAAAATAGACAAATAAATTTAATAAAAGAAATCTAAAATAACTATTAAAATTTAATAAACATTTAAATCGTTAAAATAAACTCTCTTTATTTTATTTACGAAAGACGCGCGTAACGACCCGGATACGCGACGAAAACGCAAACCGAGCAACCGAAACGAACCCGAATACCCGCGGGGTATTTAAGCACCAAATGAGGTGATTTTCTCATTTACTACAAACCTCTCTCTCTCTACACTCCCTCTCCCGTCCATTTCTCTCTCTACCAACAAAAACCACCATTTTCATACTTTGAAGCTCCATAACTTGCTCAAATCTCAACCAATTCGCGTGTTCTTTGGGTCTAAGCGAATATCTTGAAGCCCTCTACTGGAAAGTACAGCAGATCTACAAGTTGGTCCAGCCGATTTGGAGGTAATTGCGTTTGAAGTTCACAAAAATCAGGGTTTTTAACCCATGTGTTCGACCACACACAAACACCCGGCCGAAACCCAATCCACTTTCACCATGCATCACGAGGAGCTGAACTGCTTGTGGCTACACACGAGGACAACCAGATCGAAGGGTTCTAACCAAATGGTGTTTCGTTGTGGCTCACACAGAACTCAGGTGGGCGAACCTGTTGGGTGACGAAGCTACGAACCTGTGACACATGGCCGAAACATCTGGCATGTAGCAAACCCACTGGTCGAACCCTATTTCTTCGGCGAACCCTTCCCCACAGCGAACCCTTGGAAGCCCCACGAACCCATGAGCTGCATCCCTGTTTGACGAACCTTTGAGTTATAACCACGAACCTACTATAGGTGGACGAACCATGCATACAGTGATTCACGAACCTTCACACGTGCTGCGAACCTTGGACCTCACCTGGGGTACGAACCATCATGTCGCGAACCTGTTGGTTGTCACCTTCGGCCGAACCTTCAGCATATACATGGCCGAACCTATGCTCAAGCTTCCATGGAGCGAACCCTTGTGAACCCATATGTAATCAGCCGAACCTAGGAACTACAAGCAAGAGGGTTCGCTGCTTTTGATTTAACCAGCCACTTGGATAGCCTGGCCTAAACATTTGGCCCAACACCACCTCTTGGCCCACTTACTGGTTCGGCCCAAGTTCTTTGTTTGGCAGCCCAAATGTAGTTATTCCGGCCTAAGCTAGTGCCCATGCTCATTTTGTTGTTTCGACCCATTTGGTGTTACGGCCCATGCTTTATAAACCGGCCCATTTAGTTCTTGGCCATAACCATTCGGCCCACGCATACACATAAGGCCCAATAACTCGGCCCATGGCTTTCTATTTGGTCTAACCGGCCCAATGAACATACGTTGGCCCAATCCATATAAATTTGGCCCATGAGTACTAATCAATCCACTAACAACACAGAATTGGTTATATTGGCAAACTATTATTCCGCCCATTTGATTTGGACTCCAACCTAACACATTGACAAGATGAACAGGAATTTCATGAGATTCTTATATATAAAGCTAATTGAAATCCTAAGTATAATTATAAAGACTATGCGAAACCAATGAGAAGCAAAACACTTTAAAGGTTTTAAGTCCTCAAAGAACCAAGTAGGGCCGAATAAAGACCGTGACTCACAAGTGTTAGCCAACAATAGGGCTAACACATACACGCACACAAACCTTATAAACTTATACTTATAAATTACAACATCATGAAATCAATACATGATCATGAACATTACAACAAAGGGCAAACAAAGAGCGAGCGTATTCTTGTTTTACATAGTCCACTACCAAGGACATAAGGTGAGTTCATTTGTCCCTTTTCAAACTTATTTGTTTTTACTTCGGGACTGAGAAGCATGTTAAACATTTTCATAAAACTATTGAAATGTTGTTTAATGCTTTAAACTTAAACTTGATACTTATGTTGAAACTTATGCTTGGAACTTAGTATACTTTGAAAGGCAATAGACTTGAAACTTATACATTAAACTTGTAGCTTGAAACCATATGTTGGATGCTTATGAGACTTGATGCTTATACTTGTGAAACTTTATACTTTAAACATGAGACTTGATGCTTATACTTGTGAAACTTTATACCTTAAACATGAGACTTGATGCTTATACTTGTGAAACTTTATACTTTAAACATGAAACTTGATGCTTATACTTGTGAAACTTTATACTTTAAACATGAGACTTGATGCTTATACTTGTGAAACTTTATACCTTAAACATGAGACTTGATGCTTATACTTGTGAAACTTTATACTTTAAACATGAGACTTGATGCTTATGCTTGTGAAACTTTATACTTTAAACATGAGACTTGATGCTTATACTTGTGAAACTTTATACTTTAAACATGAGACTTGATGCTTATACTTGTGAAACTTTATACCTTAAACATGAGACTTGATGCTTATACTTGTGAAACTTTATACTTTAAACATGAGACTTGATGCAAACTTATGGAGTTCATGATGAAACAATGTGTGGACACTTGAACTTTATGCTTGAAACTACTACTTGCGCATGAAACATTGTACATGTATCTAATCATAGGCTACGTAATTGCTAAACGACTGCTAGTGCAGAGCTTGTACCTATGGATTGAGATACATGTAAAACATAAACGTAACGAGGCTAAGCTATTATCTATATAAGAGACATGTAATTGCTAAACGACTGGTAGTCCAGAGCTCTTGTCTGCTTATATGAGGTATGTAATTGCTAAACATAAACATAAACATAATGATGCTAAGCTATTATCTATATAATAGACATGTAATTGCTAAACAACTGGTAGTCCAGAGCTTTTGTCTGCTTATATGAGATATGTAATTGCTGGATTACTTGTGTATGCATGGCTTGTGTCTATGTATGAGATACGTAATTGCTAAACGACTGGTAGTGCAGAGCTTGTATCTTGTATAGGAGACACGTAATTGCTAGACTAAGCTTAACTAATCTGTGAGTTACATAATTGCTAAACGACTGCTAGTGCAGAGCTTGTACTCATATATGAGGTTAGGGACAGCTAAACTATGTGCGTGTGAAACTATGATGCTTGATAAACATACTGTGAAACTAACACTTATGAACACGATAAACTTGTAAACTTTGAAACAGACAACAAAAGCTTTGATGAGGAATGGGATAGATTGGTAGGTAAAATGCTTAATTATTATTAACAACAGTGTCATATCCGGATTAGTATGTGGTGGGATGGCGTCTGGGCGGGTCGTAGGCTCGACTCAGGGGTATGCCCTATATATAAGCATACCGATTTGGATATCACATGTGGAGTTAATAAGGTTAAGGTTTTACCGAAGGAGGTTTGTTAAAACTATTTTAAACTTATAAACTTTATGAACTCACCAACCATTGTGTTGACCTTGTTTTCTTACATGCATTCTCAGGTGAAGAACAGGTATAAGCTAAGGCGTCAGGATTTGCATACTAGGCTGCCCAGATAGAGGACCTAGTAGACTTTTGGGAAGCACATCTTTTGTTGATGATACACATTACTTTTGATATCTTGTACATATACAAGATATAAGCATGTGATTCTTTTGTTAGGTTTACTTAGTTAAATTGCTGAACCTTGATGTTGTAATTTAACTTTGTAATCCTAGTTACTACTTGATTGTGCTTTAGATATCCTTAAACATTGATGCTATGTAAACAATCTGATCATCTTGATTATCACCCACGATATCACGCCCCGGGAACCTTCCGCCCGACGGGGACTCCGATCCAACCCCGCCGGCTCGGGGTGTGACACTGATCGCAGGGATCCTTCCCTGCGGTGAGACTAACGGTATTTGGTTGCAGGTACTCTCAAGCTGTGGACGGGATAAACTAGGAGGGCCAAACAGAACCATTGTTTTAACAAGTGGCGCCATCCGTGGGACACTACACAGCTCCACTACGTGTCTCACTTTATTGGCCTTGAACTCCCGATTATTTGCCCATGGCAGAGGGTGCTCCTACCCGAGATAAATCTATTCCTCGATCTTTTTCTCCCTTTGTGACTATCGAAGCGCCGGAGATCAATGATACGGTGGATTTGACTCCCGAAGGGATCCGTGAAAACTTTTCCAAGCTCCAAGAACTCATGAAAGAATATGTGCGAAAAGAAAGGCTTCGGGGAGTGCGAGTATGCCTAGATTATGAAGATGAGGTTGACACTCCCCAGAACGTCGCTCCACAAGGTAACTCCACTAACTCAGTTACTTTGTTGATTCCCCTGAGCACGACCGAAGCATAGGCATTGTTGGCAAACATAACACCGTTTTCAGCTGTGCCTCCACAAAGTTTAATCTCAGCTCCCCTAGGAGCCACTACATACCCGTTCGCGACAAGTTTTCCCTTTATCATGGATCACACATTCCCTTCAATGCCTAATCCCCTACCAACTTTCCCACCATTTTCGGTAAGCATGCCCCAACCTCCTTTTTACACGAGTGGACCTAGGGCCTCCACCACCATCCACACACATGTGGACCCCTTCCATGACTTATCACAACCATATGTCCCAAAAATGTCCTCAAAATTCACTCCTCGCATATCTGGTTTCAAGTTTCCCGAAAAAACAAAGATGCCCTCTGATGTAACTTTATACGATGGCCTCGGAGACCCTAATGATCATCTAGAACTTTTTACGGGGGCGGCACTGGTGGAAAGATGTTCAATGCCTGTATGGTGTCACATGTTCGCGCAAACATTCACGGGACCTGCCCGCCTATGGTTTAATAGTTTGCCCAACGAAAGCGTGGATAGTTTTGAGGAGTTAAGCCGAGGTTTCCTCACTAACTTTATGCACCAGAAAAAGTACACTAAAAACTCAATGGCCATACACAACATCAAACAAAGGGAAGATGAGGACCCACGGGCATTCATGGAAAGATACAAAGTGGAAGGGCTAAGCATCCGAGGAGCTACTGAGCAGATGCGCATTTCCGTCTTTATGCATGGAATAAGACCAAAACAGTTGGTGGAAGAACTCAATAAGACTGTGCCAAGAACGACGGAAGAAACGATAGAAAGGGCAGAGGCCTTCATTCGAGGAAAGGAGGCCACACAAAGCCTTGAGAAACATTGAAAGAATAGAGGTAGTAACTGGAAGGCCGAAGAGCAGGAATAGAAGCCATGGTTCCAACCATTTGTCGAAAGAAGATCATTAAGCCATTCCTCTGAATCCAGGAGACCCTACGAGAGGCCACGTCCTCCTCACAACACTTCCCGGGAAGACAAAGACAGGCATGTGCAATTTACGGCACTAACAAAAACCCCACAAGAAATCTTAGCCACTAGGATGCAAAGTTCGGTTTTCTGCCTCCATGGCCAATGGGTTGAGATGATGATAAAAATCCACATAAGTACTGCGAATTTCAAGATGATACATGGCATTACATTAATGACTGTTTTCAATTGAAAAAACGGATCAAAGCAGTAGTGCAAAACGGAGAGCTGGCACACCTGGTAAAGGATATTCGCCAGAAAAATGAGAAAGGAAGGAAAGACAAAGAAAAGTAAAAGAAACAAAGGGAGGTCTTGATGGTGTACCCCCGTAAAAGAATCCGCAGAGATGAGGAGGAACCCTCAAGAGATATTGCTCAGTTTCCCATTATTTTTCCTCCGTTACTCGCAAACATGGCGACGGATAAACCAATGATTGTGAAGGCATTAGTAGAAGGTGAACGAATGCACAGGATATACGTGGACGGGGGAAGCGCGTTGAAATTATTATATGAGCACTGTTTCCTTCAAATGAAGACGTCCATCCAGCAGCGCCTGATCCCTTCCATGATGGGTGTCTCAGGGAAAGGGTACAGCCAGTGGGGGAAATCGACTTAGAGGTCACTTTTGGAGAAGACGGAAGATCAAAAACTCGAATGCTAACGTTTATGGTGGTTCGCTCACCCTCTAGGTATAACTTGATCGTAGGAAGGCCTGGGTGGAAATCAGATATTCTGACCTGGAAGCCGAAATCAGATATTCTGACCTGGAAAAGCTTGCATTGGCAGTCATTCATACGGAAAGATGATTACGAAGATATTTTCAAGCCCACCCTATCAAAATTCTTACTCAGGCTCCATTAAAAGAAGCACTACAAAAGCCAGAAAGTTCCGAACGATTGGCAAAGTGGGCAGTTGAGTTGGGAGAACACACAATCACATATGCCCCCAGGGTCTCCATAAAGGGACAAGTGTTAGCTGATTTCCTGGTAGAAACACCAGCCAAAGTGGACCTCCTTGATAAGGAAGTCCAAAATGTGACATCAGAGGATAAACAAAAGGATGAATGGTTATTGTACACAGATGGAGCCTCAAGCACAGAAGGAGCAGGAGCCGGATTAATTTTGATAGATCCTTCAGGAGTGGAAGTTACTTATGCCTTAAGGCTAAACTTTCCTAGTACCAATAATGAAGCGGAATACGAGGCCTTCCTTGCCGGATTAAGGCTCGCTAGACGAATGGGGGTTAAAATATTAAAGGCACATGTTGATTCTTTTCTGGTGGCCAATCAGATTAATGGGGACTACACAGCCAAGGAGCAATCGATGAAGCAGTACAAAGACTTGGCTGTAAATTTGTTGCAGCAGTTTGAAAAGTACAAGGTAGTTCAAGTGGCCAGGAGCCAAAATAAGCATGCTGACGCTTTAAGCAAGTTGGCATCATTAACATTCGCTCATCTTACAAAGAAGGTACTCATGGAAGTTCTTGACAAACCATCCACCACCTTGTCAGAAGTTCTTGATGTTATACAAGAAGAGGGAGAAACATGGATGACTCCAATTTATGAATATCTTGAAAAGGGGATCCTGCCCTCGGATAGAGAGGAAGCCAATCGAATGCAATTGAAGGCCAGACAATACACCATTCATGAAGGGGTGCTATATAAAAAAGGGTTTTTATCTCCACTACTCTGATGTGTTGGTCCGGAGCAGAGCAATTATCTCATACGAGAGATCCACATGGGATTTGTGGTACACATGCCAGACCACGAGCGGTAGTATCAAGAATAATGAACTTGGGATATTACTGGCCCTCCATGCATGGAGATACAGTAGAAGAACTCCGCAAATGAGAATCATGCCAAATCCATGCACTAACAAAAAGGCTTCCAAAGTACAACCTCATACCTATCAATGCAGCATGGCCATTTTACAAATGGGGGATGGATATTGTAGGCCCATTCCCCATGAGAAGCAATAAAGCAAGGTTCTTGTTAGTAGCGGCTGATTACTTTACAAAATGGCCAGAGGTGGAACCATTAGCAACAATCATGGGGAAACAAGTTATACGCTTATTTTGGGAATAAATAATCTGCCGGTTTGGTCTTCCCGGAGAGGTGATCACTGTCACACCCCCAAATTTTCAACTAACGGAATCACACCTTTTGGGAACGTGACAAACCAGGATCTCAGATCATTAGACATAACGAAGACCTCTATATGAATTTCAAAACATACTTTGGTCTAAAAACATAATATCAAAGTTTTCAAAGTTTGCGGAAGCGTTTAAAATAATAACAAGTGTAAAAGTTGAATTACAAATTCAAAAATCCCAAATGTATAACTTAAACAGTATAAATGTAAAACATGCATGCGACTCTATCTCCTAGTCCATGCCAGCTTTATTGCGCACCTTAGCGTCCTGAGAAAACATGTAAATCAAGTCAACACAATGGTTGGTGCATAACACAGGTTTTAAGTATTCACAATGTTCAAAACAACAGTTTGAATATCAAGTTTGCAGATAACATAATCACACATGCATAGTCATGATAGCTAGTCATATAAACTATTTACATAAGTGGTCGACACCGAAGCTGACGATTGCCATGCTATAGCATGTTTTTGCCTTGCCACTATTGTCTAGCACGAACAATAGTAATGTGTGTTTGGTCAGTCAAACACTCGCGTAGATCCCATCTACCAGGTGAGGTTTGTCAAACCTAATAGATCTATTTCCAACTACCACGCTTTGCGCTACGGCAAACTAAACGGTTCGAAGTGTGTAAGGACTTTTAAATGCTATGTTGTCACATAATGTAAACAGCTAACTCATGCAAGTGATATGTATCTAAAAATGTATGTTACATATGTTTTCTCCCCCAAAACAGTTAAAATAAGAAAGGGGCCGTGTACGCACCTTTGAGTATTGCAGAATGATCACTACGTGAGCTCGTGTAAATAATCCTCTTACGAAGGATCTGTGATTTAAAAAATAACCTAAAGTTATTCGGAATGTCATCTTATACTTAGAATCACATACGTGTCAACACACGTATGTTAAAGTGTTAAAAATGTACATACGAATGTACACGAATTTTTGAAATCGATTAAATAAAATCTTATATGATTTTATTTAAATAACCGTAATTATACGCGATTTCGTTTCCAATCTAAAATATGAATTTTACTATTTCAAGGTGTTTGTATTCCCGTTACGGTTCCAACGCAACTCGAACGAGTCGAATCGGACTTGAAACGAAGGAGTTATGGGTTAAAAATCAAAAATAGTTTAAAAACACAAAAACTGGCAGCCCTCGGGTTCGAACCCGCGACCTACCACTCACAACACACACACCTTACCAGTCTCGCCCGCTAGGGTATCGCACAAGGATTCAGAATTAAATTGTTTTAACTACTCATCTAAATGATTTCCATTTTGATGCTATAGCCGAAGCAACAAGTTCCAAATTGAACTCCAATTCGAATCTGATCAACTCTTAATCTATGGGGCTATTATTCCTTGAACCCAGACGCATCAGATCATTGATTTAATTTAGAAATTTTTGTCAAAATGCTACGGTTTTAAGACTCCCACAGTTTCGAACCTTAATCCTATTCTCATCAATTCGAATTCCTCAAATTCGATTGTGTTTGACTCTAAATTCATATGGTTTTCATTAAAACAACAATTTCGAACCTGTCTGTATGCCTAATTTCAAACAATAAACACCTTTGAATCAAAAATCCCAAATTCATTCTAGTTCAAGAACCCTAGATTCAAAATCATACAATTCGTAGTTCCATGATGAAATTGACGTAGTATTAACCTTAATCGGGATCCTCTGAATCTACCCATGCTATTTAATTTGATTTTTGAATACTTCTAAATAGAAATCCCCAAAACCGTTTTGTTCTAGAACCCTAGAATTCGAACACCATGAATTCGTAATGATTTGATGAAATCGACTCATGAGTTTTGTTAGTCGGCACCTTATGAAACTGATCATACCATCTGTTTCATTTTTAAACTCATCCCGATCAAAACCCCCAAAACGTCTTTGATATGAAACCTAATTACTTGAACCCATACAATTCGATAATAGAATCCAGAATTATCATGGGGATTTACTTAGTCGGCATGTTTAGGCTATAGGGAAATGAATTCCTACCTGGTTAGCTGTCGAATCGATGTAGATCAACTTCAAGGTTGTTCTTCGGCCGACTCTAGATCGAACTCTCTTATCCCCCGCTTGCTTCTTCGAATTGGTGTGTGCAAATGGTTCTAATGGAGCCGATTATGGATTCTGATGATGTAATTGTGGTGATATTAATCGAATTGTGTAACTTGTGTGCATATCATTGACGGTTACAACTTTTGGTTGCCAAATGATTTCAATTCGATTATTAAACCTCTTAGTAACGCATGATCACTGTTAAAGATCATTAATATGTGTTAATTGAAAGGTTTATTCAATCAATTTCAGTGTAATGAACTCAATTTCGAATTTTCCCATATTTATATACACGAATTTTGACTTTTAGGAGTCAAAATCACTATTATCACCACTTATAGACTAATCCTTGAAATTAAACACTTAGAACCTGATTTTTAATATTTCTTAATCCTTATAGATTATTCTTGATCAAAAACATATCATTTCGATTAATCCTAGAGTTAACGGAATTAATCCGAAATACCAAATTGTTACTAATCGGACTACTTATAACATTTTTTAACTAGATTAATCCTTTTGGGCCTCCTAAATACAATTGGGCCTACTTTGGGCCTCATTGGCCTACCTTGGCCTTATTGGGCCTTCTTTGGCCTTACTGGGCCTTCTTTGGCCTTACTGGGCCTGTGATCAATCCATTTTCAGTTAACAAGGTTAATCCGAAAAGTCGGATTGTCACAATCACAGACAACGGGCGTCAATTCACCGAGGAACCATTTAAGAGTCGGTGTAACGAACTACGCATAAAGCAAACCTTCACTTCTGTGGCACATCCTCAAGCAAATGGGCAGGTGGAGAGGATGAACAGAATCATAGTGCAAGGCTTGAAAACCCAATTGGGAAAATATGGAGGTGCATGGGTTGAAGAGTTGCCCAGCGTACTATGGGCAATACGAACAACAGAAAAAACAAGCAATGGTTGTTCCCCATATAGCCTAACATACGGCTCAGAAGCCGTCATACCCGCTGAGATAGGCGTTCAAACAGCAAGGAGCAGTTCAATTAAGGAAGATGATAATGGTGAGCAACTCTTGGTCAACCTGGACTTGCTAGCAGAATCCCGCGAACAAGCAAACGCGAGGGAAAGGGAGTACAAAAGACAATTGGAAAGATACTACAATGCAAGGGTCAAGACAACTAGCTTCAAGACAGGAGACCTCGTCTTAAGAAAAGAGAAGTGAGTCGTCAACAACCTGAGAGAAAATTGGGAGTAAAGTGGGAAGGCCTTACAAGTTGGAAACAATGGTGGGAAAAGCCATACCGCGGCACTGGAATACGATCAATCTTAGGCGTTTTTATGTTTAAAACACATTGTATTTTATTCAAGTTTGTAATGTATCCGGTAAGCTGAAAAACCATTCTTTTTGTACAACAGTTGTTATGAATGGATGAACAGAAATCCCGGATTTCTAATTAAAGAATTCCCCAGATCTTGTGAATGTTGTATTATTGAAACATAACATTCTTGGGCCATCGGTTTCATCCTGCCCAGGAATATCCTACAAAGGGTTCCGGCCTTGTCCAGCCCAAACATAACATTCTTGGGCCATCGGTTTCATCCTGCCCAGGAATATGCTACAAAGGGTTCCAGCCTTGTTCTGCCCAAACATAACATTCTTGGGCCATTGGTTTCATCTTGCCCAGGAATATCCTACAAAGGGTTCCGGCCTTATCCTGCCCAAACATAACATTCTTGGGCCATCGGTTTCATCCTGCTCGGGAATATCCTACAAAGGGTTCCGGCCTTGTCCTGCCCAAACATAACATTCTTGGGCCATCGGTTTCATTCTGCCCAGGAATATCCAACAAAGGGTTCCGGCCTTGTCCCGCCCAAACATAACATTCTTGGGCCGTCGGTCTCATCCTGCCCAGAAATGAGCTACAAAGGTTGTGGCCTTGGCTTGCCCAAAAAACGAAATTCAGGGATCGATGGTGTCATCCTGCCCATAAATAGCCAATTAATGGCTCCGGCTTTACACAGCCTAAACAATAATTTTCCTACGTCATACCTATCTCCCTTCTCAGGAAAACTAACTACGAGATTATAACTCTGTTTTGTTTAAAACAGGGACACATACCATATGACAAAGAATTTTACACAAGCTCGGCATTAGACCTCGACTTTCTATAAACCTTATCCAACGATGAGGATGTCTGACTTGAATAAAAAAAACGCTTGAAGTATTCAAAAGCAAAAAACAGTTTACGCTAAGCCTTTAAAAACTTTGAGCTTCCACCTATTATAAAGCTTCAAAACAAACACTATCAAAAGCACAAAACAAAGTCACAAATAGACAACAACAACAACCTTATAACAAAGAAGTTCACCACATGCAAGGCGACAACGTATGGATAGTTCTACAAGTGTTTCAAAAGTAAAAATATAGCATTCAAAAGCTCAACATCATAACATCAATACATGATATCACCTCAAACATCTGAGGGCTTCTTGTCAAGACTCCCAACATCGCCACTAGTCGTTGCATCCTCAACAGCCTTACTCGCACCATCACTTGTGCCCACTTCACTGGTCTTAGGTGCAACATCCGCACTAACCGGTTCAATATGATCATCTTTTCCAACGGAGGAATCAGCAATACCACCTTCCAATAAAGGAAGCTCAAAGTTCAGATTCTCCAGGTCC
The DNA here is from genome assembly GCA_009363875.1 of Mikania micrantha. Classification (NCBI taxonomy): domain Eukaryota; kingdom Viridiplantae; phylum Streptophyta; class Magnoliopsida; order Asterales; family Asteraceae; genus Mikania; species Mikania micrantha. The sequence goes on from CM018697.1 coordinate 85,763,639, forward strand.
TTGGTTTCTTGCAGAATGTCTTTAGCACTGAGACTTTTTGTTTTCGACCCAACTTTACCTTTGGGAGGAAGCATGGGTTTAGAGGAAGAATCGGAACCAGGACGAACACCTTTGGAAACACTTCCAAAATCGGCAGCACCAACAGATTTACCAGCATAGCTAGTGGTGGTTTGACCACTCAACTCCTTACCACCACCAATAATCAGCCCAAAATTAAAACCCTCTGGTTCCACAGCTTTCAGCACCTCCAGACTCTCAGACGAAATAGCAGCTAACTCCTGCAAATAAGGAAAGGTCAAATAGTCAAAGTTCACTGCTGCCTCCTGCATAAATCTTTCCGCATCAGGCCTAAAGTAGGTAGTCTCATATATGGCTTTGTTCTTCATTGAATTACGGTAGCCCGATTGAACACCAACATGTAAACCATGCTTAAACACTGCCTTTTGCAAAGCCCCAAGGGCTGTTCGAAACTCACCACTCCAAACAACATGTTTCAAAACATGAGTAAACCCCTCCTCAATCAACCATTTTCGATCTGCTTTCAAAGCACCCACACTCTTCTTCAGTGATTGATATTTCTTGCATTCATTCTGCATGGCCTCTTCACACACTTTCAAAGACTGGGTAAGTTCAGCCAACTTCGCCATGTACTGCTCCTCCAAACTACCCAAAGCCTCTGCCTTCTCCTTCTCAAACACCTCAACACGTTGTTTCAGTTCGGTCACAACCTTCTGACTATCTCCTAAGCGCCTTCGCATCACATTCACCGGCCCATCTGACCGAGCCACACTTGATGCACATGCCTCGTAGCAACTGAGGGCTACGGGCAGATTACTGCCAAGTTGGGCAAACAGACTATACGTCTTCTTAATAACATCCTTCGTATTAAGGGTGTCCACAATCAACCTCTACCCAGGAGGGGCAAAGTTATCAACAAGCTTGCGGCACACAAGGCTAGATCCCAACACATCCCCATTCCTAACATCCCAACAGGGGACAAACTTCTCATTTGCTACAAAAGGATCCATCTCAGGGCTGTCATCAACTTTCTCTTTAGCAGGGGGTTCCTTACACACAAGGCTTTTACCTTTGGAGGACGAATTAGTAGAAGGCGATCCTTCATCCCTTAAAGACACAGTGGTAGTAGCGGACTTGCGGTTACGTTTAGAGATTCTGGTGGGCAATACCTTCGGGCCTTTCCTCTTTCCACTAACAGTCACCTTCTCTGGCTTAGGGACAGGCTCTGGTTTCTCTTGCTTCACATTTTCCCCAGCACCTTCTCCAACGACACTATCATAGTTACCTCCAATCTCATGTAAATCGGCTTCCAAAGGAACGGTATCCCCCTTCTTCCGTGGGCGGGATGAGAACTCCCCATCAGAAAGGGATTCCAGGCTTAAAATAGAGATCACGTCCATCTCTGGCAAAAAGAAAACAAATATCTCAAACTCACAATTAAATCCAAATTCAATATAAAATAATAGTAAAAGTCAAAGGGTCATACCCAAACTCTGCAGCAGAAACAATGGAATGAAGGTAGAAGAATCCCAATTTTTACTCAAACCGACAAGGATCAAAAGAGGCTCAGGATAAGATCGGATGTATGTGCGCCTGTCACACAGCGCTGAAAACAGTTTCTGATCATACATAGGATCTTTAAGGCCTTTAACCAAGAGAGGTTTATTAGGATCCTTCCAACTCATGGCAAAGGGGAAATACGAAGAAGAAATAAAAAAAAAACGAGTTCTTCCAATACTTTGGAGATTGAGAAATGCCATGAATACAATGGGGATACATATCCCGAAACCGTTCAACAGTGAACCAGTCTCCATTTTTTGCCAAACAAAAAAAAATTTTGAAACAAAGAAACCGTTGGGTAACCACCAAGCGCACGACTGGACATGTCAAGGTTAACAATAACACCCAATCTGCATGGGGCTATCTGAGAAATATGAAGAGCATAATGCTCAAACACATTGAGTACGAAAGCGGGACAGATAATCGGAGATTCGAGAAATCGAAGAACCGAGTATATACTCCAACAAATCCAGAGGGAGGGTCACGAATGTTAGTGGACGATTCCGGCCGAGAGGGACGAAACTCAGGCCCAATGTGATAACGGACGCAAACATCGAAAAATTCCTTCTCCGACAATTCGCAGGTACGGGACGCCATATCGTGTTTCGTATCCATCTAAATCACACAACAGAAAATTTACAAGGAAGAACAATAACTAACCTGTGATTATTGATGCTGCGAATGAAGAAACTATGAAGAAGAAGAGTTCGCCGGAAATTCGAGAGAAATTCAAAAGAAAACGGATGAGAAATGATGAAAAGAAAAGATGCACTGCCCGAGAAATAATGAGGGGACGGTTACTGTCTTGTCGATCTATAGTTGAGGGTAAAAATGTAAATTCCTAATTAAGTCAGAGTCATTATCACACAAGGGAGTGTCAATAACTCTCACTGGGGGGCTGATGACGGGGATAAGACCGATACGGACAGGAAAACATGTCCTGAACATAAAAATGACTTATGGTAGGGATGATGGGTCCCGATCAGGGAATAGAAGGAAGCTCGTTATGGACATGATAACTTATCATGCCCATGAAAGGTTGTACAGCTTCTTCTCCAAGGCAAAGCATTGAAGACCGAGCCTAGATGTGATGGTAAAAAGATAAGATCTACGTGTCAAATCACAAACATGTGATAGAACTCATTTATGACAAACAGTAACAGCAGTCAACTCCAGGGAACTAGAAATAGAATAAAAGGTGGACCAAGGGATAACCAGAAGATCGCCTTCCAAAAAAGGAATTACACAATGGACAAAGCCGGGCACTCTTGATCTCCTCAAGGTTATAAATACCGACTCCCTTTCAGGTAGTTGGGGGACATTGAATTCTCACAAACATATTTATTACTCTCTCTCGTGAATGAATACTTATTCTCACACCGGAGGCTGATCGCAAGGATCCTTCCCTGCGGTGAGACTAACGGTATTTGGTTGCAGGTACTCTCAAGCTGTGGACAGGATAAACTAAGGGGGCCAAACAGAACCGTTTTAACATGCGTCGTTTTTTTTTCAACTTCAACCCTGTGTTTTTAAATTTATGCAACCTTCACTTATTTAATTAAAACTAACATAAATTCATTAGTTTAGAAAGAGTAAGATTGTAATTCATTATTTATTATTAACTTAATATTTTTTATATATTTTATTGACATTGATTTGTATATTACAGAATGTCAATAAATTACAATTTTATTTTTCATAAGCTAACAAATTTATGTTAATTTTATTTGAATGAGTGTAGGTTGAATACTTTTTAAAAATACCCGGTTGAGAGTTGCAAAAACAAAAAAATAAGGGTTGCAACTTCCTTAAAGAATAAACAATAGTGTGACTTACAGCCTGCATTTAACTCGACTTTAATTATTGTTGCAAACTGGGACAATCACCCCCAAATAATAGAAAACACGTGATAATACCGCCGTTAAAAAAAAACTTTCGAGAACATTAATTTTTCAGTAGTTTGACGTGTCACAACGCACAATACTTCTTTCCTAAATTCTTATTTTTAGGATGACATTATTTCTTGGCTTTCGAGTATCTCTTTGTGGTTTTGTTTATCCACGTTTAGATTTTGAAGGTTCACCTACTTCTTTTACGTACTTAGCCGCGTCAAATAGCCGCTACAATGCGTGAAATCGATCTTTAGTTTTATGAAAAAAAACAAAGAGCCTACTAATATAATACCAAAGTAGCATGAGTGACGTATAAAATATATAATTTGAAAGTAACCAAGAGACATACAAGCCTAGTATATGAAAACAACCAAAGGGTGTGATAATAATATTCATTGAAATATAGATATATAACATCATACCATCTCTTCGCCTCTTAGATAATATAATAAAGTTCGTAAACAGGTGAAATCAACGACACACCATACATATCTTACTATATAAATAACACTACTCTTAATAAGATCGAGCATGATGATATCACTAGCATACTAAAATAATCGAGTATTATCTTCTTATATCTAACCATCGTGATCCTTACGATCCGCACTAGACTTTGATTGACAGTTGTTGCTTGCGAAACATGTCTTGGGCGGACTTGAGTTTGCGGAGAGCCTCAATTATGGTGATTCGACCTTCAGGGGTTTGGTTGGTGCATGAAAGCGCGACTCCAATAAGCGTTGTGAGACAATCAAGTTGCACCTTATGGTCCATGGATCGACCATCGTCGTCTAGTTCCTTGTGTAGATTAGGATCCAATACTTGATCCAATCTATCTGGGAAAGCAGACTGCACCCATGTCTTGAGGCTCAGCCCCCCCACGAACATCTCGTCTGTTGGACCCTTTCCCGTTAATATCTCCAAAAGTATAATGCCATAACTGTACACATCTCCCTTCGTAGAAGGTTTTGCTCCCATACCATACTCTAAAATCACAGTACAAAAGTCATTTAATATTTATATATTTTTCATATTTTTGCTAACCGAAGACTTGATCCAGAATATTTTGCGATCACAATTTTTTTTTTTAATTTACTTTTTATTTTTCCTCTTTTTTTTTTCTTGACAAGACTGTGGCCAAAATATTTTGGCATTTGTGAATAATTTTTTTATTTTAATTAATTTAATTTTATTACAATTAATACGCCTGTTTTAATTGCGAGCAAATAATTAATGTTGTTAATTTTAAATTAAGTTCTTTGCACAAATTATACCATCTCTATGTAATTTTTATTTTTTTCACGTACCCCGTTTTGAAACTGATATATAATTTAATATTTATTTTTTATTTCTTTATTAGTTTTGTAAATATTGAGTGAACAAATCTAAATGGTCACAAAAGTTGCGGCCTTTTGGAACCATTTCAGTTTTTTTTTTTCCCTTAAACTTTAATTGTTAATTTTGTGATCTTTCAAATTTGGCCACAACACAAACGGATACTTTGCGACTGTTATTTCAATCAACGCTCATAAATGTCTAGTTTCCAACAAATTTATGAGAATAGTGAACTAACCTGGAGGTATGTAACCCATGGAACCTTTAAGAACATGTGCAGAGCTAATAGACTGATCTTTATCAACCAACATGCTAGCAAGCCCAAAATCTCCTATTTTTGCAGTCAAATCTTCATCCAACAAAACATTACTTGGCTTCAAATCACAATGCACCACCGGAGCCACCACACATTCATGGTGAAGATAACTCAACCCACATGCTACATCAATCGCCACTTTTAATCTGTCCACCAAGCTCATTCCATTCCCAACCCACTTCTCCAAACTCCCATTCTTCATATATTCATACACCAGTGCAAGAAATTCCTTGTTCTTGTGATCCAAACTAGAGCAGGAAGTTATCAACTTGACAAGATTCCTATGCCTGAGATGACGAAGTGCAGCACATTCGGCTAAAAAACTAGGCAACGAGCCTGTGGTTTCCATGTCAAGAACTTTCACAGCTATTTCTTGGGCCTGTCCTTCAAGGTTTAGGCACCCTTTATAGACAGATCCAAAACTACCACGTCCGATTAGGCTTTCCTCTTGGAAGTTCCTAGTTGCCGAACGAAGCTGGTCATATGTCACTATGTAATGTCGGCCCTTGAAGGAATCGGAAGTAGTGTTTGTGGCCTTAGCAACATTTCTTCGGAAGTAAAAGAACGAAGCAATCGATACAAGTATTACAAATAAGGAAATGGTTGTTGCAACTAAAATTACAACCAATTTGTTGTGTGCACTTCTTCTGCATTTAGAATTGTAGCACAGATTTGGGTTTCCTTCAACATGGACTCTGGTGAGATTTGAAAAAATTCCATTAGTTGGAATATTTCCTTCCAAGTTGTTGAAAGAAAGGTTCAGGAATTGGAGAGCTTTTAAGTTTTGAAGATTAAGAGGGATTGAACCAGAGAGTTGATTTGAGGAAAGGTCCAAAGTTGTCAAACCATTTAGTTCACCCAAACCATTTGGAATATTGCCTGTGAAAGAATTGTTTGAGATGATCAGCTGCTCCAAGCTCTTGCATTTCTGAATCGAGTTTGGAATGTTGCCCGACAAACGATTGTTAGAGAGATCAATCGTCACAACTCGTTCTAGATTCTCGATTTCTTGAGGCAAGGAGCCTGTTAATGAGTTGCTAGAAAGATTCAGGATGGTGGTTAAACTTGGGAGATCAAGAACTTCCATGGGGATGCTCCCATTGAGCTTATTCATGGACAAATCCATGGAAGTTATCCTTTGGAAAGACTTAAAACTAACGGGTATGCTGCCTCCCAGTTCATTGCTTGACAAATCAATCTTTTCTAACTTCTGAAGAGTACCCAATGAATTTGGGATGTTTGAATTTAATCTGTTTTTGCCTAGAACAAGCTCTTGTAAGCCTTCCAACTGACCAATTTCAGAAGGAATTTCACCAGAAATGGAGTTGAAGCTTAAGTTTAGTAAAGCTAAGCCTTGAAGTTGACTTATGGAGGGTGGGATGCTGCCTGATATCTGGTTTGAACCCATATACAACATTCTAAGTTTTTTGGAAAGATTGCCTATGAACTCTGGAATGACACCTTCAAAACCATTACCATCAATGGCTAGGAAATCAAGCTTTGTGCTGTTTGCTAATGAATTTAAGAAACCAAGGCCTTCACCCCGCAAACTTACAATGTTATTGTACCCAATATTATACATTTCTAACTCAGGGAGGTTACCCAAACCTGGTGGTACAGTCCCGTGCAATCTGTTATGTGCCATTCGAATGACTCTTATGTTTGTGAGGTTGTGCAATGAACCAGGAATGGTACCAGTGAATTTGTTGATGCAGAAGTTGAAAACTAGAAGATTTGGGAGGGTATCTCCAACGTTGTAAGGTATATCACCCCGCAAATAGTTTGAAGCCACAGCAAGAGTTTCGAGTGAAGACATGTTGTAAATCGATGGTGGAATAGTGCCAGTAAGATTATTAATGGTGAGATCAAGATTCTTTAGGTTCACAAGACGGGACAATTCACCAGGAATCGGGCCACTAAGTGTATTGGTTCCGAACCTCAACGTAATTAGTGATGAAATGTTGCCAATGGAGGGTGGAATTGAACCAGAAAGATGATTTCCTGCCAGGTTAAGAGTTTGAAGATTAACCAGGAGAGTGAGATCTTCAGGAATAGAGCCTGAAAGTTTATTTTGCATGAAATCAACGACCCTTAGCTCGATGCAGCGGCTTATGTTTGCAGGAACGGCCCCTTGGATGCTATTGAAACTGATGTTAAGGACTCGTAAACGTAAAAGATTGGTGATTGTTTCGGGAATTTTATCCTGAAATTGGTTTTCTTGGAGTTGAAGTGTTTCCAGTAAAGACAGGTTCCCGATATGGGGGCTAATCGGGCCAGATATCCCAAGGCCAGAGAGGTCAAGACTTACAACCCTTTGGCCTTGATCATCACACCAAACCCGGGACCAGTTGCATGGGGAGGAGTTTGGGTTCCATGCAGCTAAAGCGTCTGCAGGTTGCGTGATGATTTGAGATTTTATGTAGATCAAGGTTTGTTTATCTGTCTCAAGATTTAAAGTGATCACAGAAGCTACATATGTGTTGTGTAGGAAACAAGAACTGAAAACTAAGAAAATAAGCATATAAGGTATGGAAAGGGGAGCAATTGAAGCCATAATGTTTTTAGGATCGCAATAAGTTGGGTTGTTGGGTACTCGTGTGTGGGCTATATATAGAGAATATGATACGTACCAGAACTCTTATTCTTTGTTTTTTAACAATTAAAAGAATTACTGTACGGTAAACGAACAATTTGATTAGGTCGACTCTAAGAATTGAAGTGTCTAAGACGAGCTGAGGAAAAAAAAGACCTCTAACGAATTCAAATATATAAACAAAAATTTGTATAAATGACGAGTGACGACAAATGTTATAAAATGAATTATAAAAACATTAATATCATAGTATTAGAAATATATATCATAATAGTGAGCCTATGATTCGTGAAACTCTTCTAGCATTCTTCATATAAAAATTGTTAATAAGTTTTTCACAGTTTATACTCTTTAAGATTTTGCTCTATCATAGTCAATCCTCTTAGTCTTTATTGAGACATTGTTGATCGTAGTTATATATTCAATAACTTTAACGTAGAAAAACTTCTTTTTGCAAATGCAATCGTGTAACTTGTACATAATTTTGCATCCAACAAAGTTAGCCTATAAGTTAAGGCTTGGCCCTTTCTTCCTAGAGACTAGGGTTCAAGTCTCACTTATGACACTTTAATGGATACCAGGTGAGTGCATGAATCTTAAGCTTAATATCGGGTTCCGAACCAATGAGGGGCGAGGGTTTACCTATTCCACGGAGTTCTCGCGCATCAGGGGGTACGGTCTCATGGTCGGCGATCGAGGAAACAACGTTTTTTTTGTTTTTTTACAGGTTTGTAACACTATTGGACACATTTTTATAAAAAAAATAAAAAAAGCGCCGACCAAATATTTAAAAAAAAATATTTTATAAACCCACGTAAAACCTACGTAACAAAACTAAAAAAAATTATTTTTTACGTTTTGTTACGTAGGTTTTACGTGGGTTTATAAATTTTTTTTTAAAAAATATTTGGTCGGCGCTTTTTTGATTTTTTTTTTATAAAAATGTGTCCAATAGTGTTACAAACATGTAAAAAAATTTCAAAAAAAAAACTACGTTCTTTTTACGTGATTTTTGTATGGTTTTCGTGGTTTTCTCATTGAGACATGGCACCACCAAATTAATTCCATTTTTTTAATATGGTGCAAATGACTAAAATATCATTCTTTATTTAAATAAGAAAGATGATATATGTCACAATCCTATACGCCCAACTTTTGGATTAGCAATTTGATTTGAGTTAATGGGTTATGGCTCTATTCATGGGTTATCATATAATCACTTCCCTATATATATATATATATATATATATAGGATTGTGATCTAATTATAACCCCTCTTATGGCAAGAATCCATTAACTCTAATTACCCAATCAAAATTTAACACATGGATTTATATTATTAAATCTGATGATGGTATATTAGTAATTTGGTTTATGTACTAACTTATCCCCTCTTTTTTTATACATCCATAACTTTTTTATACTATAATATTTTTTTTTATGAAAATTGCACCATTTTACTCGTCTTATTTTTCTCTTTAATTCCGTTATAGTTTTAACTATGTTTTTTTATTTTTTTTATGTTCGTATTTACACCAATGTAACAAGTATAAAAATAAAAAATTATTTGTAACGAGTTGTAACGAATTTGGGTTACATTGTTGTAGAATAAATAAGGGTTACGTTTAAGAGTGTAAACGAGCCAAGCCTATCCCGAGGTCGTTAATTACATTATATTCTTGACTAGGTTTTTTTTATTTTTTCCGGATGCTCCAAAATTCGTTATATTTACAAGATTGTAAATACATTTTAATAATTTAAAAAATATGTATCTACAATATTGTAAATACATTTTAATGCATTAAAAAAAATAATATAACATTTTGTTGATAAAAACCAAAATTCGTCCTTGTAAATACATCTTAATACTTTAAAAAATATATATATACAAGATTGTAAATGCCTTTTAATACTTTAAAAAAAATACTATAACATTTTAATAAAAACCAAAATTCGTTACATATACAAGATTGTAAATACATTTTAATACTTTAAAAATTATATATACAAGATTGTAAACACATTTTAATACTTTAAATTATACTTGATACATTGGTGTAAATACGAACATCCGAAAAAAATAAAAAAACCTAGTCAAGACTATAACGGAATTAAAAAGAAAAACAAGACGAGTAAAATGGTGCAATTTTTATAAAAAAATATTATAGTATAAAAAAGTTATGAATGTATAAAAAAAGATGGGGTAGCTTTAATAATATAGCAAATTATATTAATACCCTTATTCCCTTTTTTTTTCAAATCAAATATATTATTTTATTATAATTTAATATGAATCATTATATTAGAATCTTAAAATTTGATCCTCAAATATGGTGATGTTATTGGGTTATTGATTAATTCTAAGGTTATGAATAGATCACTTCCCTTATATATATATATATTAACCCGGCATTTTTTGCCCGAATCTTTGTTTTTTTTCATGGTTTTTGTTATACATAAATAGGGAGTTTTCTTTTTTGTGTTTTTGCTAATTTATCACCGTTTAGCAAAAACACAAAAAAAAAAACCCCACTATTTATTTATAATAAAGACCATGAAAAAAAAACAAAGATTCGGATAAAAAACGCAAAAAATTCCAGGGTTAAGGGGTTATCGCAATAAGGAAGGGTTAACAAAGGAACCATCCCCTATATATGTATATATGGAAATGATCAATTGTTAACTCTTCCTTATTGCGTTAACCGAATAACTACATCTTATTACTTGGCGGCTCACATTAAAGTAAATTTAAAGGTGCATGTTTTTTCTTTTCTTTGTTTTTTTAATGTAATTAATGTAGGGCATACTTACATTAATAAAAAAAGAAGAAGAAATCTACACATTTAGATTTATTTTAATGTGGGTACAAAAGTAATAAGATGTAGTTATTCGATTAACGCAATAAGCATGTGTTAACAAAGGAACCACACCCTATATATATATGTTTCTCATTGATTTGGATAATTAATGGTTGTAATGTAAATAAATGACAATTAAATGAGTTAATTAGATTGAGAGTTCATTACATAAATAGTCGTTGTGGTAATTTGATCACTTTGCAAGTTTGGCCCTCCAGGTTAAAAAGTTGAAAATTTAGTTCAAATATTTGTAAGAAGATTACATACATGGTCTCGTGGTTTGTTAGGATTTCATTTTGGTGCTCAACATTAAAAATTGCATACTTAGTCCAAAATTTTGTAAGAAATTGTATAAATGGTCCCTATGATTTAATTAATAACATATCTATCCCTATATTGTACGTTAAATGTTAGAAATTAATTATTTAAGATCGATTATTGGTATAAATAATCCATGTTAGACAATATTAAAATAAATTAAAAATTATTAAAATAATTTGTATTATCTAATTATATTATTCCAATTATTTGTATTTACATGGCCTTGTTCCTACTTAATGTTTATCATTCAAAATTTTTTGTTATTTTTTTAATGAAGTAATGTGAATACAAATTTTTAATAACTTCACGAGATGATACAATTATTCTAATATTGTTTAAATAATTAATTTGGATTTGACCATATTATTTATATTAAACAATCTTAACTAATTACGTTCTAACATCTAAAATATAATCGTAATTTGAAATGGGGACTAATCTACAATTGATCAAACTATAAGGGCCATTTATATAATCTTCTTACAAAATTTTGGACTAAGTGCAATTTTTCAATGTTAGAAAGCAAACACGTAATCTGACCAAACCACATAAACCATGTATGTAACTTTGTCACAAATGTTTAGACTAAATTTGCAATTTAACTATAATAGCCAAACTTGTAATATGATCAAACTACATGAATTATTTATGCAATTAACTCTTAGATTGATGAAAGGGTATAATAGTCAATATATTCAAATTAATTCTTGAAACAACTATTTTTAATTAATTAATTCATTTAATTACTATCATTTCTCCTCTATCCTATTTTCATATTTTTTTTAAATATATCTAATAATTGATTTTATCTTTATCTTCATCAACAATTGACTGCATCTTCATTGCTCTTAAAAAATCAAAAAATATTTAGTCGCAACCATGTGTAAATTTTCTTGCGTGTATATATATATATATATATATGTGCATACGTAATTACAAAATTATGTATATGTAATCGCATATGCAAATCTGATTACATTATGTAAGCACACATGTAAACATTCTTACATATATTTAAGCACATATATATGTAATTCTACTTATGTATATGTAACTTGACGAAGATGAATATGAATGTAACTCATATGGATGCATTGTATAACTCATACCATAACGTATATGTAACTCATGATATTTTTATACTAACAAATAAAAGTAATTTTATTACACATATTACTTTTAAAGCAACTATAAATTAATTCTTCTGTCTTTTTATGTTATTAAATACATATCTCATATTAAATTATAATGTTAAATAGTAATAGTATATTATTTATGTGAAATGACCGTTGCATAATAATTGTTTAAATAATAAAAAGAAAGAAAAAGACATTAAGAAAATGTTAACGTGAATAATGTTATAATTATAATATTATGTCAAATTATTTAATAATAATAATAATAATAATAATAATAATAATAATAATAATAATAATAATAATAATAATAATAATAATAATTTACTTTTCGAAATCGTTTCTTATTTTGCGTATGAGCATTTTTAATGTTATTATTGTGATTAATAATTTTGAAAACGAAACCGGTGGTATCTAAAAGATCACGTTTTTGTTCATAAGATTAATAACCATTTCCCTTTCTTCATCTTTCATTTCAAGCATATCACTCAGTTTGTTTTCTAGTTGATTTCATATTGAATTGTATCTGCAAATTCACAAAGGCAAATTGGTTTCACGTGACCCTCAACATAAGGTAATAATTACATATTGGCCTATCATTTGAATAATTTCGTTAATCAGAATGACATACTCAATTTGGGTTTGAGCCATTCATGCATTCATAACATTTTCCCTATTTTTTTGTTATTATCCTACAACATGGTTTTCTAATCCATATTTTAGCCAACAATTATCTAAATTTAGTAATGATTTTTCTTTCAAAATGAGTTAACAAATAAAGGTGTGGATGTTACTCTGTTATTTTAACCGAAATTTACCTAAAGACACAAAAGTGTGTGTATACAACTATTTTATATAATATATATATATATATAGGGGAAGGATCATATAATAACCCTCCCTTATTGCGAGAACCCGTGTTAACCCGGCATTTTTTGCCCGAATCTTTGTTTTTTTTCATGGTTTTTGTTATACATAATAAATAGGGGGGGTTTCTTTTTTGTGTTTTTGCTATTTCATCACCGTTTAGAAATTATTTACAACCGTAAGTAAGTGTTACTTACGGTTGTAAATAATTTCTAAACGGTGATGAATTAGCAAAAACACAAAAAAGAAACCCCCTATTTATGTATAAAAAAACCATGAAAAAAAAACAAAGATTCGGGCAAAAAATGCCGGGTTAACACGGGTTCTCACAATAAGGGATGGTTAACAATAGAACCATCCTATATATATATATATATATATAGGGGAGGGATATTTTAAAAAGGCTAAAAACCATGAGAAGCGTGAGAAGCAATCTTGTCCTTGATCTGTGGTGTTTTACGGTCAAGATCGCGCGGTGGCAATTTTGTAAATAATATGGCGTTTGAAAGTCGCCGGATGGGCATAATAGTAATTTGGTGTTTTTTTAATTAAAACTAACCTTCCCAATTTCTCTCCATTATGTAAAAAACGCCTTTAACCTAGATTTTACTCCTACGAAAACACCAAAATCCCCAATGTCTACGGTCGATCGCTACTCACTGAAATACCAAAGTCCCCAATTTATCTCAATATGGTGTTTTTGGTTATTTTGGTGTTTTTGGTGTTGATTTTGTATGTGTTTTTGTTGTTATGTATATTCTTTGTTGTTCTTGGTGTTCTGTTAAGTTGTTATGGTGTTTTTGAAATTAATTTAGTTTATGGCGTCTATGTTGTTTTGTTCATTTTAAATGGAGATTAAGATTATGGCTTTATGGTGTTTTTGGTTATTTTGATGTTTTTGGCGTTTATTTTGTATGATGTTTTTGCTGTTATGTATCTTCTTTGTTGTTCTTCATGTTCTGTTAAGTTGTTATATATGGTGTTTTTGAAATTGATCACGTCTTTACAATGCTAATATGAACACCATAACAGAAAATATGAAGCTAACTGAAAACGCCAAATAACATCATATTATTTAACCACCTTTAAAAAACACCATACATGTTTATAAAATAAAAAACAAAGCATTATTTAAAAGAAAAAACTCCAAAAAATTTTAAAATATCATGATGATTAGGGCTTTTGGATTCAAAATAAGTTGTAATACTTGGATTCAAAAACACCACACAATCCAAAAAACACAATACAATCTACAAAAACATCATACAATTTGAAAAACACCATAATATGAAAAAACATAGCATACAACATATGAAATAACACCATACAGTCTGAAAACACACCATGCGATCTGAAAAACACCATAACCTTTTGTGTTCGATTCCATCACAACGTTAGCCTTAAAAAACACCAAACGAGCATTCGCCAGATGAAATTGGAATCATAAAATCAATTACAATCTGTAATTTCTTCTTATGATCGGTAATTGATTTGGATTTTGAAAAATTGCTTTGCGACAATCATGTATTTCCCCAAAATAACCGCCAACAATAATGAGAAGAAATTACCTTAATACCCATATCTTGAAAACCTATGAAAATACACGTGTAGGGCTGAGATTACTTCTCACACTTCTCATGGTTTTTAGACTTTTTAGCCAAACCTCAATCTATATATATATATATATATATATATAATATGTATTAACAGAATTATTGAAGGTATCATGAACATGGTATACAAGGACTAGATACTATAATGAATGTCCATGCTATGAATGATAATATTTAGATAAACAAAATTTCTAGAAACTAGTTAACAAATAAAACAAAAACGTATCATCATCCGAACATGATAATTCTTTGTAGGTTCCACAGGATTGAGAGCTTAAGATTTATAAAACTTACATCGGTTTTCTATTAAGGTACGGATAAATATGAAAACCCTTTCTATTATAAATTCGAGTTTAACCTAATGCGATAGATCAGGGATGAATACTCTGAATATATATTTAGTTATGGACTGTTTGCTTTGTTTCTGAAATTGATTATATAGACTATGTTAGAAATTAGTATTCATTTTAGTATTATTTTGCATAACTGTAATTATCCTTGTTGGTTAAGTATTTGTTAGAAATAGATGAATTTATAATTATTTAATTTGAATTATATTACTATGAACTGTTATCTGAAATCCGATACCCTAGCAACTCTATCTATGGGGGTTCCACAGACTTGTCATTGCGGCAACGATGACTTGGCACCTCTCGTGACGGTGCGATTAGACAGGCGTCTCCATTTTATTTTTATATCTATGTACTCGTAGAAGTACTTAGCTATATCTGTTAAGAGGCGTATGGACTGGTCCTAGGATATATCTGTTTCTGGTGGATGGTAAGTGTATGCCAACACCCCATCACACATATGGTACTTTGGGACTACAGCCCTCTGTACAACCGTGGACACTACTGTTCAATGATATCTGAATCTGGCTTATTGGATATTTCCTTTAAGCTAAATGACTTAAGTAATCTCATATCTAACGATGTGAAATTTGTTACTATGAGATATAATATGAGGTATGATAATATTATGATCTATGTTAATGTTCATAACCAATCTAAAATAAAATATGTGATATAATGAATGATATTACCTGTTATCTTAAAACTTAAGTCTGATATGTTAAGATGAAATCTGATTTACTACATTACTATTAGTTTCTTTTGTTTATCCCACTGAGCTTCGCTCAGCCGTATTGTTTCTTTGTGGTAGGTTTGCAGGGAAATAACAAGATCGGGTGAAGAGTGAAACAGCAAGACAAGAGTTCTAAAGAAGGAATAATTATTAGATTTTTAAATAAATATATTAAGACTTTTAACGAATTATTGGGTCATTTATGATGTTGGTTTTTGAACTTATGTAAGAATCTGAATCTTGGTTTATATTTAATTATGTCTTAATTAATATGTCTGATTTTTGTATAAGTGACACTTCAGCCCTTACCGGACTGGGGTGTTACAGTTATGGTATCAGAGCTTTAGGCTCTTTCCTGTAGAAAACTTGAACAAAATAATTAAGATATGTGAGGATAATGGGTAGACATGAGGTTAGGTTTTCCAATAGTTATTGTTTCCCTCATATTGTGTGATCTCTTTCAGATGTCGTTAGACGGTACTCCAACTGATTCCGCTCTTACTGCTGCTGTGGGTCATGCTTTAGGAGAATTACTTCCCAGCATTACGCAACACATTATCCAACAAATGAATAATGTACCTCCTCCTAGCACCCCTCCTTATATTCCTGAACCCCCACCAGCTGACCCAGAATCAACCATCAGAAGAAATGCACCCGTGGGTATGCACGTATGGTTAGAACGATTTCAAAAGCAGAAACCAAAGTCTTTCACCAAGGCAGCCACCCCAATAGAAGCTAAGGATTGAATTTCTCATATTGAGAAAATTTTTAGGGTGCTCGGGGTTGAAAATCAATACAAGTCAAGGTTGGCGGCATAGAAGCTAGAAAAGGATGCTCAAAACGGGTGGGAGTCAATTCTACTTGAAAGAGGAGGTGAACAGTTTGCAGAGACATTACCTTGGAAAGAATTTTGCACTCTTTTCTTTGATAAGTATTTCTCTAATATGGATCTTGGGGAATAAAAACGAGAGTATCATAACATTCGCCAACGAGATGATGAGGAACTGTCTAATTTCAATGATCGTTTCTATCGACTTATTGGATTTCTTGGTTCTTCTGTTGGATCACCTAAGGAACAGGCAGAAAAATATCAGTGGGCTGTGTGTGATAGAATTCGTCGGGTGATTATACACTCCACATTTACTAATGTTGCTGAAGCAGTTAAAGCTGCGAAGAAGGTAGATATGGAGAGGAATGAATTTTTGAAAACTTCTGATAGCAAAAAGAGGGGCAGAGATGGTCAACATATTCAGTCTGGGAGTCAATTCTCATCGCAAGGATCTGTCCAAAATAATAATGACTGTCAAAATCAGGAAACCAGACCTCGGGAGGTCAAGTCAAGTCATGGCAGGGTAAGAGTAAGAAACATGGTTCAAACAAGGCTTACCAAACACTGATTCTAGCTCGACCACTAAATCAGCGAGGAAATTCAAACTTAGCCCTAACTCCTATATGTAGCCAGTGTGGTAATCGACACCCAGGTCCTTGTCGCCGAGCTTCTGGATCATGTTTTCGTTGTGGGCAAATTGGGCACTTGGTCAAGGATTGTCCTAAACCAGCAAACACACATGAAGGGAATAATGAGGGTTTCCTCGTACTACAGGTGGACATGTATTTACTCTTACTGCTGGCGAGGCTCCTAACACTCCAGGTTTGTTTCTCACATCAGTTCCATGCAATGATTATGATATACTTGTTTATTAAGTATGATTCCTTAAATTTATTAGTATCTTAGTTTCTATTCATAAATTAGGTACTGTTTCTCGTATTATGAATCATGGTGAACAAGAGGTTTATGTTCTATTTGATACGGGGGCAACCCACTCAGTAGTTTCTCATATGTTTGTTAGACATCTTAATATTACACATGTACCACTTAACTCTGCTCTAGTGATTTCGACTCCGGGTGGGAGTTTAGTCATTATCACTCATATCTACTATGATTGTCCGTTACGTTTAGGCAATATTATCTACAAAACAAATATGTTTCCCATGCAAATGGGGGAATTCGATGTTATCTTGGGCATGGATTGGTTGGCTCAACATCGAGCAACCATAGATTGCTATTCGAAACGCACGGAAAACACGCTAGTTACTATACATTCACATTCAGCAAATGCAATTAATAAAAAATCATTGAAAACCATGATGAACCGCTGTAAGTATTAATCGCTGCAAATAATAATTTTTTTTAAAAGAAAACTGTTGCAAAAAATTAAACCATTTAAGTTTTTTTTTTTCTTTTAAAACCGCTCCAAAAAGTTGAGTTGTTTAAACTTCAAATAATTAGTTTTTTTCCTCTTAAAACCGTTCCAAAAATGGAGGTGTTCTTATTAATTTGGGGTTAGATTAAACTAAATACACTTTTTATCCTAAAAAGCATAAGAAAAATTATTGATCATGTGATCAAATTTTAAAGGGAAAACTAAAATTTTTTGAGAGAATAGTTGTTGTATGGTAATTTAGTCATGACCATTTCCCCCATATTTTTTAAATGTTCATAACATTTACGTACATACGATATTATTTTTAAAAAAATATCATAAAAACGAATATTTTTTTATCTTTGAAATGAGTATAGTGTTGCTATAAAAATGAACTTTTTTCAGTTTATTTTGTCTAATAATCGTTATCGTGTCTTTCTTAAAAGTTTGAATATAATTATCTTTTCTTTTGTGTTTTGTTACAGGTAATTGTGTTTTTTTTTTAAATATCACTGTGTCATTCATACTCGTTATTGTGTCATCCTTGCTTGGCATTATGTATTCTACAACATCATTATGTCTGGAATTGTTTAGAAAAACAAAAAATTGAGCAAAAATAAAAGATATAAGGACATGTACAAAAGACATAACATGTATAAAAGACACAACGGCATGCACAAAAGATAAAATTCAAGTTAGAAACAAAATTTTTTATATAGCAACACTATACTAATTTTGAAGTGGTAAGGAAAACACAATATTAAGCAGAAAGCACAAAAGACACAAAGACATGTACAAAAGACACAACCTGTACAAAAGGCACAATGACATGCACAAAAGACACAATTCAATTAGAAAAAAAAAACAATTTTTTTCTATAGCAATACTATACTAATCTTGAAGTGGTAAATATGCTTTAATTATTAAAGATATTAGCTTTTGGAAGACATATATTTCTATTGATTTGGTTTTAAACATTTTGTACATTTGTTTGATTATTTTGCTCGGTTTGTATTTTCGCCATATATTGGCTGTTTTTTGATACTTTTGGTTATGATTGGTTGCTGGTTGATTTTTTACTATGATCTTACAATGTAACATGCATATTGAGACAATTTATCGAATGTATATTACGACATATTTAATGGAATTATATTTAATGTTTCTCTTAAACGATGTGTTAAGACGTATTATTGGTCGTGTTCACATGTATGCCGACGATGGGGTGTGACAATTATTAACTATTTTTTTTTTAATTCTATCTATGAAAGAGTATCCTAGTAACTTATAGAAGTGTAAACTTAGTCACAAGCTGGCCCGCTTATTTATCAAGTTAGGCAACCGCCTAGTGCTCCTCAACTTGACTTTGATTTAGTGGTAAGAATGTCAAATTCAAGCCTCTAGTTACCTCATTTTCCATGCATCTTGACTGCCACTTGTAAAAGTAAACTTTGAACAAGTAAACACTTATAGTTTAAGACTGATTAAGATCGATCACGTTCAATTTTAAACATTCGATCACCAAACGATTGATTTACACTGGTACATGAAAAAGATACAATGACTTGGTCTTCAATAGCTAGCCTTTATATTAATCATGAAAAGACACAATGGCTTAGTCTTCAATAATTTATCAATCAGTCAATCACCATGCGTGGGTTAAGGGGTGTAGGCCATTAGACTTGATATACACATTAACATATATACAAATGAAAAATATTAATTAGTAACGTGTAGATTTTAAATAACTATTTTAATAAATAAAGGTTTTTTTGAAACACATGTCATGTTCATATAACATCTTAAAATTGGTTTCATGCCTCGTTTCTATTAAATATTTTATTTAATTATGAATTTTCTCCTCTTTCTTTTATTAAATAATAATCATTTTATTCAATTTAATAAATAATATGATTATGTTTTTTATATTTTAATAGAACCTTTTTTAAAAAATCTATAATATGCTATTTAAAATAAATAATTTTAAATTCTATTTATCTAACATGCTAAAATTCAAATAATTAAACTAATGTGATTCTTGAAACGATTTCGTTATACACACACACACACAATATATAAGTTTAATAGAATTTAGTTAAAAAAATATATTAATTAAATTTTAATAAATAAAATAAATTATTCCTTATAAGGTAATTAATATGTATTATAATATGTTAAAATATTATGAGATTTAATCTAACTATGAAATAATTTCATAAAATAATTTTTAAATGAAAGTTGTAAAACTTAATTTTAAGTTTTATATACAAATTAACATTTAATTTATAAATATATAATAAAAAATTTTAATAAAACATTTATTAGATTATAAAGAAAGTTTATCAAACTTTTACTACATTTAGGCGCCAGGGCAAGGAGTTGGCGCACGCTTAAAACTCGTTCTCCTTGTTTCAAAACTTGTTTTCCCCCCTCTTTTACTCCATTTTCTACTATGCTTTTGATAAATATATATATATATATATATATATATATGTGTGTGTATATATATATATTTTTTCCAATAAATTTCAGATTACATTCAAGTATTTTTATTGTAGAAGAACATTAAAAAAAGAAAAGAGGTTATTTAAATAGCTTCAAAAGTGTATATATAAATAAAAAAAAACATTTATAAAATTTGGAAAATATTATTATGCATAGTTTCGAGAAATTTTACAATATTAGAAAAATTGTGAGTTATCATGCTCACTCTTTACATATTTTGTTTTTAAGGATGTTAAACTCGTATATATATACTCAAACTTATTAAATTATAGCAATTATTAAAACTATGATGCAGGCCTTATACCTAGTTATATTTTGTGTTATGAATATTGATTGTTTATGTTGAATGAATGGTTGGTCATCATACACTTTGGGATGATCTAACCTATGCGACTCAATTGGGTTTATATCAAAATACGTAAGTTAATAAAGCCTCGAACTTGTGTAATACACATGATGTATGCCCCTCCAAATGCCTTTCCTTTTTTCCATCGATTATAATAAAGGGTAATAAATCCACCAAACAACATGCAAGGTTGCACGTCCTTCTAATAATCAAACAATACCAAAAAGAAAAGAAAAGAGAACAGATCTTGATCATGCATTTGCCTATTTTCACGTAAGTCATTTAATGGGCGTGACAATGCACCTATGCAGGTGTCTAATAATAGTGTGAACATAGTATAATCATAAGCAAAGGAAACGGATAACCGCAATGAAACATTACGAATTGTATCCGAAAGTGACTTTAGCCGATAGTTTTGGTTAAGGTAAGCATTAATTGTTCTAATTGGTTATGATTATGTTTATAATTATGCCAAGACATTTATCGGTTTTAACTTAACTGTATTGATTATTGTATATTTATTTGTTTTTTTTAATATTTCTATATGTTTGGTTTTAAGAAGTTATGGTACAAGTCAAAAGTATATAAGGTATCGCATACCTTTATTTGGTTCAAGATAATGTGTCACATTTGAGACTAGATATATATTAGAAGGTAGGCTAGGGTTCACATAATTTTTTACATTTGTTCAATCATTCTCAACGGGAATGGATCGACTTTCCCATCGGACGGAAGGTTCCTGGGGCGCGATATCGTTTGATAATCGAAATGATCAGATTGTTTACATAGCACATGATAAATAAAGGAGAAATGCTAACATGACATGAAATAGAATTACGAAGTTAAATTACATTGTTTCCTCATAATTTAACTAAGTAAATCTAATCAAAAGAATCAATGAGTTCATATCTTGTGTCTGTACAAGATATACAAAAGATGATTCATGATTTTGTCACCCAAAAGTATGCAACACAAAAGTAGCTAGGCCTTCTAAAGTCCACTAGCTATGTCCTAGTGATCCTGATGACTAAACCTGTTCGTCACCTGAGAAAACATGCATTTAAACAAAGTCTACACTAGGTTGGTGAGTTCATAAATATAGTAATTGAAAAACCTTGATTTGTTCACATGCACAATCACAATGTAATTCTTGTTACTTGTATGTTGTTTGATTCACCCGTTCACCCAATGGTTTCTCAATAGTTATATTTACAAAGAATGTATCATCCTAGTAGTTATGCTTATATATAGGGCATATGTAGGGGAACCGAGCCCCAACCAACATCCCACCACATAACTACTAGAATTCCACACTACTTGCAATACAACTATCGATATCCATCTCCATTCCACTTGTTCATCTCATTTGTTGATCACTTGTTATATCATGTATAGAATAATATAATAATAGGGTTTTAGTTATCAACTGAAGTATTGATAACCCTTATATGTAATAAGGATATTAGATTTACTTAATCTGCTCCTTGTATTATTCTATTACTTGTTGGGTTAACTGTTGATCACTTTTAAATATTAAAAGTGGTAGTTAACCACTTGTTATTTGTTCTCAACTTGTAACGCATAGAGCCTAAAAGGAATCCATTGTAATCCTCACGTAATCAGATTACAATGCATCCGATTTACCTCTACCACGTCATGTGTTCTCATTGTGGTTAACAAAGTTAAATAAGAACTTGTCTTATTACTTTATGCTAACTGTTGTGTGAATGATGTTGTTATCATGAAGTTACATTACCATGATTATCATTCTAGTTGTTCCATATAGTCACCATGTTGTCATTAAGCAATGGTAAGAACTAGTCTTACTACCCTTAATTGACTCAGGTGGTGGATGATAGTTGTTCCATATAGTCACCATGTTGCCATTAAACCGTAGTAAGAACTAGTCTTACTACCCTTAATCGAATCAGGTGGTGGATGATAGTTGTTCTATGTAGTCACCATGTTGCCATTAAGCCGTGGTAAGAACTGGTCTTACTACCCTTAATCGATTTAGGTGGTGGATGATAGTTACTCTATGTTAATTTGTAATATGTATCGAGTTGTAAACTAAGTGTTATTAGATCTCGTCTTATTACACTTATGTAACTCTAGTGTTGAATGTTATTATGAAGATATAATATCTTCATAACATTCATGTGTTTCGTTGTTGTTGTCATCATGTTCGCCTGTGATTATCCCAATGTTCGTTCTTGTAAGAATAACTAAGTGTTATAAGATATAATCTTGCAACTATGTTATTCTATTGTGTTGATGAGTTATGATATTATATTATCATATTCATCTGAGTTATCCCTGTCATATCATGATCATACAAGCATGCATACAATGATAAATGATAATAAAGCAAGCAATATTATCTAATCATAGTATAAGCAATATGTTAAACATTAAAACTTTTAAATAAATAAAAGTAAGCATGTTTCACAGCCCCGTAAATTTAAAATCAGTTAAGATTAAGAAAAGGGGCATATGAACTCACCTTGTGTATGAAGTGGTTGACTTAGCTTAAACGAAGAAATGCACGCGCTCTTTGTTTGTACTTGTTATGTATTCACGATCCTGTATTGATTTCATATTGTATATAATTTATGAGTGTAAGTTGTAGAAACTCGTGGGTGTGTGTACTTGTTGACCCTAAAGTTTGTTAACGCACGTACGTCTCGGTTGTCCTTATTCGGCCCCGTTTACTCGTCATGGGTTTTATATGTTCATTGATTCATTTGGCTCGACACTTGAAATCATTTGTTAACGTATTGGAACTACATTGTTTTAGAAGTTGTGAACTTAAGTCCACAATCTTGCCACCTTTGTAACCATTAGTTTTGTAATCCCATGCATATTATTCTAGATTAATAGCTTAGTGTATTAGGTTATCTCCTTAACCATGGGCCGAATAAGTAATATGATAGGGCCGAAACAAAGGAAATGGGCCCAATTTATTATATGGTTAAGTACGTGGGCCAAAACAAAGGAAATGGGCCAATTAGTGACATGGGCCATGTAATGTGCCAAAGGAAGAAAATTGGGCTAAATCACTGAATTGTGGGCCGAAAAATGGGCCTTGGGCCAAGGGAACCATCTAAATCATGTGGGCCATCTTATATGTACTTGGTCCTAAGATGTGGGCCGACTCTATTACACTTGGGCCGAGTATCAACTGTTGGGCCGACTGATTGTTCTAAATGATATTGGGCCGAGGGAGTCTTATGGGCTAAACCAAATGCTATGGGCCGATTGATTGGTACTGTATGTGGCTCCAAGGTTCGCTAACACTGAACCAGGTTCGGCCAAGTGTCACTCAGCCTAGGTTCGCGGTCCCTGGTTCGTGGATGTCTAAAGGTTCGGCAGTGGTTAAGAGGTTCGTGGTCCATGAAATGATAGTAGGGTTCGGTTGTGTCTGCTCATAGGTTCGACCCAGAGTTCCTCTTCACAGGTTCGCTTGGGTGAAAAAGGTTCGTGGTTGCATGCAGGTTCGGGGGAGAAAGCTCCAGCCACTAGGTTCGTCGATGGTGAGGTTCGGCTGGAGCAGCATAGGGTTCGGCCACCTTAGAGTTAGAAGGTTCGGCCACCTTAGAGTTAGAAGGTTCGGCCATCCCCTCTTGACCCAGCTCATTCGCGAACCTGTAATCCGACCATCATCATCACGACTCTTAACTGCTGCAAGCCGCATGACCACTACCATGGTTGTGCGAAGATGGTTTCCTCATGGTCGTATGATTCCAGGCAACAAGGGGTTAGCCGGTTTAGGTGGTGGTACCATAGACATGAAAACCCTACTTTTTCGTGGTTTTTCTTCGATCATACCTCAATTTTGGCCGGGTAAAACTCCAAATTAGTTGTACTTCTAGGTAGAGGGAGTCGAGAGCTACGCGTGGACACCAAGAACACCCGATTTCGTTGAGAAATGACCAAGTTATGAGGATTTGAAGAGTGATTATCCTAGTGAGAGGATAGGTTCGGGAATGAGCTTTTAGAAAGAGAGAGAGCTGAAATAAATGAAGGAAAAGCCTCATTTAGGGCTTTTATACAATGGGTGGTGTTCGGGTTCGTTTCGGTTGCGTTTCCGGAACGAAACGCGTATTTTACTTGTTTTAAATAAAAAAAATTGTTATTTTAATTATTTTGATGAGTTTCAAAATTGTAAAACATAATTTATTTTATTTTATTAATTTAATGTCGTTCGTGTCGTTTTTCGTTTTCGTTTCGTCAAAAAGCGTCACCATCGCGCGTATTCGTTCGAATCGTGACCCAAATGAACACGACAATGGTTTTGCTTTCTGATTCTTGTTTTCTACTTTTAGTCATCATTTCAGAACGTTAAACTCACATATATCTTTGTGTGAATCGTCACCCACGCAAACACACTGTCGGTTCGCTATTCTGAAGCAACACTGAAATATAGTTTTAAATTGTATTTTCTCACTGTCGGACTCAATGAAACATCTTGTTATCACATTGTTTTCACACTGATTTGTCGGCCATCTCATTCCTGTCCTCTATAGATATCAGATCGCAACCGACTTGTTCTTGTTATTTGCTTGAATACTGTTGTTTCTCTTGTTTCGTTGTATTATCTGTACTTAGGTTTTTATCTAAATACTAACAACTATTGTTTATAATGAGTGTTGTACTTACGACATTTAAGTTTACACATAAATACGTACAACTGTTTCTTGTATTTCGAATTCTGTTAATACAAGTATTGTTCACAAACATGTACTTACACATAGTAAATAATGAAAGTACACATACCGTACGGACTTGCCGAACGATCTGGTACTGGATGTCACACCAAGGATCGTATCTACAAGTCTAAATCGCTATTTTACGCGCAGAAATCTGTCAGATTAGGTAACGGTTCATTTTAACTTTCTAGTTTGATAATGGTTGATTAGATCTTGATTTTGAACGTAATGATATAGTTAGGGTTGTTGATTATTGCCTAGATGATGGCTAGGATTGATTATAAACGAAGAACACGATGTGTTAACGGGTAAATCCTTGTTTTGATCCGTTGTAATGCCCGGTTTGCATGAAATCATAACTATGATTATAATGGTTCAAACCATTTGATTGTGACAATGTAGGTGATTAGTTTGATTAATCTTTGAAATGCAATGTTAAATCCATGTGTTTCAAACTAATCACAATCATTAACATACTCATTGGAACGATTATCTGATGTTTATGATAACAGTCACATTAGTATGTTAAACATGGTTATTAAACCTATTCTAATGCTACATTGTGATATTTCATGATATTTGGGTAATCAATAACAAGGATTGATCATTCCTAAGCCATTAATCTGTTTAGAAACTGTTTTAGCATTATAATCAACAACATTAACTATTTGGTTAATCTGAGATTATTCTGATTGATCAAGTGTGTCATTAATCTTGTATTAGGAACTTGAATCAGTATAGGTTCCTACATTATCATACATTGTATGATATGACATCAAAATAATTAATTAAAAACCTAATATCGGTTTGATGACTTTCAAGGCAATGTTTTTGACATTGGACGTTCAGAAAGATCTAATCAGTAAATTAAAACCTAAATAACTAATTTAACATAAACAAATACAGAAATTAGCTACCACTACTATTCTGCGTGTGATCTTACCACTCTCCTGACTTCAGGTGAGTATCGTACAACCCCTTTTCTTTTTAATGATTTATAAACATCGGGGTCTTACTGTGGAACTTTTCTTGAACATATGATATGTATCACTGTTATCTGTGTGATTTCATGTGATTGTTGAGGACTTCTGGATTTCATGGGATTTTGCCTGTAGAACAAAACCCTATCACAGAACTTAAAAGTCCTCATTCCTTGAACTGTATCTAGTGAACCCATGTGGGGCCGAACAGAAAACAATGATAGTACTATCGGCTAACAACCCATTTGCCGGGAGCTTGCTACTCCCCTTGGTGTAAATGTTTGTTATCTGTTTCCAGAACTTCTTAATGTAGTGATAGACATTAAGACAACGAGGCACTAAGATATGTATAGACGGGTAGTATCTTTATAAAACATAACAGAACAGTCCGAAAGGAACTAGATACGGGTCCCATGGTTATCTTGAACTGAACATTGTGAGAACTTGTATTGCATATCATATTGTTAAACATGAACTTTACGAACTCACCAGCTTTGTGCTGATGTTTTAAACTTAAAACTTTTTGCAGGGAGACAGTGACTGCGGGGCGATGATGCATCTTATATATATATATTTGTAATTAATTAAGTTAGTCATGTAATAAACTTAGTTTGTAAAATGTACTGTTGATTGTAATGACGATCCTTGTAATATATTTACTTTAAGTTAATTTGTGTGTTGTGATACCGGATCAAGTAAGTCACACCTCATCTCTGAGACATCACCACTATGCTTCCGCAACCCTCTCAGAACAACGAATGACATCATATCAGGTGACAAGAGGTGGGGGTGTGACATCTTACCATGTAACATGCATATTGAGATAATTTATCGAATGTATGTTATGACATATTTAATGGAATTATATTTAATGTTTCTCTTAAACGATGTGTTAAGACGTATTATTGGTCGTGTTCACATGTATGCCGACGATGGGGTGTGACAATTATTAACTATTTTTTTTTAATTCTATCTATGAAAGAGTATCCTAGTAAGTTATAGAAGTGTAAACTTAGTCACAAGCTGGCCCGCTTGTTTATTGTAACATCAGTGCCGGACACGTGCCGGAACAGTGATCGCAACAGTAACTCATACAGTAACTCAGGTACACATTACGTGAAACTATGTTTATGCTATTGATTACATTATGCTTAACATGAAACTATTATGCGATTGTCTGAAATCTGATTAAAACCTTAGGGTTTAACAGTCAGAAACATGTCAGACAACACATAATTGAAACACAGATACTTGATTTGATGCTATTGTGTATAAACGTATGTGAGGTTAAACAGAACGAAACTATAACGGTTGTTGTTACGGAATACTAAACCGACGAATTATTCGTATAGGTGACGATCTGTACGAGTGATTCTGAAAGTTAAACGTTCTGAAATAATGACTGAACAGTAGAGAACAAGAATCAGAAAGCAAAACCATCGTCGTGTTTGTTCGAATGACGATTCGAACGAATACGCGCGATGGCGACGCGTTCTGACGAAACGAAACGAAACGAAAACGAAGAACGATACGAACGATCATAAATTTAAGGAAATATAATATTTCCTATTTTACAATTTTGAAACTCCTCATAAGTAAAATTAAAGGAAACTATTTTATTAATTCACGAACAAATTAACGGAACGCGTATAATAATTTATTTCGACAAATAATTTAAGAAAATCAACATTTAAAATAATTTCTAATAATAATTATAGTCTAAACACCCTATAATAAATCCTTTTATTTTAATTACGAAATACGCATGTAAAGTGTCGGAAACATGACGAAAATGCGAACCGAGTAACCGAAACGAACCCGAACACCTACGGGGTATATAAACCCTAAATGATCTCAATTACTTCATTTTCAACCTCATCTCTCTCTCTACCTCCCTATTTCCGGATTCAACACTTCACCACCATTTTCAATCTTTGAAACTCCATAACTCACTCGTTTCTTGACGAAATCGCGTGTTCTTGGTGCCAAATCGAAGCTACAAACGTTCTCTACCTAAAAGTACAAAGGATATGAGGATTTGGCCGTTAAAAATCGAGGTATGAAGCATTTAAGGGGCTGAAAAATAGGGTTTTATTACCCTTACTCGACCTAGACTCACACTCGACTTCGGGTTTTACACACACGCATCATACACTTCGGGAGGCTTACAGTTGCACCATAACACGATGGAACCACTCATACGACTGATCTGGTGGTTTAGGAGGCGGGTGATGTTCAGGTTCGTGAGCCTCCAGTGGCGCTCATAGGCTGCCAGGCGAACCCTAGACTCTACCCAGCGAACCTAGATGCCCTGGCCGAACCCCTGGGGTCTCCCGAACCTGCTGTTCAATCACCGAACCTCCTTGGCGGCTGCGAACCCAATACACAGACCAACGAACCTGTGAAGCATAAACCCTACGAACCTTGTCTATGCGGCGAACCCTTTTATGTTCGCCGAACCCTTGCAGGTGTGGCCAAACCCTCTAGGAGCGAACCTTCATGCAGGCGCCTTTAGCCGAAGCTATCTAGCCCCGAACCTTAAGGGTTAACTTTGCGAACCTATGCCTTCTGATGGGCCGAACCCTTTGTCTCACGAATCCTACGAGCTAAGCATGGCAGGCCGCGAACCTTCATGCACTTAGTAGCCGAACCATGTCCCTGGCGAACCCATGCATGCAGCCATGCACGAACCTAATTTAGATGTCACGAACCCTTGGAGCCAAGCTTGGCCGAACCTGTAGACTTGGAGGTTCGCTGAGATTGTGTTCGGAATCCATTTTCTTTTCTCTTAAACCGAGTCCAATTACACCATCCGTAGCATTTAATGGGCTCATGTGATTACCCAGCCCACAACCTATTTTATTCAGCCCATTCGGAGGTGGAACTCAATCGGCCCAACACTGTGGTCAGGCCTCAACCGGTTAAAGCTTCGGTAGTTGGCCCACGTAAAGGAGTTAGCCCACACACATCTTGGCTCAATTAATATTTCGGCCCACACCTTCTTAAGCAACCCATAACGAAAATCCATTAGGCCCAATAGTCGGCCCACTTCTTATACCTCAATCGGCCCAAGATTTCCTCCATAATCCCAATGAGTTAAATGTAAACGAATTCATAAACCAAATGGCTAAGAATAACTTATATGAGAATAGGACGAGTAAACATGTGTGGTTACAAAAGGGGATGAATATAGTTTTAAAACAATTGATGATAATTAAGTCATTTAATCATTTCAAAAACCAAGTAAAAGACAAGGAGTGGTAAGGGAGATCAAATTTTTAGTCATAACTTACAATTATACATTAAACTCAGACTAAGTTTATCTAAGTAGGAATAAATCCTACTACAAGGGAATTGGGCCGAAGGAGGATCAAGACCAAGAGGTAATAACAAAGTTAGGGATAACACATACACGTGCACAAAAACCTTATGACTTATACTCATAAGTTACAAATACTATGAAATCAATACAGGATTGTGAACATCACAACAAGTAGAAACAACGAGTGCGTGCATTCTTATTTTGCTTAGTCAACCACTACGGACACAAGGTGAGTTCATTTGTCCCTTTTTAAACTTATTTGTTTTTCTTCGGGACTGAGAAGCATGTTAAACATTTTCATAAACTATTGAAATGTTATTTAATGCTTTGAAACTTAAACATGATGCTTACAATAAGGCTTATGCTTGGAAACTAGTATACTTTGAGAAACTATAAACTTGATATTTATTCTACAAACTTGATGTTTATGCTTGAAACGAGATACTTAAACGTTAGACTTGATGCTTATGCTTGAAACGAGATGCTTAAACTTGAGACTTAATGCTTATGCTTGAAACGTGATACTTAAACTTGAGACTTAATGCTTATGCTTGAAACGTGATACTTAAACTTGAGACTTGATGCTTATGCTTGAAACGAGATACTTAAACTTTAGATATGATGCTTATGCTTGAAACGAGATACTTGAACTTGAGACTTGATGATTATGCTATGGAATTCATGATGAAACTATATGTGAATGCTTGAATCTATGTGCTTGAAACTATGATTGCGCGCGAAATACTATGCATGTATCTAATCATAGGCTACGTAATTGCTAAACTTCTGCTAGAGCAGAGCTTGTACCTATGTATTGAGATACATGAAGACTAAACCATGACGAGGCTAAGCTATTATCTATATAAGAGACATGTAATTGCTAAACTTCTGCTATAGCAGAGCTTTTGTCTGCTTATATGAGATATGTAATTGCTGGATTGTTTGTGTATGCATGGCTTGTGTCTATGTATGAGATACGTAATTGCTAAGCTTCTGCTAGATCAGAGCTTGTATCTTGTATAGGAGACACGTAATTGTTAGACTAAGCTTAACTAATTCATGAGATACATAATGGCTAAACTTCTGCTAGAGCAGAGCTTGTATCTAGCCGTGAGCTACGTAATTGCTAAACTTCTGCTATAGCAGAGCTTGTACTCACGCATGAGATTAGGGAAATCTAACCTTTGTGCGTGTGAAACTATGATGCTTGTTAAACTTACTTTGAAGCTAATACTTTTGAATGCTATAGACTTGTAAACTTTGAAACAGAAAACTAAAGCTATGATGAGGAATGAGTTGATTGGTAGGTAAAATGCTTAATTATTATTAACAACAGTGTCATATGCGGATTAGTATGTGGTGGGACGGCGTCTGGGCGGGTCGTAGGCTCGACTCAGGGGTATGCCCTATATATAAGCATACCGATTTGGATATTACATGTGGAGTTAATGAGGTTAAGGTTTTTCCGAAAGAGGTTTGTTAAAGCTATTTTTAAACTTATAAACTTTATGAACTCACCAACCATTGTGTTGACTTTGTTTTCTTACATGCTTTCTTAGGTGAAGAACATGTTTAAGCTATGGTTATTGGATTGCATGCTAGGTGGCCTAGATAGAGGACCTAGTTGATTTTGGAAGCACATCTTTTGTGATGACACACATTACTTTTGATATCTTGTACAGATACAAGATAGAAACATTTGATTCATTTGTTAGGTTTACTTAGTTAAATTGCTGAACAATGATATTGTAATTTAACTTTGTAATTCTAGTTTAATGTTTGATTGTGCTTTAGTTATTCTTAACATTGATGCTATGTAAACAATTTGATCATCATGATTATCACTCACGATATCGCGCTCCGAGAATCTTCCGCCCGACGGGGACTTTGATCCAACCCCACCGGCTCGGGGTGTGACATTTATCAAGTTAGGCAACCGCCTAGTGCTCCTCAACTTGAGTTTGATTTAGTGGTAAGAATGTCAAATTCAAGCCTCTAGTTACCTCGTTTTCCATGCATCTTGACTGCCGCTTGTAAAAGTAAACTTTGAACAAGTAAACACTTATAGTTTAAGACTGATTAAGATCGATCACGTACAATTTTAAACATTCGATCACCAAACGATTGATTTACACTGGTACATGAAAAAGATACATTGACTTGGTCTTCAATAGCTAGCCTTTATATTAATCATGAAAAGACACAATGGCTTAGTCTTCAATAATTTATCAATCAGTCAATCACCATGCGTGGGTTAAGGGGTGTAGGCCATTAGACTTGATATACACATTAACATATATACAAATGACAAATATTAATTAGTAACGTGTAGAATTTAAATAACTATTTTAATAAATAAAGGTTTTTTGAAACACATGTTATGTTCATATAACATCTTAAAATTGGTTTCATGCCTCTTTTCTATTAAATATTTTATTTAATTATGAATTTTCTCCTCTTTCTTTTATTAAATAATAATCATTTTATTCAATTAAATAAATAATATGATTATGTTTTTTATATTTTAGTAGAACCTTTTTAAAAAAATCCATAATATGCTATTTAAAATAAATAATTTTAAATTCTATTTATTTAACATGCTAAAATTCAAATAATTAAACTAATGGGATTCTTGAAACAATTTCGTTACACACACACAATATATATATATATATATATATATATATATAAGTTTAATAGAATTTAGTTAAAAAATATATTAGTTAAAATTTTAATAAAGAAAATATTTTATTCGTTATAAAGTCATTAATATGTATAATAATATGTTAAAATATTATGAGATTTAATCTAACTATGAAATAATTTCATAAAATAATATTTAAATGAAAGTTGTAAAACTTATTAAGTTTTATATACAAATTAAAATTTAATTTATAAATATATAATAAAAAATTTTATAAAAACATTTAGATTATAAAGAAAGTTTATTAAACTTTTACTACATTTAGGCGCCAGGCCAAGGAGGCGCACGCTCAAAACTCGTTCCCCTCGTTTCAAAACTTTTTTTCCCCCTCTTTTACTCCATTTTCTACTATGCTTTTGATAAATATATATATGTGTGTATATATATATATATTTTCTAGATCATAAATTATTATTTTAGACATTCTGTTAAAATAAATTTCAGATTACATTCAAGTATTTTTATTGTAGAAGAACATTAAAAAAAGAAAAGAGGTTATTTAAATAGCTTCAAAAGTATATATATAAATAAAAAACATTTATAAAATTAGGAAAATATTATTATGCATAGTTTCGAGAAATTTTTACAATATTAGAAAAACTGTGAGTTATCATGCTCACTCTTTACGTATTTTGTTTTTAGGGATGTTAAACTCGTATATATATACTCAAACTTATTAAATTCTAGCAATTATTAAAACTATGATGCAAGCATTATACCTAGTTATATTTTGTGTTATGACAATTGATTGTTTATGTTGAATGAATGGTTGGTCATCATACATTTTGGGATGATCTAACCTATGCGACTCAATTGGGTTTATATCAAAATACGTAAGTTAATAAAGCCTCGAACTTGTGTAATACACATGATGTATGCCCCTCCAAATGCCTTCCCTTTTTTCCATCGATTATAATAAAGGGTAATAAATATACCAAACAACATGCAAGGTTGCACGTCCTTCTAATAATCAGACAATACCAAAAAGAAAAGAAAAGAGAACAGATCTTGATCATGCATTACTCTTGCCTATTTTCACGTACGTCATTTAATGGGCGTGACAATGCACCTATGCAGGTGTCTGATAATAGTGTGAACATAGTATAATCATAAGCAAAGGAAACAGATAACCACAATGAAACATTACGATTTGTATCCGAAAGTGACTTTAGCCGATAGTTATGGTTAAGGTAAGCATTAATTGTTCCAATTGGTTATGATTATGTTTATAATTATGGCAAGACATTAACTGGTTTTAACTTAATTGTATCGATTATTGTATATTTATTTGTTTTATTAATATTTCTTTATGTTTGGTTTTAAGAAGTTATGATACAAGTCAAAAGTATAAAGGTATCACATACCTTTATTTGGTTCAAGATAATGTGTCACATTTGAGACTAGATATATATTAGAAGGTACGCTAGGGTTCACATAATTTTTTACATTTGTTCAATCTTTCTCAGCCACTCCAAAATCTTATGCGCTTTAGTTAAATTTTCAACATCAAGATATCTCTGATTAATGCTCTAATCTACAAGCTTTGCTTAGCTTTTCAATAATTTTATTACTTAACCGAATTTAACCAAAACCAAACCATATTTGGTGATTAACCGATTCATGGTTTATCAACCAATCGATTATGTTTATGGATTAGATTTAAAATTAACCAAAGTTTCTATTTTTGTTACAGAAATTATAACAAATGCACTGAACCACACCATGTTCATCCATGTCACACCCACAAATTCCCACTTGCGGTGTTAGGCCGTTGGGTGTGACGTGGCAGGATCAGATACTTTGGTCATATTGAACGACTATATATGCTTTTGAAAATACGTGGGAATATTATAAATATCCCAAATCAGTTTAGAGAATTATACAACGGAATTAAAACAACACAACGGAAGTTATAAATATACTAAATTGTCTACACAAATGATAACATAAAATGTTCAAAAGTGTATTAACCCAGTTGTCTTGGATTCGATTTGAAATCTATTTGGCAATCCCTCATGCAACTTGCCTTCAAATTCAACCATTTATTGTGCTTCAAGGATACGAATTTGAATATCTGATGAGATTTGAATGCTTTGTAAAATGATTGACTTCCCATGATCCTTTCGACTAAGCGCATCGGCAATTACATTTACTTTACCAGGATGGTAACGTATTTCACAATCATAGTCATTGAGTAACTCTACCCAACACCATTGTCTCATGTTTAGTTCTTTCTGATTGAGGATATGTTGAAGGCTTTTGTGGTCAGTGAACAACACAAATTTTGTACCATACAGGTAATGCCTCCAAATTTTTAAAGCGAATACAACATCACCAAGTTCAAGATCATGAGTCGAGTAGTTATTCTCATGAATCTTTAACTGTCTTGAAGTGTATGCAATCACCTTACCACGTTGCATAAGAACACATCCAGGACCTTGATTTGATGCATCACAATAAACCACAAAATCCTCGATTCCATCGGGCAATGTAAGAATAGGAGCATCGCACAACTTTTGTTTTATAGTTTGACACACATTCTCTTGAGCAGTTTCCCACTTGTAAGGTTTGCCTTTGTGTGTCAAAGCAGTAAGTGGTAATGCAATATTGGAGGAATTAGAGATAAACCGACGGTAGTAACCTGTTAGTTTAAGATATTTGGTTTTGAATATGAAATGGATAATGAATTCTAAGAAAATTTCTAAAGAATAGAAATTGACCTGCAAGACCAAGAAATGAGCGAATCTCAGTATATGTCGTTGGAGTTTCAAATTCTTCACCGTTTCAATCTTTGCAGGATCAACATGAATCCCTTCTTCTTTTACAATATGACCCAAAAATTGAACCTTTTTAATCCAAAACTCACACTTGGAGAATTTAGCATAAAGTTGCTCTTTCTTTAGGAGTTCAAGAATTAAACGAAGATGATTCTCGTGTTTAGATTTTGACTTAGAGTAAATCAAAATATCATTGATGAACACAATCACGAACTTGTCAAGATAAGGCTTGCAAAAACAATTCATCAAGTCCATAAAAACCGCAGGTGCTTTAGTTAAACCAAAAGGCATAACCATGAACTCATAATGACATATCTTATACGAAAAGCAGTCTTAGGTACATCATCTTTAAACACACGTAGTTGATGATAACCCGATTGAAGATCAATCTTTGAGAAACACTTGACTCCTTCCAATTGATCAAAGAGATCATCAATTCTAGGAAGAGGATATTGATTTTTTATCGTGAGTTTCTTGAGTTCATGATAATTGATACACATTCTAAATGAACCATCTTTCTTTTTCACAAACAACACAGGTGCACCCCATGGAGATGAACTAGGGTGAATAAATCCCTTGTCAGATAGTTCTTGTAATTGACTTGAGAGTTCTTGTAATTCTGATGGTGCAAGACAATAAGGAGCTTTGCGACAGGAATCACACTAGGAACTAGATCGATTCTAAACTCGACTTGTCGAATTGGAGGTAATCCAGTAATGTCTTCAGGAAAGACTTCAGGATATTCACGCACAATAGGTATATCTTCTATCTTCTTCTTTTTAGTTTTGGTTTCCATAATATGAGCGAGAAAAACCACATACCTTTTACGCAAGTACTTTTGAGCTTGAATGCAAGACATGAGTTGAAGACCCTTTGAAGCCTTCTCTCCATAAACTTGAAATTCTTGACCTTCATTAAATGGAATTCGAATGTATTTTCCAAAACACACAACTTTGGCATGATTCTTAGACAACCAATCCATGCCTACTATGATATCAAAGCTTCCCAATTGCATAGGAATGAAGTCGATAGAGAAGTCATCATTGTTAAGGTTCAAATTACAATTTGGAATATACGAGTCAAGACTAATCGACTTACCATCAGCTACTTCCACACTAAATGGTTTATTAATCTTAACTCTAGGTGTAGGAAGTAATGGTTCAAACTCTAGAGATAAAAAAAATCTTATCGCCCCTGTGTCAAATAAAATAGAAGCATAGAGTCCATTTATTAGAAACGTACCGTTCACCACATCGTTGTTGTTTTGCGCTTGATTTGCAATGACATTGAAAACTCGACCCCTCGCACCTTGGTTGGCTTGATTTGTTGTAACAACGCATTGTTGTTGTCACGTAGAGGACAAGTGTTGATAAAGTGATTTGGATTCTCATAACGAAAACAAGCTTTGACCATGGGTTGCTTTGGTGCAGTAATGAAAGGTACATTTGACCTTGGAGCTTGAACCTTTGGCACACGACTGTTCATTGCAAAAATGACCCATACGATTGTAATTTGTGCACAATCTACAAGGGCTTGTAGCAAGATGATGAAAATTGCAAGTATTGCACAATGGATTGGTGCCCGTGTAAGTCTTTTTGATTGGTTGAGTGATCATGGCAGGGGCAACTTGTTGAAGTGGAACGGCATGGGTCACATCAAAGTTCATATGACCCGCCTTCCTTTTGTTATTTTTCTTGAAAGTAGAGGATGACCCAGCTTTGGACTCCACCTTTGGTGGTTCAGTTGCACCCTTAGCTTGATTGTCACACCCCAAGCCAGCGGGACGGATCGGCTTTCTCGTCGGGCGGAAGGTACCCGGGGTGCGATATCGTGAGTGATAATCATGATGATCAGATCGTTTACATAGCATCAACATTGAGAATAACTAAAGCACAATAAAGCATTAAACTAGGATTACAAAGTTAAATTACAATATCAATGTTTGATAATTTAACTAAGTAAACCTATCAAAAGAATCAAATATTTCTATCTTGTATCTGTACAAGATATCAAAAGTGACTCGCATCAACAACCAAAATATGTGCTTTCCAAAAGTCTACTAGGTCCTCTAACTGGGCATCCTAGCATGCAATCCTGAGCCTTAACCTACTCCTATACGTCACCTGAGAAAGCTTGTAAGAAAACAAAGTCAACACAATGGTTGGTGAGTTCATATGGTTAATAGTTGAAAAATAGCTTTAGCAAACCTCTTTCGGTAACAACCTTAATCTTATTAACATCACATGTACTATCCAAATCGGTATGCTTATATATAGGGCATACGGAAGGGTCGAGCCTACAACCCGCCCAGACGCCATCCCACCACATACTAATCCACATATGACATTGTTGTTAATAATAATTAAGCGTTTTACCTACAACCCAATCTCGTCTTCATCATAGCTTTTGCATACTGTTAAAAGTTTACAAGTTTATAGCATTCACGTAGATTCTCTTTAAAGTATGTTATACAAGGATGATAGTTTCACAAGTCATAGTTTAGCTTTCACCAATCTCATGCATGGGTACAAGCTTTGCTCTAGCATAGTTTAGCATTTACGTAGCCCACGACTAGATACAAGCTTTGCTCTAGCATAGTTTAGCCATTACGTATCTCATGAATTGATTCCAGCTTAGCTTCAGAATAGTTTAGCGTTTACGTATCTCATATATGTAGATACAAGCCTTGCTCTAGCATAGTTTGGCATTTACATATCTCATATATAGACACAAGCTGTGCACACACACACAGTTTAGCATTCACATATCTCATATATGCAGATACAAGCCTTGCTCTAGCATAGTTTGGCATTTTTTTATCTCATATATAGATAAAAGCTTTGCATTCGCATAGTTTAGCTTACACGTATCTCATGCATAGATACCAGCTTGCAATAGCATAGTTTGGCATTTACGTATCTCATGCATAGATACAAGCTTAGCATTTAGCATGTAATCATAGTTTGTAGCATTTAGCATCTCGTATTAGCATATAGTCTGAGCATATAGTTCATCACCTTCACATTAGCATATAGTTCAACATGTAGCTGGTAGCATTAGCATGTAGTATTAGATTTAGTTTAGCATGTAGCTTATAGCATTAGCAATAGCATGTATTTTGAGCATATAGTTCATGACATGAGCACATAATTTGAGCATATAATTCATAGCATGAGCACATAGTTTGAGCATGTGGCATGTAGCATTAGCATTAGCACTTATATTAAAGTCTTAGCTTCTAGTTTTCAAAACAAGTGTAACAAGTATAAG
Source organism: Mikania micrantha (assembly GCA_009363875.1). Taxonomy (NCBI): domain Eukaryota; kingdom Viridiplantae; phylum Streptophyta; class Magnoliopsida; order Asterales; family Asteraceae; genus Mikania; species Mikania micrantha. The sequence goes on from CM018697.1 coordinate 85,802,048, forward strand.
CATTAGTATTTGAATTATGAATAAGTGTAAGAGCATTTATAAAACATTTCAATACTTGTTTATGCTTCTCAGTCCCGAGGTAAAACAAATATGTTTGAAAAGGGACAAATGAACTCACCTTGTGTTTGAAGTGGTTGACTAAGTATAAACAAGAATGCACGCGCTCGTTGATTGTACTTATGGTTGTGTTCACGATCCTGTATTGATTTCATGTTGTTGTAATTCATAAGTATAAGTCTTTGAGTATGTGTTTGTGTGTGTGTTTGCATTAACCCTAACTTGGTTATCATTCCTTGGTCTTGGTCATCATTCAGCTCGATCCATTTGGGATAGAATTTATTAACGCTTAATCACATTAGTTTGAGCTTAGTGTATGATTGTAGTTTATGATTATGTAACATCCCAAATTTTCTAATACAAGTTACTTGAACTTACAAATGGGTAACGCATAATAAGCTTGAAGGAAGATAGACGAGAAATAAAAATGTTAAGGCCTCGGGTTCGTGTACTCGAAGTCTAGACTTCGAGTACACTGTACTCAAACTCCTGTATTCGAACATCCCCTATTTCGGGTACATGACACTGCCTATAAATAGTAGGGCCTTGGGAAGTGTGCGAACCTTTGGCTAGAAGCACGTTCTCTCTCGAGTACACGAAGTCGGAACCAAGAAACTTCAAGGATCGAGCTTCGATCGATCAAACGGATGAGGATACACACGAGAATCTGCAGGAGGGATCATCTAACTACAAGTAAGTGGTTTATGTATAAAAGTTACGATTTTTATACAAAAGTTAGGATTGTTAAATAAAGGTGAACTTGTGCATAAAGCTTGCACCTTTATGCATAAAGTTCGGAACTTTGAGGTTCCAGCATGTTGGTAACAACATAAGGAACCTAGAACTAGCTCCCCAAAACCTTAGATGAATTTCTTAGGTTTTTAATGACGAAAGTGATGAGTACACGAAATCCTGCACAAAGGGTACTCGAAATCATACTTAGAATTTCGAGTACATGGACATTTCGAGTACAAAGGTTATTTCGAGTACATGACTATTTCGAATACAAAGGTCATTTCGAATACAAGGGTTACTTCGAGTACGAGCTTATTTCGAGTACTAAGCTATTTCGTGAACCAGGGAATTTCGTGTACATGGGAACTTAATGAATTTCAAGGGTTTCGAACACTTAGCTAAGTTTCGAGAACTTGGATTCAGTAAGGGGGACTAGTAGGCTATGAGGACTTAGAATAATTTCTAAGTCTAATAACGTGATGTAATGAGATGATGTAACTGATGTAGGTTCTTAAGGCCTAGCTAAGAAGTTCGGCTAAGGAAACAGGAAACTACTATCATGTGAGTTCTAGACGCCCTCTTTTATGTTTAATGTTTTGGGCTGGCATACATGCTTATTGTTGTGATGTTATGTGCTCATGATGATGATGAATGAATGATGATATGCCCTGACTATGTATGCATGTTTATGTGTTAGCATGATCTATGCATGGAAGTATGCTAAGTATGATGAATGCATGATAAATGAGTTATGATAATGAATAACATGACATGATAATGATGCTAGCATATGATATGATGATGACTTTATGATAACATGCTTCATGATGATAACTATGAGAATAGTTATAGAAGTATGACAAGGTCCTAGGTTGCTAGGATGAAAGTATGATATGTAGGCATGATGCCATGATGTTATGATATGATAACGATGCTAGTATGTTATGATGGTATGATGAAATGATGCTAGTATGTTATGATGATATGATGAAATGATGCTAGTGTGTTACATTGGTATGATGAAATGACGACATGCCTAGTATGTCATGATGACTACGATGAATGATGTTATGATGCTAGCAGGAAATGTTATGATGATTATGATAAAACATGATATAATGCTAGTATATCATGCATTACGAATGAACGATGTTCCTATAAGTGTTATAGGAAATGTATGAGAGATGTACCAGTAATTGTGCTGGGTAGGTATGATAGTCAACCACGACTATAACTGGGTATGATAGTCAACCACGACTATAACTGGGTATGATAGTCAACCACGACTATAACTGGGTATGGTAGTCAACCACGACTATAACTGGGTATGGTAGTCAACCACGACTATAACTGGGTATGGTAGTCAACCACGACTATAACTGGGTATGACAGTCAACCACGACTATAACTGGGTATGATAGTCAACCACGACTATAACTGGGCATGGAGCCTTGTGCCGGCATAAGCCCACTGTTCGTATGGTGACAGAGGAACATATGACGATGATGTTAATGATGTTATGTGCTAAGATTATGGACTACGTGTATGAAATGATGTTTATGTTATGTATATTTAATGTTGTTTATGAAAACTAGAACTCACCAGCGTAAGCTGACTTGATTTAGCATGTATGTCAGGTTAAAGGAATGATAAGTGGAGGCATGGAACTCGGGCATAGATTCAGACGATCCGGTGGTTTTGGCAAAATCCGATATGTTTTTGATACAGATACTTTACTGATTTCTGTTTATCGAACTATGTTTACATTTCCGCTGCATGATTATGAAAGTTTTTAGTTTAAAGAGCTATGTGTTATGACGAAACCAACCTCTGTGAGGTGCCCGGGAATCGGGGCCTCACAAGTTGGTATCAGAGCCATAGTTTGAGAGATCTTGGCATTCCAAATGCCAAGACTTAAACTGAGAATGGGATTAATTGATGCGGATTGCCAACCACGGATGAACAGATGCCACGAGCCGAATGTTTATGTATGAGTTAAGGGTTAGATGTAAGGGCATGTAAGTAGTTAGTGTCATGCACATTGAAGAGATGGGATGGAAAATGTTTAGAGCCTATGAGTTGGGTAAATGGTTAATAACACTTGATCAACGTCATTAACGATTTACAACACTTATTTCGTGCTAAACTGATTCCTGTACTAACTCATCAATTGTTGCATGCTATAGATAGTTAGATAGCTGGACAAAAGGGTAGACCGCGTAAACAACCACAGGAACCTGAAGAACCACGTGTCGAGAATGAAGAACCCGTCAATGAGGACGACCACGAGCACAACGAGCAACCGGAGAATGAAGACGAGTTCACTCTAGAGCCTATCGTGATGAAGGCTATTTCTGATGAGGTCTGCAAAATCATGGATGAGAAGCTACGAGCCTTGATTGCTAAGGCACTAAAGGATGCTCTAAAAGACAAGTCTGAAGGAACCAAGGAAAGCTCCAAGGGAGATGAAGAAGTTGTGATCATTGAGACAAAGAGCGGTGACTCCATGACTGGGAAACTAAAGGGCTGTGATTACAAGTCCTTCAAAGGATGCAACCCACCGACCTTCGATGGTAAGAAGGATGCTGTGGCCACCTGCCATTGGATATCTGCGATGGAGGCTGTTATCTCCATCAGTGAGTGCCGAATTGACCAAGCTGTCAAGTTTGCAGTTCACTCTTTTGTCGAGGAGGCACTTCACTGGTGGAACACTATTAAGCAGTCCAAAGCTGCAGCTGATCTGGAGAAGATGACCTGGGATGATCTCAAGGAACTGGTCACTAAGCAGTTCTGTCGATAAGGTCGAAAGGGAATTTCTGGTTCTGAAAGCTGGGAGTCTGAACCACCGTCAGTACACGTCGAGGTTTAATGAGATGGCTAGACTTGTTCCTCACTTGGTTTCTACCGAGGGACGCAGGGTGAAGTTGTACATGGAGGGTTTGCCTCCCAAGGTTCGGATTCATGTGAAGGCGAATGCTCCCAAGACTTATGATTCCACTGTGGAGCTCAGTGGAATAGTTTGGGACGATGTTATGTCGGCTGAGCCAGCCAAAGAAGAAGCAAAGGTGAAAGAGTCCTCCGGGACTAAGAGGGGTCGAACAGACCAACGAAAGTTTTTCACGCAAGAAGGTGAAACGTGAGGATGTAAACCGATGCAACAAGTGTGGTAAAATTCACACCGGTCAGTGCTTGGTGGGCACTAACTTATGCTTTCGATGTGGAAAGACAGGGCATTTTTCCAGCAATTGCCCAAGTGCCACCAGATGCTACAACTGCAACGGGTTTGGACATCTGTCTAAGGATTGCAGGCAACCACGGGCCGATGCTTCGGGCTCGGGTAAGAAAGAGGAGAAAGGAAAGGAGAAGCAGAAGGCTAAAGCACGAGCCTTTACGATGACGAAGGATGATGCAATTGAGGACCCTGATGTGGTCACAGGTACCTTTTCTATCAACAATATTCCTGCTTCTGTATTGTTTGATTCTGGTGCCAGTATGAGTTTTGTATCTTCTACTTTCTGTGATGGGTTATCTGGGAAGGTTAATAAGATAGATCGGGTATTTGATGTAGAGACGGCTAATGGTAAGTTGACCAGGGTGACTGAGGCTATTGATGATTGTTATGTTGAGATAGGAGGTCATAGGTTCCCAGTACGATTGTTTCTTATTACCTTAGTAGGATTCGATGTGGTTTTGGGTATGGACTGGTTAGCCAAATATGAGGCTAACATTGTATGTCGACGAAAGATGATATGTTTACGTGCGATGGATGGGAGCTCCGTGATGGTTTATGGTGATAAAGCGATGTATGCGCCTAAGATCATTTCGATGATCAAGGCTGATGTTATGATGAGGCGAGGGTGTGTAGCCTAGTTGGCCTACGTGATGGAGGAACGCATGGATATGAGGACGATTGATGATGTTCCCGTGGTGTGTAACTTCCCCGATGTATTCCCTGAGGAATTGCCTGGATTACCACCCGAACGGTAAATTGAGTTCCAGATCGACTTAGTGCCGGGGGCACAACCCGTTGCCAAAGCACCTTACCGTCTAGCTCCAAACGAGATGAAGGAAATGATGACCCAGCTACAAGAACTCCTTGATAAAGGTTTTATACGACCGAGTGTCTCTCCGTGGGGAGCATCGGTGCTGTTCGTTAAGAAGAAAGATGGAAGTATGCATATGTGTATCGATTACAGGGAACTGAATAAGTTGACCGTAAAGAAAAGGTATCCTCTACCTAGAATTGATGACTTGTTCGATCAATTGCAAGGAGCAAGCTGGTTCTCAAAGATAGATCTCCGATCCGGTTACCATCAGTTGAAAGTACGAGAGCAGGATATTCCAAAGACTGCCTTTCGTACGCGTTATGGACACTACGAGTTTCTCGTTATGTCATTTGGATTGACGAATGCTCCTGCAGCATTTATGGATTTGATGAACAGGGTATGTCGACCGATGCTGGACCGATCGGTGATAGTATTTATTGATGATATTTTGATTTATTCAAAGAACGAGGGAGACCATGCTTGCCACATACGTGAGGTATTGGAGATCCTGAGGAAAGAGAAACTTTATGCTAAATTCTCCAAATGCGCTTTCTGGTTACGAGAGGTACAGTTTCTGGGTCACATGGTGAACCCAGAAGGCATTATGGTAGATCCAGCTAAAGTTGAAACGATTATGAAATGGAGCCCTCCGAAGTCACCGACAGAAATACGCAGTTTTCTTGGTTTGGCTGGCTATTATCGGAGATTTATTCAGGACTTCTCCAAGATAGCGACGCCACTGACGAAGCTCACGAAGAAAGACGTAAGGTACGAATGGGGTCCAAACCAAGAACAAGCGTTTTCAGTGCTAAAGGAGAAACTTACCCAAGCTCCTGTTCTAGCACTGCCGGATGGAAATGATGATCTTGTTGTGTATGCCGACGCGTCACGACAAGGGTTGGGATGCGTACTCATGCAAAGGGGAAGGGTAATAGCTTATGCTTCGCGCCAGCTAAAGATTCATGAAGCTAACTACCCAACTCACGATCTTGAACTCGCTGCAGTGGTGTTTGCATTGAAAATATGGAGGCACTACTTGTATGGAGTAAGGAGTACCATCCATACCGACCACAAGAGCTTGAAGTACTTCTTCGAGCAAAAGGATTTGAACATGAGGCAGAGATGATGGCTTGAGCTGCTAAAGGATTATGATTGTGATATTCTATATCACCCGGGAAAGGCCAATGTGGTGGCGGATGCTCTGAGTCGCAAGACTAATCATCCTGCCATACGAGTAAAATCGTATAGTTTGGTGATAACGCCAGACTTTCTGAACGAGCTCAAACATGCGCAACAGGAGGGATTGAAAGAAGAAAATGTGGGTTTTGAACGCGTCTTCGGACAAGTCAAGAACTTGGAAGACAATGACCATGGGATGAAGATACGATTCGGTCGGATGTGGGTGCCCAGAAATGGGGAGATTCGAGCGAGAATTTTAGATGAAGCCCACAAGTCACGTTATTCGGTGCACCCCGGTGCGACGAAGATGTATCAAGATCTTCGACAGGATTATTGGTGGCCGGGCATGAAGTTTAATGTGATGCAGTATGTGAACAGGTGCCTTACTTGTGCGCAAGTGAAGGCTGAACATCAGAAGCCCTACGGATATGTGCAACCTCTAGAGGTACCGGAATGGAAATGTGAACACATCACCATGGATTTCATCACCACGCTACCAAGGACAGCTAAGCGGCATGATACCATATGGGTGATTGTGGACCGACTGACAAAGAGTGCACACTTCCTCCCTATCAGGGAAACGTATACGTCCGAAAGGTTGTCTGAGTTGTTAGTGAAAGTGATTGTGACCAGACATGGAGTTCCTGTCTCCATTGTGTCAGATCGGGATACGAGGTTTACTTCTAGATTCTGGAAGCAGTTTTATGATGCCATGGGAACGAGGTTAAATATCAGTACCACCTATCACCCTCAGACTGATGGACAGTCAGAAAGGACTATCCAAACGTTAGAGGATATGCTTAGGGCGTGCATTATCGATTTTGGAGGGAACTGGGATGACCACTTGCCATTGGTGGAGTTCTCATACAACAACAGCTACCACTCCAGTATCGGAATGCCCCCATATGAGGCGTTGTATGGAAGACGATGTAGAACCCCGGTATGCTGGGGTGAAGTTGGACAGAAGGAAATGGGAAACAAGGCTGCCATGATTGATATGGCAGAAAAGTTACGGGTGATAAAAGCACGTATGAAAGCTGCACAAGATCGCCAAAAGTCTTACGCTGACAAACGCCGGAGACCGATCGAGTTTGATGTTGGCGATCGAGTGTTGCTGAAAGTATCACCATGGAAGGGAATCATTCGATTTAGAAAGAGAGGAAAGTTGAGTCCGAGGTACATCGGACCGTTTCAGATAAAAGCAAGGGTAGGGAAAGTTGCGTATCGACTGGACCTACCAGAGGAGCTGAACGGGATTCATCCTACCTTCCACGTGTCACATCTTAGGAAGTGTTTGGCAGACGAGGTAGCACATGTTCTTTTGGATGACATTGAGGTAGATGACCGACTTAACTACATTGAAGAACCAGTTTCCATTGTGGATACGAAAAAAAAGCAATTACGGAATAAAACGGTTCGTCAAGTCAAGGTTTAGTGGAAGCATCGAAAGGGGTCAGACGCTACGCGGGAAACGGAAGAGGAAATGAGGAGGCTTCATCCTCATTTGTTCGATGTGTAACGAGACAGGTTTCGGGACGAAACCTATTGTAAGGAGGGGAGACTTGTAACATCCCAAATTTTCTAATACAAGTTACTTGAACTTACAAATGGGTAACGCATAATAAGCTTGAAGGAAGATAGACGAGAAATAAAAATGTTAAGGCCTCGGGTTCGTGTACTCGAAGTCTAGACTTCGAGTACACTGTACTCGAAATCCTGTATTCGAACATCCCCAATTTCGGGTACAGGACACTACCTATAAATAGTAGTGCCTTGGGAAGTGTGCGAACCTTTGGCTACAAGCACGTTCTCTCTCGAGTACACGAAGTCGGAACCAAGAAACTTCAAGGATCGAGCTTCGATCGATCAAACGGATGAGGATACACACGAGAATCTGCAGGAGGGATCATCTAACTACAAGTAAGTGGTTTATGTATAAAAGTTACGATTTTTATACAAAAGTTAGGATTGTTAAATAAAGGTGAACTTGTGCATAAAGCTTGCACCTTTATGCATAAAGTTCGGAACTTTGAGGTTCCAGCATGTTGGTAACAACATAAGGAACCTAGAACTAGCTCCCCAAAACCTTAGATGAATTTCTTAGGTGTTTAATGACGAAAGTGATGAGTACACGAAATCCTGCACAAAGGGTACTCGAAATCATACTTAGAATTTCGAGTACATGGACATTTCGAGTACAAAGGTTATTTCGAGTACATGACTATTTCGAATACAAAGGTCATTTCGAATACAAGGGTTACTTCGAGTACGAGCTTATTTCGAGTACTAAGCTATTTCGTGAACCAGGGAATTTCGTGTACATGGGAACTTAATGAATTTCAAGGGTTTCGAACACTTAGCTAAGTTTCGAGAACTTGGATTCAGTAAGGGGGACTAGTAGGCTATGAGGACTTAGAATAATTTCTAAGTCTAATAACGTGATGTAATGAGATGATGTAACTGATGTAGGTTCTTAAGGCCTAGCTAAGGAGTTCGGCTAAGGAAACAGGAAACTACTATCAGGTGAGTTCTAGACGCCCTCTTTTATGTTTAATGTTTTGGGCTGACATACATGCTAATTGTTGTGATGTTATGTGCTCATGATGATGATGAATGAATGATGATATGCCCTGACTATGTATGCATGTTTATGTGTTAGCATGATCTATGCATGGAAGTATGCTAAGTATGATGAATGCATGATAAATGAGTTATGATAATGAATAACATGACATGATAATAATGCTAGCATATGATATGATGATGACTTTATGATAACATGCTTCATGATGATAACTATGAGAATAGTTATAGAAGTATGACAAAGTCCTAGGTTGCTAGGATGAAAGTATGATATGTAGGCATGATGCCATGATGTTATGATATGATAACGATGCTAGTATGTTATGATGGTATGATGAAATGATGCTAGTATGTTATGATGATATGATGAAATGATGCTAGTATGTTATAATGGTATGATGAAATGACGACATGCCTAGTATGTCATGTTGACTACGATGAATGATGTTATGATGCTAGCAGGAAATGTTATGATGATTATGATAAAACATGATATAATGCTAGTATATCATGCATTACGAATGAAAGATGTTCCTATAAGTGTTATAGGAAATGTATGAGAGATGTACCAGTAATTGTGCTGGGTAGGTATGATAGTCAACCACGACTATAACTGGGTATGATAGTCAACCACGACTATAACTGGGTATGATAGTCAACCACGACTATAACTGGGTATGGTATTCAACCACGACTATAACTGGGTATGGTAGTCAACCACGACTATAACTGGGTATGGTAGTCAACCACGACTATAACTGGGTATGACAGTCAACCACGACTATAACTGGGTATGATAGTCAACCACGACTATTACTGGGCATGGAGCCTTGTGCCGGCATAAGCCCACTGTTCGTTTGGTGACAGTGGAACGTATGACGATGATGTTAAGGATGTTATGTGCTAAGATTATGGACTACGTGTATGAAATGATGTTTATGTTATGTATATTTATTGTTGTTTATGAAAACTAGAACTCACCAGCGTAAGCTGACTTGATTTAGCATGTATGTCAGGTTAAAGGAATGATAAGTGGAGGCATGGAGCTCGGGCATAGATTCAGACGATCCGGTGGTTTTGGCAAAATCCGATATGTTTTTGATACAGATACTTTACTGATTTCTGTTTATCGAACTATGTTTACATTTCCGCTGCATGATTGTGAAAGTTTTTAGTTTAAAGAGCTATGTGTTATGACGAAACCAACCTCTGTGAGGTGCCCGGGAATCGGGGCCTCACAGATTATGGACTTGATCTTCATTACTTCTTCTTGTCTTCAACTTATTCTTGTAAAGGTTTAGTGACTTAGGTGTCATTAATTGTTTTAACCCAACACCCACCACTTTTGTAATAAAACCATGGTTACTAAATCCAACTCCCACGACCTATTATTTCATATGTTAATATTTATATTTCATGTAGGTCAAATTCTAACACATGGGCCAAACTAGATAATGTTGGGCCTAACCAAGAAATCTTCGGCCAACCGAATTTCATGGGCCGAATGTGTGGGTCAAGGGGGAAGTGGGTTACACTGTTGGGTCAATTAATTGGTCCAAGTCTCATCGTGAACTAACAATTCAAGTGGGCCGATTCTATATAAGTTTTGGGCCGAAAGAAGAAAAATTGTATGGGTTCCATCACTATGGCCTACTAAAATAGGTTGAAACAATCAAATGGATCAACACAATCGTTTGGGCCGAATGCTATAAGGAAATGTGTATGTCGTTCGGTTAATTAAAAGGTGGTCGAGAGGAGTGGTCTCATGATCATGGGTTCGGTCCTCATGGGATCAGCGAACCTATTAACTACATCCATAAGGTTCGGCCAGCATGATTTGAGTAAGCCATAGGCTCGCCATTAGGGTTTCTGCCCATAGGTTAGTGAAGGTGTGCAGCTTCCATAGGATTCGGTGATAAGTAATGGCTTCTAAGGTTTAGCTAGCTTGAGAGTTTGCCACAAGGGTTCGGTGGTGGCAGTTGGCGAACCAAATGTTTGTTGATGGTGTAAGGTTCGGCCAAAGACAGGAGGTTCGGCGGTTGTGGTTGGTTCGTGATGAAGAGCTTCGGCCAGCTAGCAGGTTCGTGACTCGCCTGGTTCGGCCAAGGACAGAAGGTTCGCAGGAATGTGACGCTAGGTTCTTGGCTCCTTAGGTTCGGGCAACAGGGTTCGCCCATGCATGCAAGGTTCGCAGCCGGTTTGCTTAGGGAGGGGTTTGGCCACCTCAGAACCCAAAAAGGTTCGGCCACCCTTGGTTCAACTGCATGCTTCCCACGAACCTTGTGTCTTCATCCCCATGATCATCACTGCCCATTACTCATCCTAAGGCTGTTACTGTTATGCTAAGATGGTCTCTCGTGGTCTTATGATTCGAGGTAGAGGGGTGGTTAGCCGGCTAGAGTGTGGTGGAACAAAGGGGTTACGAAAACCCATATTTCGTGTTTTTCAAGCTTGATTACCTCGAATTTGGCAGGATAATTTCTCAGATCGGCTGTACTTTATGGTAGAGGATGTTGAGAGCTTCGTGTGGACACCAAGTATGCTTGATTTCGCCAAGATTTGAGCTTGATCTTGATGTTTGAAGTTGAAAACCTTAGAGAGAGAGGGAAAAACGAGTTGGGAGAGCTTAGAGAGAGAGAGAGTGTGTGTGTAATAAATGAAGAAATGAGCTCATTTAAGGTATAAATACCCCGTGCGTGTTCGGGTTCGTTTCGGGTGCTCGTTTTTCGTCTTCCTTGCGTTTCCGGATTATTACGCGCGTATTTTGTAAACTTAAATAAAAGATTTTATTTTCAAATGCTTGCAAGGTGGTTATTTATAGTAAATCTTTTAAACCAACTTTTTTTGAATTATTTTATCGAAATTTATTATTTTAAGCATTTCGTTACTCGCGTCACCATTTCGCGTATTCTATGTATTTTAAATAAAGTGAATTTGTTTTTAAAGTTTTAAAGATTGTGATTCCTAATAAATGTTTAATATTTAATTTTCTCAAATTATCATCGATCGTTTCGTTGTTCGTTTTCGTTTCGTCAGAACGTGTCACCTTCGCGCGTATTCGTTTCAATCGTCACCCGAAGGAACACGACGTTGGTTTCACTTTTTGATTCTTGTTTTCTACTTTTAAGTCATCATTTCAGAACGTTAAACTTTCAGATTTATTCGTACAGATTGTCACCTATACGAATAATTGGTCGATTTAGCATTCTGTAACAACAACCATTATGGTTTTGTTCTGTTTAACCTCACATACGTTTATACAAAATAGCCTTACATCAAGCATCTGTGTGTTAGTTCAATGTTGTCTGAAGTGTTTCTGACTGTTAAACCATGAGGTTTAAATCAGATTTCAGACCAATAGGATAATAGTCTAGTGTCAAGCATCAAATGACAATAGCATATACATAGTTCACGTATTTTGTACCTAAGTTACTGTGCAAGTTACTGTTGAGATCACTGTTCTGGTAACGCTTCTGGCACTGATGTTACAGTCTCCCCATGTTAGAGAAATTTCGTCCCAAAATTTAAGAATCATTATCCGGCACGGCTTCCTCTGTAAACAGTTGGGGATACTTGAACTTCATGTGATCTTCGCGTTCCCAAGTAAACTCGCGTCCGCGCTTTGAGTTCCAACGAACCTTGACGATCGGAATACGGCTTCGCCTCAGTTTCTTAACCTTGCGATCCATAATTTCCAAAGGCTCTTCAACAAAGTGTAAGTGTTCATCCAATTGAATTTCTACAACTGGTATAACGAGTGATTCGTCAGCAAGGCACTTCTTTAAGTTTGAGACGTGGAACACGTCGTGTACACCACTAAGTTCATCAGGTAACCTTAGTCTATACGCCACAGGACCAATACGCTCGATGATCTCAAACGGTCCCATGTATCGTGGTGCTAGTTTGCCTTTCTTTGCAAAACGGACTACGCTCTTCCATGGGGATACCTTTAACATGACGCGGTCTCCCACTTGGAATTCCAACGGCTTGCGCCGCTTGTCGGCATAGCTCTTTTGTCTGCTTCGGGTTGCTTGTAGTATTTGTTGTATCTGAGCAATTTTGTCTGTAGTTTCTTGAATGAGTTATGGCCCGGTTATTCGATTATCTCCCACTTCAGACCAACAGATCGGCGATCGACATTTTCGACCATAGAGAGCCTCGAACGGTGCACATCCGATGCTACTATGATAACTGTTGTTGTAGGAGAATTCGATCAGTGGCAAATGAGAGTCCCAATTCCCACCGAAGTCTAGAACACAAGTTCTTAGCATGTCCTCCAGGGTCTGTATTGTACGTTCGCTCTGACCATCCGTTTGTGGATGGTAAGCTGTACTCAGGTTTAAGTGTGTCCCCAGAGATTTCTGCAAGGATTGCCAGAACCTCGACGTAAATCTGCTATCACGATCTGAGATGATAGACAATGGCACGCCATGGCGTACCACTATCTCGTTGATGTAGAGTTTTGCTAGTTTGTCCATCATGTAAGTTTCTCGCATTGGCAAGAAATGAGCAGATTTGGTTAATCGGTCAATGATAACCCAAATAGTGTCATGTCCACTGGAAGTGCGGGGTAGCTTGGTAACAAAGTCCATAGCTATCTGTTCCCACTTCCAAAGTGTAATTTCAAGCTGTTCCAGTAAACCTGACGGTTTCTGGTGTTCCGCCTTCACTTTGGCACACGTAAGGAATCGACCAAACTCAGTTCATGGAAGCGGTTATTGAAACCTAAGTTTTCCCCCTGTCTTGTTTTAGTTCCCAAACCTCATACTGAAGCTTTATGATTTCATTTCGTGGGCAGAACTCATGTGTCATTCTTTCTTCAAGTTGATCTCAACTAAGAGTAGTAACAGTTTCTTCCGCCAATGACCTTTTTTTCATTATTCCACCATGTAAAATCTATTCTTTGGAGAGTTCCCGAAGCATAACGGAATTTCAGATTGTCCGGGCACTCGCTGGTAAGAATGGTACTTTCCATACCTTCATACCATTAAGTCGCCCCATCAGACCCATTATACTTGGGTGGATTGCATGAATTGCAATGTTTGAAAGAACACCTAGGTTGGTTAGCTCCTTCATTATTCCCATTATTAGCATTGTTGGGATTATAATTGAGTTGTTGATGCAATTGGACTACCATATTAGATATTATAGCAGGCATTTGCCGAGCGATTTTGTTAGCCATTCTTTGTTCAGCTGCACGACGTCTATTAGCCATTCTGAATGAGATATAAATTTGAATTAGAATTTGAATAATGATGGAATTTGAAATCACGAGTTACATTTGAATAAATGACATTTTTGTACATTAGATATAGTAATAAAATATTATTACTAACCATAGGTCGTATGTCATGATTTCATTGAAATATGATAACACACATTACAAATCATTTGGACTTGTTTAAATATAGGGAATGATATTCAAATTTTGAACACCTTTGACATATTAGAATATATAGTTTGTAAAATGTTTGGTATGACATGCTTTGGCTTATAAGTGATAATACTCTCATTAGAAGTTCCCAGCAAAGTTATACTGGTCTCGCAGTACCTCGGGGATTTATGAGAATACTTTCTTAGACAGGAATTCTAGATACCGGTATTACACCCTTCTAGTTAGTACATGTCCACTTACAAACTAAATTCTAACAGGATTATAAGAGTCAAACTTATAATACATATAACTTATATGTATTGATCAAACTTATAGGAGTTAATTACGCATTCTAGCCTAATGAGTTGAATTCCTATCATCTAACGAGTCGTCGCGTACTCGTGAGAATACGATGAGAAATTCTTAAAGAAAAATCTAACATAAACTTAAACCAAGGCATCCTTAATATTAAATTTACTTATGCTAAGGTATGCTTAATCTAAGTTTAAGTGTAAGGTGTCACACCCCGGGCAGGCGGGACGGATCGACTTTCCCGTCAGGCGGAAGGTTTTCGGGGCGCGATATCGTGAGTGATAATCGTGATGATCGGATTGTTTACATAGCATCAACATTGAGAATAACTAAAGCACAATAAAGCATTTAACTAAGATTACAAAGTTAAATTACAACTGTCAATGTTTGATAATTTAACTAAGTAAATCTATCAAAAGAATCATATGTTTACTATCTTGTATCTGTACAAGATATCAAAAGTGATTCGCATCAATAAACAAAACATGTGCTTTCCAAAAATCTACTAGGTCCTCTAACTGGGCATCCTAGTATGCAATCCTGAGCCTTATCTTATTCCTGTACGTCACCTGAGAAAGCATGTAAGAAAACAGAGTCAACACAATGGTTGGTGAGTTCATATAGTTTAATAGTTGAAAAATAGCTTTTGCAAACCTCTTTCGGTAACAACCTTAACCTCATTAATATCACATGTAATATCCAAATCGGTATGCTTATATATAGGGCATACGAAAGGGTCGAGCCTACAACCCGACCAGACGCCATCCCACCACATACTAATCCGCATATGACACTGTTGTTAATGATAATTAAGCGTTTTACCTACAACCAAATCCCATCTTCATCATAACTTTTGCATTCTCTTTAAAGTTTACAAGTTTATAGCATTCACAGAATTAGCCTTTAAGTATATTGTACAAAGATAATAGTTTCACAAATTGTAGTTTAGCTTTCACCAATCTCATGCATGGGTACAAGCTTTGCTCTAGCATAGTTTAGCATTTACGTAGCCCACGATTAGATACAAGCTTTGCTCTAGCATGGTTTAGCCATTACGTATCTCATGAATTGATTCTAGCTTTGCATCAAAATAGTTTAGCATTTACATATCTCATATATGTAGATACAAGCCCTGCTCTAGCATAGTTTGGCATTCACGTATCTCATATATAGACCCAAGCTTAGCATTCACATAGTTTAGCATTCACGTATCTCATGCATAGATACCAGCTTGCAATAGCATAGTTTGGTATTCACGTATCTCTTGCATAGACACAAGCTTAGCATTCCCATTGTTTAGCATTCACGTATCTCATGCATAGATACCAGCTTGCAATAGCATAGTTTGGCATTCACGAATCTCATGCACAGATACAAGCTTAGCATTTAGCATATAATCATAGCTTGTAGCATTTAACATCTAGTATTAACGTATAGTTTGAGCATATAGTTCATCACCTTCACATTAGCATATAGTTTATCATATAGTTTATAGCATTAGCCTTAACATATAGTTTGAGCATAGAGTTTGTAGCATTAGTGTAACATCAGTGCCGGAACCACCGGAACATTGATCTCTACAGCATATGAACAGTAAGCAGGTACGAATCAGGTACATTTCAGTTTGTTTCATTTTTCGTATCATTTATCATTGTCATTTTGTGTGTTCATAGAACAAATTCAGAAACATTTAACAGAAACACAGTTCAGAACAAGGGTTCTTGAGTCAGATAATTATCTGACAATACAGAACCATCATGTGATTATTTGTTAGGATTTATTATGTATGAACGTATGTGAGACCTTATGGAACAAACACGCGAATATTATTACGTGAATGCTAAATTTACAGGTTATTCGTATAGGTGACGATCTGTACGAATAAATCTGAAAGTTTAACGTTCTGATGATATTCTATAATTAGAAAACAAGATTGAAAGGTATAGTTATCGCCGTGTTTGTACGGGTGACGATCCGGACGAATACGCGCGACAACCGTACATTTCAATTTAAACAGTTAATTATGTTTTAAATATTAAAATAATTGAGAAGATATTAGCTAATTTATTAGGAATTACAACCTAGAATAATTAAATGATTTCTTATTTTATAACCGTGTCGTTTCGTCGCGAAAACTACACAAACTGGCATTTTACGCGAAACCGATCGAGACCGAACATCGGGTCTCGGTGACACATTAAATGAGAACATTTAATGCATCACCAACCATCACCAACTCAAATTTTTCCCTCTCTCTCGTCACTCTCTCTCTAGCTCTCTCTCTCTAAGAAAATTCCTCCTTCTCTCTACGATTTTGTGAAGACCCCTTGTCGGATTCGAGAAATTTTGGTGCCAATACGATCCTCTCAACGCATAGAACACGGAAGTACAAGTTGCTAGAACATCTATCCATAAGATTTGAGGTAAATCACATGTTTATATTCGGTTTTTTTAGGGTTTTTCACGAATTTATGAGTTTTGCGATTACAATTAATATTGAGCACTTAAAATACAAAGATCAGGGTATTATATATGTTTGGGTGTTGTTAGGAGTGAGTTGTGACAGGTTCGAGGTCTCAAGAAGAAGAGGGGACGCCATGGAAGCTTGCAGGTTCGTGAGGAACCTTTGGCTGCGTCGCACAGGTCTTAGCCGAACCCTTTGGGGGCAACGAACCTTAGGTTGTGCAAACGAACCCTTGGAAAGGGGTATACGAACCTTAGACAGCTGGTACTAGGAGGAGCCGAACCATACTGTGGACGAACCCTAATGGTTCGTAGATAAAGGGAAGCAGGACGAACCTTGGGCCACTACAGCGAACCATCATGCCAGCCAAACCTTTAGTGGCTGGCGAACCTGAGGAGCCCTTGGACCGAACCCTTGCACTAGATGGTCACGAACTAGAGGGTTCCTAGACGAACCTGAGTCAGTAGATCACGAACCTAGGCGCACAAACCTTGTTACTTTACTGCCGAACCCTCAACTCCCGAACCCCTCATCACAAGCGGGTGGCGAACCTTCCCATTAACATGGCCGAACCTTCTCTTAATTGTCTAAAGGTTCGCTGATAGGAGGTTGGTGGAAATCGGTTTTTGACAAAATATGAAGATATAGGGGACGTGCATGCATGGAATACATTATGTGAGGGCATGAGAAGTCACGTAGGTTATGCATGGAATAAACAACTTGGAATTTTGCATGGGATTAATACGAGAGTTGATTTTAGATGATGAGGAATAATGAAGCCATAGGTGGAGTAGAATTTCTATAAATAATGTCATTAACACTTATTAATAACTTAAAATGAGTTGTTCATTTTGACTAACTTGAACATTTATGTCATATGAATCAACCATTTTTGACTATGATCAAGGACGAATCAAAGGGTTGTACAATGGGCTTAAGGGGGCCCAATAGGGCTTAATTAGGCCCATCATACATTAAGGGGTTACTTAAACTCAATTAATAATGTGTCGATCTAAGGAGAAGACATTGTGAAGTTATAAGTGTTGGTCTAATAACTTCTAAAGTTGTGCTTAATATGAAATGTGAATTTTAAATGGCATTGCTTTCTTTTAGTTAAATTTTGTTATAAAGGATGAATTGTAATGTTTTGGTTTAAATATTGATTGAATTGATTGAATTGGGACTTTGTTATAAATAGACAACTTATTTGTCTGGATTTAAAACGAAAAATAAAGGAAACTCTGCCGAAATTTTCTAAAATTTAAAAGTAAAGTATAGTAACTCAACATGGGATTGGGATCTAAAAGGGTAACTAAGATAGGTTAGATCTTAGATGCACCTAGTATTAAGACACTTAGTTGCACACACAACAAGACCAAACCGTAGGCACAACGACTATTACGCGTACTTATTATATTCGAATTTTTATAAAATAACTCAGGAACCGAAGATACGTAGCTTACAAACAAGAGTGCGCATTCTGTGATAGTACATTAGACATCAACACAGGTGAGTTCATTGCCCCTTTTCTAACATTTTTGTTTTAAAACGCGGGGCTGAGAAGCATGCGTGAACTGTTTATTTAAATTGTTTACTTAAATGCTTTTAAATTTACATGTTTTACATATATATAAATGTTATCCTAGACCATGTCTAGGAAGATTTTATGCAGGTTTACTAACCGATTTACTTATAAATTAAGTGAGTAATCGAGTTAAACTAAACATTTCAACAAATCAAAACATTTCAAACAAATCAAACGAGACATTTTGACAAAACAAGGGTGTGAGTTCAAGGAATCAAATCAAACATTTTGACAAATCAAGTGGATGAATTCAGGGAATCAAATCAAACATTTTGACAAAACAAGTGTGGGACATCAAGACATTAACAAAACAATCTTTGCAAAGACAACATTCAATGTTCTACAAACCAAGTGTTTGTTGAATAACGAATCAAGTGTACAATCGATCAATGAATCTTGTATTCTATGATCAACACATCAAGTACATCTTGTGACATAATCAGACGAATCATTAAATCATTTTTAAGGGATAGTATGGGAAATATCAGAGATAACATATGCCAACACATTGAATCCAGAAATCCTATATTTCAAGAAGTCCTAGCTAGACTGATTGACTTGTAGGTCTTATGTTTGAGGATATTTCCAGAATTCCCTAACTACTAAGTACCTAGATTGACAGACTAGTCTACTCGAGTATGACCAAAGGCCCCAATCATAAGGACTTAGATTTTATTAAATGTTTACTTACTTGTTTAATTAAGCATTTATAACTGTTTATACAATTGTGTGGTTGATCATATTGTGTGATGAACTTGTGAAATCAACATGGATTTCAAATGATTGTAATGACAGGGACAACAAACAGAAGAACTTATGGGATTGTGTTAAGGGTAAAAATGCTTAATTGTCATTAACAGCAGTGTCATATGCATATTAGTATGTGGTGGGATGTTGGCTAGGGCTTGTCCCTTACATATGCCCTATATATAAGCATACCGATGTGGATATTACATGTGGCGTTAATGAGGTTAGGGTTTTTACCAAAGGAGGTTTTCAAATCATTTTCAACTACTAAAACTATATGAACTCACCAACCATGTGTTGATTTTATTTTGCATGACTTCTCAGGTGACGAACAGGTCAACTAGGAAGCTTATGCTTTTGGGCTAGGACTTCATATAGAAGACTAGTATTTTGGACCTGCATACTTTTGAAGACATCATTATACAATTTATTTTGTATATCTTGTGTAAATACAAGATATTCATTTTATGATGTTTACAATAGATTTACATTGTTAAATTATAAACGTTACTGATGTAATTTAACTTTGTAATTCTATTTTACTTAGCATTTCTCATATATATCATGTGCAATGTAAACAATCTGATCACTTTCGATTATCATTCTCGATATCGCGCCCCGGAAACCTTCCGCCCGTCGGGGAAACCCGATCCTACCCCGCCGGCTCGGGGTGTGACAGATTGGTATCAGAGCCATGGTTATAGAGAAATATAGGTCACTTATTTAAATGGTTTGGCCTAGACTATAACCTAGGGACCCTGCATGTAGAGAGAGCATAGGACTTAAGACTTATTTGCATATTGTCTTCTGTATTCGATCATTGCACTAACCGATAACTTTATTGGTTATGATCAGAATGCCTCCGCGAAGACAACCTCCTTTGATACAGCTACCACCACAAGACTTGGCTCCACACTCCTCCACACCGTCTCCGAATGACTCTCCACCACCACCTCCTCCTCCCCCTCCTCCATTGATTACTCAAGCATCTGGTTCAGGCACAACACCGACTATGGACCCTGCTACTATCGCTCTGGTGACATTACTGAGTAGCCAGATGACGAATCAGATGAAAGAAGCAATACCGGAGATGTTCCTTCGTCTTCGTAATGAGATCCTCAATACTGGCAACACATCAGGGGAAGCCAGTGGAAACACTGGAGATTCATCTCACTACTCCTACAAGTCCTTTGTAGGATGTAAACCACCCAGCTTTAGTGGGTCTGAAGGCGCCGTTGGATTAATCCAATGGATTGAGAAGATTGAGGCAACATTGGATCTTTGTAGCTGCCCCGAACACCACAAGGTCCGTTACTCAGCGGGAACATTCAACAAACGGGCTCTGACCTGGTGGAACGGTCAGATCAATGCCCGGGGAAGAGAAGAAGCTATGGCAATGTCATGGGAGGACTTCAAAGCACTACAGCGAACAGAATTTTGTCCCAAGAATGAGCTGCAGAAGTTGGAGGTTGAACTATCCAACCATGTGATGAAGGGGGCTGACCACATGGGGTACACTACTCGTTACCACGAGTTAGTTGCTTTGGTACCTGATATGGTACCAACTCTGGAGAAAAGGATAGATCGTTATGTGGGTGGACTTCCCGCCTGCATTCAGGGCATGGTTGTTTCAGCCAACCCTACTACTGTTGAATCTGCAGTGAGATTGTCTGGGAAACTCACTGACCTCATGGTAGCCTCTGGAGTTCTAAAGAAGGAGGCTGAACCCAGTAAGAACAAAGCTGAATCTTCAAAGAAACCCTCCCATCATCAGAAGAAGAAACAGAAGACCATCAAGAACTACGCGGTGGCCACACCTCTGCAACAAATAGCAGCAACACCACAAAACCCCAACCGCAAACCCTACACTGGCACATATCCTCTGTGTGCCAAGTGTCAGTATCACCACAATACTGACACCCCCTGCAAACATTGCACGGGATGTGGACGGAAGGGCCATTGGGTGCAGTACTGCAGGATGACTCCTAATCAAGCAGTCAACAATGCTGCTCTAGCTCTCCCTCCACCAGTTAATCGGAACAATGGTGGATGCTATAACTGTGGCGAACAAGGCCACTTTGCGAAGAACTGCCCAAAGAAGGCTCAACCAACAGTTCAAGCACCCCGTGGACGAGCCTTTGCTATCGGAGCACCAGCTGCACGCCAGGACCCAAATGTGGTCACTGGTACGTTTCTCTTACATGACTTTTATGCATCTGTCTTATTTGATACTGGTGCGAATCAGAGTTTTATCTCTACCGATTTTGCATGTCAACTAGATTCAGTAGAGGAACAGTTAGACTCCCCTTACATTATAGAAGTAGCTAACGGGAAACAGATTACAGTTAGTACAGTTTATAGAAACTGCCCATTGACACTTAATGGTCATACATTTGCCATCGATTTGATACCGATGGAGTTGGGTAGTTTCGACATTATTGTTGGAATGGATTGGCTTTCCTCTAACCGAGTGGAAATCATCTATTCTGAGAAGCTGCTTCGAATTCCATTGCCGAGTGATCGCGTATTGGAAGTTAGAGGGGATCAAGCAAAGCGAGGTGTCAAAATCATTTCTTGCATAAAGGCGCGTAAGTGTCTACAGAAGCAGTGCATAGCTTTTCTGGCTCATGTGGTGGAAAAAGAGAAAGGCAAGAAGAATATTCAAGAGGTACCGGTAGTGAAAGAATATCCTGAAGTATTCCCCGAAGACCTACCTGGTTTGCCACCTGCGCGACCGGTGGAATTTCGTATTGACTTAATTCCTGGAGCAACTCCTGTTGCTAAATCTCCTTACAGGTTAGCACCTTCAGAGATGCAGGAATTGTCTAATCAGTTACAGGAGCTACTTGACAAGGGTTTCATCAGACCGAGCTACTCACCTTGGGGAGCTCCAGTCTTGTTCGTGAAAAAGAAAGACGGGTCGTTCAGAATGTGCATAGATTACAGGGAACTAAACAAACTAACCATCAAGAATCGGTATCCATTGCCGAGGATTGATGATTTGTTTGACCAACTACAAGGAGCACAATACTTCTCAAAGATTGACTTGCGGTCTGGATATCATCAACTGAGAGTTCAAGACGAAGACATACCGAAAACGGCCTTCCGAACAAGATACGGGCATTACGCATTCATGGTGATGCCCTTTGGATTGACAAATGCACCCACGGTTTTCATGGACCTCATGAACCGAGTGTGCAAGCCGTACTTGGATCAGTTTGTCATTGTTTTTATTGATGACATACTGATTTATTCCAAGACCAAAACAGAACATGAGCAACACCTCAGAAAGATCTTGGAGCTGTTGAAGGAAAAGAAACTTTATGCCAAATTCTCCAAATGCGAATTTTGGCTAAGAGAAGTTCAATTTCTGGGTCATGTAGTCAACAGCGAGGGAATTCATGTAGATCCTGCCAAGATTGAAGCGATAAAGAATTGGGACACTCCGAAGACACCGATGGAGATACGGTCTTTTCTGGGATTAGCGGGTTATTACAGAAGGTTTATCTCAAACTTTTCTAAGATAGCTTTGCCTCTCACTAAGCTAACCCAGAAGAGCGAACCGTTTGTCTGGGAGCAGAAACAAGAAAATGCTTTTCAGACCTTGAAACAGAAACTATGTGATGCTCCAATTCTATCTCTCCCAGAGGGCTGTGATGACTTTGTTGTGTACTGTGATGCTTCCCATCAGGGACTCGGTTGTGTGTTAATGCAACGGGACAAAGTTATAGCCTATGCATCAAGACAGTTAAAGGTTCATGAGAAGAACTACACCACTCATGATCTTGAACTGGGAGCAGTAATCTTCACCTTGAAGATTTGGAGACATTACTTATATGGCACCAAGTGTACCATATTCACTGATCACAAAAGTCTACAGCACATCTTTGATCAGAAGGAGCTCAACATGCGACAGCGCCGTTGGGTTGAACTTCTGAATGACTACGATTGTGTGATCAAGTACCATCCGGGAAAGGCGAACGTTGTAGCTGACGCATTGAGCCGGAAGGAACGAGTCAAACCCCTACGTGTTAGAGCAATGGAGATAACCGTGCAGACCAGTTTAAGTGACAAGATAATTCAAGCGCAACAAGAAGCACTTGACCGAGATAATCTGAAGAAAGAACTTGATTGCGGAGCAGAGAAACAGTTCGACACGAAGTCTGACGGAACGATCTACTACCGGGAACGTGTATGGTTACCGGCGGTAGATGAATTGAGGAAACTTATCTTTGATGAAGCACACAAGACTAAATATTCTGTTCATCCAGGTGCTGATAAGATGTACCAAGACTTGCGTGGATTTTATTGGTGGCCTGGAATGAAGAAGGACATAGCCGAATATGTCGGTCAATGTCTAACGTGTGCGAAGGTAAAGGCGGAACACCAAAGACCGTCTGGTCTATTGGAGCAGCCTGAGATTCCGCTCTGGAAGTGGGAACAAATAGCTATGGATTTCATCACCAAGCTACCCCGCACTTCCAGTGGTCATGATACAATTTGGGTGATCATTGATCGTTTAACCAAATCTGCTCATTTCTTGCCCATGCGTGAGAACTTCACCATGGATAAACTGGCAAGATTGTACATCAATGAGATAGTGGTACGCCACGGTGTGCCATTGTCTATTATTTCTGATAGAGACAGTAGATTTACATCAAGGTTCTGGCAATCATTGCAGAAATCTCTAGGGACACAGTTAAATCTGAGTACAGCTTACCACCCACAAACGGATGGTCAAAGCGAACGTACTATTCAAACCCTAGAGGACATGTTGAGAACATGTGTATTGGACTTCGGTGGAAACTGGGATTCCCATTTGCCACTGATTGAATTCTCCTACAATAACAGTTACCACAGCAGTATCGGATGTGCACCATTCGAGGCTCTTTATGGCCGAAAATGCCGATCACCGATCTGTTGGACTGAAGTTGGAGATAATCGAATAACTGGACCAGAACTTATCCAAGAAACCACTGACAAGATAGCTCAGATCCAAAGAAGACTACAAGCAACTAGGAGCAGACAAAAGAGCTACGCTGACAAACGGCGCAAGCCGTTGGAATTCCAAGTGGGAGATCGTGTAATGTTAAAGGCATCCCCATGGAAAGGCGTGGTACGCTTTGGAAAGAAAGGCAAATTAGCACCACGATACGTGGGACCGTTCGAGATCATCGAACGTATAGGTCCTGTAGCTTATCGACTGAGATTACCAGATGAACTCAGTGGTGTGCATGACGTGTTTCACGTCTCAAACCTGAAGAAATGCCTTGCTGACGAGTCTCTCGTCATTCCAATCGAAGAGATTCAAGTCGATGAACAGTTACAATTTATTGAAGAACCTTTAGAGATTATGGATCGCAAGGTTAAACAACTGAGGCGAAGCCGTATTCCTATTGTAAAGGTTCGATGGAATTCAAGACGCGGGCCCGAGTTCACTTGGGAACGTGAAGATCACATGAAGTTAAAGTATTCCCAACTGTTTGAAGAGGAAGCTGTACCTGATAATAACTCTTAAATTTCGGGACGAAATTTCTCTAACAAGGGGAGACTGTAACATCAGTGCCGGAACCGCCACCGGAACAGTGATCTCTACAGCATATGAACAGTAAGCAGGTACGAATCAGGTACATTTCAGTATGTTTCATTTTTCGTATCATTTATCATTGTCATTTTGTGTGTTCATAGAACAAATTCAGAAACATTTAACAGAAACACAGTTCAGAACAAGGGTTCTTGAGTCAGATAATTATCTGACAATACAGAACCATCATGTGATTATTTGTTAGGATTTATTATGTATGAACGTATGTGAGACCTTATGGAACAAACACGCGAATATTATTACGTGAATGCTAAATTTACAGGTTATTCGTATAGGTGACGATCTGTACGAATAAATCTGAAAGTTTAACGTTCTGATGATATTCTATAATTAGAAAACAAGATTGAAAGGTATAGTTATCGCCGTGTTTGTACGGGTGACGATCCGGACGAATACGCGCGACAACCGTACATTTCAATTTAAACAGTTAATTATGTTTTAAATATTAAAATAATTGAGAAGATATTAGCTAATTTATTAGGAATTACAACCTAGAATAATTAAATGATTTCTTATTTTATAACCGTGTCGTTTCGTCGCGAAAACTACACAAACTGGCATTTTACGCGAAACCGATCGAGACCGAACATCGGGTCTCGGTGACACATTAAATGAGAACATTTAATGCATCACCAACCATCACCAACTCAAATTTTTCCCTCTCTCTCGTCACTCTCTCTCTAGCTCTCTCTCTCTAAGAAAATTCCTCCTTCTCTCTACGATTTTGTGAAGACCCCTTGTCGGATTCGAGAAATTTTGGTGCCAATACGATCCTCTCAACGCATAGAACACGGAAGTACAAGTTGCTAGAACATCTATCCATAAGATTTGAGGTAAATCACATGTTTATATTCGGTTTTTTTAGGGTTTTTCACGAATTTATGAGTTTTGCGATTACAATTAATATTGAGCACTTAAAATACAAAGATCAGGGTATTATATATGTTTGGGTGTTGTTAGGAGTGAGTTGTGACAGGTTCGAGGTCTCAAGAAGAAGAGGGGAAGCCATGGAAGCTTGCAGGTTCGTGAGGAACCTTTGGCTGCGTCGCACAGGTCTTAGCCGAACCCTTTGGGGGCAACGAACCTTAGGTTGTGCAAACGAACCCTTGGAAAGGGGTATACGAACCTTAGACAGCTGGTACTAGGAGGAGCCGAACCATACTGTGGACGAACCCTAATGGTTCGTAGATAAAGGGAAGCAGGACGAACCTTGGGCCACTACAGCGAACCATCATGCCAGCCAAACCTTTAGTGGCTGGCGAACCTGAGGAGCCCTTGGACCGAACCCTTGCACTAGATGGTCACGAACCAGAGGGTTCCTAGACGAACCTGAGTCAGTAGATCACGAACCTAGGCGCACAAACCTTGTTACTTTACTGTCGAACCCTCAACTCCCGAACCCCTCATCACAAGCAGGTGGCGAACCTTCCCATTAACATGGCCGAACCTTCTCTTAATTGTCTAAAGGTTCGCTGATAGGAGGTTGGTGGAAATCGGTTTTTGACAAAATATGAAGATATAGGGGACGTGCATGCATGGAATACATTATGTGAGGGCATGAGAAGTCACGTAGGTTATGCATGGAATAAACAACTTGGAATTTTGCATGGGATTAATACGAGAGTTGATTTTAGATGATGAGGAATAATGAAGCCATAGGTGGAGTAGAATTTCTATAAATAATGTCATTAACACTTATTAATAACTTAAAATGAGTTGTTCATTTTGACTAACTTGAACATTTATGTCATATGAATCAACCATTTTTGACTATGATCAAGGACGAATCAAAGGGTTGTACAATGGGCTTAAGGGGGCCCAATAGGGCTTAATTAGGCCCATCATACATTAAGGGGTTACTTAAACTCAATTAATAATGTGTCGATCTAAGGAGAAGACATTGTGAAGTTATAAGTGTTGGTCTAATAACTTCTAAAGTTGTGCTTAATATGAAATGTGAATTTTAAATGGCATTGCTTTCTTTTAGTTAAATTTTGTTATAAAGGATGAATTGTAATGTTTTGGTTTAAATATTGATTGAATTGATTGAATTGGGACTTTGTTATAAATAGACAACTTATTTGTCTGGATTTAAAACGAAAAATAAAGGAAACTCTGCCGAAATTTTCTAAAATTTAAAAGTAAAGTATAGTAACTCAACATGGGATTGGGATCTAAAAGGGTAACTAAGATAGGTTAGATCTTAGATGCACCTAGTATTAAGACACTTAGTTGCACACACAACAAGACCAAACCGTAGGCACAACGACTATTACGCGTACTTATTATATTCGAATTTTTATAAAATAACTCAGGAACCGAAGATACGTAGCTTACAAACAAGAGTGCGCATTCTGTGATAGTACATTAGACATCAACACAGGTGAGTTCATTGCCCCTTTTCTAACATTTTTGTTTTAAAACGCGGGGCTGAGAAGCATGCGTGAACTGTTTATTTAAATTGTTTACTTAAATGCTTTTAAATTTACATGTTTTACATATATATAAATGTTATCCTAGACCATGTCTAGGAAGATTTTATGCAGGTTTACTAACCGATTTACTTATAAATTAAGTGAGTAATCGAGTTAAACTAAACATTTCAACAAATCAAAACATTTCAAACAAATCAAACGAGACATTTTGACAAAACAAGGGTGTGAGTTCAAGGAATCAAATCAAACATTTTGACAAATCAAGTGGATGAATTCAGGGAATCAAATCAAACATTTTGACAAAACAAGTGTGGGACATCAAGACATTAACAAAACAATCTTTGCAAAGACAACATTCAATGTTCTACAAACCAAGTGTTTGTTGAATAACGAATCAAGTGTACAATCGATCAATGAATCTTGTATTCTATGATCAACACATCAAGTACATCTTGTGACATAATCAGACGAATCATTAAATCATTTTTAAGGGATAGTATGGGAAATATCAGAGATAACATATGCCAACACATTGAATCCAGAAATCCTATATTTCAAGAAGTCCTAGCTAGACTGATTGACTTGTAGGTCTTATGTTTGAGGATATTTCCAGAATTCCCTAACTACTAAGTACCTAGATTGACAGACTAGTCTACTCGAGTATGACCAAAGGCCCCAATCATAAGGACTTAGATTTTATTAAATGTTTACTTACTTGTTTAATTAAGCATTTATAACTGTTTATACAATTGTGTGGTTGATCATATTGTGTGATGAACTTGTGAAATCAACATGGATTTCAAATGATTGTAATGACAGGGACAACAAATAGAAGAACTTATGGGATTGTGTTAAGGGTAAAAATGCTTAATTGTCATTAACAGCAGTGTCATATGCATATTAGTATGTGGTGGGATGTTGGCTAGGGCTTGTCCCTTACATATGCCCTATATATAAGCATACCGATGTGGATATTACATGTGGCGTTAATGAGGTTAGGGTTTTTACCAAAGGAGGTTTTCAAATCATTTTCAACTACTAAAACTATATGAACTCACCAACCATGTGTTGATTTTATTTTGCATGACTTCTCAGGTGACGAACAGGTCAACTAGGAAGCTTATGCTTTTGGGCTAGGACTTCATATAGAAGACTAGTATTTTGGACCTGCATACTTTTGAAGACATCATTATACAATTTATTTTGTATATCTTGTGTAAATACAAGATATTCATTTTATGATGTTTACAATAGATTTACATTGTTAAATTATAAACGTTACTGATGTAATTTAACTTTGTAATTCTATTTTACTTAGAATTTCTCATATATATCATGTGCAATGTAAACAATCTGACCACTTTCGATTATCATTCTCGATATCGCGCCCCGGAAACCTTCCGCCCGTCGGGGAAACCCGATCCTACCCCGCCGGCTCGGGGTGTGACAATTAGCTTGAGCATAAAGTTTGTACCATTAACACATAGTTTGAGCATGTAGCTTGTAGCATTAGCATTAACATCTAACTGTAGCACCTAGTTTATAGCATTAGCACTTAAATTTAAAGTCTTAGCTTTTAGCATTCAGAATTAGAGTAACAAGCTTATGTGTTAGTATTAGCATCATGAATAAGTGTAAAAGCATTTATAAAACATTTCAATACTTGTTTAAAATGTGTAACATGCTTCTCAGTCTCGAAGTAAAACAAATATGTTTGAAAAGGGACAAATGAACTCACCTTGTTGTTGATGTGGTTGACTTATCTTAAACTAGAATGCATGCGCTCGTTGTTTTACTTGTGGTTGTTTTCATGATCCTGTATTGATTTCACGTTGTTGTAAATTATATGCGTGAGTCTTTGCGTATGTGTTTGTGTGTGTTTGTGTTAGCCCTAAAGTTGGCAAACACTTGCGAGTCTCGGTCATTATTCGGCCGTGGTTCAATTGTCATAGGTTTCCTAACACTTAACCATTTTGAGTTAAAGGTTTGTATATCACCCTTGACATCTTTTGTTATTATGTTTGAGGAACAAAACTTTATGATATATGAGGTTCATTAATCCAAAGAAATTCAACCACCTTTGTAGTAACACATAACTATTAAGTGATTTTATACATATTATCATAATTAAATTGTTTTAAAGTGTTATATTATCTCATTTACCATGGAGCTGAATAATCACTTGGACCATTTTAGTTATGTGGGCCGATTGGGCCATGGTGAGCCGAATAGATTTATTGGGCTTGGCCGAATGAAAAATGGGTCAACAAAAGAGTTTGGGCCAAACTAAGGCCTTAGGCCAAGTGGTATGTGCATGGGCCGAGTGAATTGGGCCGAAACAGCCCTAATGGGCCTGACTAGCTCCTGGGCCGAAGGGCAGGTAGCTTGTATCGTGCATGAGACTCATTAGAATGAAGTTAAATGGCCGAAGGTAATTCCGGTCTAGACCATGGAAGTCAGCGAACCTCTTAACCCCAGTCATGAGGTTCGGTGATGATGAGATTCAGCCAAGCTCCAGGTTCGCTTAGGTTCAGGTGAGGCGAACCTCAAGGTTCTGTTATGTGGAGTTTCGGCTGTTTGAATGCTTGGCCAACATGGGTTCGGCATTGAAGGTTTGCTAATGGTGGTTGCCAGCCGAAGGTTTGAGCATGGTTCAGCCAAGGTGGTTCGCGAGTGCCAGGTTCGTGGCTGCACCCAGGTTCGGCTATGATGTGGGTTCGTGGCTCCTAGGGTTCGGTAACATGATGATGGTTCGGTGCTCCCAGGTGGGTTCGGCTGGACTCAAAGGTTCGGCCGGTGGTTCATGGACACAAGGTTCGGCCACTGCAGGTTTGGCTAAGGTTCGGCCACTACAGGTTCGGTTAACCTCTAGGGTTCGTTGATGATGGTGCGTAGCATGCAGTTCGGTGATGCAGGTTCGGCTAGGCATGATCTTCATTAGAATGTAGGTTCGGGGAGCAGGGTTCGGTTTCCAGCTCCAAAGGTTCGTGAAACTCCTTAGGTTCGGCCGTAGCTGCACCCACCCGAACCATACGTATCACCATCATCCTCGATCCCTAATCTGTTATGTGGTTGTTCCTTTGGTATTGTTATGCGGGGATGGCTTCTCGAGAGTTTAGGGTTCGAAGAAAGTAGGGTAGAACCGGCTAGAGTTGGTTGGGTCGAACCAAGGGGTGTAAAAACCCTAGTTTTTCGAACATTCAAGCTTCATTACCTTGGATTTGGCCAGATAAACCTTCAGATCAGTTATACTTCTACGTAGAGGACGTCGAGATCTTCGTTTGGACACCAAGATTGCTTGATTTCATTCACAAATGAGTGAGACATTGTGGTTTGAAGATGGTTCTTCTAGAGAGGGAGAAAACAAGTTGGAGGGTAGAGAGAGAGGTTGTGTGTAATAAATGAGAGAAAGAGCTCATTTAGGGTATAAATACCCCGTGCGTGTTCGGGTTCGTTTCAATTATTCCTTTCTCGTTTTCGTCGTGTTTCCGGCATGTTACGCGCGTGTTTTATAAGCTAAATAAAAAGAATTTATTTCTAACTATTTGGATGGTGGTTATTTCTAGTAAATCTTTTAATTCAACTTTTCTTGAATTATTTTATCGAGATTGATTATTTTAAACGTTTCGTTAACTCATGTCACCATTTCGCGTATTCTATGTATTTTAAATAAAGTGAATTTATTTTTAAATCTTTTAAAAGATTGTGATTCCTAATAAATGTTAAATATTTAATTTTCTTAATTTACGTTTTTCGTTTTCGTTTCGTTTTTCAATTTTGTTTTGTCAGAACGTGTCACCTTCGCGCGTATTCGTCCGAATCGTCACCCAAACGAACACGACGTTGGTTTCACTTTCTGATTCTTGTTTTCTACTTTTCAGTCATCATTTCAGAACGTTAAACTTTCAGATTTATTCGTACAGGTCGTCACCTATACGAATAATTCGTCGATTTAGCATTCCGTAACAACATCTGTTATGGTTTTGTTCTGTTTAGCCTCGCATAAGTATACACCTAATAGCATTAGATCAAACATCTGTGTGTCAGTTCAGTGTTTCTGATGTGTTTCTGACTGTTAAACCATAAGGTTTAAATCAGATTTCAGAAATGATAGCATAATAGTTAGTGTCAAGCATCAAATGTCAATAGCATATACATAGTTTCACGTAGTTTGTACCTGAGTTACTGTGCAAGTCACTGTTGAGATCACTATTCCGGTAACGCTTCCGGCACTAATGTTACATAAGGTATATTATAAACGAAGGTTTTCTTCTATGATAACAATATAACACATAATAATATTTCACAAATAATAATCAAGTAACACATAAGCACATAAGTATAAGATATGAAAAATGAGAAATTCTCATATTTGGGGTTAACTTAGTTATAGTCTAGGTCACCATTTCTAATAACCTAAATCCCTATAACCTGTCTCCGATACCAAACTGTCACACCTCAAACTATGGCGGAATACATTGGGGCATGATTATGATTGTTCATAACTCATAGTGCTAATTTGTAAGTTTCAATAGTTAATAATCCAAACTAAATCCAACATAACATCCTTTCAAACATTCAACATATTCCAAACAAACAAACATCAATCCAACATTACAATTCAAAAACCAAAATAAATAACATTGTCTTTTTTATTAAACTAGGTCCAAGAAGCCTAAATTTTTCTTCATCCAAGCAACTAACATGTTAAACATGTAAAATAAAATTTTGATCAACTATTTGCATAGTTGGTGAGATTCTCATACAATTTGATATATGTATTTAAGAAATAAGATGCAACAATAGTCTAATAATATATATATATATATATGTTCCACAATGTTTGATAATATGATTTTGGCAATTTCTCTTGCTAATATAATGACAAAAGTCATTAAAGAAAGGCTACTAGTAATACTAATTGTTTTTGGCAATTTCACCTTCAATCTAAACATTGACATAAGCCATGTTAATTAAAGGCTACTAGTACTAATGTATTGTATATGATAAATCCAATAATAATAACACACATATATACAAACAAATATGCAACACATAACATTCAAATCTAATTCTAACTTAAACTACAGAATTGCAGCATTGTATTTATTTATGACTCTAGAATAACATGTTTGATAAGACATGTGTAACGTCCCAAAAATTACAAAAAAAATGTAAAGAGGGAAGTATAAAAAAAACTCACATGTTCTTGATTTAGAATTTATCCAAATGGTGTTTGTCACACCCCCTGATCGGTGTCGAAGTACCAACCATAAATAAGAATTTAACACTCCAATCCTACTACCCAAATTAGACAGGGAAGTCGGGTATCGATCCACGAATAGTCAAGTGGAAACTACTTTCGCAAATAATTTAATTAACTAATTGCAATTAAAAGTAAACTTGAAAATTTTGAATTTAGGTTTTAAGTAAAAGTAACTTTATGCTAATTAAAAACACTTAAATTAACTTAGTTGTAAACAGTAAATAGAAAAGGTGATCCCTCTAGGTTTCATGTTAGTCAAATAACTAGGTTGCAATAGCTTGTTGATTGGAAATCACATAGACATGATTTATGATTGGATTGATTAACATATAGGGTCTTGTAAATGAAATAATGACTTTGTTGACAACCGATAACTAGACCGACATTGTTGAAGCAGTTAATTACTCATTTCACAAAATATAAGATTTCTAAGATACCTTGAAAACCAATAACATCAATTCTCAATTCATTGAACAATGAATAAAAACAAATCAAAGAAATTGAATTCAAAGTTTCAAAACAAACCAAAACCATTCAATGTTTCACTATCAAACTATGTTGAAATCATAACTATGAGAAAGAACAAGTTCAATACCAATGTTTCACAAACCATAAACAAACCTAT
Organism: Mikania micrantha; assembly: GCA_009363875.1. NCBI lineage: Eukaryota > Viridiplantae > Streptophyta > Magnoliopsida > Asterales > Asteraceae > Mikania > Mikania micrantha. Next base: position 85,835,061 of record CM018697.1, read on the forward strand.
CTATTACGACTAACACTTCACCCAGAGAGAATCACGAAAGGATTAGCCGGACATCACAATGATTGAATCCACATGGTTATTGAGTGATTGCATAATCGAATCTTCACTTCTATGAATTGGAGTAATCTTAGATTGATTTGGCGGAGTTGTAATGCTCAAAACCGCCCCTTTCTTGCCCAAAAAATTGTCCAAAACATCCTAGAAACGAAACCCTAAGTTTTTTATGTCTTATCGCCAGTTCTGAATCCACATTGAGGACAATGTGTTGTTCTAAGTGTGGGTATGTCAGGCTGGCGCCTTTTAGTTTTTAATTTTTGTAAAATCAAGTCATTGTACATATTAAGTCAAATTTTAATAATTTTTTTTTGTAAATAATTAGAACATGTAGTTAAATAATTCAATTTGTAAATATTTTAAGTTAAAAATACAAAAAAAATAAAAAATTTGAAAATTTTCACAAAAATATTTTTCTTTCAATCGATTCATTGTAAATATTAGTCAAGTCAGTTCTTCAGTCTTTTTAATTTTTTCAGTTAATCTAGTTGGGTTGTTTGAGATCTTAAATGCAGTCTAGTTCTAACCGCTCGTACTCAATTACAATTGGGTGGCAACTACTTAGACTATTCCATTTGCAAACGGTCGGCTGTTGATTGACTTCTTTTTGGATCAGACTCACGCGTGCTGATTCTGCGTGATCAGCTAAGTCTTTTCCACTTTTTACCTTTTATTTCTTTTTCTGTAAATATTGTTTTATTTTTCATATTCTGATTGTGTCTAGAGTCTTAGGATGTATATATCTAGAGTCTTGAAAATGTCCTTGTTTTGGCGTGCATTTTATAAATGGAAGATGATCGGACTATGATTAGGGCTTAGGTTTTTAGAGGCTAACTTGTGTATTGATTTGGGATTTGTTGGTAGGCCCAGCTGATAGAAAGTTCCTTAAGATTGACATAATAAAACCTAAATTCAGGATTCTTGTGGGTTTAAGACTTGGAAAATTGAAGAAATCTGAAACTAGGTAATAGTGAATAAAGGAACCTCTGTAAACTAACAACTTAAAATTTTTAAAATTTAAACCTGACACATATATTCTCTTTTTATGAAAATAAATCCGAGGTTTATGACGCCCACTAAATAAAAGAAATTCCACAATCCACTAAGTGAGTTGAGCCTGTGCAAATAAAAGAAAGAGTTTATAATAGTTAAAAAGCAGTTGTCATACACCGGCTCGCAACCGAGTGAAACAGTGTTGTAATACGCTCAAGCGAGGTAAAAAAGAAATTGAGAGAATAAAAAGGCAAAATGCTCACACCTTCATCCATCTTCATCATTAGGTTAAATTTTAATTATATCTAGTTAGTTTGCATACAGAGGTGGGTTTAAATCATTAGATTTAAACCTGTGCCTTGAAAGCTGTTACTTGGGATTAGGATAACTCGTTTTGACCAAGGGATGGGATCCATAAGATGAATGATTGAATTTGAACATAAATACGCATGATTAGGGAACTTGAAATTGGTGTTTGGGTTTAGATTGGACCATAATACCAGCAATCGCGATTAATACACAAGGATTTAGGATTGATAAATATTTTGCAAATAAAAACCAAGTCCGTGGTCTACGATTCCATTTTGTAAGTTTTTTTGAGAACGAAAAATGTTTAAGTGTGGGTATTTTTGATGTGTTAGTTTAACACATCCATTTTTTTACATAATCGAGCCCGTTTTTGCAAGTTTTGTAAATATTTTGAGACGCTTTTATTTCCTTTTTATATTTTAGTATTTTTGTGCAGGAATGTGTCCCAGAGGAGCAGAAACGAGGGCAAACGGGCACCGGAATCGAGTGCGGTTGATTGAGCGAAGAAAACGAAGAAAAAAACCCTAGGCGGTACGCTCCAGGCCAATGCTTGGTCCCAGGCGGTGCGCCTGGGAACATTCTCTGATTCCACTGAATCCGCGCGCACCGCTTTGTCAGGATTACCATCCGCAGGCGATGCGCCTGCCAGGCTCAGCTGCCCGACAATTTTTTCTCGCGTGCACCGCCTAGCCCCACGCAGCCCTGCTAGGCGATGCACCTGAGATCATATTTCAGCCCAAAACCCTAATTTCATGCCTTCTATAAATGAGACGCTTCCAGACCGATTTGAGGGTCTTCTTCTGCGATTTTGGAACCCTAATCAAGCCTTGGAGCTGGTGGAACTTAACCATGGATGATTTGGCTTGATTAGGGCTTGTTGGAGTGAAGAAGGAAGCTTGTTTGCGTATTATTCTTTATCTTTTCATGTTCTTAGTTTAAATCAGTAGTTTTTCATGTATCTAGACTTTTTTCAGATCTGTTTTGGTACTGTTATCATGTTGGTTGGCTAGATCTTGGATTATACTCAGGTTTGGTATGATAAAGTTGTGATCTTGATGATGTTTGGACTTGATTTATGATTATGGATGTTATATGCTTTGTATTCAGCTATAAAGTTATGATCTTTGATGGTTTTTGCATGTGTTGAATGATTATGCTTGATGAATGATGGATCCACGTGTGTCTAGGAATGTCTTTCCACAAATATATGCATGTTAGGCCTAATACTTTGTGTTTTAGGTTAGTTTATGGGTTGTTGATCACATTCCATAGGATTAGACTTCATTAAGTGTTGCTATTTACATGTGTGACCTAACTTAGAAATCCGGGAGGTGATAGGTTAGATGGTTGGTCTCTTTCACTTTGGATATTTGAGGTAAACGACCCGAGAGGGCGTTGTCTTAGATCTACTTAGTGTTAGTGTCAATCCATGTCAAAGTTGTCACATTTATAGCTCTCTAGTGCCTTAGGATACAAACGGGTGGAGAAATCCGGGAGGTGATTCACCCGTTGGAGTGCAATTGCATATCGGGAAAATCCGGAAGGTGACCCAGTAGACTAGTGCATACATTACAGTCTTAGGATTTCCATTGGAGTTGCCTGGTATCTGATCTGGGTCCCATTAGGTCATCCTTAGTCTGTTCCTTAAGATCCTGGTCTTCATCGTTCATAAGTCAGTCCAAGTCAGCATTTGTCACACTTTTGATTCCCAGCCTAGGTATACCAGTTTTCCTCACTGCAGTTAGATTTTATTTACAGTCCTAGTTTTAGTTACTGTTTAGAGTTTAGTTAGTAGTTTAGTTGTTTAATGAGTCTCAGTCTGATTGGATTATTAGAGTTGCACCAAACTCCCCTCTCTTTTACTTTATTTTGTCCACAGTCTAGGTTAGTTTGTTATACTAGTGTCCATTGGTTCGATATCCGGACTTCCACCAGCTATTATGTCACCGATAGGTACACTTGCCTTCGTGGCGGTCTAGTTTAGGATTTCCGATTATTACTAGGTGTTTAGGTTAAGTCTAGGTCTAGGATTAGTTATTGTGTCTTTAGCTTAGGTTAGACAACTTTAATTTAGTATTGTTTTTAGTATACGACCGCTGACATCATTTCCTTATTATGGCAAGTATGCAATAAAAATTCATCTTTTATTGATCTAAGCATGCTCGTATAGCCTAGGTGATCATGTTAACACTTAGTACATTGTTACATGTCATCAAGAAAGCACAAATTTCATGATGCGAGCGGTCAGTGTACTAAAAAGCAAGACTAAATTAAAGCTATTTAACCTAAGCTAAAGACGCGATAACTAATCCTAGACCTATACTTAACCTAAACACCTAGTAATAATCGAAAATCCTAAACTAGACCGCTACTAAGGCAACTGTACCTATCGGTGGAAGAATAGCTGGTGGAAGTCCGGATATCGAACCAATGGACACTAGTATAACAAACTAACCTAAACTGTGGAAAAATAAAGTAAAAGAGAGTGGGGGGGGGGGGTTTGGTGCAAAACTGATAACCTAATCAGACTGAAACTGACTAAACTATTGAACTGACAACTAAACTAAAACAACAACCTAAAACTTGCAATTTAACTGAAATCTAACTGCAGTGAGGAAAAACTGGTATACCTAGGCTGGGATTCAAAAGTTTGACAGATGCTGACTTGGACTAACTTATGAAGGATGAAGACTATGATCTTAAGGAACAGACTAAGGAATACCTAATGGGACCAGATCAGATACCAGGAAACTCCAATGGGAATCCCTAGGCTGTAATGTATGCACTAGTCTATCGGGTCACCTTCCGGATTTTCCCAATATGCAATTGCACTCTAACGGGTTAATCACCTCCCGGATTTCTCCACCCGTTTCTATCCTAAGATACTAGAGAGCTATAAAGGTGACAACTTTGACATGGATTGACACTAGCACTAAGTAGATCTAAGACAACGCCCTCCCGGGTCATTTAACTCCAATATCCCAAGTGAAAGAGACCAACCATCTAACCTATCACCTCCCAGATTTCTAGGTTAGGTCACACATGTAAATAATCAACACTTCATGAAGTCTAATCCTATGGAATGTGATCAACAACCCAGAAACTAACCTAAAACACAAAGTAATAGGCCTAACATGCATCTGTGTGTGGAAAGACCTTCCTAGACACATGTAGATCAAACATTCATTAAGTATCATCATTCAACACATGCAAATATCATCAAAGATTCAAACTTTACAGTTGATTACAAAGCATATATCATCCATAAGCATAAATCAAGTCCAAAATCAACAAAGTTCACAACTTTATGATCCCAAACCTATATATAACCGTAGATCTAGCCAACCAACATATCAACAGTAACAAAACAGATCTGAATAATGTTTAAATACACGAAAAACTACTGCTTTAAACTAAGAACACGAAAAGATAAAGAACAATACTCAAACAAGTCTCCTTCTTCACTTCAACAAGCCCTAATCAAGCCAAATCCACCATGGTTAAGCTCCAGCAGCTCTAAGGCTTGATTAGGGTTCCAAAATCGCAGAAGAAGACCCTTCAATCGGCTGGAAAGCGTCCCATTTATAGAAGACATGAAATTAGGGTTTTAGAGATGAAAATGATCTGGGGTGTACCGCCTAGTGGGCGTGCATGAGGCTAGGCGGTACGCGCGAGACAAAATAGTCGAGAGGCTGGTGATGTCAGGCGCAACGCCTGCGGCTAGTGCTTCTGACTAGGTGTAGCGCGCGGATCGTATGGAATGTCAGGGAATGTTCCCAGGCACAACGCCTGGGACAAAGCATCCCTGCTAGGCATAGCGCCTAGGGTTAAATTCTTCGTTTTCTTCGCTCGTTCACCCGCACTCGTGTGACACCCCGTAATTTCCAGGTCAGCTCAATATTTATTTAAATGTTTATTTAAATGCTTTATGTACACGTGGCACTAGAATTAGTTTAATTTAGTGTGACACGTGGCACGACAGTACGAACACCGACACACAACAAGATAATTCGTGGAATTATCGGCAAACAGCACACACGTGTCAAAACACACGAACGTTGGTGAACGTTTTAGCACATTGTGAAACACAACACTCGAAACACTAACACATCGAACTTGGAAGTTCAAACAAAGCCAAACGATAGTTCGTAGACGTGAAAACGGCGACGAACGGATCAAACCCATTAAACTAGATTTATTGGGCTCTCCAGGGGCCCATCGCGGTACGCGATGGCCCAACAGGAGGCATTGTCGCGGTACGGGACAGGCGTCGCGAGGAGTTGACTCCCGGATTCCTTCGCGTAGCGCGAAGCATCTTTCTGGCCTATCTCCGCGGTACGCGACGGGTGTCAGACGGCAAATCTTTATAAAACCAAGATGCCATCATGTCTAAGCCACTCTATTTTATCTTCTCGAGTTCTAGACCACTCCAATTCGTCTTCTTCACCAGTAAACCACCATTTCTACCTCTGGAAGCCATTGTTGCAGCAAGAAAAGCTTGGAAATCGAAGGTTGAAGCCTGAAGTCCCCGTACGAAAGCTCGAGCACCACCACCTTCTTCTTGTTCTCGACTAAACCCACGAACCAGGAGGCCAAGGAGACTGTCATTCATCATCTCAGTGCTTATTGAAGCTTTGAAAGGTAGTATGTCCTTCCTTGTAGCCTAAAAACACTCACAAGCACACATGCATTGGGTAAAACCCACATGCAAGCACCATAGCACCACATGCACGAGTTTTGCTACTTGGTTTGCTAGTTTTAATGTATTCTTTGATGATCTATGATGTTATAATAGTGTTTTATGATGATCTAAGTTGATGAGTATAAGTCTTTTTGCTTAAAATGATGATATATGATGTTTGAAGTGCATGCATGTACGATCCATGAATATGGGGATGATTTTGAGTGATTGTAGATGTTTATTAATGATATTGGGAGATGATGTTGAAATGATTAAAAGATATGATTTTTGACAAACTTTCTATTATTAGTAACTTTTTATTTGAAAAATGGTGCTAAGGATGATATTAGTAACATGCATGCTTATGGATTGCTATTTAAATGTTATTAGAGTGATAATGATGCTCAAGATGTAATTTGATAATGTTTATAGTCATATTTGGCAATGTTACTATTTTTAGTAACTTTTGTTGATAAAATGATGCTAGGTGATGAATTTGGCTATGTTGATATGTTTACATGATGCTAAATGGTTTATTATGATGCCTTGTAACATAGAAATGGTTTAGGAATGCTTGGAAGGTCATTTTTGTGCAAAAACCACAAAGTTACTATTTATAGTAACTTTATTTTTAGAAATGCTAACGTGTGAATATTTTGTATGATTTGAACATGCTAAGTGGTTTAATATGTTATAACATGATGATTAGATGCTAAGTTAGATGGTTTCCGATATCACATACGCTATAAATGGAGACTTTCCATTTTAGGAAACTTTTGTGTGCTAACATGAAAACGACTTACATGAATTCGTGTGATAATGTGCTATGTGTTAACATGATCACGTAGGACTAATGAGCATGCTAGAACTATAAAACCGATATGCTCTGTGAACTTTCCATAAATGGAAACTTACTATAAATAGTAAGTTGTCCATAGACGCGACTTACGCGCCTTGCACCGGACAAACACTTACACGATTGTTACACGATTCACAAACCGTCACACGGTTCACCAACGGGTCGTTGACTTGACACGGTCAACTTTGGTCAAACACGATCAAGCATGGTCAAACACGGTCAATGTGGACCAACACGGGCAAACACGGTCATTGTGGACCGACACGGACAAACATGAACAACCGAGAGTTATTGAGCACTAACACGAACACTAGCACGGTCACTTTCCCAAACTCACGTACGGTATACGATATAGGTGCCGGTGACCGACGCGCTACTACTTCAGGAGCTTACGCTTACTTACTACTTTTATCACTAAGGTGAGTTTACGGCCCCTCTTTACTCTTTTCAAACGCTTTTAAATAGGGGGAGAATACTAGTTACATCGAGTCAAACATTACTGCTATTACAAACATTTTTATGTGTATGCTGGTTTATTAGACAAACATTAATGTTGAACTCGTATTAAGTCCTCACAAAGTCTTACCGTTAATGTACGAACAACGTGGTTGATTTGAATGGATCCGTTTGGGTGTGACTAACCCCACAGGGCACAATGTTGACTGAGTGTCATAACCCGTGAAATTCTGACCTAACTTATTGTGTGCACGAGACACAGTGGAGGCAAGGACAAACAAGTCTAGTTCGGTAGTGACGCACTGACACTTGGAGCCAAAGGCTCGGTACTAACATTTGATAAACAACATGACACACTTTCTTACTATTTATGTATATCAAAACCTGTGAACTCACCAACCATTGTGTTGACACTTTTCTAACTTGTATTCTCAGGTAACTAGCGTGGCTAGCATGAGGACAGGATTGCACATTTTAGGGGAAGAGCATTAGGGATCTACTCGCATTCTGTCATGTCATTTTGAAAACAATTTAACTTTTATTATGTTAAACAATGTTGTATTAAACTATTTACATTTCCGCTGCATGTATAACACTTATGTTTTCCGCTGCTATGATAACTATTATTCCGCTGCAAACTATTTTGTCAAGTGTATGTGTCAAACATTGGATTTGTAAACGCATATAGAGGTGTTCTATATGACCTTGAGCTGTGATTCTGGCCACGTCACACCCACGTGGACTCACACCACGAGTGGGAATTTGGGGGTGTGACAACTCGATTCTGACGCTCGTTTGCCCTCGTTTCAGCTCCTCCGGGACACATTCCTGCACGAAAACACTAAAATGTAAAAAGTAACTAAAATTGACTCGAAATATTTACAAAACTAACGAAAACAGACTCAAATATGTACAAAAAGGATGTGTTAAACTAACACATCATTTCATTTCTAGTAAACAAAGTTACTAAGTATAAAAAGCTTCTTTGTTTGATAAGTTTATCAACAAAAGTCATACAAAAACTATTCATATTATCATAATAATGCACTTTAAGTCATTTATCATTCTCAAAGCTAATCTAGCAGCTCATTACTTGAAAATCCCTAGTTAAAGTTTCCTAAAGTAGAAGGTTTTCAATAAACACCATTTTAATCAAATAAAACCATTCAACCTTGCTCATATGACCACTAACATCATCAGTTAATCTCAACATAACTCAAAATCAACATGCTCGTACGTTGTTCCTCATAAAAGTTTCTATTTATAGACACTTATGTCAAATACACCTATATCATCACATCTAATCAATCTTTTATACAAATTTCATTATCATCATCCTCAAATCATCATTGAAACATGTTTACATCGTTAATATCATCATTTACCACAAATCTTGCAACAAAAGTTACTATTTATAGTAACTATGCCTAAATCAATATCAAATGACCATAAATCACTATCATACCTGTTGTAACAATCCAAATATCACAAATAATCATTTATCCATCTCCAAAATGACTTAAATCCTCATGGATTATCATTTCATGTTAATAAAAGTTACTATTATTAGAAATAATCACCAATACATTCAACATAGCATCAAATACTATCAAAACTTTTCAACAGGTCATCCCAATGTCTGTAACCAATCATCAATATAGTGAAACACAGATTTATTGTGGTGTAAATTCGTGCGTGTTTCTTAGATGGTGTTGCATGTGTGTAGAAATGGGTGCATGTGGTGTTCATGTGTTTAATGTGCAAAGAAACTACTAGGACTACCTTTACAAAGCCCTTGGATGATTGGATTCGACCTAGAACCTCATCTCAGCAGCTCCAGGGATTGTTGATAGTGGTTTCACAGTTACAACACTAGATGGTTGTGTTGGAAAGCCTCCCAAAGTTCCTTGTTAGCTCCAAGCCTCCCAAGACTTCAATGTTGCTCTTGATGGCTCCTGGTGATGGGGAATGGTTGTAACAGAGAGGTTTTGCCAGGAAATGTCGAGTTCAATTGAGAAAAAGTGTGTAGGGATGAACATAAGTGAAGTGGGTTGAGTTTTATAAAGTTTTTGGCTTTTGGGGAGCTTCGCGTATGCCAAGCATGCCTCTGCATGGCCTTCGCATACCGCCACGATTAAAATAATCGGATTCCCTCCCGAGACACGCCGCGTACCGCCAAGGTGGAGATGATCAGCCGTGGCGTACCACGAAGGATTTCGGGGAATTCGAATTGCCCGCCCATCGTCGCGTACCGCCAAGGGTCTCGCCAGGCCCCTTGGCGTACCGCGATGGGTCCTGAGATGGCCCAATTGTGACACCCCGTAAAATCCAGGTCAGGATCCTATTTAATTAAATGTTTATTTAATTGATATTTGTACACGTGGCACTTGAATTAGTTTAATTTAGTGTGACACGTGGCACGAAAATACGAACACCGACACACAACAGGATAATTCGAAGAATTATCGAGAATCTGCACATACGTGTTAAAACTCACGAACGTTAGTGAACGTTTAGCACATCGTGTACCTAAACACTCGAAACCTCACGAAACACTCAAACATTGAACTTGGAAGTTCAAACAAGGCCAAACGATAGTTCGTAAGCGTGAAAACGGCGACGAACGAATCAAACCATTGAAATTGGGCCAATTGGGCTCTTCAGGGACCCATCGCGGTACGCGATGGCCCTTAAGAGGTCCCATAGCGGTACGCGAAGAGTTTCGGGAGAATTTGAATCCCGAAATCCATTGCGGTACGCAGAGAGCATCTGGGGCTCTCTCGGTGGTACACGATGGGTGTCAGACGTCAAATCTTTATAAAATCAAGACCATTATGCCTAGTCTACCCATTTTAATCATTTTGCTCGACTCCACACTCAACCACTCGGCTTATCTCCGCCATTACCACCCTGATTAAGCTCTGGAAGCCATTAGAGACCATATTAGAGCTTGGGGAACTTGAAGAACTCAAGGAAGAAAAACCTTCAAGCTTGAAGATCACCACCTTCTTCTTGTTCTTGTCCAAACCAACGAACCAGGAGGTCAAGGAGCTGCTTGAGCATCATCTCAGTGATTCAAGGAGCTTTAGAAGGTAGCATTTCATCTCTTGAAGCCTACAAACACTCACAAACACACATGCAAGCACTATATTGCACATGCAACCCATTTGATGTTACATGCACGAATTTTCACCTATATGAATATGGGTTTATTGATATTTATGTGATTTATGATGATCTATAGTGTTTATGTAATGATTTACGACGATCCAAGATGTTGTGGGTATATCATGGTGCTTAAAACGATGATTAATGATAATATGCTTACATGCATGTATGATCTAAGGATCTTAGATGGATTTTTGATGATTATAATTAATGATGATAATGTTATGCTTGATTTGATGTTGTTAAAATGGCCAAAAATAAGGATTTTGATGAATTTACTATTTATAGTAACTTTTTATTTACATATTGATGATGATGATGATGATATTATAAGCATGCATGTGTGTATATTTGCTACTGGAATGATATTAGGATGGTATAAATGTTTAGAACTTGATTTGGGATTGATTTATGGTCATTTTAGACCAAGTTACTATTTATAGTAACTTTTATAAACCAAATATTGATAAATGAGGATTTGGACTAAATTGGTATGTTTAGATGATGTTAAATAATATTACATGATGATTTATGATATGAAAATGAATTAGAAATGCTTAGGATGATTATTTGGATGATTTTTGTCATAGTTAGTATTTTTAGTAACTTTATTTTTCAAACTATCGATTTAGAAATGCTATGTATGTTTTGAGCATGCTAAGTGATTTAATGTACTTAAATATGATGATCATATGCTAAGTTAGATGGTTTCCGATATAGCACATACTAGATTTAGAAACTTTCCTTTTTAGGAAACTTTGTATGCAAACGTGACTTACATGCTTTTTTGATTAGTATGACAATATGCTATGTGTTAACATGATCACGTAGGACTTAACAAGCATGCTATAACTTTAAAATCAATATGTGTTGTGAAACCTGCCATAAATGGAAACTTACTATAAATAGTAAGTTGTCCATAGACGCGACTTGCGCGTTTTGCACACGATGAGCACTAACACAAATGTTACACGATTCACAACCAACACACGGTTCACCAACGGGTCGTTGACTTGACACGGTCAAACACAGTCAAACACGGGCAAACTCGAACAAACACGGTCAATGTGGACCAACATGGGCAAACATAACAACCAAGAGTTGTTGAGCACAAACACGAGCACGAACACGAACACGGTCACTTACACGAACTCACGTAAGCGACACGTTTACGAAGCAGGAGCTTACGCATTAACCGATTATCACTAAGGTGAGTTTACAGCCCCCGTTTTATACTTAACTGTTTTGTTAAACTTTTGGGGTGAGAATATTATGCAACTGTTTTAGATGTATGACTGGGATGTTGTAAAACAACTTTTGAGTGTAACTGTATCGCAAAAAAAGTCCTCACCGTTAATTTTGTAACAAACGAGTCGTTATTACGTAGTACTGCTGGGCCTGACAAACCCCACTCGGCGCCAATGTTGACTGGAGGTCACAACGAGTGTTATATCGAGCTTTTGCTGGGTACCGCGATAACCCAGGGAGGCAAACAACAAGTCTAAGTTTCGGTAAGATGAACTGACACACTCGGGATCGTGGATCCGACAAAACAAACAAATTAACATACCCAGTATATATCTGTTTACTGCTTTCAACTACTTAAACCTGTGAACTCACCAACTTTATAGTTGACACGTTTTCGCATGTATTCTCAAGTAACTGATCAGCACAAGCCAGGACACACTGGAGGAAACACAAGGAGAGTCTCATGCATTTAGACTTTAGTCCGAGGCTTATGTTTTGGATTCATGTCTTTTATAACAATATTAATTATGTAGTGTCTGATACAATTTACATTTCCAATGTAACCACTTATTATTCCGCTGCTTTAAACATTAAACTTTTTCACTGCGTTTTATTGAAACTTGTTTTAATTTCAAAACTGTATGTTTGTGTAAGTCATATAGAGTCGTTCTATATGACCAAGAGCTGTGATCCTGGCCACGTCACACCCGCGCAGTCTGACACCGCACGTGGGAATTTGGGGGTGTGACACCAATGGCCTATTTTTATTTGTTTGATTCGTTTTTCGTCCATTTTTCGTTATTGTTTATCGTTCCTCGACTTTTGCTTTGTATTTGTTCGTTGTTTGTTCACACATTGTTCAATTGTTATCCACTGTATCATTTGCTCAGTTGTTCACCAACGTTCGTGAATTTTAAGACACGTGTGTGTGGTTTCAGTAATTCCTCGAATTACAATGTGATTGTTTGTGTTTGAACTATCGTGTCACGTGCCACACTAAATTAAACCAATTCTAGTGCCACATATGAAATAATAATATAAAATACTATTAATAAAAAGGAATTGCTGACCAGGAATTTACGGGGTGTAACAGTGTTTCCTTCTGCTTAAGAAGAAAGAAATCCCCAAATCAACATAAGTTTATATCAAAAATATAACTTAGATCTTTCTAAATATATGTTTATGTTTTTCCATATAATTCCCTTTTGATTTGTGTTTAGAGATAATGGTATGAAGTTGTTTTACAACTTTTATGATGAAATAGAACAAAAGTATTTAAGTAAAAAGAATAATATTCTAATACTTGTTTACATTTGTTTTCTAATTATAATAATTTACAAATGTTTATATCTTGTTAATATCTTAAATTTATGAATTTAAAATAAAAATAAAAATAATTTATCAATAGTTATATGTTTAAAATGATTCAAAGAATTAACATCTTAAAAAGTATATGTGTGTTTATTAATAAAATTTTTGAAAAATTATAGTTATATTATCATAAAATTTAGGGGAAATTTTGTAGAAACATAACCAAGTTTTAATTTTGTTCTAATCAAGTCACTCAAACTTTGTTTTGTTCCAATATGATAACTTAAGTTTATTTTTATGTTTCAATCTTAGATATGTGACTTATATAACTTCTAACCATAATTTTTTTATTTTCATTCTTTATTTTTATTGTATGATAACATGAAAATAACATGGATTTTGAAAAAAAAAAAATCTCAAAATATTTTTAAAATTGAAAAAATTTTTAAAAAATTAAAAACTTTTTGAATTTTTTAAAAAATGTAAAAGTATTTAGTTGATTAGAAAAAAAAAACAAAATGCCCAAATAAGACTAAAATACGTCTAAAACCTTCAAACGGATCCTAAAATCATCTAAAAATTCACTTATGAAGCCTAAACGAATCAAGATTACCTGTTATCCAGGTATTTTATCTACTATTAGAACAAAAATCAAACTTAAGTTACCTAATTGAAACAAAACAAATTTCCAGTGATTTAATTGGAACAAAATCAAAAGTTGATTATGTTTCTATAACATTTTCCCTAAAATTTATCACAGAATATTAAAATAATTTTTCTGACTTTTTAAATAAATTTTATAAATATTACTTTTCTTTTTAAAGTTCATTTAATCAATAAAATAGAAATTTGTAAAATAATAATCTAAAAACTATTTAAAAATTTTCAGAATGTTTAAATAGTTGAATTATAATTTATGGAATTTTTTCAGTATTTTTAGAAATGTTTTAGTATTTTCTATATATTTAAAACCATTTAAATATTACTTAAATAGAAAAATAATATTATTTAATTATGAAAAATTTACAAATTTTTACAGAATATTAGAAATGTTATTTGAGAATTTATAGAATATTTTCTTGAATTTTTGGAGTTCATTTGAATAGTTAAATAATTAAAAATAGAAGAAAAAGGGAAAATCCAAAACTCGGCTGAGCCCTGATTCGAACACCCGACCTATACCCTCACAGGCCTTGAAGTTTACCATTAAGCTATGGGGGTATATTTAAGTTGAGAATCGTTTTTGTTATACTTATGCACACACCCGTTTACTCGTTCAAATCATATGAACCCTAGAAATCAAATCGATCGATGGGTCGATTTAGGATTGTTAAAACATAGGGCAAATGATCCCCATGTAAAACCAAGTAGATTGGTTATATTATTTACTTGGTTTACTTCCGAATTGACTGATTTCGAGTAAAATTTTGTTCTTGAATTTCGACTATCTCGATTACGATCTTGGGAGTGTTTCAGAAGTATTTCTTGAACTCTTTTGTTTCAGAACCAAGTTGCCTAGCTTCCAGTAGAAGGAATTTGATTTTGGTTCTTGTAATCGAATTTGAGTTATGGTTTACAAGTATACTTTCGGTTATAGTTTAAGGCATTAACCGAGTTTAAATTTTGCATTTAATTGGTACGGTTTTGGTTATGAACATGTAGGAAACACATTTTGGTTATGAATTGCATTTAAAATTACATTTTGCTTGATTTGGATCCACGAATTCGGTCGGAGGAAGCCTCGATTGTGGCTGGGAATGAGAACAAGGAAAAGATACCATATTTACATGTCTAGTCCTTCATTTTGTTCATGTTTGACCCATTTTTCCCAAAAACTTCCATTAACACTAAAACTAGTTTTTAAAAATTTACAAACATCCCCCTTTAACATCTTTATGTTGTTATTTTATGTAAGAAAACTTTATAACAAGTTTATAAAATTTTAGTAATTACTAATTATTTATAATTCGAAATTCTAATGTTATAATTAAACTTTAACTTGTTTTAAAATAATAAAACTTTATAATTTTAATAACTTTATAAAGTTTTAGTAATATTATTATATATTTCAAATAATTATTTGTATATATTAGATTTTATAAAATAAACTAAAACTATAGTTTTTAAATATCTAATAATTTTTTTTTATTTTAAATCAATTATATCATTTAAGTTAACTAAAATATATTTTGAGTATTTATATACATTTGATATAAGATAAACTTATATATATATATATATATATATAGGGGAAGTATATTTTGGAAACTTGGTTTAGATGAAAAAACTTTAGAAACTATATTATAGCCATTAATTAACATTTTGGATGGATGAGATTAATAATTGAAAAGTAAAATAAGATGGTTAAAGATTAAAAAAATGGTTAAGGTACAAAAAAGTACATCAAGGGTAGATTGGTAAAAAACCCATTTGTACTCTTTGTAATATATTAAATTAAAAATATCATTTTCAAAGCAACCTGTAAAAGTACCCAAAATCCATATAGTCATTCCCATCATTGAAACAAGCTTTTTCCTCAACTTTTTTCAAGAAAAACGAAAGTTTGTATACACAAATCCAGTGTTGATTTCGACGATTTAGAACGATGAGGACTAAGAAGGATGCGAGACGTCTGCCTGAAGGACACGTCGACGGTGTCTCTACCATACCTTGGCAAAATCAAAGATTTTTCGTTCCAAAAACCGACGCCGTACAGGAGGATTTAGAACGAGCTTTTTCCTCAACTTTTTTCAAGAAAAACGAAAGTTTGTATACACAAATCCAGTGTCGATTTCGACGATTTAGAACGATGAGGACTAAGAAGGATGCGAGACGTCTGCCTGAAGGACACGTCGACGGTGTCTCTACCATACCTTGGCAAAATCAAAGATTTTTCGTTCCAAAAACCGACGCCGTACAGGAGGAGGTTGGTGGAACCAGAAACGCCGATATTGTTTCTACCCAACCAGAAACCTTGAGACGAAACGACGAAAAATGGATGAAATCAGTAAGAGTTATGTTTCATTTCATTTTTTAAATCTTTACTGAAGAAAACTGCTGGCGAACAGATTTTTGACCGGTTGGGAAAAAAAATTAACGATTTGAATTTATGATGTAGCAATGTCGTGATTATTTCGGAAAAAAAATCAAAAAACCCTGAAGGGTGAGATCCTGTGCTTAAAACAAAGTCAGATGATGATTTTTAAGGTATGCAGAAGCCTCATATGAGACTTTATACTAATTTTTGTTAAAGATGTTAACAATTTGTTTTTGTTAAACTTTATAAGAAAATTGAGAGCCAAAAAACACAATGTTGTGGTTAAAGATGACCACATACATGAAAGTGCGAGAGGAAAAGAAGCTGTCGGAAGGTATTAGTCAATTTGAATTTACCTAAATTTAGAGTTAATATTTGTTGTTGAAGAGTTTTTTTTTTATTATTACATCATTGTTACATGTTGAAGTTCCCATTGCTTGATGTAAGGATTGTAACTTGGCAAGTTAAATGATGTATCTTTACAAAATAATTGCTTAAATATATTGTGCATAAATATACATAACGTGTATGTTACATGATGTTACATTATTGTTATTTGTGTAACAGGAAAATAGAGGCATTCAACCTTACAGTTTTCCACTTACATTTAGCATTTGACTAAAAAAACGGTTACATTAATGTTACATCATAGTTATTTGTGTAACAGGTTAGGATAGTGCAGACAAAAAAATCCCTTGAAGTAATGCATCATCAACCTCAGTCAGGTAGTAAGTTTAGGAAAAACAAGATACATATAAATTACATGATAATTACACCATGATAGTTACATGTAAATTACAAACAACTTTTAGCATTTACAGGAAATGAAGTGGACACCACTGCGAAACAAAGTTAGGTTTCAAGACATTTGGTTACACTTTTGTGTGGTATGATGGATATCTTGGATGTGTTACCCTGTTAATGATGATGTAACAAACACGTAGCTCTTTTATTGTTTGTAAGTCGCGATTATAATGAGGCTACTACTAGTGATTTTGTTTGTAAGTCGCGATTATAATGAAGAAACGTATACTTTTAGCACATTCATTTTCCAGATTCAATCTTTTAATACAGTTTGTATTATGTTACATCGAAGTTACATATTTAAAAATTATTTTAGTTAGGTATTTTTTTTATTTGTATCATGTTACATGATTCATTATGCTAAATTATGTTTGCATGTGTTCTAGAATAAATTTAAAACCACTTTGATTTTTTTTATCTTTATGTAACATTTTTTGTAAAGGTATGAAACATGTAAGTAACATTGTTCCGGTTCATTAATTTTATTACGTAACCAGCTGTTACATAAATGTTACATGAAAGTTACATATATGTACTTTTTAACGTATTTGAAATAGTTTCTTTTACAAATATGTAACATTGTGTTACAAATATGTACATAAGTGTAATAAGAGATACACAAAAAATTCCAAATATTTAGGACCGGTTTCTGGGATAAATTAACTGCATATATATATAATGTAACATCAATGTACCACGTACATCCTGCAACAAATAACACAAAAAATGAAAGTTGTAAATGATCTGGAACTAAAATGTAATGTGTAACATCACTGTAATAATGTAAAAATTAGGAGCACACATGATTGTTCAAATTTCGGAAATGAAAATTTAGTGTAACACGATTCAGTTTGCATGATATAAAACAAATCATTCAAACAAAATAAACACATAAACAACAAAACAAAATAATGAAGTGTTATAGACTATTACATTAAAAAATTAAAAAGAGTACAATATATTGTTGATTAAATACTTAGGAAGCAAGCAATCACTAAATGCATGTGTACTATTTAAAAATGTCAAGGACGAAAAAAGAAATAAAATGGCACGAGAGGTAATTGACATATATGATTAGCTCATTTTCATGTAACAATAACGTAACAATGTGGGTAACTTCAGGGTAAGTTAATGTAAAAATTCGAAAATTAGTGTAAAAGTCATTTTTAGATGTAAAATTCAGGGTTTAGGGTACTTTTTTTGACGTATATAATCGGACTATTAGTTGGAATATAAAAGTAATATAATTAATATCCGGTTATGTAAATTAAAATTTTATAATATATCTTTTTTTTATTTAAATATAACAAGAATGAAACATTCAAAAATATTATGAAATTAAGTGTAAATTAACAAGAATATTACTTGAAATATAAAAGTATTCTTATATAAAATAAAAAATAACCATTACATAGTTTTTAAAATAACCATGATAGAATAATGCATTTTGATTGTGACACATCTGTTACATTAATATTTTGTTGTTTGTTGATTTGAAATTTTCTACCATAATAAGATTAGTATTGTATTTTATCAATAAATTCTTAAATTTTGAATACACATGTGTTTTTGATAAGATTATGTAGTTTTTATGCCTAAATCTAGTTTTTGTAACATGACATGTTGGATGGTGTATATTGGTTTGATAGATTTTACGGGTTGATTACCCGAATTTTTACGGAATTGTGTTTTTGAATTATGATGGGCAATTTATTGTAATACATTTCTGTTACATTAATATTTTGGGATTCGGTTACTTAACAATTGCACCATGCATAGATAACAATTGTATTAGATGGCAACTTAGATGTGTGTTTATTGGTTTGAAATATTCTTAATATACTTTAGCTCGATTTTAAGTTATGATGTTTTGAATGTTACATATGGAGATAATGAGTGTAGTGATTAACTTAAAAATTAATTCATTTTATATATGAATATGTAAATTTACATTTATGTTACGTTCAGTGTTACTTGGTATACGCCTAATGTTTGTTTTATCTTCTAGATCTTCCTCTTTGACGGACATTGGTTGGCAAAGTATTGAAAATTAATGGTGAAACAAAGTATTGGTTGGCAATGAAATGTTAAAGTGTGGATATATATATAAGCAATGTGTAGGATGTGTTAGGTATAACAATAAATATATATAGACAAAAAAAGCTCGAAAAACGTAACATTGATGTAACATATAAAACAGTTATATAAAGCCAGACACCATTTGAAAAGGTGGGAATATTTAAAAAGTTAGATAAAACAAATTGTGGGAAAATGTCGCACCCCGAGAAATCCCGTCCCTTCCTGGGGCGCGAGCATCAACAGATTGTCAGGATCGCAGTCTCCGGTCACACAATGTTGCGAGACCTACATGTCTGGTTTCATACGTACATCCAATAACTTGGATAAAACAGTTTAGTAGAATTCAGAGTTGCGGAAGTAAAATGTTTAATCAGGTTGAAAACTTAAAGAGTAGTAGTGCGGAAGCGGTTTAAGTATTTAACATTACATAACAAACAAATGTCAATCATCATCAAATTGCCTAAGACACTAAAGCTGATGCATGGGACTCCATCCTAGCATCCTATCCTTGTGTGCGTGCCTTAGTTACCTGAGAAAACATGCGAGTAAAGAGTCAACACAATGGTTGGTGAGAGCACAGGTTTGTATCAGCAGTAAACATCAAAATGTTTAAAGTAATTGTTTATAGTTTTATATATCATATGCGGGTTCGAAACCGAAGCTAACATGCTGCCTCCCGCCATATCCATCCAACAAGATATGACAATGTTTATTGGTCAATTATGCACTGTTCCAACCTCCAGTCGGGGTGTCCATACGGCGCACAACAGTGGGGCTTGTCAGGCCCAAATAGTACTATTCAGAATTACCACGCTAAGCGCTACGCGCTATTAACGGTTCGAGATGTGTTTAATGAGGACTTATCAGTTTTGTGGATGAGTGCCACACATATGTATATACGATATTAGCATGTACAAATGAAACCAAAAGTATGTATGTTGATCAAAATCAGTTGTATGCAATGTTTTCTCCCCCAAAGGTAGAAAATGTAAAAAGGGGCCGTGAACTCACCTGGTAGTGCAGTTTCCGGTTTTCGTGTGTTCGCGTCTACGAAAGCTAGCACCTGCTAGTAAGCACCTATGATCATATAGGTGTAAGTATGTGTTTTGTGATGCGTTGTATTCCATACAACTCCAAGTGTCGATGTGCTCAACCGAGTATGTGTGTGTTGACTTGTGTTGACTCGACGAATCGTTGGTGACACGATTGTTGTGTTTATGTGCCTAGACGCACATAAGACACTAATATGCACCCTATGACTCTAGTCACATAAGTTTCCATTTTTAGAAAGTTTCCAATTTTAGGAAAGTGTGGTTATGAAATTCCATTTCATGAAACTAATAGCTCTAGTATGTTTGTAAAAACACGTTTATATACTTAAAACACATCGTTTGCGCATAAACCATCATTTATGCCGTTTTGCCCAAATAAAGTTTCCTAAAATAGTAAGTACTTGTTTAAAGCTCGTTTTCACAAATCAAGGTTTCCAATTATGTTAGAAATCATTTTTAAACATGTTTCAACAATCAAAGTTCATCAAAACTCTTTTAAACATTAAAAGCCCTCTTTTGATTTTTAAAAGTTTCCATTTTTGGTAAGTTTCTATAAAACCAAGTTTTTGACAAAATCAAATATCCCAATGTGTTTCTAAACACTCCAATATACATTTAACAACATCTAGACATGTCTAACATGTCTAGATCATCACGATTCCAAGACTTGCAACATAAAAGTTTCCTTTTATGGCAAGTGCACCAAATCATTACCAAATCGACCAATAACTCAATCAAACCCAAATCTAACACATCTAAACACTAAATCAGTAAATCTAGATCAAATACACATCAAATCACCAACACATTCGAGCACAACAACTACACGAAGTTGCATGTGGGTTTTTAGCCCTTGCATGTACGATCTTACACTATGTAAACATTTAAAACTACCTTAGAGCTACAGATTCAAGCTCGAACAGCTTCTGATGATGGCAAGCTACTGGTTTGATGGTCGTTTCGAACTTCTTGACGGTTCTCGACACTCTCCTTGATCTCCAAAGGCTTCCAACACCAAGGAATAGCTTCCCAAATGATTCCAGAGAGTTGAGAGGTTGCTTACCGAGTGTTTGAGTCGATTTACAGAGGAGAAGTTCTGTGGTGATGAGAGAAAACCGAACAAATGAGCTGGGTTGGGTATTTATGAAATTTTCGATCTGCATGGCCTTCGCGTACCGCGAAGGCCGATCAAAAGTTTTCCTCGCGTACCGCGATGAGATTCGGGAGTCTCGACTCCCGGTTTTCATCGCGTATCGCGGAGCCTTTGGCGATGGGGTTGTCGCGTACCGCGACGGGTCCCATTTCTTGTTTTTCGATTTCGTCGATTTGATTTCGCTTGTGCTCGATTCCTAACGCTTATCCTAATGCATGTTTGGCATATTAGCACATAAGGACACATAAGTTTGATTATTTCTTGATCACCAACGTTCGTGAGTCTCGTGTGTGTGTTTTGATAATTCCTTGAATTATCTTCGATAGTTTGTGTTCGTGTTCTACGAAGTGTTTGTACGCTTGATTAATCCTAATCAACGTGTAATGCACAATAATAGTCCAAGCTATTGTTTTGTGTTTGTGTTTAGCTCATCTAATTAAACATAATTAAATGAAATGCAACAAGTATGAATGTGAAATACGTAGAGTTTAAGAGTTGCAATTTACCTGAAATTGCCGGGTGTCACATCATCCCCTTGTTGAAAGAAATTTCGTCCCGAAATTTGGTTGTTGTTGATAGTGTTTGAGAAGCAAGAGTGGTTGAGAAACAAAAATTTTCTGGTTGTCACATCATCCCCTTGTTGAAAGGAATTTCGTCCCGAAATTTATTCGTTGTTGTCGGTGTTCGACGTTGTTTGTTTGGAGAGATGGGGATATTTGCGCATCATCTGATCTTCACATTTCCTCGTGAATTCAGGTCCGCGTTTCGAGTTCCATCGAACTCCGAAAATCGGAATCCGACTTTGCTTTAGTTGTTTGACTTTTCGGTCCAGGATCGCTACCGGCTCTTCTACGAACAGTAGTTGTTCATCCACCTGGATTTCATCTGGTGGAATTACGAGTGTCTCATCAGATAAACACTTCTTTAAGTTTGAGGCATGAAATATGTTGTGAACTCCATCGAGTTCCGCTGGAGGGTTGAGTTGGTATGCTACCGGACCAATCCTCTTCAGGATCTCGAATGGTCCAATATACCGTGGGTTCAGTTTGCCTCGTTTACCGAAATGAATGACGCTCTTCCAAGGTGAAACTTTCAGAAGGACTTTGTCTCCTACCTGGCATTCCGGTGGCCTTCGGTGTTTGTCGGCATAGTTCTTCTGACGGTCCCGAGCTGCTGCCATGCGATTTCTGAATTACACCATTTTCTCCGTTGTTTCGTGTACGAGTTCCGGGCCTGTGAGCTGACTGTCGCCCACTTTCGCCCAACAGATAGGTGATCGGCATTTCCTGCCATAGAGGGCCTCAAAAGGCACCGCCTTGATACTTGTGTGGTAGCTGTTATTGTAGGAGAACTCTACCAACGGTAGGTGAGTTTCCCTGCTATCGTCGAAGTCTACTACGCACGCTCGTAGCATGTCTTCAGGAGTTTGTATGGTGCGTTCGCTCTGGCCATCAGTTTGTGGGTGGTATGCTGTACTCATGTCCAACCGAGTGTCGAGCGACTTTGGCAGTGAATTCCAGAAATTAGAAGTGAATCTAGCGTTTCGATCCGAAATGATGGGGATCGGCACTCCGTGTCGCAAGGTCACTTCCTTGACATAGATTCTGGCTAGCCCTTCTAATCTTATCATTTTCCTTAATCGCAAGGAAGTTTGCTGACTTAGTTAGTCGTTCCATGATTACCCAGATAGTGTCACCTCCACAAGGAGTACGGGGTAATTTGGTAATGACGTCCATGGAGATTTGTTCCCACTTCCACATGGGGATAGAAGACTGTCGCTCCTTCCACAGCTGATGTCTAGGGTTTCTTCACTAAGATGAGGTATGCGCACAACCTTGTCGTGGCAAACGATTTTAGTTTAGTTTTTAGACAATCATTCCATGTCCACTATTATCTCAAAAATGCCTAATGTAACTGGCATGAGGTCGTTCTTAAGATTTATGGTTTGCTATCTTTAAAGTGCATTCTCTTTGAATGTGCTCAGTTACAATCAGTTTAACATCAGCTAATTCCACGGTGTATTTAGCCTTTAAGGGTATTGGGGTTTTGACAAGTATTTACTAAGGTACTTAAATATAAGACTTTCCTCAGTTTCAGTATCAAACAATATAGAAGCGTAATGATCGTTCAAGAGATACGTACCTGTTGCAAGATTATGATCAGTTATGGCTTCCTTAGCCCCAATCACGAGGGGTCGTTCCTCCGGATCGTTGTTGTTTTCGTTATTGTTATTGTCCTTCAGATGTGAGCAGTCCTTCTTGAAGTGCCCTGGTTTTCCACATTCGAAGCAACTCTTCGGTGCTTCGTCCCCGTTGTTATTCACATGGGGGCAGTCCCTTTTGAAGTGCCCTGGCTTGCCACATCCGAAGCAACCTTTTGGTGTTTTGGATTCCTGCTGTTGTGGCTGCGGGGTTTTGGCCACCAGATCACCCCTGCAATTTTTAGTTGTGTGGCCTCGCTTTCCGCACCATTGGCATCGGTATCTTTCACACGGTCCCTGTTTATGATGATAATCACAGTTGTTGCACCTTGGGTTTTTGCCAGCATAGGCACCCTTACATCGTCTTGGTGGTTGTAGAGTGGGGGTTTCGTTTTGAGTGTTATCCCATTTGCGTTTGTTGTCGGTGGTTTTGATTATTGAGCCACGTGGAGGTAATAATCCTTGAATAATCGCGGTATCGGTCAGTTCATGAGCTAAGTATACAGCTTGTCGTAAGGTGGTGGGGTCAGCGGATAGTACCATATCCCGAACCTGCGGTGTCAATCCCTCAAGGTATCTTTCAAGATGTTTGTAGGCTGGGGTCACCATTTCTGGGCACATGTGTGCCAACTCATAAGATCGAGAAGTGTATGCCTCGATCTCAGAACCAATCATCCTGTGGTTCCGAAATTCCGTTTCCGATCTCTGAACTTTGTCGTGAGGGAGATATTTGTGGTTCATCATTCTTTTGAATTCCTCCCAAGGTATAGCTTCGGATGTTTCTCGTCCTATGGTTTGAACATTTGTGTCCCACCAAGTGAGGGCTGCTCCCTCTAAGGTTCCTGTTGCGTACTTCACGCGGTCCTTAACCCTACAGTTGCTCATGATGAAAATTGATTCCAATCTCTCAATCCATCGGAGGAGACCGGCAGCACCCTCCGTACCATTGAAAGAAGGTGGTTTGCAGTCTAAGAATGTTTTGAATGTGCAGTGGGGTGGATTAGGGTTTGTCCCTTGAATCAGTTGATTCTGGTTACGTGCAGCTTCGCGTGCAGCGATTTCCTCCTCAACTCGTTTGCTGATTAGTGCGTTCAGCTTCGTTGTGGTGAGGTTAATGTTTCCACGCCCTCCCGCGTTCTTGTATTCTCCGTGTCTTCCAGCCATGATCTTCATAGCGAGAATAAGCGTTAGTGTAGATCTAATGACTAAAGTAGCACATATATTAGTCTTGATATATAATAAGTTGTACGGGTTACAATTCATTCAATACCCAAGACACTAAGACTCCAAAATTTTTCAAGTACATCACAACCTGTTTCTACCAGGTCTATGCTAAGTTTATCGGAGGCGTTATCGATAGTGGAATCAGAATCAGCATCCGCCGCTGGTTCCTTCTCCCCAGTGTCAAGTCCTTCCAGAACTGGATTGGCGACCTTGCTTTTCCAGCTCTTCGATTGTAACTTTAGCGATGGCAACCGGTCTTCGGCTGCCTGGAATGGTGAAATCAACTGGGTTATATCCTGGTTCATCTTATTGACTATGCTACAAAGATCCGTATGTCGGGTACTTGTATATCTTAGTTCCTCTTTAAGCCACTCGATTCGGTCGTTTGCCCAAGTTAGGTCCCGAGTCAAATGGACTCAAGACACTGTCCTTCAGGCTCAGGTGAGTCTAGTATGGATGATGCATTGTCGGGTGACTCCTCCGTGGGGGCTTCCTTAGGATCTTTGGCGGGGTCCTCATCGAAAATTTGATACGTCGCTTTATGTGAAGTGTATAGTCGCAACATGAGGTTTTAGTGGATACATGGTAATCCGGACCATAGCCAGGAATTTGATGAACATTATGTTGAAATCTTGATACGTTGCTTGAATCCTGTTGCAACCATCAGAGTGATGGATAAGCGAATTTCAATGTATGTGTTTTTAGAAATAGTCTCATAATAGAATTTGCCAGAATTCATGCGTACCTGTAAATTCACGATTATGTTGCGCACCATGATCGTCAATTTACCTTACATAAGAATTCTAGTTCCTCCTGCTTAGAGCTATTAGGTTTTACTGGATTCGGAGTTTATTCATGACATCAAGATTCAAACAAGAGTCATATGAGGTATGACTGAATAGCCTATCGAACTAATACTTGGGCTAGTCACGCGAATTGTATGGTATTATAGGATCTTGCGTAGATCCTATAAGGATAGCTACGTGGCTTGAGCGTGTTTTCCTCAGGTCACTTGGTGTTGAGTCACTGATTGTGTGAGTGTTAGTATTGATGCTTCTGGATGACCACCTAGCACCCGTAATGAAATCCCTCCGCATGGTCACTCTAGTTTTCCTTAACTCGAGCGACCATGTTCGTTCGGTGATATTCTATGAGTGACAGGGAGTTGAGTTTGGAATCTCCTCATATGGTCCTTGTAAGCAGTATGTGTAGCGGTACCAAAGGGTTACAAGAATGTTGTTGAGCCACAGTGCCTGTTTCATCCCTGGACTTGTTTAAGTTTCATCCCCGATCAGCTTTTGTCGTCGCCGTTTCGATTTGGGCACCGGTGATATAGCGTATGTGTACCGGCTGTCCCTCCTGCGATGGCTCAGACGTGCTGTCTTCGGGTGATAGTTGGTGCTTGGTTCGGTGACTCAACTGCTACCGGTAGTGTTGATACTGAAGGTGTAGGAACAATCTGCTCCTTCTCATCGAATGCGAGCATAGACGGTGATGACAGTGTCGCCACATCTAAATGTGTGAATTGTGTATATGTACGATAATGTATGCAAGTGGAACTAATACTAAGCACTACGCATTGTGTGGAGACTAGTGGTTATAGACTAAGTTCACTAAATGCAAACCTAATTCGCAATAACCGGAGTCTCTGATACCAATCTGTCGCACCCCGAGAAATCCCGTCCCTTCCTGGGGCGCGAGCATCAACAGATTGTCAGGATCGCAGTCTCCGGTCACACAATGTTGCGAGACCTACATGTCTGGTTTCATACGTACATCCAATAACTTGGATAAAACAGTTTAGTAGAATTCAGAGTTGCGGAAGTAAAATGTTTAATCAGGTTGAAAACTTAAAGAGTAGTAGTGCGGAAGCGGTTTAAGTATTTAACATTACATAACAAACAAATGTCAATCATCATCAAATTGCCTAAGACACTAAAGCTGATGCATGGGACTCCATCCTAGCATCCTATCCTTGTGTGCGTGCCTTAGTTACCTGAGAAAACATGCGAGTAAAGAGTCAACACAATGGTTGGTGAGAGCACAGGTTTGTATCAGCAGTAAACATCAAAATGTTTAAAGTAATTGTTTATAGTTTTATATATCATATGCGGGTTCGAAACCGAAGCTAACATGCTGCCTCCCGCCATATCCATCCAACAAGATATGACAATGTTTATTGGTCAATTATGCACTGTTCCAACCTCCAGTCGGGGTGTCCATACGGCGCACAACAGTGGGGCTTGTCAGGCCCAAATAGTACTATTCAGAATTACCACGCTAAGCGCTACGCGCTATTAACGGTTCGAGATGTGTTTAATGAGGACTTATCAGTTTTGTGGATGAGTGCCACACATATGTATATACGATATTAGCATGTACAAATGAAACCAAAAGTATGTATGTTGATCAAAATCAGTTGTATGCAATGTTTTCTCCCCCAAAGGTAGAAAATGTAAAAAGGGGCCGTGAACTCACCTGGTAGTGCAGTTTCCGGTTTTCGTGTGTTCGCGTCTACGAAAGCTAGCACCTGCTAGTAAGCACCTATGATCATATAGGTGTAAGTATGTGTTTTGTGATGCGTTGTATTCCATACAACTCCAAGTGTCGATGTGCTCAACCGAGTATGTGTGTGTTGACTTGTGTTGACTCGACGAATCGTTGGTGACACGATTGTTGTGTTTATGTGCCTAGACGCACATAAGACACTAATATGCACCCTATGACTCTAGTCACATAAGTTTCCATTTTTAGAAAGTTTCCAATTTTAGGAAAGTGTGGTTATGAAATTCCATTTCATGAAACTAATAGCTCTAGTATGTTTGTAAAAACACGTTTATATACTTAAAACACATCGTTTGCGCATAAACCATCATTTATGCCGTTTTGCCCAAATAAAGTTTCCTAAAATAGTAAGTACTTGTTTAAAGCTCGTTTTCACAAATCAAGGTTTCCAATTATGTTAGAAATCATTTTTAAACATGTTTCAACAATCAAAGTTCATCAAAACTCTTTTAAACATTAAAAGCCCTCTTTTGATTTTTAAAAGTTTCCATTTTTGGTAAGTTTCTATAAAACCAAGTTTTTGACAAAATCAAATATCCCAATGTGTTTCTAAACACTCCAATATACATTTAACAACATCTAGACATGTCTAACATGTCTAGATCATCACGATTCCAAGACTTGCAACATAAAAGTTTCCTTTTATGGCAAGTGCACCAAATCATTACCAAATCGACCAATAACTCAATCAAACCCAAATCTAACACATCTAAACACTAAATCAGTAAATCTAGATCAAATACACATCAAATCACCAACACATTCGAGCACAACAACTACACGAAGTTGCATGTGGGTTTTTAGCCCTTGCATGTACGATCTTACACTATGTAAACATTTAAAACTACCTTAGAGCTACAGATTCAAGCTCGAACAGCTTCTGATGATGGCAAGCTACTGGTTTGATGGTCGTTTCGAACTTCTTGACGGTTCTCGACACTCTCCTTGATCTCCAAAGGCTTCCAACACCAAGGAATAGCTTCCCAAATGATTCCAGAGAGTTGAGAGGTTGCTTACCGAGTGTTTGAGTCGATTTACAGAGGAGAAGTTCTGTGGTGATGAGAGAAAACCGAACAAATGAGCTGGGTTGGGTATTTATGAAATTTTCGATCTGCATGGCCTTCGCGTACCGCGAAGGCCGATCAAAAGTTTTCCTCGCGTACCGCGATGAGATTCGGGAGTCTCGACTCCCGGTTTTCATCGCGTATCGCGGAGCCTTTGGCGATGGGGTTGTCGCGTACCGCGACGGGTCCCATTTCTTGTTTTTCGATTTCGTCGATTTGATTTCGCTTGTGCTCGATTCCTAACGCTTATCCTAATGCATGTTTGGCATATTAGCACATAAGGACACATAAGTTTGATTATTTCTTGATCACCAACGTTCGTGAGTCTCGTGTGTGTGTTTTGATAATTCCTTGAATTATCTTCGATAGTTTGTGTTCGTGTTCTACGAAGTGTTTGTACGCTTGATTAATCCTAATCAACGTGTAATGCACAATAATAGTCCAAGCTATTGTTTTGTGTTTGTGTTTAGCTCATCTAATTAAACATAATTAAATGAAATGCAACAAGTATGAATGTGAAATACGTAGAGTTTAAGAGTTGCAATTTACCTGAAATTGCCGGGTGTCACATCATCCCCTTGTTGAAAGAAATTTCGTCCCGAAATTTGGTTGTTGTTGATAGTGTTTGAGAAGCAAGAGTGGTTGAGAAACAAAAATTTTCTGGTTGTCACAGAAAAGTATGTGGGAAAAATAAAGGTGGGAAAAATTTAAAAATTTAAATCTCGTAATTTTGAGCTGAAATTAAAAATCGTAATTTTGATGTAACAAGTAATCGGTTGTATACAATAAGAAAAGACAAAAAAGATTAATATAGCAAAATTTATGGTGGGAAATCAAAGAGGGAATATTTAAAAAGTTTAGGAAAACGAAATGGTAGGAAAAAAAGGTGGGAAAATTAAAGGTGGGAAAGTAAAAGGTGGAAATAAAAGGTATTAAATATTTACAAAATGAAAATATTTTGTTTTTTAGCTGAAATAAAATAACGTAAATTAGATGTAACACGACGCAAGTTGTATTATGTAAATAAAAGACGAAAATATTCATGTGGGAAAAAATCTGGTGTGAAATGGAAGGGTGGAAATTTAAAAACAAATTTTGTTTTGTTTATTATTTAAATTTGATGAGAGAGAATGTGGTAAATTAATAAAATAGTGGTGATAGTACAAATGGAGTAAAAGACTATAGTACCCTTATGTCTAATAATTTTAGTAAAATGAAATAATGATGTGGCAAATTGTGGACCAAGTATTGGGTTTTTGAAGTTTGCACATCTCAAGTGGGTTTCTAATATATACATGCCCTATATAAATATAGGGTAATGTTCTAATGCCAACCCACTCTTACGGCGATAACCCATTAACTTTGGCAAAAAATAGCCGAATCTTGAATTTTTTTTAAACATCATTGTAACACAATTTGAACACCATGTTCAGTTTTGAGTTTTGGCTAATTCATTACCGTTTGGGCTCTTACAGTACTGTAGGTGTTTAAATATTTAAAACTTACAGTACTGTAGCAAAAACCTTACAACGATGATATTTTTTAAACGGTGATGAATTAGCCCAAACTCAAAACTGAACATGGTGTTCAAATTGTGTTACAATGATGTTCAAAAAAAAAATTCAAGATTCGGCTATTTTTTGCCAAAGTTAATGGGTTATCGCCGTAAGAGAGGGTTATTATTTGAGCACAATCCTATATATATATAGGGAGAGGTTCAAATGTTAACCCTCCCTTATATCGTTAACCCGTTAAACCTGACATTTTTTGCCCGAGTCTTTGTTTTTTTTTCATGGTTTTTAATATACATAAATAGGGGGTTTCTTTTTTGTGTTTTTGCTAATTCATCACCGTTTAGAAATTAAATCAAAGTGTAAGTAAGTGTAAGTTTCTTACACTTATAGAAACTTACACTTACTTACACTTTGATTTAATTTCTAAATGGTGATGAATTAGGAAAAACACAAAAAAGAAACCCCCGTATTTATGTATAATAAAAATCATGACAAAAAAAACAAAGATTCGGGCAAAAAACGCCAGGGTTAACGGGTTAACGCTATAAGGGAGGGTTAACAATGGAACCATCCCCTATATACATATATATACATACATACATACATACATATATATATATATGGTTAGGATCGGTTGTTAATCCACCTTAATTGAGGAAACCCGATTAACTCAGACAAGATCAAGCCAAATCTTTGGTTTTTCATTTTCATGATCTTTATTAGACATATACAAGACTATGCTATTTTATGTGTTTTGGCAAATTCATTACCATTTGGGATTTATAGCAAGTGTAAGTTTGCGTTACACTGTAAATATTTATTTAGTGTAGCGACTACTTACATTGATGTAAGAGCCCAAACGGTGATAAATTTGCGTAAACACATAAGATAACATATATATTCTTGTACATGTATAATAAAGTTCATGAAAACGAAAAACCAAAAATTTTGCTTGATCTTGTCGAATTTAATTAGGTTTACTTAATTAAGCCAGGTTCTTATTTGAGCCCAATCATATATATATATATATATATGTTGTAGAATATGAATTGAGTTAATAATTCCACATGAACTTTCATTTATGACACTATTACATTTTAATTTTAAATAACGAAAACCCTAAAGATTACAATAGTACTATCTAAGCTGACCTTGATGTTTTTACATTAACGATATAACTTTGCGAGGAATTGTTACGATATACAACACTTATGAGTTTGTGCCTGTAACACCCAAACTTTTCACACGATTACACGTGTCCAATTATAGGTCCCAGATTAAACTTTATCGTAAGATTATGTTCGGAAGCGTGAAATTTCCATTTCATGAGTTAAACACACTTAGTTTCATAACATTTACATTTATGATTAATAAAACTAGTGTGTTTAAGTTTAATACCACCAAAGATTTTACATAACGTTTGGTTCAGCTTCAAAACATGCCCGATCTGATCGCACGATGCATATCTATCTTTGACCTGTAACATCACATATAAGGTCACAATTAGTTCATATGAACTAAGTAAGTAACCCCTCCCAAAGTTCCCAAAAACTCATTTAAACCCATCCACATACATATCATATGGATGTTAATCATGTTTAGATAATAATATACCATATTCAAACATCAACTTGCACCCAACACACATGGTGCATTTATTTCCCTTAATGTGGCAATTTCATAAATATGAGTATATTATCTAATCCAACTCTACCACCAGCACCTCTGGCTAAATTTAAAACACCACACACACACACACACACACACACACATATATATATATATATATATATATATATATATTGGCTCAAACAATTACCCACACACCTGTGGTTTCAACAATTTAGTTTCCGGATTAACCGGTTATCCACACATTTGTGGTATCATACATATATTAAGTCTTAAGATGTTCACCCCCCGGTACTTCTATCTAATACAATTGCCAGTACCTCTGGCTATCCACCATTGTAGAGTCATAAATAGTTCAAGTCTTAAGATGTTCACCCACCGGTACTTCCATCTAAGACAATTGCCAGCACCTCTTGTGACAATCCGGCAATTCGTGGTAAACCCCGTTAACTAGAAATTAACTGAAATGATGCGAAATCAAACAAAAACAAATTACAAGGGTTAGAATATAACAAAACAAGTGTATAACCACTTGAATTGTAAGAAATTATCATTTAAGTAAAGGAAACACACAATTTTGACTTTTATGAGTCAAAATTCGTGTAAAAATCTTACAAAATTTCAAATTAGCATTAAAATTCAATAAATTATTGTGTTAAACGATCACTAATCATCATATTGATGATTATTAACAGTTTCCATACGTTATTGAGCCATTAACTAGCCGAATTAAACCACTAGTGAACTAGAAAGTCGAAACCGATGTCATTAGCTATCAATTCCATGATAATCGACCAAAAAGATCACAATTGAAACTTCCTAAACACTAGTCGGCACATTTAGAGGCAAATTCATTCGAAGACTTGATCAAAGAAGCCGTAGACAGAAGAATTTGATTCGGGGGTAACCGAAACACAACATAATAGTCGATCTTCATCAATTCGACAATCAATCAAGTAAGTTTTCGTTCCTACACTACCTAAACATGCCGACTAAGCTAACCCCTATGCTTAATTCGTGAGCAAACATCGAATTTTATGAAGACGAATTCTAGGGTTCTTCGGCCTTGGGGATTTGGGGGATTCCAATAAAATGAATTCGAAAATCAAATTAATATATATCATCAGATTCGCAATACATGCTCAAACCAAAACCACATTTCAATTTTGTAATACAATGTCGAATTGTACCATTTCGAATTCTAGGGTTAATCTCATAAACCCATTTGGGGGTTTCCGAGGGAATGAGGTTAAAAATCCAATTCAATGGTACCTTTAGTTCCAGAAGGTTTCGATTAAGTTAAACCCCATATCAATTTTGCTAAACAAGATCTAATTTGATGTAAGCCGGTTGTAAAATTTTGAACAAAAATCGTTTGGGGGTTTCGACCTATAAGAACTTTATATTTCAATTAAACAACACAGACACTTTCGTGATTTTTAAATGAATGAAAAGCATGTATCAATTTCAAGTAATAACTAAGAATTAAACGATTTAGATTTTTAGGGTTTTTGTTGAAAAACCGTTTGGGGTTTTTAGAACTATTGAACTTGTTTCTCGAATTAGTTGATACAGAACAGTTTGGAATCTCTGTAATAATGAAAACCCTATGAAACCTTAATTCGTAAACATCGAATTTAACAAGATTAGATGATGAGTTGGGGGTTCACGTTCGAAAACATTGAATGTCATGAAATTGGAACTTTAGGATGATGATTTAGCAAATTAAAGACATGATTGAACTCGCCTAGACCACTAGAACTGTAACCCTATGTTTACAGGTTCGATTGGGTTCGGATTGGGACCCAATTTGGGCTTAATAGTTCGGTTTGAGAAAACCAAGGGGATCCGATCCATTGTAGATTAAAACAATTTAAAATGAGGTCTGTTAATGTAAATAGTACAAATGACTATCTATCATGACTATGCATGTGTGATTATGTTATCTGTAAACATTTCGTTTCAAACAGTTGTTTCAAGCATTTATGATTAACAAACCTGTGTATGCACCAACCTTTGTGTTGACTTGATTTACATGTTTTCTCAGGACGTTAAGGTACAAGAACAAGCAAGCATGGACTAGGAGATCGAGTCGCATGCATATTTTACATTTCTGTTGTTTTGGATTTGAACATTTGAGACTTTGATTTGTAATTTACAGTTTTCAAACCGTTATGTTTGTTTTTGTTTTAAAAACGCTTCCGCAACGTTATAACTTTGATATTACATTTTTAGACCAAAGTATGTTTGAAAATCATATAGAGGTCTTCGTTATGTCTAATGATCTGAGATCCTGGTTTGTCACGTCCCAAACGGTATGATTCCGTATGTTTGAAAATCATATAGAGGTCTTCGTTTGTCACCTCTGGCTATCCACCATTGTGAAGTCATAAATAATTCAAGTCTTAAGATGTTCACCCACCGGTACTTCCATCTAAGACAAATTGCTAGCACCTCTAGCTATCCACCATTGTGGAGTCATAAATATTAAGTCTTAAGATGTTCACCCACCGGTACTTCCATCTAAGACAATTGCTAGCGCCTCTAGCTATCCACACATTTGTGGAATCACAATTATTTCAATCAAATTACTATGATGTTCACCCACCGGTACTTCCATCATATAGTTCCCACAATTTCATTAACCAAGGTATTGGATTTATCATAGGTTGTTGAACTTTTATTGTTCAACTTTCTCCTATTACCAATGCCATATTTATCATACAGTTTATTCAACAACAAAATCAATGTTCATTATGTGATGTCATAGTTGTGGGATTACTTACTCAAACACCGGCTCATCCGGCTATTCTTATGCAATCTATGTTGCATATTCAATTCAATCGTGACATAAACACATTGGAACTCAACATATAAACATTAGAGTATATTAACTCAATTAGTTCCAATTTAGTTATGCACATTCATTCAAATCAATCAATATATATACATCATAATCAAGTAGACTCTTTCTACTACTTATATGTAATTGTAACATCAGTGCCGGAACCGCCACCGGAACAGTGATCTCTACAGTACAGGAACAGTAAAACAGGTATGAATCACACATTTCAGTATTTTTCATATTCATGTCATTTATCATTATCATGGTGAGTTGTCATAGAACAGTTTCAGATACATTTAACAGAAACACAGTTCAGAACAATTCTTGAGTCGGATAATTATCTGGCAACACAGAACCCTCATATGATTATTTGCTTAGAAATTATTACGTATAAACGTATGTGAGGCTTACAGAACAAAACACACGAATATTGTTATATGAATGCTAAATTGACGGGTTATTCGTATAGGTGACGATCTGTCCGAATATATCTGAAAGTTTAACGTTCTGAATGATATTCTATAATTAGAAAACAAGATTGAAAAGTATAGTTATCGTCGTATTCGTACGGGTGACGATTCGAACGAATACGCGCGACGACTGTACATTTCGATTTAAACAGTTAATTTTGTTTTAAAAAGTTGATAAATAAGAAGATATTAGTTAATTTATTAGGAATCACAACCTAGAATAATTAAATAAATTCTATTTTATAAACATATCGTTTTGCTGAGAAAACTACGCGAAACCGGTATTTTACGCGAAACCGGACAAAACCGATTAACCGAGTGAGATGGTATCTTTTATTATGGCATTAAATTGCCATAACAAACCTCACCAACCTCTCTCTCTCTCTTCATCACGTTTTCTCTCTCTCTCTAAAACCTTCTCAAGAACACCACTTCTCTCTACAATTTGAAGCCCATTACAAGCCGGATTCGAGCTTAGTTGGTGTCTAAACGTCCATCTCATCAAGAAGATTACGAAAGTACAAGAAATTCGAACTTCTAACCACGAGATCTAAGGTAAACAATCCTTGTAAATTCGGTTTTAGAGGGTTTCACGAAATTATATGATCTTGTTATTATAATCAAGGTCAAACACATAAAATACTTGAGTTAAGATGTTATACACACTTAGGAACTGTTAGGATTGAGCTTGTAATAGGTTTAGCAATTTAGAAGAAGATGATAGCACAGGTTCGTGGTTCCACCCAGTCGGCCGAACCCTTTCAAGCGGCTAAGGTCTAGCCGAACCTTCATCCAGGTTAGCCGAATTAGGAACGAACCCTTGCTTATCTCTGCAACGAACCTGTAAAGTTTCTGACCCACGAACCCTGCCACCTGCACCGAACCCATATTCCTGCAACGAACCTGCATGAGCTGCAGAAGTTGACTCAGCCGAACCCTAAGTGCCACGAACCCAGGACAGACGAACCCATCATTCACGAACCTGTCTCGACTGAAACTATGAGATCACAACGAACCTTAGCATGACGAACTCTTGGAACCGAACTTTGCATGGCCGAACCATGGCCATGCAACCCACAAACTTAAGGTGAACGAACCCAATGAGCTGGGCGAACCCTAATGAACCGAACCCTATGGGTTCGTCTGGTTCCATTAGAGCCGAACTATAGTGAAACATAGCAAGGGTTCGCTGCTTTATGCACTATATCGAAGCTAGGAGTTTTACAAGGTGGTCAATATGAGTCTAGGAGCAAAGAAATCGATGTTATGATGTAGTAAATGGTTAGGGGATCATTCAAATCTATCGTTTGCATGGGAAGTTGATAACATAAGTTGCATGCAAGTATAAACATTTTGTGTATGTAAGGGTTAGGGATAACTATGACAAACTAATAATTTACATGCAACCATAACTTCATGTGGGTTGTTAATGAATGTAATGTGGAGTTCTAACCAAATAACATTTACATGGAGCCAAGAGGGTCAAAAGTTCAAGTCTTGAAGTCAAATAGAAATCAAGGAAGTTCAACTGGGCCTAAGCGGGCCCAATGGGGCTTAATTAAGCCCATCATGTATTAAAATATGATGTAAACTCAAGTAATGATATTTTATAAAATAAAAGCATCGTGAATTTATTTAAAAGATGATTTAAGAATTTCTAAAGTTTGTCCAATATGAAAAGTAAATTTTAAATGGCGTTGTCTTCTTTTAAGTTGATTTGGTTATAAAAGTTAGTTGTAGTAAACTATTGGGAACTTGTTATAAAATAGACAATTTAGTTGTCTGGAATTGCTTTAAAAACAAAGGAAACTCTGCCGGAATTTTCTAAAATTTAAAAGTTAGTTATTGTAACTAATCTTGGGAATTGGGATCATAAGAAGGGTAATTAAGAAAGAGTAGATCCTAGATACACTTAGTACTAAGACACTTAGTTGCACACACGACAAGACTCAAGGTCTTAGGCACAACGACTACTACGCGTACTTATTATATTCGAATTTTATAAAATAACTCAGGAACCGAAGAAACTTAGCTTACATACAGGAGCGCGTATTTTGTGTTAGATCAAATTACATAGCAGCACAGGTGAGTTCATTGCCCCTTTTTCTAACATTTTTGTTTTAAAACGCGGGGTTGAGAAGCATGCGTAGACTGTTTACTTAAATTGTTTACTTTAAATGCTTTTAAATTTATATGTTTCATATATATAAATGTTATCCTGAACCATGTTTAGGAAGATTTTATGCAGGTTTTACTAAGCTTATTCACTTATATATTAAGTGAATAAACGAGTTAAACTAAACTTTTCAATAAGTCAAAACATTTCAAAGGAATCAAATCAAACATTTTGGGAAATCAAGTGGGTGAATTCAAGTGAATCAAATCAAACATTTTGGGAAATCAAGTGGGTGAATTCAAGGAATCAAATCAAACATTTTGGGAAATCAAGTGGGTGAATTCAAGAAATCAAATCAAACAGTTTGACAAAACAAGTGTGGGACTTCAAGACATCAAACAAAACAATCTTTGCAAAGATAACATTCAATGTTCTACAAACCAAGTGTTTGTTGGAAAATGAATCAAGTGTACAACCGATCAATGAATCTTGTATTCTATGATCAACACATCAAGTACATCTTGTGACAAAATCAGACGATCATTAAATCATTTTTAAGGGATAGTATGGGAAATATCAGAGATAACATTTGCCAACACATTGAACTCAGAAATCCTATATTTCAAAAAGTCCTAGCTAGACTGATTGACTTGTAGGTCTTATGTTTGATGATATTTACAGAATTCCCTAACTACTAAGTACCTAGATTGACAGACTAGTCTACTCGAGTATGACCATAGGCCCCAATCATAAGGACTTAGATTTTATTAAATGTTTATTTACTTGTTTAATTAAGCATTTATAACTGTTTATACAATTGTGTGGTTGATCATATTGTATGATGAACTTAAGGAATCAACAGGGATTTCAAATGATTGTAATGACAGGAACAATAAACAGAGGTACATATGGGATTGTGTTAAGGGTAAAAATGCTTAATTATCATTAACAACAGTGTCATATGTGAATTAGTATGTGGTGGGATGTTGGCTGGGCGGGCGGTAAGTTCGACCCTACATATGCCCTATATATAAGCATACCGATTTGGATATTACATGTGAAGTTAATGAGGTTAGGGTCTTTACCAAAGGAGGTTTTCAAATCATTTTCAAATCATTTTCAAATACTAAACTATATGAACTCACCAACCATGTGTTGACCTTTATTTTTGCATGACTTCTCAGGTGACGAACAGGTCAATTAGGAAGTCATTTCTTTTGGACTAGGACTTCAGATAGAAGACTAGTATTTTGGACCTGCATACTTTTGAAGACATCATGATATAAATTATTTTGTATATCTTGTGTAAATACAAGATAGTCATATATTGATGTTTTACAATAGATTTACATTGTTAAATTATAAACGATACTGATGTAATTTAACTTTGTAATTCTATTTTATTTAGCATTTCTCATTTATATCATGTGCAATGTCAACAATCTGATCACTTCTGATTATCACTCCCGATATCGCGCCCCGGGAACCTTCCGCCCGACGGGGACTCCGATCCTACCCCGCCGGCTCGGGGTGTGACAGATTGGTATCAGAGCCATGGTTATAGAGAAATATAGGTCACTTATTTAAATGGTTTGGCCTAGACTATAACCTAGGGACCCTGCATGTAGAGAACGTAGGACTTAAGACTTATTTGCATATTGTCTTCTGTATTCGATCATTGCACTAATCGATGACTTTATTGGTTATGATCAGAATGCCTCCACGAAGACAACCTCCTTTGATACAGCTACCACCTCAAGACTTGGCTCCACACTCCTCCACACCGTCTCCGAATGACTCTCCACCACCACCTCCTCCACCTCCTCCTCCCCCTCCTCCATTGATTACTCAAGCATCTGGTTCAGGCACAACACCGACTATGGACCCTGCTACTATCGCTCTGGTGACGTTACTGAGTAGCCAGATGACGAATCAGATGAAAGAGGCAATACCGGAGATGTTCCTTCGTCTTCGTAATGAGATCCTCAACACTGGCAACACATCAGGAGAAGCCAGTGGGAATACTGGAGATTCATCTCATTACTCCTACAAGTCCTTCGTAGGATGTAAACCACCCAGTTTTAGTGGGTCTGAAGGTGCCGTTGGATTAATCCAATGGATTGAGAAGATTGAGGCAACATTGGATCTTTGCAGCTGCCCCGAACACCACAAGGTCCGTTACTCAGCGGGAACATTCAACAAACGGGCTCTGACCTGGTGGAACGGTCAGATTAATGCCCGAGGAAGAGAAGAAGCCATGGCCATGCCATGGGAAGATTTCAAGACACTGCTGCGAACAGAGTTCTGTCCCAAGAACGAGCTGCAGAAATTGGAGATTGAACTATCCAACCATGTGATGAAGGGAGCTGATCACATGGGGTATACAACTCGTTACCACGAGTTGGTTGCTTTGGTACCTGACATGGTACCAACTTTGGAGAAAAGGATAGACCGTTATGTAGGTGGACTTCCCGCCTGCATTCAGGGTATGGTTGTTTCAGCTAACCCTACTACTGTTGAATCTGCAGTGAGACTGTCTGGGAAACTCACTGATCTCATGGTAGCCTCTGGAGTTTTAAAGAAAGAGGCTGAACCCAGCAAGAACAAGTCTGAGTCTTCCAAGAAACCCCACCACCATCAGAAGAAGAAACAGAAGACCATTAAGAACTACACGGTGGCCACACCTCTCCAACAAGTAACAGCAGCACCACAAAACCCCAACCGCAAGCCCTACACTGGCACGTTTCCTCTGTGTGCCAAGTGTCAGTATCATCACCCTGCTGACGCTCCGTGTAAACATTGCACAGGATGTGGAAGAAAGGGCCATTGGGTCCAATACTGTAGGATGACACCTAACCAAGCAGTCAACAATGCTGCTTTGGCTCTTCCTCCACCAGCAAATCAGAACAATGGTGGATGCTATAACTGTGGCGAACAAGGCCACTTTGCGAAGAACTGCCCAAAGAAGGCTCAATCAGCAGTTCAAGCACCCCGTGGACGAGCCTTTGCTATCGGAGCACCAGCTGCACGCCAGGACCCAAATGTGGTCACTGGTACGTTTCTCTTACATGACTTTTATGCATCTGTCTTATTTGATACTGGTGCGGATCAGAGTTTTATCTCTACCGACTTTGCGTGTCAACTAGATTCCATAGAGGAACAGTTAGACTCCCCTTACATTATAGAAGTAGCTAACGGGAAACAGATCACAGTTAGTACAGTTTATAGGAACTGCCCATTGACACTAAATGATTTTACATTTACCATCGATTTGATACCGATGGAGCTGGGTAGTTTTGACATCATTGTTGGAATGGATTGGCTCTCATCTAACCGAGTGGAAGTCATCTGTTCTGAGAAGCTGCTTCGAATTCCATTGCCGAGTGATCGTGTATTGGAAGTTAAAGGGGATCAAGCAAAGCGAAGTGTCAAAATCATTTCTTGCATAAAGGCGCGTAAGTGTCTACAGAAGCGGTGCATAGCATTCCTGGCTCATGTGTTGGAAAAAGAGAAAGACAAGAAGAAGGTTCAAGATGTACCAGTTGTGAAAGAATATCCTGAAGTGTTTCCTGAAGACCTACCAGGTTTGCCACCTGTGCGACCGGTAGAGTTTCGTATTGACTTAATTCCTGGAGCAACCCCAGTTGCTAAATCCCCTTACAGGTTAGCACCTTCAGAGATGCAGGAATTGTCTAATCAGTTACAGGAGTTACTTGACAAGGGCTTCATCAAACCGAGCTACTCACCTTGGGGAGCTCCGGTTTTGTTCGTGAAGAAGAAAGACGGATCGTTCAGAATGTGCATAGATTACAGAGAGCTGAACAAATTAACCATCAAGAATCGGTATCCATTGCCGAGGATTGATGATTTGTTTGACCAACTACAAGGAGCACAGTACTTCTCAAAGATTGACTTGCGGTCTGGATATCATCAACTGAGAGTTCAAGACGAAGACATACCGAAAACGGCCTTCCGAACAAGATACGGGCATTACGAATTCATGGTGATGCCTTTCGGATTGACAAATGCACCCGCGGTTTTCATGGATCTCATGAACCGAGTGTGCAAGCCGTACTTGGATCAGTTTGTCATTGTCTTTATTGATGACATACTGATTTATTCCAAGACCAAAACAGAACATGAGCAACACCTTAGAAAGATCTTGGAGCTGTTGAAAGAAGAGAAACTTTATGCCAAATTCTCCAAATGTGAGTTTTGGCTAAGAGAAGTTCAATTTCTGGGTCATGTGGTCAACAGCGAGGGGATTCATGTAGACCCTGCCAAGATTGAAGCGATAAAGAATTGGGACACTCCGAAGACACCGACGGAGATACGGTCTTTTCTGGGGTTGGCGGGTTATTACAGAAGGTTTATCTCAAACTTTTCTAAGATAGCTTTACCTCTCACTAAGCTAACCCAGAAAAGTGAACCGTTTGTCTGGGAGCAGAAACAGGAAGATGCTTTTCAGACATTGAAACAGAAACTATGTGATGCTCCAATTCTATCTCTTCCAGAAGGCTGTGATGACTTTGTTGTGTACTGTGATGCTTCCCATCAGGGACTCGGTTGTGTGTTAATGCAACGGGACAAAGTCATAGCCTATGCATCAAGACAGTTAAAGATTCATGAGAAGAACTACACTACTCATGATCTTGAACTGGGAGCTGTAATCTTCGCGTTGAAGATTTGGAGACATTACTTATATGGCACCAAGTGTACCATATTCACTGATCACAAGAGTCTACAGCACATCTTTGATCAGAAGGAGCTCAACATGCGACAGCGCCGTTGGGTTGAACTTCTGAATGATTATGATTGTGTGATCAAATACCATCCGGGAAAGGCGAACGTTGTAGCCGATGCCTTGAGCCGGAAGGAACGGGTCAAACCCCTACGGGTTAGAGCAATGGGGATAACCGTGCAAACCAGTTTAAGTGACAAGATTGTTCAAGCACAACAAGAAGCACTTGACCGAGGTAATCTGAAGAGGGAACTTGATTGCGGAGCAGAGAAACAGTTCGACACGAGGTCCGATGGAATGATCTACTATCGAGAACGTATATGGATCCCAGCGGTAGATGAATTGAGGAAACTTATCTTCGATGAAGCACACAAGACTAAATACTCTGTTCATCCAGGCGCTGATAAAATGTACCAAGATTTGCGTGGATTTTATTGGTGGCCGGGAATGAAGAAAGACATAGCCGAGTATGTCGGACAGTGTCTTACGTGTGCGAAAGTAAAGGCGGAACACCAGAGACCGTCTGGTCTACTGGAACAGCCTGAGATTCCGCTCTGGAAGTGGGAACAAATAGCTATGGATTTCATTACCAAGCTACCCCGCACTTCCAGCGGTCATGATACAATTTGGGTAATCATTGATCGTTTAACCAAATCTGCTCATTTCTTGCCCATGCGTGAGAACTTCACCATGGATAAACTGGCAAGATTATACATCAATGAGATAGTGGTACGCCACGGTGTGCCATTGTCTATTATTTCTGATAGAGACAGCAGATTTACATCAAGGTTCTGGCAAACATTGCAGAAATCTCTAGGGACACAGTTAAATCTAAGTACAGCTTACCACCCACAAACGGATGGTCAAAGCGAACGTACTATTCAAACCCTAGAGGACATGTTAAGGACCTGTGTATTGGACTTTGGTGGGAACTGGGACTCCCATTTGTCACTGATTGAGTTCTCCTACAATAACAGTTACCACAGCAGTATCGGATGTGCACCATTCGAGGTTCTTTATGGCCGGAAATGTCGATCACCGATCTGTTGGACTGAAATTGGAGACAACCGAATAACGGGGCCAGAATTAATTCAAGAAACCACTGACAAGATAGCTCAGATTCAAAGAAGACTACAAGCAACAAGGAGCAGACAAAAGAGCTACGCCGACAAACGGCGCAAGCCGTTGGAATTCCAAGTGGGAGATCGTGTAATGTTGAAGGTATCCCCATGGAAAGGCGTTGTACGCTTTGGAAAGAAAGGCAAATTAGCACCACGATACGTAGGACCGTTCGAGATCATTGAACGTATAGGTCCTGTAGCCTATCGACTGAGGTTACCAGATGAACTCAGTGGTGTGCATGATGTGTTTCACGTCTCAAACTTAAAGAAATGCCTTGCTGACGAGTCTCTCGTCATTCCAATCGAAGAGATTCAAGTCGATGAACAATTACATTTCATTGAAGAACCTTTAGAGATTATGGATCGCAAGGTTAAACAACTGAGGCGAAGCCGTATTCCTATTGTAAAGGTTCGATGGAATTCAAGACGAGGGCCCGAGTTCACTTGGGAACGTGAAGATCACATGAAGTTAAAGTATCCCCAACTATTTGAAGAGGAAGCTGTACCTGATAACAACACTTAAATTTCGGGACGAAATTTCTCTAACAAGGGGAGACTGTAACATCAGTGCCGGAACCGCCACCGGAACAGTGATCTCTACAGTACAGGAACAGTAAAACAGGTATGAATCACACATTTCAGTATTTTTCATATTCATGTCATTTATCATTATCATGGTGAGTTGTCATAGAACAGTTTCAGATACATTTAACAGAAACACAGTTCAGAACAAGGGTTCTTGAGTCGGATAATTATCTGGCAACACAGAACCCTCATATGATTATTTGCTTAGAAATTATTACGTATAAACGTATGTGAGGCTTACAGAACAAAACACACGAATATTGTTATATGAATGCTAAATTGACGGGTTATTCGTATAGGTGACGATCTGTCCGAATATATCTGAAAGTTTAACGTTCTGAATGATATTCTATAATTAGAAAACAAGATTGAAAAGTATAGTTATCGTCGTATTCGTACGGGTGACGATTCGAACGAATACGCGCGACGACTGTACATTTCGATTTAAACAGTTAATTTTGTTTTAAAAAGTTGATAAATAAGAAGATATTAGTTAATTTATTAGGAATCACAACCTAGAATAATTAAATAAATTCTATTTTATAAACATATCGTTTTGCTGAGAAAACTACGCGAAACCGGTATTTTACGCGAAACCGGACAAAACCGATTAACCGAGTGAGATGGTATCTTTTATTATGGCATTAAATTGCCATAACAAACCTCACCAACCTCTCTCTCTCTCTTCATCACGTTTTCTCTCTCTCTCTCTCTAAAACCTTCTCAAGAACACCACTTCTCTCTACAATTTGAAGCCCATTACAAGCCGGATTCGAGCTTAGTTGGTGTCTAAACGTCCATCTCATCAAGAAGATTACGAAAGTACAAGAAATTCGAACTTCTAACCACGAGATCTAAGGTAAACAATCCTTGTAAATTCGGTTTTAGAGGGTTTCACGAAATTATATGATCTTGTTATTATAATCAAGGTCAAACACATAAAATACTTGAGTTAAGATGTTATACACACTTAGGAACTGTTAGGATTGAGCTTGTAATAGGTTTAGCAATTTAGAAGAAGATGATAGCACAGGTTCGTGGTTCCACCCAGTCGGCCGAACCCTTTCAAGCGGCTAAGGTCTAGCCGAACCTTCATCCAGGTTAGCCGAATTAGGAACGAACCCTTGCTTATCTCTGCAACGAACCTGTAAAGTTTCTGACCCACGAACCCTGCCACCTGCACCGAACCCATATTCCTGCAACGAACCTGCATGAGCTGCAGAAGTTGACTCAGCCGAACCCTA
Organism: Mikania micrantha; assembly: GCA_009363875.1. Lineage (NCBI taxonomy): Eukaryota > Viridiplantae > Streptophyta > Magnoliopsida > Asterales > Asteraceae > Mikania > Mikania micrantha. Next base: position 85,879,583 of record CM018697.1, read on the forward strand.
AGTGCCACGAACCCAGGACAGACGAACCCATCATTCACGAACCTGTCTCGACTGAAACTATGAGATCACAACGAACCTTAGCATGACGAACTCTTGGAACCGAACTTTGCATGGCCGAACCATGGCCATGCAACCCACAAACTTAAGGTGAACGAACCCAATGAGCTGGGCGAACCCTAATGAACCGAACCCTATGGGTTCGTCTGGTTCCATTAGAGCCGAACTATAGTGAAACATAGCAAGGGTTCGCTGCTTTATGCACTATATCGAAGCTAGGAGTTTTACAAGGTGGTCAATATGAGTCTAGGAGCAAAGAAATCGATGTTATGATGTAGTAAATGGTTAGGGGATCATTCAAATCTATCGTTTGCATGGGAAGTTGATAACATAAGTTGCATGCAAGTATAAACATTTTGTGTATGTAAGGGTTAGGGATAACTATGACAAACTAATAATTTACATGCAACCATAACTTCATGTGGGTTGTTAATGAATGTAATGTGGAGTTCTAACCAAATAACATTTACATGGAGCCAAGAGGGTCAAAAGTTCAAGTCTTGAAGTCAAATAGAAATCAAGGAAGTTCAACTGGGCCTAAGCGGGCCCAATGGGGCTTAATTAAGCCCATCATGTATTAAAATATGATGTAAACTCAAGTAATGATATTTTATAAAATAAAAGCATCGTGAATTTATTTAAAAGATGATTTAAGAATTTCTAAAGTTTGTCCAATATGAAAAGTAAATTTTAAATGGCGTTGTCTTCTTTTAAGTTGATTTGGTTATAAAAGTTAGTTGTAGTAAACTATTGGGAACTTGTTATAAAATAGACAATTTAGTTGTCTGGAATTGCTTTAAAAACAAAGGAAACTCTGCCGGAATTTTCTAAAATTTAAAAGTTAGTTATTGTAACTAATCTTGGGAATTGGGATCATAAGAAGGGTAATTAAGAAAGAGTAGATCCTAGATACACTTAGTACTAAGACACTTAGTTGCACACACGACAAGACTCAAGGTCTTAGGCACAACGACTACTACGCGTACTTATTATATTCGAATTTTATAAAATAACTCAGGAACCGAAGAAACTTAGCTTACATACAGGAGCGCGCATTTTGTGTTAGATCAAATTACATAGCAGCACAGGTGAGTTCATTGCCCCTTTTTCTAACATTTTTGTTTTAAAACGCGGGGCTGAGAAGCATGCGTAGACTGTTTACTTAAATTGTTTACTTTAAATGCTTTTAAATTTATATGTTTCATATATATAAATGTTATCCTGAACCATGTTTAGGAAGATTTTATGCAGGTTTTACTAAGCTTATTCACTTATATATTAAGTGAATAAACGAGTTAAACTAAACTTTTCAATAAGTCAAAACATTTCAAAGGAATCAAATCAAACATTTTGGGAAATCAAGTGGGTGAATTCAAGTGAATCAAATCAAACATTTTGGGAAATCAAGTGGGTGAATTCAAGGAATCAAATCAAACATTTTGGGAAATCAAGTGGGTGAATTCAAGAAATCAAATCAAACAGTTTGACAAAACAAGTGTGGGACTTCAAGACATCAAACAAAACAATCTTTGCAAAGATAACATTCAATGTTCTACAAACCAAGTGTTTGTTGGAAAATGAATCAAGTGTACAACCGATCAATGAATCTTGTATTCTATGATCAACACATCAAGTACATCTTGTGACAAAATCAGACGATCATTAAATCATTTTTAAGGGATAGTATGGGAAATATCAGAGATAACATTTGCCAACACATTGAACTCAGAAATCCTATATTTCAAAAAGTCCTAGCTAGACTGATTGACTTGTAGGTCTTATGTTTGATGATATTTACAGAATTCCCTAACTACTAAGTACCTAGATTGACAGACTAGTCTACTCGAGTATGACCATAGGCCCCAATCATAAGGACTTAGATTTTATTAAATGTTTATTTACTTGTTTAATTAAGCATTTATAACTGTTTATACAATTGTGTGGTTGATCATATTGTATGATGAACTTAAGGAATCAACAGGGATTTCAAATGATTGTAATGACAGGAACAATAAACAGAGGTACATATGGGATTGTGTTAAGGGTAAAAATGCTTAATTATCATTAACAACAGTGTCATATGTGAATTAGTATGTGGTGGGATGTTGGCTGGGCGGGCGGTAAGTTCGACCCTACATATGCCCTATATATAAGCATACCGATTTGGATATTACATGTGAAGTTAATGAGGTTAGGGTCTTTACCAAAGGAGGTTTTCAAATCATTTTCAAATCATTTTCAAATACTAAACTATATGAACTCACCAACCATGTGTTGACCTTTATTTTTGCATGACTTCTCAGGTGACGAACAGGTCAATTAGGAAGTCATTTCTTTTGGACTAGGACTTCAGATAGAAGACTAGTATTTTGGACCTGCATACTTTTGAAGACATCATGATATAAATTATTTTGTATATCTTGTGTAAATACAAGATAGTCATATATTGATGTTTTACAATAGATTTACATTGTTAAATTATAAACGATACTGATGTAATTTAACTTTGTAATTCTATTTTATTTAGCATTTCTCATTTATATCATGTGCAATGTCAACAATCTGATCACTTCTGATTATCACTCCCGATATCGCGCCCCGGGAACCTTCCGCCCGACGGGGACTCCGATCCTACCCCGCCGGCTCGGGGTGTGACAGTAATGTTACAGTAAGTTGGGTAACTTACCTAGTTCAAACGGTTGTTCACTTCCTACAACCTCTTTTCCATTTCTGTGAATTGTCCTTTGACTTTCACCACCAATACCTAGTTGTATTCACATATATACAACTAGTTTCAATACATATATCACATACAATCAAGTTCAACGCACTTGACTGGTTTGACTTGCTCAAAGTCAATTTATCACATAATCATATTGCATGCCTCCTTAGGCATTTCATCAAATAATTGATGTTCATTATATTAGTTTTGATCTCAATCACTTCTTTTAATCAAAATTCATTTATGATCATAACTATTAATAATTTTAACATCAATTCATCAAAATCATCATTTAACCCATGGATCATAATCCATATTTCATTTAAAGTCATAATCTACCCATCTTACTAGTTATCATACAATGATATGGGTTTCATAACAACCGGACATTATACCGGCTTCAAAACGAAGATTTCACCATCAAAATATCAAGTTCTTCGTTTCAAACAATCCCTAGTGATCAACTAGGCAATAATCAATACCCATAATCATAGTATTACATTTAAAACTAAATTTGATCCACACAATATTAAACTAGTAGGATAAAATGAATCGTTACCCAATCGAACGGATGTTCAGTCTCAAAACAACAATCAGGACTTGCAGAAATGTTTCTTGGTGCGATCCGGACGTTTAAAGACCTTTAAATCTGAGTTTAGATGCTAAATTTATGTGTGTGTACGTCTGGAAGTGAAAGAGGGTCGAAATGAAGAAGAATACTCCTCTTTCCAAGCAGTCTGATCTTTAAACAATTTTTGCCGACTTACAGCGCGCCGGGCGTACCGCCCCAACCCGCAGTTTGGTCCGGGGCGTACCGCCCCACGTCTATTTCGTCAAATTTTTGATCTTATCTTCTTTTCGCTATTCCGGACAATCCGTAACTCCGTTTCGCGCACGGTTTTCGCCCACGTTCACCATTTTTCGCATACTATTAACCTGTAATAATTACAATCAACAAATCAACATGGATTTCTAGAACGATCATATGTGCTCTTGCCATTGATGACGTAATTCTCACATATTTTCAAATTACAACAATCACGATCGTTCAATTATCGATTATTTCAAATACATTCATTTATTAAAACCGGTTGTTACAGTTCCCAATAAACCACCATACATACGAATGTTCGTACAAAGCAAATAGTTTGCATGTATTATCCCCCTAGTTAAAAGCTTGAGAACAATTTAAGAGAAAAGGGGTCGTAAACTCACCTGTGACTGAGTTCGTGCGAGTACTAAGCTTGCTAGTCCGTTATCTGTTACCTATATCACGTAGGATATATGATTTCGTGCTCATGCTCGTGTTCGTGCCTAACAACTTCAATTTGTTGTTTTTGACAAGATTTGACCATGTTTGACCATGTTTGTTTGTGTTAACTCAACGACCCGTTAGTTACTCGTTTAGTTCATTATCGTTTGTTTAACGTTCATCAATTATCACGTTAGTTCACACAAATACATATAGCACGTTCAATGGGTAACTTACTATTTATAGTAAGTTTCAATATCTAGCATGTTTCTACTTTTGCTAAGTTTCTATTTTTTAGTAAATTTGCATCAAAATCATATTTTACTATTATAAACATGCTAGTTTCCCTATATGATCATGTTAACACATAATACATTGTCATGTATCATCAAACATACACCTATTTCCTTTTTAGGTAATTAAAGTTACTATATTTAGTAATTTTCTATTTTTTATCATATTTATCATTCAATTTGTCATGCAAATACCATCATATCATCATAACAAAGCATTTGAAACCACAATTCACCATATAACACATTCATATATTCAATTTCCTAAAATCCCCAAATCCAAGTTTTCATTTATGGAAAGTTTGTCATAAAACTCATTTTAACCAAAATCAAACCACTCAATAATGTTTCTATGACTCTTGAAATTATCAAAGTAACCAAACATGACCAAAACACCACATGCATGGCAATATCTCTTGTCAAAAGTTTCTATATTAAAAGTTTCTATATTTAGTAACATATGAGCAAACCATTTACTTCATCAAATCTAACCTAACCAATATATCAATAACATCATTTGCTTGCATGAATCATCATTTAAAACTTCATATTATGTCTAAAACACAATCTAGCATCATCTTGCACCACAAAAGCTTCTATTTATAGTAATATGAACAAATCATCACCAGATGACACCAATACATTTCATAGGTTGTTCTAATATATCAAATTAGTAAATCAAAGCTTCAAATATAGATTCATAAGATCATAATTCATGCACGTGTTACCATTGGAGTTGCATGTGTGCACAAGTGATTGCATGTGGGTTTTTATGTGTGCATGTGTGTTTATATGCATTAATAGTTAGTAAAACTACCTTATCACACCCTAGATGTTAAAATGGAGCTGAGAAAGAGATGAGATGGCTCTTGAGGTGGCTGATGGTGGCTCAACAGCTGGTGCAAGGGTGGTGGTGGTCTTGGTGAGCTTCCTCAAGGCTTCAAACCTTCCAATCTTTGAATATGACTCAAGATGCTAAGGTTGGTCTTCCAGATGATGAGAAGAGGCTTGACAGAGCTCCTTGGCGGGGAGTATTGGTTTGTAGTCGAGAGAAAAGAGAAAAGGGTGAAATGGTTGAGGGTGGGGTGGTATTTATAGTTTTTTGGTGTCTAGGGGCCATTGCATACTGCAAAGGACAAAATAGTCGGGTAGCCTTCCGAGACACGCCGTGTATCGCCAAGGGGAATTTGATCGGTCGTGGTGTACCGCGACAGATTTTGGCTGAATTCAAGTTTGCCCGCCCATCCTTCGCGTACCGCGAAGGATTTCGCAGGTGCCATCACGTACCGCGATGGGTTCAGGGCAGACCCAGTGACCCATTTTCATTTGTTCAATTTGTTTTTCGTTTGTTTTTGGTTATTGTTAATCGTTTGTCAACATTCGTCTCAATTTTGTTTGCTATGTGCTTACACACTAGTTAATTTTGTTCATCTAAACCTTTGTTCGATAATTCACCAACGTTCGTGAGTTTAGACTTGTGTGTGCGTTTCCGGTAATTCGTTGAATTACAGTGCGATTGTTTGTGTTTGAACTATCGTGCCATGTGTCACACAAAATTAAATCAAATTAAGTGCCATGTATGTTTCAACAATTTAAAATAATATTAAATTGAAAGCAATGCTGACATGGATTTTATGGGGTGTCACAATCCCTATCTAACAAGGTCTCGAATATTGTTGAGTCGGGTTCGAATCTAGAAGCCTTTTCTCTTTATAAAATTGAAAGTCAAGTTTCTCATTCAAATCTAGCAGTTTGTTCTCGTGAGAATATTAATAAACAAGTCCCTCCTTAATCAACTATATAATCAGTATTTTTCTAATCAACTATATAATTAGTGTTTTTTTATAATGAAAAAAACAAATAATTAAATGATACTTATTGTTTTCTAACACCCATGACACATTAGAATATTCATAAAAAAGAAAGTTTCATTCTTAAAACGACATCACTAATGAATGCAGATGATATAAATAGACTAAACGAATTTAGTATAGCAAATTCACGTGGTTTTTAATTTTTGTTTACTCAGTCTCAGTCATTTCAAAATCTTACAAAGCTTCAATTGAATTTTTATCATCAATATATTTTTAATCCACAAGCTTATTTACAACTTTTTCTTAATTTTTTAACAATTTCATTATTAACCAAATTTATCCAAAACCGAACCATAACCGATGCTTAACCGATTAATGGTTAATCAATCAAATGGTTATGGTTATGGTTATGGATTTAGAATTAACTGAGGTAGCGGTTTTAGTTATGAAAATGACCATAACCGCAACGAATTGAACCATGTTCCCCCTAACCGTGTTAACTGAAAGATGCCGTCAAGGCGTCAATACATCATGTCCCATAAAGAGGTTTTCTCAAAGTATTGAGTTTTCTCATAACTATTTACTTGATGGTGGATATAATCAGGTTGTATTGCGAGTGACAAGATCCAAAAATTTGTCGTTTAAAAAAATACTATCATGTTAAAAAGCCCTTCGCACCATTCGATAGTTGATAACTGACGTGCTTGACTAAGCTTCAATGCGGAGAGTGTGGTACACGGTAACCCCGGTCCCCAGAGACGGTTTCCAATGTGGAAAATCGAATGTACTAGATCTAATCAAAATTGTCGTTTTTTCTTTTTTTCTACAAAGCTTAGTAGGTTAAGATTAAAGAAGCTAAAAAGAAAACAATTTTAAATCACCAGTACTGTGATGTCGTTGAGCAAGAAAACATACGAGTTTATCATATTTCAATTTTTTATAAAGGTAATTTGAAAATATAGAATAACCTAAAGATAGCACATATGCTTATAATCGAACCGAACGAACACAAACACATAAATGTTCGCGTTTGTTCATTTAAATTTAACCAAACATGAACATATCAATGAACATGAATTTTGTGTTCGTGTTCGTTTGTGTTCATTCGTTAAAAAATTAAACGAACTGTTCATCAACATAAATGAACACAAATCAACCAAAATAAACGATCAAACATAATTGAACCTAAATAAACATAATTGAACAAGTGTAAACGAACACAATTAAAAAAGCATAAACAAACACAATTTAACAAACATAAACAAACACAATTGAACATGAACAAACGAATGCAAACGGCAAGTCTCTTAAATGTAAATACATATCATTCATAGATTAGATAGTTAAATGAAAATAAACGAAAACATATAAACGAACATAAATAAATGAACATAAATGAACATTCATGAGCATATATAAACGGACACTAGCCATGTTCGTTCATTTAATTAAACGAACATAAACAAACTTACAGCCGAATCGTTCACGAACAGTTCATGAACTTTTTGGTTCATTTGCAGACGTAATAGGGAATAAACCAAAGTCCATTGTGAATAAAGTATTTGATTTAGAGGTGTTTAATAGGTTGTGTTTGAAGGATGGTGAGTTAACCTAACACAAATCCGGAAGTTTGTTATGAAACTGAACACGACCCAAACCCAAAACTCATGTCATACTTATGAACACAAACAAACAAACATACCTAGTATATTCTCACTATTAAGTATGGTATAGGGGAAAGGATGGAGACAAACATTACTCATATCTCAGTTTGGATAGAGAGACCACTCTGAATGAATTACCGGCTCAAAGTTATCATTTGAAGTTAATTATCCCAACATTTTCAACGTTATTTTCTCAATTTAAGTAGAATAATATTAAAATTAGTGCAATTTTACTTTTGACTTTTGAGAATCCACACATATATATACATTATACGCGTGCATCGTAAATAAGATGTATATAATATATGAACCTGAACATAACATAAATATTTGTGAGTTGACACAAACATTACTCGTTTGACCTGAAATTTTTTACTTTTGTTATATTGAAGGACTTCCTTCAAAATATATTTTATAACCAAAAAAATAAATATACATCAAAATATGACATTTTAATTATAAGGGGAGTGTATCATGTGAAAACCCAATATTAAAAACAAACTTTTAAAATCTCCATTTAAAATTTTGAAAATAAATATGTGGTTCACATTAAATTAAATAAAATTGGGATTGTACAAAAAAAATATGGTTTAGTATGAACTACATATTTATTTTTAAGATTTAAATAGACGACATATATACATTTTAAGAGTTTTCTCTTTAAGATCAGATTTTTACATTATAAAATCCTTGATTATAAGAAACATATTGTATATGGCATACGAGTATGGATGTTCTCTTGTTGGTAAACAAGTTATAACTATCCAACCGTACGTGTAAATCATGGTCGTGTAACAATAAGAAAAAACAATGTATCCGTCGAGGGAAATCATGGTCGGGTTGTCGGAGCCTATTTGCCTGGAGTACGGAGGACTGCAATAAATCTTTATTATAATAAAATGGCAGCAAAGTATAACACATGTCATCTTTTGATTAACTAGAGAATTTTTTTTCCTTATTTTTTTTCCTATTAAATATTATCTTTTATATTAAATATTAATGATTAATGATTTTATATAATTAAGTTATACAATGAGATATCAAATATGTGGTTCTTATTATTAAAATCATTAAAAGTTTATCCTAAGAAAATTTCAATTATATAATATCCTAAAATATAGTTTTATAATTCTTAAATTTTCATTATTTGTATTTTTTTTTAAATATTTCATTATTTACATTAACATTTAATGATATCAAACATACAAATCTTTATGAAAAATGTTGTTTATACCATATTACATTTATTCAACCCATGTAATACATGAGTTTCTAATCTAGTTTGCAATAAAGGAAATCATGGTCGCATGGCTGAAGTCTGGAGGAGTGCAATAAAGGAGGAAATATATAAAAAGAGGGAGGAATGCATTTTAAACTCCTAACATCTCCTTTCGTAACCTAAGTCTCAAACCAACCCTACTCTACCGATGTGACTCCTTCTCTAACGAAATAACAGTTCATCTCAACATGTTTGGTTCCTTCGTGGAATACTGTGCTATTGGCTATATGACAAGCAACATGATTGTCACAAAACAAAGGCCATCTCATCTATAAATTTTCACTAAATGTATTGCCATTGCTTGGTATTCAGCTTTAGCGGATGATCTTGATACCACTGACTCCTTTGATTTTTATGATATGAGGGCTCCTCCAAAGAATAGTAGGTAGCAAGTTCTGAACATTTGTGTTACAGGACATCCGAACCAATTAGATTCAAAGGAACTTGTGAGGTTGGTTCTGCCATCTTTACGAATCAGAATACCTTGACTCGGAGTAGTTTTAAGGTATCGAAGAACCTGATTGGCATTTTCATACCTATAGATTTTTTTTGACGAAATATTATTAAATCGTCCGTTGTGAGTTGTGAGCGGAAAAATGGCGGTGCCCTGGCCCTTTAAAAACCAACCCATGCGGTTGTTTACAGTGGCGGAGCTTGAAACGATTGTTAGGGGGCGGAAATTTACGTGACATAATTTTTTTCTAATCGATTGGTATGTCTCGGTTAGTCTGGTCAAATGTTCGGGTCAATGATTCGGGTCAAGTCGGGTCAAACAATAAAAATATAAGTATCTAATAATTCTCATTATAAGTGTAAAAAGAGTAAGTACCTGAAAGAAGAATTACAATTCAACTCGACAACCTTTGAGTTTGGTTGTGGATTTTTTACGTGAATCTTGATTTGCATCAACAACATTTCCTTTGAAAAATAAATCAATAGTTTTCACCTTTTCCATGATATATTGTTTCAAAAATTCTGTACTAATTCAACATTTTAACCTAATTACAAAACAAACACTAAAATCTACAGCAATTAATCTTATCAATTAATTAACTAAATCTGCAATAACTAATTAACTAAGGCCTTGTTTGGGATTCCATTCAAAACCAACTTATTAACTTATTGACTTTTTGAAGAAGTTAACAAGTTAAAATAGTGTTTGTTAATCTCAAAAGCACTTTTCATTTTAACTTTTTGATTAGTCTTGAAAAACTGTTTTCAAGAAGCTAAAAATTCTAGCTTTTGGAAATTGCTTTTAACTTTTTGACAGAAAGTCATAAGTTAATCCAAACACTTTTTTAAAAACTCCATTTTAAAAGGCCATAAGTTAATAAGCACTTTTACCAAAAAGTCCTTTTCAAATTAAATAAGCAATCCCAAACAGGCCCTAAAATTACCAATTTTTCTACCAATTCAACATTTCATCAAAAAAATCTATAGCAACAAAATTACCAAAATCCGAAAAACAAAAATACCAACTTCACAAGAATTACCAAAATCTGAAGCTTCGGTGGCCTAGTGGGGCGGTGAAGCCGCCAAGCCAGCGAAATGGCTGCCGCTTGAAAGAGAAGTATGGGGCCGGTGACATGGCTACTCATTTTGAATTGCTGAGTGAAATGGCTACCCGCCTTGAATTACTGAGTGAAATGGCTACTCGCCTTGAATCACTGCTACTATGGCCTGTCAATAGTGAGTACCGGGGCAGGTGGTGGCCGGAAGCTGTGGCGGTGGACTGGGCGGGTGGTGTGTACATGATTCGGGAAAGAAAAGGCTATATGACCAGGAAGGGAAAAAAATAAAGAAATTAGGATATGAAGTAGGGGGAAGAAGTCAGGAGGGATTTAAATATTTAGGAATAATAAAATGTTAAAAAAAATTAGAGATTTTAAAATGTAAATAACTTTTTAAGTTAATTTTTCATTTACTAACTAAATTTTTTTTTTTTTTTATTAAAAGAGACAGTAATATATTTTTTTTAAATGAGGTGGCAAAATCAAGACTTTTAAAAAAATTTAACCTTTTGATCCAAAAATTAACACTACTGACGAAAGAAAAGAAACATTCGCCCATTTGTTGTTTACATGTAAAAACTAGTTATGTCTTTTTTTTCTTCTCCTTTCCAGTTCTGCTTTACATTAAATGATAAATTTTGAATTTCATTACCTTTTATATCAAAGTTCAATACATTTTAATATCTACTGATTTAGAAGCCAACGTGCAGTTCACAGAAAATAAAACCATCCAAGGTACCCCAAGATTTTTTCAAATGAGAGGTATTGGGTTCAAATCCCTCTCGCAGCGAAATAGGGGTCTGAAGGGGGTCAGGATTTTCCCAGTGGGGTTTCCTCCTGGGGTGGTTGTGATGGCTCATGGGAGGTCTAGGTAACTAAAGTTTGGTGACATGGCTTGGAAACAGTGGGTTCACATGATTGAGACCTTCGTGGTTAAAAAAAACATCCAAGATGCTTATCCATACGTGTTTATTAAAATGATACTTGTTCGAATGTTTATTTCATGAGTACTTATTTCAAAGTCCCCATTGATATATATGTATGAATGTATGTATTATATCGGTAATTCCACAACTATTTAGCTCAATTGAAGAGCCGTGGATTAATATGGATAGTGCTATCGGGCTGACGACCCCATTCATTTTGAGATTTTGGTCGCACCAAATCGTTCCCAAGTGCCTGGGCTTAAATGAATGTATATTTCCATTTACAATATATTTGATTGATTGTTGGCATTATGGGGCGAAAAGTCATAGGTTTGGTTGTGGGCTCATGGTTAAGTAATCATTCACTTGTGCTAATTTTAATTTAAAATTATATGGATAATTTTTATAAATATTTTCCTTCAACACTTTATCGAGTCCTAAACCTACGGACTCACCAACTATTTTAGTTGACCCTTTTTATACATGTATTTCAAGAAATAACTAAGCTTGGATTATGCATGCTCTTTTTATGATACAACCGAAGATTTCGAGAATATTCTTTTGTTAGTTAGGCAATATGAAGAATCTTTATATGTTGTATTTATTTTGGAATATTGTAACCTAGATTATGTACTTTTATGGACCATGAACGCATGTTAAATGTTTCTTTAAACACAATGTGTTCAGAGATCCGATTTCGTACCTTCATGTTTCCGCTCTTGCGGAGGTGTGACAGAGCGAGAGTTCAGGTTGCACAGACCCGTTTTTTTTTTCTCCAAACTGGTTCGATTTGAGAACCGATTCGGTTTGGTCAACGGATGGTGAAAACTGGTTTGGGTGAAAACTGGTTTGGTTTGGAAACCGGTTTGGGAGATGGGGATGTCAAACCTATAGAACCGGTTTGGATAGGTTTGAAACCGGTTTGAAGGGGTTGAAACCGGTTTGGGAGATGAGGATGTCAAACCTATGCCAAACCGATGGTTTGGACCGGTTTGGGAAACAGTTTGGATGGAACCGGTTTGAGAACAATGGAATACCGATTTGAGAACCCAAACCGGTTTTTTTGTTCACTTCTAGTAGGAGATGACGGTTGGAGAAGGAGAGAGTGAGGGAAATGGGGAATTTCTTGTAAACTCCAAAATGATGATGGTTAGGATTTTTGGAAGGATTGTGTAGAATTTTTTTGACTTTGAAAATTCATATCTTTGGCCTCCTATTGACAAGTGTGAAGAAACTTGTCCTGCTATGGTACAAGTAAGATAAAACAGGTAAAACCTGAGTCTTACGGTGTATAAATCTCGTACTGAAAGTTTTATTTAAACGTGATTTTTATCCTAAACTTCCTAGAATATTTAGTCTTACAAAAATACTTTAATTTTAATTAAAAATAATGACCTTAGATGTCATTTGGTTAATTATTTCATATTATATACATATATCATTGATAAAGTCAGTTGTTTGAAAATTTCGCAGATAACTTTAAGAATTACGATTTTCATTGTTACTCAAATTGTTCATTTATTATTTATTATTTTATGCTAATCCAAGCATGTCAACTAAATTCATTAACCAAGTCATCATCAACATTCATTTTTGGAGCCAAAATCTCAAAAATCACCAAATAAAACACCATGCATTTAATATACACATAATTCTTTGTTAGACTCAATAACTTAAATTTAATAATAAATATTAAATTTATTAACACGTTATTTAGTCGAGTCTAATGCACTAACCATATCAGGTATCATTCTAGAAAACTCACATATGACGTCATTTGTATCTTAATAGATATTAATTTTAATACCTATTACCGTGTTATTTGTAAAATTTACTTGCACAACGTTGTATGTTTGTAGTGAAAAACTCAACGTTGTATGCTTGTATGCAAACCCCTAATCAACGAAACAATTCTGTATATTAACAAATTAACCGAATCATAATGTATAATTCATAGAATATTAACCGTTAACTAACCTTTGAAACCTTTAGTGCCGACTGTATAACAAAATTCCCATAGGGATCTACAAGAAGTGATGAAGGATTTGAGCTTCCAACCGGAGAATAGCCCTATCTAGCTTTGATTTCCAAAATGGCCCAATTTTGTAGCCCATTTCACATTTCATGTTTCATGTGTCATAACCGACCTCATCAAAGCACAAAGAAACGGAAATATGGAATGCATAAAAAGTGGGCCATCAAACAAACCAAGACCAGAATAATATTTGACAATTCTGGACTTCTAGTTCAATTATGCCACCACCATAAAAGAAATGGAAACTGGGCCTTTGGTCTAGACTATGAAATAAGTCAAAGTATCAAATAAATTCTGTTTTTAGTGTATCCCCACCTAAACAAGTATTTTTGGAGGTCATCAACATGTTTACTTATTATCGGTGACGTTTTACTTGTTTCTCTCAGTTAGTCGGGTATTGGGGGACCCATGAGTTTAACACATAAGTGGGTTTTTACGGTTATTAAGAAAAAATCATCAAAGTAAACAAGTTAATCCAATAAATTAAGAAAATGATAAATGCATAATTAAGGCTTTTCAAAAATAAACATATTTCAACCAGCCAATCAGCCAAACATGATTTGACAAATATGCATCGCATCCTATAATAGCTAAAATTGAGCCAAAAAAAACCTTTCTATCGATCATGTTCACGAAAAAACAAACAAAAATAATGTGTAATCAAAACAAAACATAATAAAATGTCAAATGATATAGAGATAAAAATAAATGCAATTCATTAGAAATGATCAAAACATCTATGTCATGAACACACATATAAAATAAACCAAGGGTTTGTGACCAGATAACAACACAAAACTATTAAATACAACTTCCATTCAAATCCTAAATGTGAACGGTCTCCTATTTTCGATTCTGTCCAGGATCTTTTTACCATAAAAATTGCTTTGCATTCACGTTGCATTGCTTGAAACTAGCTTCATCAAGCACTTGTATGCAAATCTAACCAACGAAACAAGTCCGTAAATTAACAAATTAACCGAATCATAATGTATAATTCATAGAATATTAACCGTTAACTAACCTTTGAAACCTTTGGTGCCGACTGTATAACAAAATTCCCATAAGGATCAGGGCCGTCTCTGATAAATTAGGTGCCCTGTGCGAATGTTAAAAACGGGCTCTATGTGCGGACACGCACACACACACAAAAATTGACGATAATTACAACAGTAAAAACAATATAAACAATATTGTTTTAGCAAAATGATGCATTCAATGTTTCAAATAATTAAATAAAATGTGAAGTTCTTCTAGCATTTTTTGATGCAAACTTGTTGATTAAATCTCCATAATCCACATTGTCTAGTATCTCATTCTCAATAGTATAATTGTCAATTCATTAAGTATTTCTTAAGACATTATCGATTGTAAGTATGACTTCAATTTTGAAAAATTTCTTTCTGCATATGCTACAATTACCGGAATAGTTAACAAGATTCTATATGCAGTTGATGCATTTGAAAAACAATCGACTTGCTTCAAATATTTTAAATATATATAATTAAAAATTGAATTGTTATATTTGTTTGTTGTAAAATAAATTAAAATATATATATAATATATACAATTTTTTTAAAAATTTAGGGCCCCCTAAAAATCGGGCCCTGTGCGGTCGCACCTCCCGCACATGCTCTAAGACCCCCTTGATAAGGATCTACAAGAAGTGATGAAGGATTTGAGCTTCCAACCAGTTCAAGAACAATCATTGTTGATATATACGGTTGCGATTCGATCAAACATTTCTCCCCGACATTACTTGCGTATTTGTTCTTGGAAAGAGATACAAAACATCCTTGAAATTGTCTCACAAGCAGTTCTGTTACCCCTGATGACCTCAGTTCCACCATGTGTTGCAGCACATAGTTGCTTCACATCATAAACACAAAAGTTTATTAGACTTGTATGAAAGAAAAGACGATCTAATGCGACGCATTCTTTAATTTGTTTTTGTATTGTTTTTTATTGCATAATTTTAACCAATTTATATACGAATGTGTTGTATGTGTTGTATATGCATTTTTTGCCAAAGTTAACGGGTTAACGCTATAAGGGAGGGTTAACAATGAAACCATCCCCTATATATGTATATGTATATATATATATATATATATGTATGTATAAATATATAGGGGGAGGATCAAATGTTAACCCATGTTTATTACGTTAACCGAATAACTACATCTTATTACTTTGGGGCTCATACTAAAGTAAATTTATAGGTGTAGGTTTTTTTTTTTTTTTAATTAATATAGGGCCCACTTACCTTAATAAAAAAATAAGAAAAAACATACACCTTTAGATTACTTTAGTGTGGACACCAAAGCAATAAGATGTATTTATTCGGTTATCGCAATAAAAATGGTTAACATTCGAACCATCACCTATATATATATTTTTCGACACACACTCACATGCATATCCAAATACACACACTATCTTGGTTATACATAAACCCACTAGTTTTTAAAGATCAAACTTTTTGGGTGAACAAACTTTGAATAATAATACCCACATAATGTGAAGAGATTTACCTTAATATGGTTAGCTTATGGAGAATTTTCTTGATCAAAACCCTTCCGAAATACCAAGAATCATCCAAAAACTCTATGAATTGAAGGAGATGAAGCTTTCAAAAATCAAAAAAAAAAAGTGAAAGTGTTGAGAGAGGGCGTGTAACAACCGACACTAAAACGAGGTACTCGATTTCTTAACGCTTAGACTAACGAATAAAAGTATTATTATTATTTCTTGCATCTCCTTTTGGCACTTACACACAGTCACAACATATAACCATAATTATGAAATAGTCAACCCATATAATAACTAAACAAATAAGATAACAATGAAAGAAGACAAGTGAGTAGGTTGGGTATACTTATCTTCATACTTAAAAATACAAATATATATATATATATATATATATATATATATATATATATATATATAGGGGAGGGATATTCTAAGAAGGCAAAAAATCATGAGAAGTGTGAGAAGCCACGAGAATGTGACACGTGTATTTTAGGGTAAAGGGTATAAACGTCAACACATAAATGGAGGCTGCACATGCAAGTCACATGTTAATTCCACCAAATTTTTTAAACGTATGTAACTATTTTATACGTTAAATTTTTTAAAAAAAAATTACACCATAAAATCACAAATTTCTTTACCTTTCTAACGAGTATAATATTGTTATATTTAACAATAGAAAAAGAACAAACCTGATTGTTCTTGAAACTTGTGCGTTTTTATGGTGTTTTCATATTGTTTGTGAAACTAGACGTTTTATGGTGTTTTGAACATAAACAAAACACAACGTTTTTTAATTGCGTCATTTACACATGATGTTTTATGGTGTTTCTGTACTGTGTAATTTTCACAAACATTTTATGGTGTTTTTGAATTGTAATTTTATTTATGGTGTTTTTGAACTATAATTTTATTTATGGTGTTTTTGAACTATAATTTTATTTATGGTGTTTTTGAACTATAATTTTATTTATGGTGTTTTTGAACTGTAATTTTATTCATGGTGTTTTTAGACTGTATAATTTTACACATTGTGTTTTATGGCGTTTTTGAAAACTAAAAAACATGTCGTTCTAAACTTTGTGTTTTTACACATTTAAGTTTAAAACGTCATGTATAAAATGTTTATGAACCAGGTGTTTTTGTTATGGTGTTTTTCAAATGTTTATGAAATATAGCGATTTATGGTGTTTTTAGTATTCAAAAACACCATAAAAATGCCTGGTCTTAGTTTCATGAATATCCGAACACAAAAACACCATAAAATGTTAACACCATAAACACAATAACATATTTTGAAAAAACGCCATAAACAATAAAATATCTCGAAAAAACATCATAAACTAAGTTAAAAACACCACGTACAAACTTAGGTGTTTATGGTGTTTTTCGTTTTCAAAAACACCAAAAAATGCCCTCTTTTAGTTTTATTAATACGCAAACACCAAAAAATAACATAAAATGTTAACATCATAAACACCATAAAATATCTTTGAAAACACCATAAAACATACATATGTGTAAAAAACACCATAAAAGATCAGTTTCGTATATATTGGAAAAACACCATAAACATATGGTTCGTAAAACTCATTTTAGGTTGTTATTTTAATTTTAAAAAATATACTAATATTATACTCATTAGAAAGATAAAAAAATGCTCGATTTTATGGTGTAATTTTTTTAAAAAAATACTAACGTATAAAAAAGTTATGAACGTTTAAAAAAGATGGAGGAAAATGCATGTGATTTGCATGTGCAGGTTTTTGGCTAGATCTTCCCATTCTACCCCTACTGATGGTTTTAACTTATAACTATTTACGAAAATACCACTAAATTAATCTCAACCACAAAACCAATTGATCTAATGGTTGAGATCTCTTCTCACACTTCTCATGGTTTTAAAACTTTTTAGCCAAACCTTATACTATATATATATATATATATATATATAGAAAATCATGCAACACACATAAACATATACCTAAAAATGTATGCGTGTATAGCAAAAAAAAAAAAAAAACCGAATAATCCACCTCTTCTTTCCCTATTTTCGGATTAAATGGCAGCCACATTTTGAGTTGGACAAATAAAGAGAATGTCTAAAACAATAATGGTACAACATGTCCATCAACTACACCCCTTGCCGGCTGCCCAAGTCCCCAAGTCCCATAAACACCACATGGTGAACCTAGTACCCAAGATGTCCCACCATGATAGAAGTCAAGTCTATATCCTCCTTGCCTCAACCTACTAACAGCTATTAAGTCACTATTGCATCTATCATTTCCAAGAAATCTTCAAGAAACTAAGCCCCAGCAAGTTCCTTACATTTCAAACTAAAAAGGAACTAGGATCGGGTACCACACTTCAGCCCCAAGTTCTATAAATACCCATCTTATGAGGAGTTCAAGAACTACACAAATTTCCCTCCTTTTCTCCTATGCAACCTGCCGACAGAAACCCTCTGTCCCACCTCTCCAATCATTCCTATAACCCTCAACTTCTCAGCCGAAAAGCTCCCAATCGGAGGCCAACCAGCGCTCGGCCACGACAACCAAGAAGCAGCCGGACGGCCAGCAGCAACCAACTGCCCAGCTCTAGCCAGCATCCCTCGTTACGCACTGCAGTTCTTAGTCAGCAAGCAGCTCACGGCCGAGAAACAAGTCACGCACCAGCAACAACCTTCAAACAGCCTTTTTCTTTCCTTGATGAAGGTATGAATTCGAAAATCTAAGAATTTTCCTTCTAGACCAACCTAAGCTTTGTATACTTAATACCAAAAATAACCCAAGAACTAACCACAATTCGTAAAACAACACAAGAGTGTCCAAGGCAATCCTCACGATTCTATGTCAAAAACGGGATTGCCTTAGTAAGAGGGTTATAAGCTCACCTACAATAACCTACTAATAAGTGAAGTATCTACTGTAAGGAGCTATTTTACACTTGACTATGCTAAGATTAAAAGTTAACAACTTCAACATAAAACCGACTAAACGGGGGATGGATGTCCAGGACATGTGTTTAAACTCAACGCACCTTTTTGTTTCTCATGCATGGCATAATAACCAGCCTATGCATACGTAAAACCAACCTAATTTGGGGTGAACTAAGTCGAAATAAGGGAATGCCTCAAGAGCAAGAAGAATTACGTAACTAAACCCATAAAAGGTGTAATGTAGTCAACTAGATGATAACCAAAACGACGATAGAGATTACTATTAAAAAGTTTAATAAGAATGTCTTCCCAAACAAAATGTGGGAATGAGTATAATCTATATACATATATTAACGTATTAGAAAGATAAAAGATTTAAAATGTGTATAAGATGTGATAAAAATATAAAAAGCTAACATTTTGACAAATAGATATGATCTATACAAATAAATAAACTTAAATTTACTAAGTAATTACCTGGTTACACGTATTTAAAAAAATTCAAAATTTGTCATATTAACATATCAAATTAATAATAATAATAATAATAATAATAGTATTAATAAAATAATAATAATAATAATAATAATAATAATAATAATAATAATAATAATAATAATAGCAACAACAACTTATTTATTATTCTTTCAGGCGAAATCGTAAGTCTCCTATTTAAATTTGGGCAAATAAGCAAGACCCCTCAATTTAACTATAGATAAAACGAACCCTTAAAAATTAGCGAACATTAAGATAAAAATGTATATTGATATCATAAAGGTTATTCCATGAATCTCATAAAGTGCCATACTTTTGTAGGGCTCTAGAAGGACATTGAACCCTAAACTCACAGCTACTTGGAACCTCCCGATTACTACTCAATGTGAGTTTTGTAGCCCCCTTTTATTTAAGTATTTATACTCTGCGGGGTGAAATACTTGCTATGTTACTTATCCATACGTGTTTATTAAAATGATACTTGTTTGAATGTTTATTTCATGGGTACTTATTTCAAAGTCCCCATTGATATATACGTATGAATGTATGTATTATATCGGTAATTCCACAACTATTTAGTTCAATTGAAGAGCCGTGGATTAATATGGATAGTGCTATCGGGCTGACGACCCATTCATTTTGAGATTTTGGTCGCACCAAATCGTTCCCAAGTGTCTGGGCTTAAATGAATTTATATTTCCATTTACTATATATTTGATTGATTGTTGGCAATATGGGGCGAAAAGTCATATGTTTGATTGTGGGCTCATGGTTAAGTAATCATTCACTTGTGCTAATTTTAATTTAAAATTATATGGATAATTTTTATAAATATTTTGCTTCAACACTTTATCGAGTTATAAACCTACGGACTCACCAACTATTTAGTTGACCCTTTTTATGCATGTATTTCAGGAAATAACTAAGCTTGGATTATGCATGCTCTTTTTATGATACAACTGAAGATTTGGAGAATATTCTTTTGTTAGTTAGGCAATATGAAGAATCTTTATATGTTGTATTTATTTTGGAATATTGTAACCTAGATTATGTACTTTTATGGACCATGAACGCATGCTAGATGTTTCTTTAAACACAATGTGTTCAGAGATCCGATTTCGTGACACCTTCATGTTTCCGCTCTAGTGGAGGTGTGACAGAGCGAGAGTTCAGGTTGCACAGACCCTTTTTGTCTCCAAACCGGTTCGATTTGAGAGCCGATTCGGTTTGGTCAACGGATGGTGAAAACTGGTTTGGGTGAAAACCAGTTTGGTTTGGAAACCGGTTTAGGAGATGGGGATGTCAAACCTATAGAACCGGTTTGGATAGGTTTGAAATCGGTTTGGATAGGTTTGAAACCGGTTTGGAAGGGTTGAAACCTGTTTGGGAGATGAGGATGTCAAACCTATGCCAAACCGGTGGTTCGGACCGGTTTGGGAACCAGTTTGGATGGAACCGGTTTGAGAACAATGGAATACCAATTTGAGAACCCAAACCGGTTTTTTTGTGCCCCTCTAGCGGGAGATGGCGGTTGGAGAGGGAGAGAGCGAGGGAAATGGGGAATTTCTTGTAAACTCCAAAATGATGATGGTTAGGAATTTTGGAAGGATTGTGTAGAATTTTTTGGACTTTGAAAATTCATATCTTTGGCTTCCTATTGACAAGTGTGAAGAAAATTGTCCTACTATGGTACAAATAAGATAAAACAGGTAAAACCTGAGTCTTACGGTGTGTAAATCTTGTATTGAAAATTTTATTTAAACGTGATTTTTATCCTAAAATTCCTAGAATATTTATTCTTACAAAAATACTTTAATTTTAATTAAAAATAATGACCTTAGATGTCATTTGGTTAATTATTTCATATTATACACATATATCATTGATAAAGTCGGTTGTTTGAAAATTTCGTAGATAACTTTAAGAATTATGGTTTTAATTGTTACTCAAATTGTTCATTTATTATTTATTATTTTATGCTAAATGTCAACTAAATTCATTAACCAAGTCATCACCAATATTCGTTTTTGGATCCGAAATCTCAAAAATCACCAAATACAACACCATGCATTTAATATACACATAATTTTTTGTTAGACTCAATAACTTAAGTTTAATAATAAATATTAAATTTATTAACACGTTATTTAGTCGAGTCTAATACACTAACCATATCAGGTATCATTCTAGAAAACTCACATATGACGTCATTTGTATCTTAATAGATATTAATTTTAATACCTATTACCGTGTTACTTGTAAAATTTACTTGCACAACGTTATATGTTTGTAGTGAAAAACTCAACAAGTGAAGCTTCTTATCTTCCAAGACATGTAAAAGCTTACCCTCACACCATATCAATAGCTTTTAGCTAAGTGTAGGATTTTGCGACAAATGCCATAGGTTATAGTTACATAAGTTAAATGACTCTATAGGCGTTTTTTTGTATGGGCACCTATAAAAATTTGCATGATAATGAATAGATTGGTGACCGTCTCTTCCTTCGTTAAAATGGCACATGTTGAATCCTATGCTCATTTACATTTCTTTACGGTCGGTTAGCCATTTTACAGGGGCATATGATCTAAATAAGCTATAGTTGTGGCTAAGATAGTCGTCAATAGTTAATTAAACATGTGCGGGCAATACCTTATTTAATGGTTGTAGAAGGCGCTAGTTGAGCGACGATGTATCGTCTATGAATTAATCAAGATTAACTGGGATTAACTGGCGCTAGGCAGATTGAAATTTTATATGTAATTTTATAACTACATGTTATATACACTCATCAATATCAATAATTCAATATAATACTTCAAATAATTTAAAAAAAAAACTTAAACATATTAAGTCAAGTACGTAAAAATTCAAACTTATACACTGAGTTCAAAGTTTAGAAATGGATTTTGATGTTCTGTGGTTGTATTCGATGTTTCGGATGTTGGATTCGATGTTTTGTAGACATATTAATGATTTTGGATTGAGAGATGTCTCGAATAATTTGGATCTAATCCTTTTTACCCGAAAAAGTCAAAAAAAATTGATCGACTAGGCCGCCTAAACACCATATAAGACCAAATCGAAGGGCGTCTAGTGCCTAGACGACCATCAAGGCCGATTTTACAACACTGCTTTATTCCCTAAATGAGTTTTAAGTTTTTCTAAGCAATTTAAAAAAATGTTTCAAAAATGACACTTAAGTTGAAATTAACCATCTTCAAAAGCCCATATAGAGTTGCAAATAAAATCGAATATAAAACCTAGTAAATATATTAATGATTCTATTGGAAATATTCATACATTTTAAGATCATTTGATAAAACTAATAAAATGTTCACTACTACAAAAATGGGCAAAAGCGACCAAAACTTACGACCAACTAAAATAGTCGCTAAATTAGCAACCGTATAGCGACCGAAATGAAAGCTGTCGCAAAAGCAACTACCAAATCAAAATTGGTCGCAAAATTAGCGACTTACATAAAATATGTCACAAAATTAGCGATGATTTTTATTTTGGTCACAATATAGTCACAAATATAGCGACGAAATTATTTTGGTCATACAACGGTCGCTAATTTTATGAAAAAAAACAAAAATATAAATTCAAAATTTATTTGGATGCAAAAATGGTCGCAAATAAAGCAACCAAAATTACTTCGGTCGCAAAATGCAATTGTTAATTTTTATAAGTAAAATATAACTTAATTTGGTCTAAAAATCAGTGAAATATTAGCTACATAAATTATTTTGGTTGCAAAATTAGCAACTTACATAAAGTAGGTCGCAAAATTAGCGATTGTATTTGTTTTGGTCAAAAAATAGTCGCAAATACAGCGACAAAATTGTTTTTGTCACAAAGACAGTTATTAATTTTTGAGTAAAAAAATAAAAATCACAATTCACCTGGTCGCAAATAAAGTTACCAAAATTGACCCACTCGCAAAACACTGTTGTTAATTTTCAAAAGTAACACTAATATAACTTAATTTGGCCTAAAATGAACGCAAAATTAGCTACAAAATTTTTTGGTCACAAACTTCAGTCACCAATTTTATAGTCATAGAAAAATAGAATAAAACCAAACCAATCGCAAATGTAGCTACTGATATTCTTTTGATCGCAATTATAATTGTTAAATTTTTAAAATAATAATTGATGTTAAATAAGTTACAAAAATGATCACAAATACATTAATTTAAAGAAAATTCGCAATCTTAGTTACCTAAAATGAATTGGTCGCACATAGGGTTAATTTTGCTTATTATGAACATTTTTGTTTCATATTTAGGTACCGATATATCTAAATCAATTAGGGGTGATATATAAGATTATTATTGATTAATTATATGACATGTTAGTAAAATTGGATTACTTAGGATACATATTGGTCAATTATGCTCAACTAAGAACAAATGGAGAACATAAGAGATATTAGCGTTAGTTATATCAATTAAAGGCCATCAGAGACATTAATGATCAATATTAGTCAACTAGGAACATTCAGGGTTAATTGAAGGCCAATATTGGTCCCTAATGGTCACTTGGATAAATGGGTGTTAATATTGGCCAAAACTTTTTTTGAACGACAATTTGGATTATTGGCGGGTCATATACCCACCCCTTTATATCCATACCTAATAGAAGAAAACCCACCATAGGTGAGTAAAAACTCTATAACCCAGCATGAAACACCTATTTTGTTCATGCCACGACTTAAACCCGTGAACTCCCCAATATTGAAGACACATGGTACCTCATATCAACCACTTCAACTGAGGATCATGTGTGCATTATATACGTGTAGTGATGGATAGTTAGGGATACCCGGCATTAACTAGGGTCAATAGTAGCAATTACACTTGATAATTGTTAATATTCAAGAATTTGGATCTATAAGAAACAAATAGTGTCAATTAAGGATAATATATAAGGTCAATCAAGTGTGCATTAAATACATGTTATTGATGGATCATTAGAGATACCCGACATTAACGAGGGTTAATAGGAGTAACTACACTTTTTTTTGAACAGCAATACTATTCTACTCCTAGAAGTAATTACACTTGATAATTGTTTTTTTTAACGACGAATTTCATATATCATTAATAAAAACATCCAAAAAGCAAATCAGCAAGATAATTGCTAATCAGGTTTTAGCCAATTTACTTATCTTTATTAAAAAAATGTTTATTACTTTAAATTAAATATTAAAGCCTTTGTTTTATAAAATGGTTGTGTTTTAAAGTAAATAAAATAAGCATTTGTATTCAACTAAACCTATACGTATTTTTTGTGTATCTAATCGCTTTTTAAACTCGTCAAAACATGAAGGGTAACTTAGTAGTTAATTATAACAAATTATAAAATATTTTAAAATGCAATTTTTTGGAAGTAAATAAAAAAACAAATTGGTAAATAACTTATGAAGATTCAAGATACTTAAACAATTAAAAATAATATAAACGATTAAATTAAAATAAAACTTAAATGAATAATTGTGAAAGAAAATAATTAAATCATAGGAGCACATAGGGTTTGCCGAATGCCATATGCCGTATGCTGCTTCTTCATTCGAACTTTGGGGAAGAGTTCCAACCATCCAAGCAACCATACACCGGAATAAATGGGGGAGTTCCAACCCCTTGCTCCCCCACGTTTCAATCAGTTTATTCTCATTCGAAAGTCGCAAATTTTTCACAGCTCTTATCTCACATTCTTCGCAAGCGCTCGTTGTACTGCAAATTCCTATAGAGTTGTATTTGTCAATCCAGGTACTAATTCCAACCTCCCACTCCTTTTATGTGTTTTTTTATGCTTAAAGTGGTCTGACAACTAATTATTCTTTCGAGTACCGATCCAAATTAGGTTCAGTTTAGGGTGAGTTGGGTTAGAATGGTTTATCTTCTGCGTTAGGTAAACTAGGGTTGTTGGTTGGGTTTGTTAATCTGCTTTTGGGTTTTGGGTTTCTTTGATTGGGTTAATAGGGTTTCTATACTATAAATATATAGCTAAAAAATGATAAATGCTTACACATAGATACAAACAATCACATTTGTATGAAAGATTGATTAAAAAACTTACGAATTTATGAGTCGTTGAAATAATCAGCTGTTCTTTATATCACAGCTATGATAGTTGTGGTTAAACATAATCAAAATATGAGACTAAATAGTATAGTAACTAAATTGGGCAAAACGGATGACTGATTAACATTATATCTAAAAGGTGGATCTTATATTTCTACATCATGAGCTTAATTTACTATATAATCTTTATTAGTAAAAACAACAAGGTACGAACCCTATTAATTCAATTTTTTTTGGAAATAATAGACAATTCGCTTATACACATTATGTTGTCTTCTTGTGATGCTTTTTAACTATTTGAGATGACTTCAAATTTAGGGCTTAATTTGACTTTGTTGAACATGGAGTGGTATACTGATCGAAAATGGATGTATAGAAAAACAAACAGTGATGGATTTGCTAATATGGACTATTGTGCAAATGTGACGTTTTTTTTAGACTTTGCTTATTCTAATGAAACAATTGTTGACAAAAGGGTAACTAAGAATGGCAGGACAGTATATGACATCAAATGTCCATGTTTTAAATGCCAAAATGTGTTCTATAGAAGTAGAGAAACTGTCAAAAAGCACTTACTTAAGAATGGTTTCATGGACAATTATACAACATGGCATGCACATGGTGAAACTTCTATCCATGAAGTAGGACAATCTTCTACTATAATGGAAGTTGATGTTGATAATAACGATGATGGCTATAGACATATGGTGTTGGATAGCATGAATCCATCAGACTATAATTCAACACAACACGTTAATCTGGAGTCAAATATTTTGGAAGGTGATGTACCAAATCCTGAAGCTAAGGGGTTCTATGAGATGTTACAAGCTACCGATGAACGTTTATGGGAGGGGAAGAAAGCCACATATTGTTCGAAGTTAGAAGCTGCTACAAATTTTTTGAATTGGAAATCACTGTTTAATGTATCAACTGCATGTTACAACCACAATATTTCCATGGTTAAAGCATTGTTGCCTGAAGAGAATAAGCTCCCCGAAAGCTTTTATGATACGAAGAAAAGTTTAGAAAAGCTTAGTCTTCCTAAAGAACGGATTGATGTTTGCAAAAACCATTGCATGTTGTTCTATAAGCAAGATAAGACACTGACACAGTGTAAACATTGTGGGGAATCTCGTTATAAGAGTGAACGAAATAAGGTGTCTAATTTGGTGATGACGTACATGTCAATTGGTCCTAGACTTAAAAAGTTATATATGTCCACAAAGACGGCTAAATATATGACTTGGCATCATGACCACAAAACAAAGGATGGAAGCATGGTTCATCCAAGTGATGGTAAGGCTTGGAAGCATTTTGACTCAGAGTACCCCAACTTTGCAAATGAGATCCGAAATGTTCGTCTTGGGTTATGCACCGATGGATTTAATCCAAATAATTCAAACTCTAATCCTTACTCGTTATGGCCGGTCTTTCTTACAATATATAACTTGCCACCTTGGATGAGCTTAAAAGATTCTTTTGTTAAACTAAGTTTGATCATTCCGGGAAGAAAGAGCCCATGTCAAAATTTGGATGTATTTCTAAGACCGTTGATAGACGAGTTGAAGCAGTTGTACGAGGAAGGCATTGAAGTTTTTGATGCTTATCGTAAAGACAACTTTATGATGAAAGCAATCCTTTTGTGGACGGTTAGTGATTTCCCCGCATATGCAATGTTATCTGGTTGGAGTACACATGGACACTTAGCTTGCCCGTATTGCATGGGAGACACGCAAGCATTTCAGTTGCATGCCGGAGGCAAACCAAGTTGGTTTGATTGCCATAGAAGGTTTTTACCTCCATCACACCCCTTTCGGCGTGATAAAAATGGATTTCGAGCTAATAAATCTATACCGTCATCATTGGGACCTCCACCTGAATTAACAGGTTGGCAAATATATAAGCAAGTGTTTAACCTTCCAACTGTCTATGAAGGTGAATTATCAAACCCAAAAAATAAAGATCCGAATTTTGGTAAAACCCATAATTGGGTAAAGAAAAGCATTTTTTGGGAGCTTGAATATTGGCCCTCATTGTTAATCAGACATAACCTTGATGTAATGCACATTGAGAAAAATGTTTTTGAGATGTTACAAGCTACCGATGAACGTTTATGGGAGGGGAAGAAAGCCACATATTGTTCGAAGTTAGAAGCTGCTACAAATTTTTTGAATTGGAAATCACTGTTTAATGTATCAACTGCATGTTACAACCACAATATTTCCATGGTTAAAGCATTGTTGCCTGAAGAGAATAAGCTCCCCGAAAGCTTTTATGATACGAAGAAAAGTTTAGAAAAGCTTAGTCTTCCTAAAGAACGGATTGATGTTTGCAAAAACCATTGCATGTTGTTCTATAAGCAAGATAAGACACTGACACAGTGTAAACATTGTGGGGAATCTCGTTATAAGAGTGAACGAAATAAGGTGTCTAATTTGGTGATGACGTACATGTCAATTGGTCCTAGACTTAAAAAGTTATATATGTCCACAAAGACGGCTAAATATATGACTTGGCATCATGACCACAAAACAAAGGATGGAAGCATGGTTCATCCAAGTGATGGTAAGGCTTGGAAACATTTTGACTCAGAGTACCCCAACTTTGCAAATGAGATCCGAAATGTTCGTCTTGGGTTATGCACCGATGGATTTAATCCAAATAATTCAAACTCTAATCCTTACTCGTTATGGCCGGTCTTTCTTACAATATATAACTTGCCACCTTGGATGAGCTTAAAAGATTCTTTTGTTAAACTAAGTTTGATCATTCCGGGAAGAAAGAGCCCATGTCAAAATTTGGATGTATTTCTAAGACCGTTGATAGACGAGTTGAAGCAGTTGTACGAGGAAGGCATTGAAGTTTTTGATGCTTATCGTAAAGACAACTTTATGATGAAAGCAATCCTTTTGTGGACGGTTAGTGATTTCCCCGCATATGCAATGTTATCTGGTTGGAGTACACATGGACACTTAGCTTGCCCGTATTGCATGGGAGACACGCAAGCATTTCAGTTGCATGCCGGAGGCAAACCAAGTTGGTTTGATTGCCATAGAAGGTTTTTACCTCCATCACACCCCTTTCGGCGTGATAAAAATGGATTTCGAGCTAATAAATCTATACCGTCATCATTGGGACCTCCACCTGAATTAACAGGTTGGCAAATATATAAGCAAGTGTTTAACCTTCCAACTGTCTATGAAGGTGAATTATCAAACCCAAAAAATAAAGATCCGAATTTTGGTAAAACCCATAATTGGGTAAAGAAAAGCATTTTTTGGGAGCTTGAATATTGGCCCTCATTGTTAATCAGACATAACCTTGATGTAATGCACATTGAGAAAAATGTTTTTGAGAATTTATTTCACACAATAATGGATACTTCAAAAACAAAAGATAATATTAAGGCAAGGTTGGATATAAAAGAGTATTGCAATCGGCCATCATTGCATACTTGGATGAAAAACAATAATAAATATATGAAACCAAAAGCATCATACACATTAACCAAACCAGAGGTAAATGAAGTATGTAAATGGTTGAAAAAAGTAAAATTTCCTGACGGATATGCTTCAAATATAGGGGGGTGTGTAAATGTTAAAGATGGTACATTCTACAGCTTCAAAAGTCATGATTGCCATGTTTTCATGCAACGGTTGTTGCCTATTGTCTTAAGAGGGATGCTTCCAAAACAAATATTTGAACCAATAATAGAGCTTTGCACATTTTTTCGTGTGATATGCTCTAAGGTTTTACACGTCGAAGATTTAAAAAATTGCAAAAAAGTATCATTGTAACAATTTGCAAGTTAGAGAAAATCTTCCCTCCTGGATTTTTTGACTCAATGGAACACCTTGTTATACATTTAGCCAATGAAGCTATTCTTGGTGGTCCTGTGCAGTTCAGGTGGATGTATCTGTATGAGAGGTAATGCTTTAAAACTTATAAATCATTCTTTGATCCTTTAAATTATTATATAATTGCTAACACTTCTCTTCAAATTTTAGAAAATTGGGTCGATTGAAAAGGACGATAAAAAATAAAGCAAGGGTTGAGGGATCTATTGTCGAGTCATATCTCATAGATGAACTTTCTAACTATTGCTCGTTATATTTTGACCCGACACTTGATACAAGGCTAAATCGTGAGCCTCGTAATTTTGCCCCTAACATTCCTTGTTGTTCAAGCATCGATTCTCGGCTAAGTATATTCAAACATCCATCTCGAAGATTATTTGAGAAAGGTGGAAAGACTTTAGTTCTTACAGATGAAGATAGGCACAAGGCTCATACTTATATATTGCTTAATTGTGAAGAGCTTTACGATTCTATTTGTCTATTTGATGAAGAATTGAGAGCTTCGTTTCCCATTTATGATCAAGCAACACTTGACAAAAAGAAAGATGAGGAATTTGCTCGTTGGCTACAAACTTATGTAAGCATAATTTTACATCCCACTAATGTAGTTTCATTGCAAACTTACTAACACCCCTTTATGAATGTAGGTTTTAAACAACCCAGATAATGCACATTTGAAAGATATAGCTCAAGGGCCTCTCACTTATGTTCAATCACATAAAGGCTATTTGATAAATGGTTACAAGTTTCATACGCGAACCGCTTACCATGGGCGTGTTACAGAAAACAGTGGTGTGTGTGTGAAAGGGGCTTCCTATAATGAACATGAGAGCGATTACTATGGCTTGCTAGATGAGATCCTAGAGTTGGAATATCATAGCAACTTAGGAACTTGTGTGGTTGTTTTGTTCAAATGTACATGGTTTGACCCCGTGAATGGTGTAAGAGTCGACCCGAAGACTAATATGGTTGATGTTAAACCTAAGGCAATAGGTTGCATTAATGACCCATTTATTCTAGCTTCCCAAGCACACCAAGTGTATTATACACCATACCCTTCAAATGTAAAAGGTTTAAAAGACTGGTGGGCTGTTGTTAAGACGACACCAAGGGGAGTTTATGAACTAGCTGAAGATGTCAGTATGCTTGATGATGATGATGATGATGATAATGAAGATGTGGATCAATTTTTTCAAGAAAATGAAAGGTTAGTATGCATAGCTACTGAGGATTTGCTCCCTGTTACTCATGTACAAGCTGAGGTAATTGAAGAAGTTGATGATTTGAAAGATGATGATCAAGAAGAAGTTGAATTTGAAGATACTGATTTAGATGATGGAAATGAGGAAATTGAAGGGGAGGAATTTGAAGATGACGATACCGACTAATTAGCTCGGTTAACACATATAAAGTTAGTTTTATTAACACATTATAAGTTAGCTTATAAAGTTAGTTTCATTGACACATTATTAGTTAGCATGTTTTTTATGAATGTTGTCGACATATATAAATTTAATTTTGGTTACAATGTTTATTTGCAACAAACTTTCATAATATTATTGATTTTGTTTCGATTGTAGATATCATGGCACGTAGTTCAGCAAGAGGTGGTAGAGGCAGGGGTCGAGATAATGGTAATGATAGTTGCAGAACACGCACAACTGGACAATTAAATTCAGATGCATACGAAGCACCGTCTCAACATGAGAGTAGTGATGATGAGGAGTTAGCTGTAGGCAGACGGGGACCAGTCGCACCTACGCCACTACCTGAACCAAGAAATCGTGAGTGGATATGGATTCGACATGACCAGTAAGTGTGTGTAGGTTAAGGTTGTTTGTGGTATGGTTTAAACTTTATAGGCCCTTAATAAAATGGGGGTTGATTATTTGGGTGATAACATAAGTAGCAATATTTCAAATCTGTCAAAAGGAAATAATGAATGTTGGTTAATTCAAATGCATAAACCCAAAAAAATGAGGTATTTAATTTTGAAACAGTTAATGAAACTATAAAAAGTTAATAAAACCATAATAATCTCAAGTTCTTTATTTTTAGTATATAGTAGTACACATATTTATTTTTGAGTTTACTCCTATTAGCATGTAAAACAAAGAATTCAGCTACAATAGAAATATGCATGCATGTAAGTAATACATGTAAGTAACATGCAGACTTCAAAGAAAGTCAGTAGAGTAAAAGAGTTTAATTTCATTTTGTATATTAAACCAATAACCAACCACCAGAAATCGATTTTTTAATTAATGCTAACACATACAACTTTTTTATTAACTATGTGGTAATGTAACGAGTTAAAAAACTGCAAGCACACACCTGTTATATAACTTTTTTGGGGATAAAGGGACTAACACATGACAATAATAGTAATAGACCGGTAATCAAGTGCTATAACATCAAAAATCGTGTATTATGCAATTTGTAGTTTGAAAATCTTACTGTATATTAATTTGATTTTTGTATGTAAATACAAGTATTATCAATTGTGTCGCATTTCTATCATTTATAGATTTAGCAATCAAGACAAAGCTACTCGAACTATTGGAGAAATTTTGCAAGCCATGTGGTGCCATCCATGGAAGAGTTGGAAAGATGTTTCTAAAGAAGATGGTGATAGGATGTTTGAGCGTTTCAAAGTTTGTACTAAAAAAATTAATATATAACACTATTTGCAATTTAAAACTATATATGTGTTACTAAAAACATCATTTTGTAGAAATACTATCAATGGGAAAGTGAGTGGGAAGAGCAAGTTCAAACTTGTTGGGAGAAGTTCATGAAGAGAAAATTTAAGGATTTACTGAATAGGGCTCGGGAAAGTGCTAAGGCTGCTGCAATTAAGTCAGGGGTAGAAGTTGGAAGCGACTTGTCTGTGATAACTCCGTATAAACCACGATGGATGAGGGCTGAATTTTGGGAACCACTAGTTCAAAGTTGGAATACACCGGAGTGGAAAGCAAAGTCTTCTCAGAATACTGCTAACAGAGCGAAATTGACCGGGGGCAAACATACTCTCGGCTCTCAAACATATGTTACGCTTAAACTAAAAGCGGTAAGAGTGTTAACATGCTATATTTTTCAGTGAACATATCATGTGATATAATTAGATCTCAAATACGAATTTTGTAGGATGAGAAACTTGGGCGCCCAGCTACGATAGATGAAATATGGATGCAGTCACATGGGAAGAAAGGAACAAGACCTTTAGATAGATTGATGAGGCGTGAAAAGGATGAAGCAACTGAAGAATTTGAAGACATTAATCTTCAAGAAAATGTAGAATGGGTTGATGCAAGGGCGAAAGAATCTTTTGTAAGTTTTTTACTACAAAATGTATGTTATTACGAATTTATTATCAAATGTTATAAATAAAACAACTTATTTTTTCATGTATTGTTTAGAAATCGTATCAGAAGTATGTCATGGAGAAGTATGGAGATAATACTAGTAAACACCCACTATTTGACCTAGACACATGGGTACAAGCAAGCAAGAAAAAGGGCAGGTTGTTTGATATCAGTGATCCACAAGTTATGATAACGGGTACACAGTCAACTTCGGGTACTAGCACATATTTACCTGCACGAAATGAGGAGGTATGCTTATTTTGTTTAAGTTAAAATTTGCACTCATATTTAGGTGTTATAATAGGTCAAAATGCTATTAGGCACTTAGACTTGGTTTAACTAAGCCACGGGAGTCGATCAAGTTGGTTATTTGGGTTAAACATATCAGGTTACTAGCGTATTTTGTGTTTAGAATCCTAATTGTTTTCTAACCCAAATAAGGACAGTTTGTTTGGTTTTCGGGTATTCGGGTGAAGAGTTAAACATGCCATAAGTTATGTTATATTATTTTAGCACTCAATTCTAGCCATTACCAGCATTAAGATTAGATATCAATTTCAGAAACTTTTAATTTGTTGCTGCTTTCAATTGACTCATATATGCATACATTTTATTGGATGTCTAAGTTGAAAGCCTGCAATTCGATCTATCTTAGTTAGTAATGTAGTAGAAGTTTCTATGTTTCTTTTTCTTAAGAAAAGACAAAACCCATAAAAAAGCCTCATACGTAATGTGGCTGATGGAGGGTTATATTGTGGCACTACTTTTTTTGAAAGTTTCTAGAGTCATTTTTCAATTCATTTTTATTTAGTAAATACAAAAGAAAACCTAATAAAGAAGTTTCTAAACCTATAAAACGCCTCATATGTAAATTTGGCTGATGGAGGTTCTATTTTGGCGTAGGTGACAGGTGGAAATGAGTTCTATTTAATTATAATGGTTCATAGTGAGCTTTGTGGTTTTAATGTATGTTCTTAATTTTAGGTACAACAATTGAATGAGAAAATAGCACAACTTCAAGAAGAGAAAGAAACCGAAAGACAAGAGAAAGAAAAAGAAAAAGCTGAGAAACTTGCAATGAGAGAACAAATTGAAGAAAATAGAGCTGCAAACAATGCAATAAGAGAGACAAACGCTGAAATGAAAAGGCAAATTGAATTCCTGCTGAAAAACATAACAAAAAAATGATTTTTTAGGCATACATGGTTAGTTTGGGTATTTGTTTTCGTACCTGTGTTCGAATGTTTCTTATCATACGCATTTTTGGATAACATGTTTTTAGCTTTGAATGTTCAGATGCTTTTATGAATCAATTCAATTTTGTGAGTTTAGGTATTGGATTTTTGGTGTGTGAATATGTAATTAGTAAAAAACGTGAATCATTATTTCATTATATGTATTTTTGCAACTAAAATCTTGGTTGCAAATTGCATGTTTGAAACAAAACTTGGTTGGTAAACTGGTCGTAAATTGTGAATTCTAAAATTGGTCGTTATGATTTTGGTCGCAAAATTTGTCATATATGGATTCGGTACCAATTTTTGTCTCCAACTTTTCGGTCGCAAGTTTGTCGCAAAAAGATTCGATCGTAAATATTCTTAGTCGCAGTTTTGGTTGCAAAATTTTTGGTCGTAATTCTGGTCATTAACAATTTGGTCACAAAACTTGTTGAAAAATAAATTGGTTGCAATATTGGTCTCTAAAATTTCTGTCGCAAATTCTGTCGCAAAATAAATTGGTCGCAAAATTGGTTGCAATATTTGTGATGGATGATTCGGTCGTAAAATTGGTTGCGAAAATATTTTGGTCGCAAAAAATGGTCGCGAAAGAAATTCCCGACCAAGGTATAACCGACCACTGAAATCCGTCGCAAAATGGTCGCAAAAGCGCATTTGCGACCGATTTGCGACCGTTTTAACGGTCGCAAATGCTCTTTTTTGTTGTAGTGGTTGTGAACATTGTTTATTTATAATATGTATAATGACATAATAAGAAAGGTTTTGTCCTTTGATGTCTAAAATGTAAGTTACAGACAAAATCAACACCATATATAAACACTCATAATCTATCAAAATTTAAAACAACTAAAAGAAAAAAAACCTCAAAATTGTAACTATATTATTACTATTATCAAAGATTTTCATTCATACATTTATGTATGTATGAATTTTTAACATTACATGACTAAATTAATCTAAAGATCTGGTCACGATATTAAATTAACATATGATATAATTCAACATGTAATATCAGTTCGGGGTTGTTTATATCTATTCAAAATCCTGAAGTTGCTTTGTTTTATTTTTATGATTCCAAATAGCTGCATTCATGAGCGTCATTAAATTGAATTTATAAAATCCATGACTGGAAGGTCTATGTGACCATTGGAATTATTTCTACAAAATTGATTTGTTATTTTGATGAATGTTTTCTTAGATTAATAGATTTCACTGACAGTATAATGTAAATGGATTGTATGTTTGCATCAATTTTAAAACAACCATATATATAGCAATCAGATGGATAAATTGGATAATGCATTTCTGGTTTTGCAAAAATAAGCATATATTCAAATCATCCAATCAATATTTGACAAATAAGTATCACCGGCTATAACAGTTAGAATTAAGCTGACACTAATGTTTATGAAAAAACCAACAAAAAATAACACGTGTAATCAAAACAAAGCATCATAATATATCAAAATTAAAATAGAGATAAAGAACAAACACGAATCATTAGAAATGATCAAAATACATGCCATGAACACAAACATATAACATAAACACACTGCAAGCATTCACATACAACGTACTTCCACTGGATCAAATCCTAAATGTGAAGGCCTCCTCTTTTCAATCATGTCCAGGATCTTTTTACCATAAAGATTGCTTTGCATTGATATCGCATTGCTTGAAACTAGCTTGAGCAGGCACTTGTATGCAAACCCCTAATCAACGAAACAATTCTGTATATTAACAAATTAACCGAATCATAATGTATAATTCATAGAATATTAACCGTTAACTAACCTTTGAAACCTTTAGTGCCGACTGTATAACAAAATTCCCATAGGGATATGCAAGAAGTGATGAAGGATTTGAGCTTCCAACCAGAGAATAGCCCTATCTAGCTTTGATTTCCAAAATGGCCCAATTTTGTAGCCCATTTCACATTTCATGTTTCATGTGTCATAACCGACCTCATCAAAGCACAAAGAAACGGAAATATGGAATGCATAAAAAGTGGGCCATCAAACAAACCAAGACCAGAATAATTTGACAATTCTGGACTTCTAGTTCAATTATGCCACCACCATAAAAGAAATGGAAACTGGGCCTTTGGTCTAGACTATGAAATAAGTCAAAGTATCAAATAAATTCTGTTTTTAGTGTATCCCCACCTAAACAAGTATTTTTGGAGGTCATCAACATGTTTACTTATTATCGGTGACGTTTTACTTGTTTCTCTCAGTTAGTCGGGTATTGGGGGACCCATGAGTTTAACACATAAGTGGGTTTTTACGGTTATTAAGAAAAAAACATCAAAGTAAACAAGTTAATCAAATAAATTAAGAAAATGATAAATGCATAATTAAGGCTTTTCAAAAATAAACATATTTCAACCAGCCAATCTGCCAAACATGATTTGACAAATATGCATCGCATCCTATAATAGCTAAAATTGAGCCAAAAAAAAAAAACCTTTCTATCGATCATGTTCACGAAAAAACAAACAAAAATAATGTGTAATCAAAACAAAACATAATAAAATGTCAAATGATATAGAGATAAAAATAAATGCAATTCATTAAAAATGATCAAAACATCTATGTCATGAACACACATATAAAATAAACCAAGGGTTTGTGACCAGATAACAACACAAAACAATTAAATACAACTTCCATTCAAATCCTAAATGTGAACGGTCTCCTATTTTCGATTCTGTCCAGGATCTTTTTACCATAAAGATTGCTTTGCATTGATGTTGCATTGCTTGAAACTAGCTTCATCAAGCACTTGTATGCAAACCCCTAACCAACGAAACAAGTCCGTAAATTAACAAATTAACCGAATCATAATGTATAATTCATAGAATATTAACCGTTAACTAACCTTTGAAACCTTTAGTGCCGACTGTATAACAAAATTCCCATAGGGATCTACAAGAAGTGATGAAGGATTTGAGCTTCCAACCAGTTCAAGAGCAATCATTGTTGATATATACGGTTGCGATTCGATCAAACATTTCTTCACGCTTGCGTATTTGTTCTTGGAAAGAGATTCAAAACATCCTTGAAATTGTCTCAGAAGCAGTTCTGTTACCCACCCTGGTGACTTCAGTTCCACCATGTGTTGCAGCATATAGTTGCTTCACATCATAAACACAAAAGTTTATTAGACTTGTGTGAAAGAAAAGACGATCTAATGCGACACATTCGTATATAAATTGGTTAAAATTATGAAATCAAAAACAATACAAAAACAAATTAATGGATCTAAAGAATGGTGAGTGTGTGTGTTGCAACCTGGGCCTGAACCACCACCTCCATCACCATCACCGCCTGCAACCACCGCTAATAAAAAGAAATCTGAGCTATTTCACATGCACCAGCACCTACATGTCTAAGGACCAGTCTAGGTAAACTTGTTAGTTAGAGAACATCACCAGTTGCCATAGTCTAGGTAAACAAGTGTAAGTAAGTGTAAGTTTGCGTTACACTGCTTACATCAGATAGTGTAACTCAAACTTATAATTGATTTAAATTTTAAACGGTGATGAATTAGCAAAAACACAAAAAAGAAACCCCCTATTTATGTATAATAAAGGCCATGAAAAAAAATTCAAAGATTCGGGCGTTTTTTTGCCAAAGTTAACGGGTTAACGCTATAAGAGAGGGTTAACATTTGATCATCTCCCTACATATATATATGTATATGTATGTATATATATAAGGCAATGTTCAAATAATTACCCACTCTTAAAGCATTAACCCGAAATGACCCGTCAAGATGAAGCCATATCTTGGATTTTTTTTAACAACATTGTAAGACTTCTGCAACACTTTCTTCTTTTATGAGTTTGCGAAAATTCATCATCGTTTGAGACGTAACATCGTTGTAAGTTTTTCACTTACAACACTGTAACTGTTTTAGGCCTAAAACTTACAACGATGTTACGTCTCAAACAGTGATGAATTTTCGCAAACTAAAAAGAATAAAGTGTTGTAAATATCTTACAACGATGTTCAAAAAAAATTCCAAGATTTGGCTTCATCTTGGCAAAGTTATCCAGGTTAATGCTTTACGAGTGGGTTATTATTTGTTCACAATCTTATATATATATATATATATATATATATATATATATATATATATATATATATATATATATATAGGGTGTGGTTCCTTTGTTAACTCATGTTAATTGCGTAAACCGAATAAGTACATCTTATTACTTTGGGGCCCAAATTAAAGTAAATATAAAGAAGAAGGTTTTTTCTTCTTTTTTATTAATATAAGTAGGTCCTACATTAATTACATTTTTAAAAATGAAGAAAAAACCTACACCTTTAGATTTACTTTAATGTGATCCCCAAAGTAATAAGATATACACTACAAAAAAATAGGTTTTTTAGGACTGAAAAATCACTCCTGTGTTATTTTGAAATCAGTTGCTAATGGTTATCAGAGACTAACTGGGGACTAAAAAATCAGTTACGGATACCTAGTCCTTTATAGTAGTCACAGTGACCGAAAATCAGTCCCAATTGTGTTGTACCAACAGGGACCGCTAGTTAGTACTCAATACTCAAAAATTCAGTCCTTAATTTCTCCCATGGTACCACATAGTCTTAGTCCCTACACATGTCGTCTGCAACTGCAAATCAGTCTCGTATGTTATGGTATTTCATTCCCTATACTTTAGTTTTAAGGACTAAAATAACTCCTTTAAACTTGAAAACATTGTCCCTAATGTGTTCTAATAGGTTTGTGTTCCGTATCAAATCAGTCTCCAAAAATATGTGTTATAAACAGAAAATTAGTCCTCGATATCACTCAGATTCAGTCCTTAATATGAATTTTTTAAGGACTAAAATCATTCCCTGATTGCTTATTATTGTAGAAGTTAGTATAGATTATTAGAATCTGATAATCAGTTTTGGATAAAATTATTTTCAGTCTCCAATAAGTTGATTTTGGGTGTGAAAATCAGTCTCCAAATGTAGTGTTGGTTGCTTTCATTTGAGACTATTTTTTAGCCTATAATGTTTTTATATTCAATGCTTATTTTTTACATACCAAAAAAAAGCATTCAATGGAGTTTAATTTAATCCCTAATTGTTGGGTCTAGAAAAGTCAAGACCAATGGTTAATTTGGATAGATGGAATGTAAACAAGAAGTATTATGTATTTGTTGATTAGGGACAACGAGTCACCGCACGAGCCACTGAAAAGCTCAAGATTATGAAGACACTCGAGATGACCCGAAGACCCGAAGACTTTAGCAAATGATAATGCGATTTATTTGTTTATTATTTATTATCATTTGTTGCACTTTATTTATTTTCTAGGGTTTGGGTCATGTGACATATAAATAGAGATTATTCTCATTTGTAGAAAAATAACACAGACAAGAGAGAGTGTGAGGGTGTGCTTCAATGTAATCCTGAGAGAGCTCTCCCCCATGAACTCCATGGATTCTTTAATCCATGGAGTTTGAGAGCATGAGAGGGGTACGTAATGTAATCTTGTTGAATGATTGAACTACTATTGTTGTAAATCATCTGTTTGTTCATCAGTTTACATTACATCTCATATTCTTGTTTATGTTTTTCACCCATCTTCAAGACTTTTCTCTGTTCAGAAATGGTTAATCTTCACAAATCGGGTAGCTCCTATTCCGCAACCGTTTTTACAATTGGTATCAGAGCCAAGTTCCCGAGATTATCATTCTAACCATTGATTCTCTCAAACTTGTGCTCAATACCATGATTTTGTGAATTTTTTTGAAAGTTCTTTGAAGATGTTCTTGTTCTGGGTTCTCCGTTCTTCAATTTATTTGGGTCATATTTTTGTGTTTTGATATGGTAAACACAAATGGGTTTTGACTCTCCCCAATATATGTCAAAACCCCACCCAAATCTGATCTTCATCGGACGAATTATAAAATTTTTGTTCATTTGATAAAAATGGAGGCAGCTGAAAATTTTTAGGGCAGCTGGGTTTGTTTCAGAAAAGAACATAATGATGACGGTGGTGTTCTTGAATTTAGGGTTATCAGAAGGTTTCAATAGAATATGTCATCGGAAGTTGTCAAGAGAATGTATGTCTTAGGAAGCAATGGAGGTACTTTTAATGAAAGTTTATTTTTAATCAAAACTAGCTTCTGATGTTGGTTGTCTTCCGAGGAACAAAATTTACAAATCTATCTTTCCAGGGGATGCTACTTCCGAAAAGGAATCTTCCGAGAAGATGCTTTCGAAGATTTCTTCCGATGGCTACTTTCTAGCTGCTAACTTCCGATGTGTGTTCACTATTGCTTCCGACTTAGAACTTATCTTCCGAAGGTTTGCAAAATGTTGTTGCTTCTGAATAATAGGCTTCTTCCGTTTAATATGTTCTTCCTAGAAGATTCCTCCGAATGAGTTTGAAAATCATTTTCTAAAAATTTTTTACGAACAATTGTTATGGATTATTTTCTTCCGATGAGAACTTTCGAACCACACATTCTACTTTTAAAATATTTTGAAAATTGCTTCCGAATAGTCTTCCGATCAGCAATTTATTTGAGATGTGAATTCAAATTATGATGTCTACTACGTGGACATAACTGATTGGTGTATCTATTTCAAAAGTGGTGGGCATATTGAATTCATTGTTCTCTCTTGCACTGTTGAAGATATTTTATCACAAAAAAGGTCATAATGGTAATTTTCTATGAATGTGGTGGAAATTAATTGCTTAGTCAACCAAAGATGGTAATTTTAGTTGTAATGTTGACTACAACAAGGTCACTAGCTGCAATTTCCAAATTGTATATTTGAGCATAATTTATTTTTGGATTGCAATTTGAAATGGCCATGCACAAGTCATCTTCCAAATAGAGTTACTTCCAAAGAGCAGAGGTATTATTGGTATGTAAGAAGTTAGTTTCTTAAGTGTTAATTTGTGATGTCCAAGTTCTAATGCATCTGCAAATTAATACTTCTGAAGTTAACTAAACTGTTTAAAGAACCAAAGTTTTTGGTATAAAAGGAGGTTAGCGTCTTAAGTGCTAATTTATGATGTCCAAGTGCTAATGCATCTATAAATCAGCACTTATGAATTTAACCAAATATTTCTTAAGTAAAATTATCTCTTGATATGTAATGTCTTCTTTCTAAGTGTCAATTTGGATGATGTCCAAGTGCTAATGCATCTTCAAATCAACACTTTAGAATTTGACAACATATGATTTTACTTCTGAAACACATTTGACTTTGGTTCCCTCATTTGGTATGACAAGATGTTAACTTTCTAAGTGCTCATTTGTGATGTCCAAGTTCTAATGCATCTACAAATTAGCACTTTGAAATTAACAAAATATTTCATAAGTGATGTCTTACTCGATATGCAATGTCCACTTCTTAAGTGTTTATTTCTGTGATGTCCAAGTGCTAATGCATCCTCAAATAAACACTTTAGAAATTGATAACATATGACATCACTTTTGAAACACATCAGCCTTTGGTTCGCTCATTCGATTTCATCATTGGAAGTACTTTACTCCTTGGCATGATAGAGCTGGAACTTATACATCATCAGAAAATCAACATAAGTTAATGATGTCTATTCTGTAAGTCCAATTGGTGTTCCTGATCTGCTGCATGGAACATATTACCGGTTTGCAATGATTGCTTCCGAAGAACACTACTTGTTTTTGAAGACTTGATGGATCTTCACACGTCAGTTATCTATATCATCAGTTTAGGGGGAAATTGATGGATTAAACTGATGGCAAGTGTGTTATCAGTGGTTTATCAGTGAAGACTTCAGTTTCATTGATGTAAAGATTTCTTATTCTGCTTTGAAGACTCTTAACTTTCAGATTGTTGAGATATGGTTTTCTTTTATCTTTGAGCTTGCATTTGTCATATGTTCATTACAAGGATTGGTTGGAGTCCTACACTTGAACCGACATCCTATATTCTTACATCTTTTGGGTTGGGATGAAGATTAAGATTACACTCTATATGCTTCCATTCTTGGTGTTGGGGATGAAGATTGAGATTAGTTAATCGTAGGAGGAGCTTAATCGGAGGGGGAGAAGATAAATGAAGGCCATATAACTTCAAGATGTTTGTTATAGGTTTGAGAAGCGGATAAAGGAAGATTCACTTTGTGTTGCGGTGAAAGAAACATGAATTGCATCTACACAAGTTCAATCTTATAATTCATGTTTGTTTCATCATACTTCTGCATTGACTTACATTCATCTAACCAAATAGGGGGAGACTGTTGGGTCTAGAAAAGTCAAGACCAATGGTTAATTTGGATAGATGGAATGTAAACAAGAAGTATTATGTATTTGTTGGTTAGGGACAACGAGTCACCGCACGAGCCACTGAAAAGCTCAAGATTATGAAGACACTCGAGATGACCCGAAGACCCAAAGACTTTAGCAAATGATAATGCGATTTATTTGTTTATTATTTATTATCATTTGTTGCACTTTATTTATTTTCTAGGGTTTGGGTCATGTGACATATAAATAGAGATTATTCTCATTTGTAGAAAAATAACACAGTCAAGAGAGAGTGTGAGGGTGTGCTTCAATGTAATCCTAACTCCATGGATTCTTTATCCATGGAGTTTGAGAGCATGAGAGGGGTAGGTAATGTAATCTTGTTGAATGATTGAACTACTATTGTTGTAAATCATTTGTTTGTTCATCAGTTTACATTACATCTCATATTCTTGTTTATGTTCTTCACCCATCTTCAAAACTTTTCTCTGTTCAGAAATGGTTAATCTTCACAAATCGGGTAGCTCCTATTCCGCAACCGTTTTTACAATGACAAGGAGCTTTTATGGCTTAGGAAACAATCTACTTTCATCTTTGCCAAGAAGACTTAGATGGTATTCCTGCAGATGACTTAGAGGAGATGGACATCAATTATCAGATGGCCATGATCTCCTATCGTGCGAAGAAGTTTTATCAAAGAACTGGCAAGCAGTTCAAAAAGCATAATATGAAAACTGGATTTGGCCTTGACAAATCCAAGCCCAAATGCTTCAATTGTCAACAGTTAGGCCACTTTGCCAGAGAGTGCAAGTCCACAGGAACTCAGTCATCAACTTCTGGGCAACCACAACAAAGACCATCAAGCTCAACAAACGATGCAAACATAGCAGAACAAGATTTTGCAGATTGGAGCTTTTAAGCTGAGGATACTTCCATTTCCAACAGTGCATTGATGGCAAATGATTCTACTTCCTCATTCAAGGAAACTGATGACATGTGCACACCTGAATGTTTAGAGAAGTTAAATTATTTTAAAAGAATAAACTCTCAACTATGTAATGAACTTGAGTCATTACAAGTAGTCAAGGCAAAATTTTTTTGAATGCGAAAGAAATTACAAAGAAAAGATTGAAGAAACGGAAAATACCATTTCTAGCTTAAAACATGAAGACACTAACAAACAGTGTCAAATTAAAAATCTTTTAGAAAGATTAACCACTGCCAAGACTAAACTTGTATTGGCTGAGTCTTATAGAGATAAGTTTTTAAGTCAGGGTGAAAAGTATGAAAAACTTTTTAGAATGAGCAGCACAACTGAACTGGTAAATAAAAATGGGGCTGGGTTGGGTTATAACAAAGTGGAGCCTCCATCTGCATACACTTCTATTGTGGATGTTAGGTGCAAACCAGTGGTTGACCTTGTATATGATGAAGAATTAGACATACACAAGGTGACTCAAACTGAAAATCTTTCTGATCTAAACCCAAGTACATCAACATGCTCAGATGAAGATGATATTCCAATTAAACCAGAAAAAGAAAAATTAGCTTTGAAAAATAATAAAAGAACTAAGAAAACTAAGAAACATCAATCAGTTTTTGTCAAGGCTAAAAACATTCAAAATGGAGATATCTCTTCAGATGATTATGTTACTTGTCCATCAGACAAGTCCAAACGGGGTATGTCAAAAGAAAGAAAGGCCAGTCTTTCAGGAAAACAGGTGAATCATCAAGAT
This sequence comes from Mikania micrantha, assembly GCA_009363875.1. NCBI lineage: Eukaryota > Viridiplantae > Streptophyta > Magnoliopsida > Asterales > Asteraceae > Mikania > Mikania micrantha. Next base: position 85,923,661 of record CM018697.1, read on the forward strand.
AACAAGTCTGCTGGAACATCCAAACCATCAACTGCTGTGAATCAAAATTCATCATCCATCAATCAAAATCAGCACCAACCTTTTCTAAACAATCATACTGTATGTCTGATGTGTGGTGATAACAATCACTTTGCTGCTGACTGCTTCTACAATCCTAGAAGCAAAGTGTTTTCTGAGAAACTAGGAAGAGGAAGAAAGAAGAGTTGGAGCATGTCATCTTCTTCTTCGGAAGAGCAAGGAAGAAAACCAATCAAGAAGGTTTCAGAAGCCAGCACCTCTGTTTGTCGAAAGAAACAAAATAAGAAGGCTTCCGAAAAGAATGTTTCAGAAGCTCATGAAAGAAAGACTTCCGAAGGTAAAAGATAATCGGAAGCACATAGCAAGAAGACTTTCTATAAACCAAAGAAATCTTTTCCCTTCGGAAGAAGAAGAACTTCGGAAGTAAAACCCAACTGGTCAGCAAAAACCAAGTCATCGGAAGGAAAGGCAAAAAGTGCTTCCGATGACTGTCGAAAGAATAACACTCTTCCGAAAATCCTAAAAACCAAACAGATATGGAAGAAAAAGGAAATAGCCGAACCATCTGTTCAATCACCAGTTCCACCTAAGATGATGTCAAAGAAATTTACTTACAATGATGCTAATGGAAAACCCAAGACCACATGGGCTTGGGTTCCCATAAGGAACTAATTCACTTCTGGTCATGTGCAGGGGCAGCATGAATCATCAAGCAACTTGTGGATAGTTGACAGTGGCTGTTCCAGGCACATGACAGGCAATAAGACTCACTTACACAAATATGAACCATTCTTTGGTGGGTATGTTGCTTTTGGAACTGATCCAGTAGGAGGATACATCACAGGTAGGGGCACAATCACAAATGGAAAGGTAAGCTTTGAGAATGTGCATTTTGTAAAAGAACTAAACTACAATTTACTGAGTGTATCACAGGTGTGTGATCAGAAGCACAACAAATTGTTTACTAAACATGAATGTATTGTCCTGAAACCAAGATTTGTAGTACCAAATGATCAAATCTTGCTCAGGGCTTCAAGAAGAAACAACATGTAAATGCTAGACATGAGCACAGCTGCACCTCTTAGTAATATAAGCTGCTTTGTCTCAAAAGCTTCACTTGATGAATCATCTCTTTGGCATAGAAGACTTTGTCATGTAAACCTCAAAAATATGAATAAACTTGTCAAAAATAACTTAGTAACTGGTTTACCAACAAAGGAATTCATATGTGTTGATAAATGTGTTGCATGCTTAAAAGGTAAGCAGCACAAGTCATCTCATCATGCCAAAGAGATAAATTTTATAACCACAGTCCTGCATTTGCTTCATATGGACTTGTTTGGCCCCACAAGTGTGAAAAGTCTTGGTAGAAAGTCATATTGCTTGGTGGTCACTAATGATTTCTCTCGGTATACTTGGGTATTTTTCTTAAATACCAAGGATGAAACTGCTGAGACCCTAAAGTCATTTATACTTAGGGTGGAGAATGAAAGTGATCACCATGTAAAAATAATCAGATCAGATCAAGGAACAGAATTCAAAAACCATGTTTTAAACTCTTTTTGTGAATCTAAAGGTATCACAAGACAATTTAGTGCTCCTAGGACTCCACAACAAAATGGTGTTGCTGAGAGAAGGAATAGGACACTAATTGAGGCTGCAAGAACCATGTTGTCTGATGCCAAACTTCCAATAACTTTTTGGGCAGAAGCAGTCAATACTGCCTGTTATGTCCAAAACAGAGTATTGGTAGTTAAGACACATGGTATGACTCCTTATGAAATTTGGCATAAGAGAAAGCCATTCATTGGATTTCTCAAACCATTTGGATGTCATTGCACCATATTGAATACCAAAGATCACCTAGCCAAGTTTGCTGAAAAATCAGCAGAGGGCTACTTTGTTGGATACTCTTCCCATGCAAAAGCATATAGAGTATACATCAAAGCTTCCCGAATTATTGAAGAGTCTGCAAATGTTCAGTTCAATGAAGATACTATCAATAAGGCTGGAACTGGTCCTGATTGGCTATTTGATCTTGATAGCTTTACATCTGCATTTAATTTTGTGAAAGAGTTTGTTCCAGAATTCCAGTCTACTACCATAGACTCCTCCCAGTCCACAAGAGAAGAAGACTTTTGTGTTGAACTGCCAATAGCTTCAAGACAAATCTTGGCAGAATCCACTTCAGCACACCTTGATGTATCACAGTCTGAGACAACAAACACATCTCATGCAGTTCCATTGAGTGACTCCACTTCAGTTTCATTGAGTCAAGAAGAAGATGTGAATCTCTCAGCTGAACCAAACACTCTGGAAACTACATGTTCCAGAGAGAATCCCTGCACTACAGTCCAAACTCAGAATCCACAAGATCTGCCAGAAATTCAACTTGAGGTGGTACTTCCTAACCTTGAGCTGGTGAATTCGAATTTAGCCTCTCAGCTGGATGTGATTCCTAGAACTCGCATTAATAACACTCATCCAGTTGAGAACATCATTGGTAATGTTGAAGAAGGAATAAGGCCCAGAAGCTCTATGCATGAGGCAAACATTTGTTTGTTTTCTTGCTTTCTATCCCAAGTAGAACCGAAGAAAGTTGCTGAGGCATTGAAAGACAACAGCTGGGTAGAAGCCATGCAGAGGAGCTTCTTCAATTTGAAAGACAAGGTGTCTGGAAACTTTGTCCTTTACCTAAAGGAAAGTATCCAATTGGAACAAAATGGGTTTTCAGAAATAAGAAGGATGACAAGGGTGTGGTTATTAAGAATAAGGCAAGGTTGGTTGTACAAGGGTATACACGGGAAGAAGGAATTGATTATGATGAAGTTTTTGCCCCAGTTGCAAGAATAGAAGCAATCAGAATATTTTTAGCCTTTGCAGCTGCCAAAAACTTCAAGGTTTTTCAAATGGATGTGAAGAGTGCCTTCTTGTATGGAAGGATTGATGAGGAGGTATATGTGTGTCAGCCTCCTGGTTTTGAAGATCCAAAGTTTCCTAACCATGTATGTAAGCTTGATAAAGCCTTATATGGGCTGCATCAAGCTCCCAGAAAATGGTATGAAACTTTGTCTTCATACCTATTGGCTAGTCACTTCAAGAGAGGAACAATCGACAAGACTCTCTTCTTCAAGAAGTCCAATCAACATATCATGTTAGTACAAATCTATGTTGATGACATTATCTTTGGTTCAACTGATGAATCTCTTTGCAAGGAATTTGAATTACTAATGAAGTCTAAGTTTGAAATGAGTTCAATGGGTGAACTTACATACTTTCTTGGACTCCAAGTGAAACAAACTCCTACAGGGATCTTTATTAGTCAATCAAAATATGTCAAGGACATTCTTGAAAGATTTAAAATCACTGATTGCAAGGCTCTAGGTACTCCAATGTCTAAGACAACATCTCTTAGTCCTGACCTTGAGGGGGAGGATGTTGATCAACATTAATACAGAGCTATGATTGGTTCCTTGATGTATCTCACAGCAAGCAGACCTTATATAATGTTTGCAACTTGTTTATGTGCAAGATTTCAGGCCAATCCCAAGGCTTCACACATGCTTGCTGTGAAAAGAATTTTTAGATACCTCAAAGGATCACCTGGTCTGGGATTATGGTATCCCAGAAATGAAGATTTTCAGTTCATGGCTTATACTGACAGTGATTATGGAGGTTTTAACATCAGCAAGAAGTCCACATCAGGAGGATGTCATTTCTTGGATCTCGAATTGTGTCTTGGCAATGCAAGAAACAATCATGTGTTTCTACCTCTACTGCAGAGGCAGAATACATCGCTGCTTCAAGTTGCTGTGCACAAGTCATATGGATTCAAAATCAGATGAAGGATTATGGAGTTGAGCTGATTAATACTCCTATACAAATAGATAATTCAAGTGCAATCTCCATCACCAACAATCCTGTCAAGCATTCAAAGACCAAACACATTGACATCAGGTACCATTTCATCAGAGACTGTGCAGAAAAGAAGTTGATTCATCTAGTTAAAGTTGATACATAGCACAATTTAGCTGATCTATTCACCAAGGCATTTGATGAAGGAAGATTCAGGTATTTAATAACAGCCATTGGCATGATTAACTTTGAGTAAATGATTCAATAAGGAATGGATAATCTTCGGAAGATAAACTTAAAGTATCTTCTGATGAGTAATTACTCTTCAGAAGATAGTTTAAGTCTTCGGAAGCATTATTCCTTCCTTATGACGGAAGATGTCACACTTCAGAAGATAACTTTCCCTCTGAAGTCTTAAACTTTCGATACATTACATCTTCGGAAGCTTAGTCTTCTGAAAGTACTTTTCAGAAGAAGGTGTCTTCCGAAGGACATGTTGACTGATGAACTTACCTTATACTTCAGAAGCACTGCTTTCAAAGTATTAATGTTTATACTTCTGAACCATTGCTTCCGATAAACTTCAGAAGCAATGCTTCCGATGATATATACTTTATACTTCGGAAACAACCATTTTATGAGAATTACTGATCTCATGAACTCCTTCCGATAGTAACATCTTCGGAAGCAACCTAACCCCACATAAAATGACAATAGCTGTCATCGGAAGACCTTTTTCTGACATCCGGATCTCAAAATTTAATGTGCTTCTATATTAAATGCTGACATCCGAAGGTATAAAAGGTCTCCCGCTCACTCATCTTCCTTCACCGTTTCATTTCAAATTAATTTTTCTTGACCTAAAACTCTCAATCTCTCAATTTCCATGGCTCTTCTTCCGTTCAAACAAACACACAATCTTCCAGCGGAACTATCAGCAGATAACGATGCTGATTTCGCACCCATAGTCTCCTTCCTTCAACGTAGCAGGTATAATTTTGCTCTTACTGTTCAGCCCGTGGTGTATGAATCTCATCACCAACAATTCTGGGCTTCATGTTCGGTTTCGTCTTCTCCCAATGGTAGGTTTCTCCATGCCACCATTGATGCTCATCCTATCTCCATAACAGTGGAGACCATCTGTCGGCATCTTCAACTTTGTGATGCCGGGGGAAGGGTCTCATTCGCTAAGGATGAGGTAGCATTGACCTTTAGGTCAATGGGATACGAAGGTCCTCTTCCTTCAACTACATATTTGAAGGGTAGAGTGTCATACAATTACAAGTACCTCATACATTTGTTCTTGTATTGTCTTTCTAATAAAACTGGTGGTTGGGATCAAGTTCCATCTGACTTAGCTTCAGCTATTCATGGCTTGGTCTCAAACCAATCTTTTAACTTTTCTGCTTTCATATTCAATAATTTGGTTGACAATATTTCGTCACCAAAGAAGTTCTATATGTATCCCAGATTTTTGCAGCACATCTTCTATGGTGAGTTGGGTTCTGCCCTCTCTCTTTCTGGGAATATATACAAAATTCCCTTGGTCACTTCCAAGGTTTTTCTTCAACCGAAGAAGAAGAGTGCCAACTTTACTGGAAAGTTCACTCCTCTTCTTCCTTCTATGGAGGTTCCTACTTCAGAAGGTGACAGCTCTGTTGCACCCACAGATGCTGAACCCACACCTTCCACCTCTGTTCCACCCCTATAAAGATAACCTACAAACGCAAACGAACCCCTGTGCAGCTCTCTACAGCTGTTCAGGCCCCTTCTTCTGAACCTATTAAGAAAAAGGTGAAAAGAACTGCTAAGGGCACAGTTCCACCTAAAGTGAAAACCACACTTGTTCTTGCTCCACAGGTTCTTCCTCTGGAACCTGTGGCTGCCCCTAACCAGCCTGAAAACCCTCAGAGTATGTCACAAAACATACGTGAGAATATCCAAAGGGATGCCCCTATTATTGAGTTTGCTTCTGATGAAGCAACTCCATTAGATCAGAGACTGTCTCCCAAGTTTCCAGGCTCTTACCATCCAGAAATGCCCCCACCCATACTATTACCCAGGCTCAAGGAAAATCTGCTATAGCTGTGGAGGAACCACTCTCTCCAACTACCCAAACACTAATGAGAGTGGTGACACAGTTACAGGCTAGGTTCCCTGACCCAGAGCCTATTTTGTCAGAGGTTCGCCCAGTAGTTCTGAAGGGGTCAATGCAGGTGAGGCTGCCACTATTGTTGATCTTAATCAAGGTTTACAGGACAGTGGTAGAGGCACTAGGACCTCACCTGCGGCAACCTTGATTGGGGAGGACTTCTTTGAAGCCCTGCTCAATGAAGGGAATCCAGGGCGCCAAGAAACCACAACTGGTGGTGGAGGTGCAGGAGCTAGGCTCAGGACTCCATCGCCCAGTGATTCTATTCCGATAGATGAGGGCACCACAACAAAGGAATTGATGGATACCATTTCATCCCTCCAAGCCAGGGTAGCTCACCTGGAAGCTGAGGTTGCTGCCCTGCGGCTTGAGGTCCAGGTTAAAGATGCCACTATTCTGGACCTGAGGAGGCGTCCCCCAGTAATTCTTCAACCCTTCCATCCTGATCCTGCTACAACTTCTCTCCTCTCCCCTGATGCTACCAAAAAGGTGGAGAATGTACCTACTGCAGGGTCAGGACCAGAAGTAAGAGAAGAGGAAGGTGCACAGGAGGTTAACCCATCCATAGTCACTTTGACTACTGAATTGGATGACTTCTTGAGCATATACTTCATTGACTCCAGTACTACTTCCTCTTCTTCTTCTTCTTCTGAGGATACCATGGAGGTTGCCAAAGAGACTGAGCAACATACAACAACTGTCTCTTTGGAACCTCAGTCCTCTGCTGGGACTCAGTCTCCTGCTGAGACTACAGCCCAGGTTGCCATGGAAGAAACTACACAAGAAGAACCAATCTCCATGGAACCTATGTCCCCTTCTGGGACAATGGCTGTTGAAGACCTCTCCTCCACTCCTGAGCACTCTGTGGATACTAATAAGGAATCACCCAAGATGGTTGGTCAACTGGAGGAGGTAGTGAATGCTGAGGTTAATTCCGAAGCTGCAGCTGCTTTCGAAGGCCCAGTCATTATTGATGATTCCTCCATAGAGGAGCTATTGGCCAATGAACTAGTTGGTGAGGCCACAGGATCTGTCTCCTCTGGGGTAAAACTGACAGCAGATGACAAAGGAAAAAGAAAACTCACCCAGAGGAGGAAGCTGAACAAGAGGAGAGGTTTCCAAAGAAAATGAAGGGCCGACCAGACACTGCATAAGATGAAGAGTGAATCAGACTCTCTGCTCTACTTGAGGAGAAGGGATATGATTTTGATGCAGTACTGCTCTTGTCGGTACCTCTGATGGTTGCCGAGCTGGACAAGGTGCAGTAGCAAGAACAGGCAGCTACTGCATCCAAAGCCCAAAAGAAGCTAACAAAGACACAGAAGGATAAGGCTTACAGAGACAATCTGAAAGCCTTCCTACTAGAATATGGCTTCCATGCTCGGCAGCTAGGCCCTATGAAGAACTCAACCATGGACATGCATGTCAGAGATATAAAGACTAAAATAGCCAGAGGTGAGTTGCTTCCAATTGAGAAAATAAGGGTTCAAAGGGCAAGCCTAATTAGAGGCTTAGGTTTAGGGGGAGGAGCAAGAATAGAGTTTCCCCTCTCTGGTACAGGGATCAGAGAGGGAGAAGAAGTCATGTGTGGGGAAGCAAGAAAGGCCATGTTCCCCAACATGTTCCCCCTAAACCCTAAAGAAGAACAAATATCTCCTCCATCAAGTCCCTCTATGGACAACATGCCAATCTCTTCAGTGATCAAGATCAATAAGGGCAAAAAGACTACAAGGGAACAACCATCACTAAACCCCGATCCTGAGAGACAAACACAGGCTGATGAGAGGAGAACAAAACCCTCAATAACTGAGGATGCTGATCCACAGCCCACTGCAACAACAGGTGCAGCAATGGGATCAAATATGGAAGATCAGCAGGACAGAGATCAGAGGAGTCAAGCCACTGCTCAAGACAGACCAAGATTCATAAGAAGAAAGAGCATGGCCAGAAGGAAAAAGAGAACATCTGCCATCTCCTCTGACTCTGAGCCAGACTCACCTCCCCAGGACCAAAAGCCAAACCTGCAGCCAGACCTTATAAACATCCAAAAGATTGATATGATCTAACACATCATCATACCTACATTCCTATTGTAAAGTGGAGCTACAATAGAGTTCACAAAGAGTTTACTCTCTCTCTGCTCAATAGAGGAATAAAGGTTGTAAACTTGGCACAACTGATTGTGCTGGCTGCACCCTTTGTTTTTGATTTAGAGAACCTCCCTCTTGATAATCCAGACGATGGATCAGATGGGAGACAAACACTCAGATGGGTAAAGGCAAGGGCTCAGGTCCTGAGGGGAGAAAAAGTTGTAAGGATGATCCCATAGGAAGTTTTGGTAGCATCAGCCTAGGGGGAGACTGTAAAGACTAATAAAGGCTGATGCTTACCAAACTTCCATTTTGTCTAAGTATAGAAGATATAGCCTTCGGAAGGAAGGAGTTCCTCTTCAGAAGCAACATTGCTTTCGAAGAGTAACTCACTCTTACTGAAGGCTGTACAAGACAAACTCTTCGGAAGATTGATACTTAGAAGATAAAGCTTCATGACTTCCGAAGACATAAAGCTTATGAGGAATCTCTTTTGCACCAAAGATAAAGACAAGGACTTCTGAGGTTTAACCTCTGACAAAGACTATAGCTGATTACTTTCATTGTACAAAAAAGGGACTGACACAAGACATGCTGGTCTGAGTAAATACAAAAAGAACATACCGAAAGTCAGACAGCACCTTACTTCCCTTCCTCAGCATTAAATGCAAAAGATTATCTGAAGCCTTGAAGATCAACAACATTAAATGTCTTTTGTATTTAGCTAGTCTTTGTAAAGTCAACGTCTATATTTGTAATGATTGTAAGTAAGTGTCTTAGCCTGTTAGGACACTTAATATACTAGAATAAGCTTTACTTTATGTACTGTCTAGTATAACCAACTTGTATACCTACGTGTATACGGTTGTAGCCTTAGCTATATAACCTCTCATTGAAAACTTGTTACGTGTGCTTGTCTGTAATCAACACTTGTAATACTTTGAGAGAAATATATCTTTGAGCTTCAATTTACTCTTGTGTTCTCATTATTATTCAAAGATTATTTGTTCATCGTTTGAGTGTTTGTGAGATCCTTCTAACAGACCTTCCGCATATGTTAGATTGTATTAGAGAAATACTTGTGAAGTGTTGTTTAGATTAAACAACCCGATCCAACACTAATATTTTGTTAATAATCAGCCCTCATGAATATCAAGGATAGAAAAGTAGGACAATGGTAGTTGTTATAGAATTGATTTATAGTTATAAATATTTAATGAAAATCACAATATCATTCATAATTTTTTTAGAATTCCAATATCTCCAATTGAAGTATCAATATAAAAAAAATAAACAATAAACACGATAATAATTGATCAAATCTAAAGTTTCAAATGGTACCATAAAAAAAGCAAAACTAACAAATGTTTCAACAGATTGACGTTCGAGGTTGTGCTATAACTATTACCAGAAAATCCATCTGAACCGAGAACATCATCATTCATAGATTTGGAGATAATGCCCTCAAAATCAAGAAATTTTGCAAGCAAGAAATCTAACATACTGTCACGTTTTTCACTCTTTGTTTGAGTTGATCCTTAAGTTCGTTAACCTGATTTTTTAAATCTTCATTATCATCCCTTGTTGTGGCTTCTCCTTGATATGATTCAGCTCTTGATTTCATCGAAGCATGTTTTTTCTTCATCACTGGCTCAACACATACCTACGAGCCCGATTTTATCATTTTCTCCTTACCACAAACACTTTTGATTGCTTCTTTTTCAAGCTTTCGTTCCATATTAGTGTTAGTAGTGGTTCCTTCAGATTTCATTTATCATGGCCTCCTTTTTATGATAAATAATATTTTCCTAACATATCAAAAGGCAATGGAACAACATTTAAAACTAATATCATTCAAAACCAATATTTAAAAAAATTAAAACTGTTAGTCAAAGGTTTTTAGTAAAGAGATAGTTACATACAGTGGCGGATTTAGGAATTTTTTTTACGGGGGGCGAAAAAAGGGTCGTTAAAAATGGGTCTAGATAAAAACGGGTCGGGTTAGCTGAAACCACAAAACAAACCCATCGGTTCGGGTAGAAGCAGCTCGGGTTAGTTAAAATCACCAAACAAACCTATCAAACATATTTAGAAAAACAATTACTTAAATAATCAATTTCAAAGTTACATCATAAGTTAATATTCTTATAAATTTTATGAAAAAGAACACAATTTTTTTTTATTAATTTCCAATGGTGCCCTTTTATAATCAGGTATGTGCCCTTTATAATCAGATTCATGCCCCTTCAAATCAGATTTGTGCCCCTTAAAATTAGATTTGTGTCCCTTTATAATCAGTTTTGTGCCCACTTTTGTTTCAAAATTAAGCAAAAACTATTTAAAAATAATGTGTTTTAACATTCGATCGTGGGGTTCTACGGGGGGCGTATCCCCCCTAAGTTGGCTTTGTATCCGCCACTGGTTTCATAATCAGTTTTTGCATGCTAGTTTATCCATCCTTGTTTCTTTACATTATAATGTAGCCTGTAGTAAACTTGTAGAGGGCCAGGTGGCATTTTAGTCTCTAGATTTATATGTTATCATAAACATTTATAATAACATAGAATAAGTATAATATAAAATGATTGAAATGAATATTTTCATTTATAGATAGAAACTGTTATAACCCAAACCCATTGTAATTTCAAACCCATTTTGACCTACCACATTGTTCGACCCAACCCACCCATTCATTGTATGTATTGGTTGTTTGGTTGTATTGTTCAGTGTATTGAACTTACTAGTAGCACCCCTTTATTGCATAGGTGGGATGATGGGATAAAATTTATCCCATTCATTTTTTGGGTTCCTAAGATACCTTATGTATAGCTTGTGTTTATAGAGGGTATGCCCTCTTTGGATTGTAATTTTTTCTCAGTGCTATATATCTTTTTGGGTTATTACCCTTAACTAAAAAACAATAGTTGTGATATCAATAACCCTTTGGACACTGAATATATATTAGTCCCTAATAGCCATTCAAGAAAATCTTTTAATACCGATATTCAACCCTTAATGTTACAATGGGTACGTATTTGAGACTGAAATTCAGTAGCTAACTATTTTACCTCCAAAAAGCTCCTTGACGCAAACAAATTGGCGACTAAATTACAGTCTTAAATAAGTGTCAATGTATTAGGGACTAATTATTAGTCACTACAATTTACTAAACATAAATCAGTCCTTGATAAAATAAGGACTAATAATTCAATCCTAAATACTATAAATATGAGACTAAGATACCAGTCACCAATTATTTAGTCTCTAATGACCCTTTTTAGTGGTTATTCGGTTAGCGTAATAATAAAGGGTTAATTTTTGACCATATCCCTATATATGTACACATGAATGATTGTAACACCCCAAATTTTCTAATACAAGTTATTTGAACTTACGAATGCGTAAAGAACGATTAACTTGCTAGAAAAGGGACGAAAAATAACTAAGTTTAGGCCTCGAAGTTGTGTACTCGAAATGGGATTTCGAGTACAGTAGTTCTCGAAAAACCATAGTATTCGAAATTTACAATTTCGGGTACAGGACACTGCCTATAAATAGTAGGGCCTTGGGAAACGTGCTAACCTTTGGCTAGAAGCACGTTCTCTCTCGAGTACACGAAGTCGGGACCAAGAAACTTCAAGAATCGAGCTTTGGTTGATCAAACGTACGAGGATACACACGAGAATCTACAGGAGTGATCCTTTAACCTCAAGTAAGTGATCCAAACTGAAAAGTTACGATTTTTATACAAAAGTTAGGATCGTTAAATAAAGGTGAACTTGTGCATAAAGCTTGCACCTTTATGCACAAAGTTCGGAACTTTGAGGTTCTAGCACGTTGGTAACAACACAAGGAACCTAGAACTAGCTCCCCAAGATCTTAGATGAATTTCTGAGATGGTTTATGATAAAAATCATGAGTATACGAAAATATGTTTATGTGAATACTAGAAATCAGGTTTATCCATTTCGAGTACGCTATTTCGAGTATGAGAAGTTCGTATACTCTAGTTTCGAGTATACATGGAATTTCGAGTACTCATAGGTTCGAGTACACATGCAAGTTTGAGTACACAGGGTTTTGTATACCTTGGATATTTCGTGTACACTAGTATTTCGATTATTCATGGATTTCGTGTACATGGAAACTTAATGGAATTCAAGGGTTTCGTATACTTAGCTAAGTTTCGAGAACTTGGATTCAGTAAGGGGGACTAGTAGGTTATGAAGACTTAGGAAATATTCTAAGTCTAAGAATGGTATGTGATGAGATGATGTAACTGATGTAGGTTCCTAAGCCCTAGCTAAGGAGTTCAGCTAAGGAAAACAAGGGTCTACTATCAGGTGAGTTCTAGACGCCCTATTTACACTTAATGTTTTGGGCTGGCATACATGCTTATTGTTATGTTATGTGATTATGTTATGATGATTATGAATGATGTTATGCCTTGATGATGTATGTATGAATATGTATTTCATATGATGAAATGTGTCTGGGAATATGCTAAGGTATGATACTTGCATGGTAAATGAATTATAATGACATAACATGTTAATGAGAGCATGCATTATGGCGTTAACTAAGACAATAGTTAATAGATGCTTTGACGAGGTCCTAGAATACTAGGATGCGCGAATGTTGAATGATGATTATATGCTTGCATGATATGAAAATATGATGCCATGATGTATGAATGAGGAAATGATGCTAGCACTACATGATGCCATGATGCTTGCATGCTATGTATGTGATGATAGAATGTTATGATGAATTCCTATACATGATATAGGATATGTATGTATGATGTACTAGTACCAGTACTAGTAAGTATGGACGATGACCTGAACATATCAGGATATGAACACCCGATCGGGCTATAAACACAGAGTCGATTGGACAATAAACATGGTAAGAGCCGATCGGGCTATAAACACGGAGCCGATCGGGCTACAAACATGGTAAGAGCCGATCGGGCTATAAACATGGTAAGAGTCGATCGGCCTATAAACATGAAGCCTTGTGCCGGCATAAGCCCATTGCTCATGTTGATGACAGTGGTTTTGATGATGACGATGGTTATATGGCTACGATGATGACATGGTTATGTGTTATGGTTTATGTGGATGATATGACGCTTTCATGTTAAAAATGTTTAACTCACTAAACGATTATGTTGTTTTATGAAAAAACTAGAACTCACCAGCGTAAGCTGACTTGATTTAGCATGTATGTCAGGTTAAAGCTATGATAAGAGAAAACATGGAGCTCGGGCATCAATCCAGACGATCCCTTGGTTTTGGCAATTCGATATGATTTTGATACAGACACTTTATTGAATTCTGTTTTCAGACTATGTTTACATTTCCGCCGCATGGTTATGAAAGTTTTTAGTTTAAGAGCTATGTGTTATGATGAAAACCAACCTCTGTGAGGTGCCCGGTTTCGGGGCCTCACAAGTTGGTATCAGAGCCATAGTTTGAGAGATCTTGGCATCCCAAATGCCAAGACTTAAACTGAGAATGGGATTAAGTGACGCGGATTGCCAACCACGGATAAACGGATGCCACGAGCTGAATGTTTATGTATGAGTTAAGGGTTAGATGTAAGGTTATGTATGTAGTTAGTGTCATGCACATTGAGGAGATGGGATGGGAAACGTTTAGAGCCTATGAGTTGGGTAAATGGTTAATAACACCTGATCAACGTCATTAACGATTTACAAAGCTTATTCCGTGCTAAACTGATCCTGTACTAACTCATCAATTGTTGCATCCTGTAGATAGTTAGATGGCTGGACAAAAGGGTAGACCACGTAAGCAACCACAGAAACCCGAAGAACCACGTGTCGAGGATGAAGAACCCGTCAATGAGGACGACCACGAGCACAACGAGCAACCAGAGAATGAAGAAGAGTTCACTCTTGAGCCTGTTGTAGTGAAGGCTATTTCTGATGAGGTCTACAAGATCATGGATGAGAAGCTACCAGCCTTGATTGCTAAGGCATTGAAGGATACTCTAAAGGACAAGTCCAAGGGAACCAAGGAAAGCTCTAAGGAAGATGAGGATGTTGTGATCGTCGAGACAAAGAGCAGTGATTCTATGTCTGGGAAACTGAAGGGTTGTGATTACAAGTCCTTCAAGGGATGTAACCCACCGATCTTCGATGGGAAGAAGGATGCTGTGGCCACCTGCCACTGGATTTCTGCGATGGAGGCTGTTATCTCCATCAGTGAGTGCCGAATTGATCAAGCTGTCAAGTTTGCAGCTCACTCCTTTGTCGAGGAGGCACTTCACTGGTGGAGCACCATTAAGCAGTCCAAGGCTGCAGCCGATATGGAGAAGATGACTTGGGATGATCTAAAGGAACTGGTCACTAAGCAGTTCTGTCCCAAGAATGAGCTGGATAAGGTTGAAAGGGAGTTTCTGGTGCTGAAAGCGGGAAGTCTAAATCACAGGCAGTACACTTCACGGTTCAATGAGATGGCAAGACTCGTTCCTCATCTGGTTTCTACTGAGGAACGTAGGGTGAAGTTGTACATGGAGGGTTTGCCTCCCAAGGTTCGGATTCATGTGAAGGCCAATGCTCCTAAGACCTTTGACTCCACTGTTGAACTCAGTGGTATTGTATGGGATGACGTGATGGCTGATGAGCCGGTGAAAGAGGAAACCAGGGGGAAGGAGTCCGTCAGGACCAAGCGAGGCCGAACAGACCAACGAAAGTCTTCTGGCAAGAAGATCAAGCGAGAGGAAACAGGTCTATGCCGTAAGTGTGGCAAGAGCCATTCTGGGCTGTGTCGTGTGGGCACGAACTTATGCTTTCGATGTGGAAAGGTGGGGCATTTTTCAGCCAATTGTCCCGGTGCTATGAGATGCTACAACTGCAATGGGATTGGACATCTGTCCAAAGATTGCAGGCAACCACGGGCCGATACTTCGGGCTCGGGTAAGAAAGAAGAGAAGGGAAAGGAGAAGCAGAAGGCTAAAGCACGAGCCTTTACGATGACGAAGGATGATGCGATTGAGGACCCTGATGTGGTCACAGGTACCTTTTCTATCAACAATATTCCTGCTTCTGTATTGTTTGATTCTGGTGCCAGTATGAGTTTTGTATCTTCTACTTTCTGTGATGGGTTATCTGGGAAGGTTAAGAAGATAGATCGGGTATTTGATGTAGAGACGGAAAATGGTAAGATGACCAGGGTGACTGAGGCTATTGATGATTGTTATGTTGAGATAGGAGGTCATAGGTTCCCAGTACGATTGTTTCTTATTACCTTAGGAGGATTCGATGTGGTTTTGGGTATGGACTGGTTAGCCAAATATGAGGCTAACATTGTATGTCGACGAAAGATGATATGTTTACGTGCGATGGATGGGAGCTCCGTGACGGTTTATGGTGATAGAGCGATGTATGCGCCTAAGATCATTTCAATGATCAAGGCTGTTGTTATGATGAGGCGAGGGTGTGTAGCCTACTTGGCCTACGTGATTGAGGAACGTATGGATATGAGGACGATTGATGATGTTCCCGTGGTGTGTAACTTCCCCGATGTATTCCCTGAGGAATTGCCTGGATTACCACCCGAACGGGAAATTGAGTTCTAGATCGACTTAGTGCCGGGGGCACAACCCGTTGCCAAAGCACCGTACCGTTTAGCTCCAAACGAGATGAAGGAAATGATGACCTAGCTACAAGAACTCCTTGATAAAGGTTTTATATGACCGAGTGTCTCTTCGTGGGGAGCACCGGTGTTGTTCGTTAAGAAGAAAGATGGAAGTATGCGTATGTGTATCGATTACAGGGAACTGAATAAGTTGACCGTAAAGAACAGGTATCCTCTACCTAGAATTGATGACTTGTTCGATCAATTGCAAGGTGCAAGCTGGTTCTCAAAGATAGATCTCCGATCCGGTTACCATCAGTTGAAAGTTCGAGAGCAGGATATTCCAAAGACTGCTTTCCGTACGCGTTATGGACATTACGAGTTTCTCGTTATGTCGTTTGGATTGACGAATGCTCCCGCAGCATTTATGGATTTGATGAAAAGGGTATGTCGACCGATGCTGGACCGATCGGTGATAGTGTTTATTGACGATATTTTGATTTATTCAAAGAACGAGGGAGACCATGCTTGCCACGTACGTGAGGTATTGGAGATCCTGAGGAAAGAGAAACTTTATGCTAAGTTCTCCAAATGCGCTTTCTGGTTACGAGAGGTACAGTTTCTGGGTCACGTGGTGAACCCAGAAGGCATTATGGTAGATCCAGCTAAAGTTAAAACGATTATGAAATGGAGCCCTCCGAAGTCACCTACGGAAGTACGCAGTTTTCTTGGTTTGGCCGGTTACTATCGGAGATTTATTCAAGACTTCTCCAAGCTAGCGACGCCATTGACAAAGCTCACGATGAAAGATGTAAAGTACGAATGGGGCATTAACCAAGAACAAGTGTTTTCAGTGCTAAAGGAGAAACTTACCCAAGCTCATGTTCTAGCACTGCCGGATGGAAATGATGATCTTGTGGTGTATGCCGATGCGTCACGACAAGGGTTGGGATGCGTACTGATGCAAAGGGGAAGGGTGATAGCTTATGCTTCACGCCAGCTAAAGATTCATGAGGCTAACTACCCGACCCACGATCTTGAACTCGCTGCAGTGGTGTTTGCATTGAAAATATGGAGGCACTACTTGTATGGAGTAAGGAGTACCATCTATACCGACCACAAGAGCTTGAAGTACTTCTTCGAGCAAAAGGATTTGAACATGAGGCAGAGACGATGGCTTGAGTTGCTAAAGGATTATGACTGTGATATTCTATATCACCCGGGAAAGGCCAATGTAGTGGCAGATGCCTTGAGTCGCAAGATTGATCATCCTGCCATACGAGTAAAATCGTATAGTTTGGTGATAACGCCAGACTTTCTGAATGAGCTCAAGCAGGCGCAATAGGAAGGATTGAAAGAAGAGAATGTGGGTTTTGAACGTGTCTTCGGGCAAGTCAAGAACTTGGAAGACAATGATCACGGTGTGAAAGTACGATTCGGTCGTATGTGGGTGCCCAGAAATGGGGACATTCGAGCGAGAATTTTAGACGAAGCCCACAAATCACGTTATTCGGTGCATCCCGGTGCGACGAAGATGTATCAAGATCTTTGAAAAGACTATTGGTGGCCGGGTATGAAGTTTAACGTGATGCAGTATGTGAACCGATGCCTTACTTGTGCGCAAGTGAAGGCTGAACATCAGAAGCCCTACGGATATGTGCAACCTCTAGAGGTACCGGAATGGAAATGGGAACACATCACCATGGATTTCATCATCAAGCTACCAAGAACAGCTAAACGACATGATACCATTTGGGTGATTGTGGACCGGCTGACGAAGAGTGCACACTTCCTCCCTATCAGGGAAACGTATACATCCGAAAGGTTGTCTGAGTTGTTCATGAAGGAGATTGTGACTAGACACGGAGTTCCTGTCTCTATTGTGTCAGATCGGGATACGAGGTTTACTTCCAGATTCTGGAAGCAGTTTCATGATGCCATGGGAACGAGGTTAAATATCAGTACCGCCTATCACCCTCAGACTGATGGACAGTCAGAAAGCACTATCCAAATGTTGGAGGATATGCTTAGGGCATGCATTATCGATTTTGGAGGGAGCTGGGATGACCACTTGCCATTGGTGGAGTTTTCTTATAACAACAGCTACCACTCCAGCATCGGAATGCCCCCATATGAGGCGTTGTACGGAAGACGATGTAGAACCCCGGTGTGCTGGGGTGAAGTTGGACAGAAAGAAATGGGAAACAAGGCTGCAGTGATTGATATGGCAGAAAAGCTATGGGTGATAAAAGCACGAATGAAAGCCGCACAAGATCGCCAAAAGTCTTACGCTGACAAGCGTCGGAGACCGATCGAGTTTGATGTGGGCGATCGATTGTTGCTGAAGGTATCACCATGGAGGGGAATCATTAGATTCAGAAAGAGGGGAAAGTTGAGTCCGAGGTACATCGGACCGTTTCAGATAAAGGCAAGGGTGGGGAAGGTCGCGTATCGACTGGACCTACCAGAGGAGCTGAACGGGATTCATCCTACCTTCCACGTGTCACATCTTAGGAAGTGGCTGGCAGACGAGCAAGCACATGTTCCTTTAGACGACATTGAGGTAGATGACCGACTGAACTACATCGAAGAACCAGTTGCCGTTGTGGATACGAAGGAGAAGCAGCTACGGAATAAAACGGTTCGTCAAGTAAGAGTTCAGTGGAAGCATCGGAAGGGTTCAGACACGACATGGGAGACGGAAGATGAAATGAGGAGGTTGTATCCTCATTTTTTGGGTTCCTAAGATACCTTATGTATAGCTTGTGTTTATAGAGGGTATGCCCTCTTTGGATTGTAATTTTTTCTCAGTGCTATATATCTTTTTGGGTTATTACCCTTAACTAAAAAACAATAGTTGTGATATCAATAACCCTTTGGACACTGAATATATATTAGTCCCTAATAGCCATTCAAGAAAATCTTTTAATACCGATATTCAACCCTTAATGTTACAATGGGTACGTATTTGAGACTGAAATTCAGTAGCTAACTATTTTACCTCCAAAAAGCTCCTTTACGCAAACAAATTGGCGACTAAATTACAGTCTTAAATAAGTGTCAATGTATTAGGGACTAATTATTAGTCACTACAATTTACTAAACATAAATCAGTCCTTGATAAAATAAGGACTAATAATTCAGTCCTAAATACTATAAATATGAGACTAAGATACCAGTAACCAATTATTTAGTCTCTAATGACCCTTTTTAGTGGTTATTCGGTTAGCGTAATAATAAAGGGTTAATTTTTGACCATATCCCTATATATGTACACATGAATGATTTTAACACCCCAAATTTTCTAATACAAGTTATTTGAACTTACGAATGTGTAACGAACCATTAACTTGTTAGAAAAAGGACGAAAAATAACTAAGTTTAGGCCTCGAAGTTGTGTACTCGAAATGGGATTTCGAGTACAGTAGTTCTCGAAAAACCATAGTATTCGAAATTTACAATTTCGGGTACAGGACACTGCCTATAAATAGTAGGGCCTTGGGAAACGTGCTAACCTTTGGCTAGAAGCACGTTCTCTCTCGAGTACACGAAGTCGGGACCAAGAAACTTCAAGAATCGAGCTTTGGTTGATCAAACGTACGAGGATACACACGAGAATCTACAGGAGTGATCCTTTAACCTCAAGTAAGTGATCCAAACTGAAAAGTTACGATTTTTATACAAAAGTTAGGATCGTTAAATAAAGGTGAACTTGTGCATAAAGCTTGCACCTTTATGCATAAAGTTCGGAACTTTGAGGTTCCAGCACGTTGGTAACAACACAAGGAACCTAGAACTAGCTCCCCAAGATCTTAGATGAATTTCTGAGATGGTTTATGATAAAAATCATGAGTATACGAAAATATGTTTATGTCAATACTCGAAATCAGGTTTATCCATTTCGAGTACGCTATTTTGAGTATGAGAAGTTCGTATACTCTAGTTTCGAGTATACATGGAATTTCGAGTACTCATAGGTTCGAGTACACATGCAAGTTCGAGTACACAGGGTATCGTATACCTTGGATATTTCGTGTACACTAGTATTTCGAGTATTCATGGATTTCATGTACATGGAAACTTAATGGAATTCAAGGGTTTCGTATACTTAGCTAAGTTTCGAGAACTTGGATTCAGTAAGGGGGACTAGTAGGTTATGAAGACTTAGGAAATATTCTAAGTCTAAGAATGGTATGTGATGAGATGATGTAACTGATGTAGGTTCCTAAGCCCTAGCTAAGGAGTTCAGCTAAGGAAAACAAGGGTCTACTATCAGGTGAGTTCTAGACGCCCTATTTACACTTACTGTTTTGGGCTGGCATACATGCTTATTGTTATGTTATGTGATTATGTTATGATGATTATGAATGATGTTATGCCTTGATGATGTATGTATGAATATGTATTTCATATGATGAAATGTGTCTGGGAATATGCTAAGGTATGATACTTGCATGGTAAATGAATTATAATGACATAACATGTTAATGAGAGCATGCATTATGGCGTTAACTAAGACAATAGTTAATAGATTCTTTGACGAGGTCCTAGAATACTAGGATGCGCGAATGTTGAATGATGATTATATGCTAGCATGATATGAAAATATGATGCCATGATGTATGAATGAGGAAATGATGCTAGCACTACATGATGCCATGATGCTTGCATGCTATGTATGTGATGATAGAATGTTATGATGAATTCCTATACATGATATAGGATATGTATGTATGATGTACTAGTACCAGTACTAGTAAGTATGGACGATGACCTGAACATATCAGGATATGAACAGCCGATCGGGCTATACACACAGAGTCGATTGGACTATAAACATGGTAAGAGCCGATCGGGCTATAAACATGGTAAGAGCCGATCGGGCTATAAACATGGTAAGAGCCGATCGGGCTATAAACATGGAGCCTTGTGCCGGCATAAGCCCACTGCTCATGTTGATGACAGTGGTTTTGATGATGACGATGGTTATATGGCTACGATGATGACATGGTTATGTGTTATGGTTTATGTGCATGATATGACGCTTTCATGTTAAAAATGTTTAACTCACTAAACGATTATGTTGTTTTATGAAAAACTAGAACTCACCAGCGTAAGCTGACTTGATTTAGCATGTATATCAGGTTAAAGCTATGATAAGAGAAAACATGGAGCTCGGGCATCAATCCAGACGATCCCTTGGTTTTGGCAATTCGATATGATTTTGATACAGACACTTTATTGAATTCTGTTTATCAGACTATGTTTACATTTCCGCCGCATGATTATGAAAGTTTTTAGTTTAAGAGCTATGTGTTATGATGAAAACCAACCTCTGTGAGGTGCCCGGTTTCGGGGCCTCACAATGATGAATTGTTAACCCTTTCTTATTGCGATAGCCGATAACTACATCTTGTTACTTTGAGCCCACATTAAAGTAAATCTAAATACGTATGTTTTTTCTTCTTTTTTTAATTAATGTGGGTCCCACTTACAGCTGTTAAAATGTAGTTATACGGTTATCGCAATAAGGAATGGTTAACAATGGAACCCTTCCCTATATATATATAGGAAAGGGATCATATAAATAACCCACCTTAATTGAGCTAACCCATTAACTCTGGAAAAAACGCTCTAATCGTAAAAAAATAATTTTCATGGTCTTTTTTTATACAAAAATAGGGGGCTCTTTTTTAAGTATTTGCTAATTCACAAACGTTTAAACGTTAAACGAAGTGCAAGTTTGCGTTACACTGCAAAGCTCAAATATATCTTCGCAGTGTAACGCAAACTTACACTTCGTTTAAATTCTAAACGCTTGTGAATTAGAAAAAACTTAAAAAAGGAGCCCCCTGTTTTTGTATAAAAAAGACCATGAAAAAAAATTCGAAGATTTATACGTTTTTTGCCAGGGTTAATGGGCTACATCAATTAAGGTGGATTAACAACGGATCCTTACCTCAATTAATGTATATATATATATGTATGTATGTATGTATATGTATGTATATAACGGAGAATTGCTTTGAAAACCATTATTTTGGAGAAAACTAAGAAAATAATCATAATCATTACAAATTATTTTTTCTTATTTTTTTATTTCTAATTATTATTAGATAAGAATTGTATAAAAAAATAAAAAAAATAAATAAGTATTTCACGTTATTATATATGTAACTTATATGTTACATATACTAGTTACATATATGAGTTTTCTTTGTTTCTCCAAAAATGGGCAGTTTTCTTATGAATATTCCTATATATATATATATATATATATATATATATATATAGGGAATACATAAATTAAAAACCCCACCTTAGCCTGAAAACCTTGAAAACCGATTTTAGTGGGCCACATTTTGCCATATCACACTCTTCTTATTTAATTAATTTGGGCAATATAGTCTTTTTACCCACATGTACTTTTCTTCATTTTTTATTATTTTTACACCATACCCTTCTAGTTTTTGAAATTTCTACACCAACTTCCAATGAATTAATGCAAAGACGTTTCACTGTTTTTACGTTGTTCACTTTTTTTTGTTTCTCACCTATAGTAGAGTTTACATGTTTAGTTACGTAAAGATTACACGCGGTCTGATTATCTTTTTTTTAATGTGTAACAAGATTTAATATGTATTTTTTTAACTAAAATGTAATTTTTTTACACGTTTGTATTTATACACATTTGTAAAGTGTCACCTACGAAGACCCACTATTTATTCTCACGTCGTTTTAAATATTTTAGTAACGTAAGCGGTCTGATTATCTTTTTTTTTAATGTTTAACAAGATTTAATATGTATTTTTTTAACTAAAATGTAATTTTTTTACATGTTTGTATTTATACACATTTGTAAAGTTTCACCTACGAAGACCCCTATTTATTCTCACGTCGTTTTAAATATTTTAATAGCGTAAGATTTCGTCCGACCTATACTTTAGTTAACATCTGTAAAGTGTCACCCACAAAGAACCATTTTATTCATTTTTTGAATGTTTTTATACGTTGTTGTTACATTATTATTACGTTAATATTACATCTTTTACGACATATATTACAGTGCTTGTGATTTGTTACGTTAAGATTACATATGGTCTGACCTATATTACTTTTTGCTTTTTGTCCTTTTTTTTCTAGAACCAACGACAACCTTTTTTGTACTTTTTGTAAGTGTGAGTCACTTCCAAGTGTCTTTTTATTTGACAATATTTATTTTTTGTCAAAGTATGATTACCCTTCTATGCTTAAGCCATCCCCTCACTTTCTTTTTCTCATTTTTGAATTCTCAAACATTTCACTTACTTTGCATGAACTTCCCTCTCTCTTTTTGATTTTTGTTTTCAATGGATTCTACACTTGACCTTAACACGTTTGATTCTTTGATTGCAAGCTACAATGAAAAATCGTTTGTTACATCAGAGATAGAAGGTGATAATATATTTTGATTTGTATAGAGTCTTCTATTTTACTTTTTCTTATTTTTCTTTTGACGAAGATGATTAAAAATATTTTCGAATTTTTATGTTTTTCTCAGTACATCCTATAAACGACGATCCAATCATCTCTGTTGATGAAGAGCACGGTTATGTTCTGAATATACTGTTGTTACGTGAAAAATGTTATGAAATCCCGTCTAATGGTGGTAGATTGCCGGGCTAGATTTACATGTGTTTTATTTTTTTTTCTTGTTATAACATCAATTCATTTTTTTTTGTTTTATGGTAAATCGTTTTTAGATGTTCATGCTCAATTCGGTCCCCCACACAGACAAGAAGTAATAACCTCTGAAGATGTACAGCAAAGCAGAAAAGCAAATGGTAATGTTTTTTTACATGTAATTTACGTGTACAATACATTCCTATTACGTTATTTATACTCCAATATTGCAATTTACGTCTTTTTTTTGCTACAAAAGTCGAAGATGTTGAAGGATGTTACACGTTTCTTACTCCTAACGGTACCAAGGTTTGGTGTCCGAAAAAAGGATACGATGCAAAACCAACTGTAGGTGCCACATACGGCTCTTGGAATGATGTTCTTAGAATGTACAAGAATTATGCAGAGTTTTCAGGTTTTTCAGTTCGTGTTGGGCAAACGAAGAAAAACAAAAGCGATCAGGTCACACACAAATACCTAAGATGCAACAGAGCTGGTAGGCCTCAGTCTAAGAGAAAATTCGACACGTTAGATGAATATTTTATGTCTGTTAGGAACAGGTCTTTTCAAGTTATGGATTGTAAAGCTCACATATCTGTCCAAGTTATAGAGGCCACCTCCACTTTTGTTATATACAAGTTTATAGAATGTCACAACCACCCTTTGGTTGAGACATATAACCGTGATTTTACCAAGGCAGGTCGCAAGCTATCTTTCTCCACCAAACAGTTTATACATCACATGACATTGAATAATATTGGTCCCACTATAGCTCACAGGCTTCAAGTGTCCATGAAGGGAGGTCATCATAATGTGAATGGAACCCCTACAGATTTTAAGAATTTTAGCCAGGCAATCCGTCTATTTATAGGTAACCGGGACTCACAGCTGCTTCTTGATCGGTTGCGTGATCGTGTCAAAAACCTCCCAGATTTTTTCTTCGATTTTTCAGTTGTAAAAAGGGAGCTCAGGCATGTGTTCTGGGCTGACGAGATATCTAGGAAGAACTACGAAGTTTTTGGTGATGTGCTTGCATTTGATGCCACCTACTACACCAACAAGTAATCTTTTTTTTGTCACAAAATCTATATACATCTATATTATAGTTGTAATATATGTTATTTAGTATAGTTTTACATGTGTCTTACACGGGTCATTTTTTGTTATAATCTACATACATACATATTACTTATGTAATACACTTAATAAACTGTAGTTTACATTTTTGGCCAATTACTACGCTAACAGTCATTTTTTGTCACAGATTCTATAGACATATATATTACGTTTGTAATACACATTAATTGACTTTAGTTTACATGTTATTTACAGCGGTCATTTTTTTTTGTCAGAATCTACACACTGAATTAACTGTGGTTTACATGTTATTTACCGTATTTTTACATATGTAGGTATAACATGATTTTTGTACCTTATACTGGTGTTGATCATCACAAGAATTGTGTAACATTCGGAGCGGGTCTGCTATACAGCGAAACCATAGATTCATATAAGTGGCTGCTAAATGCTTTTATGAAAGCACATGTCAAACAACCCATTTTGGTTCTTACTGACCAAGACCCTTCAATGAAACAAGCTGTTTCCCAAGTCCTTCCATCCTCACGTCATCGTTTATGCATGTGGCACGTCATGAAGAAGCTTCCACTAAAGGTGACAGAATAATATATATTATAATTTTATATTAATTATGTTTGTTATATATTTTTTTTCTGCTAAGTAGGTTTCCAGCGATTTGCTTAACAACACTGATTTCCGGTCTTCCATACATCGTTTGGTGTGGAACTTGTTCATATCCCCTGATACATTTGAAACACGTTGGGCTGACCTGATTACAAGGTTCCAATTAGACGGTCACAATTGGTTGAGTGACATGTATGCGATTCGTGATCAATGGGTTTCTGCTTATTTCAGAGAAATTCCAATGTGTTGCCTAATGAAGACGACATCCAGGTGCGAGAGTTCTAATGCTTCGTTCAAAGTTAATTCTAGTGGAGCAAATACTTTAGTTCAATTAATCTTGTGCTATGATACTTCTATTGAAAGTCAGCGTTACAGGCAACGTTTGGCCGAGTATAAAACCACATCTCGACCATATCACTCTTTATCTGGTTTAGAAATAGAGAAGCATGCTTTTGAAATATATACTCGTTCTATTTTTTTGGAAATTCAGAAAGAGATTGTTAAGGGAAAGTTGTTCTGCTATGTCTCTCACACCGAGCAGGTACAAGATAAACTTGTGTATTTTGTAAGTCATCTCAACAAAGACAACAGTGTCACAAATGTTTTCCAGGTATTTCTGAAAAAATCATTACATTACATATAGGTTACATGGTTTATGCGTTTATGTTACGTTGATATTACATTAATCTTATGTTAAAATTACACCAAAGTTATATGTTACGTTAATATTACATTTATGGATACATGTAATTACATTTGTATGTATAGCTGTATTAGGATTACATTATGTTAATATTACATAAAAGTTAAATGTTACGTTAATATTACATTATGGATACCATGTAATTTCATTCGTATGAGTAGCAGTATTATGATCACACATTTGTATATGTTTTATTAAGTTTAGTTAACATAATTTTCACTCCTTATTTTTCAGGTTGTTACTGGTCCTAGTATTGTGAATTACGATTGTTCCTGTCGCAACTTTACTCGTATTGGTTACCTTTGCATTGCAGACACATTTTTTGTGTTTTTAGGGTCAATAGAGTAGTTCGAATCCCTGATGAATATATCTCCAAGCGCTGGATGAAAGATGTGTTACCGAAAAGAATTTTTGAAATTCAATATCGTTATGGTGTAGACAATTCTCCTGAGTCGTTGCTAAGGAACGAGATATTTGGCTTAATATCTAATTCTGTTGATAGTCTTCGAAATGATTATGATGGTCTTGTTGTTTTGGCCAATAAAGTTAGAGATCTTTGCAGCAATAAAAGCTCCGATCCAGTTGATTCTATCTCCAAATTTTCTAATGTTGAAGATATTCAAAACTTGGTTGGTGGTAGTTTGGATGTTGACTTGCAATGTTCGAACCCTCAGGGAATTCGTAACAAAGGCTGTGGCAAGTCACGTCGTTTGATCGGGCCCGGTGAAAAGGCTGTTGAAAAGTCGCTTCGGACACCAAGGCTCTGTCGCACATGCCAAAAGTATGTAACGGGGTACGACTCCCGTAATTGCAAGAAGAAGCGCACAGAAGCCGTTGACGTAACCCAAGAGTAGTAGTAAAATTAGTTTTGGTTTGGGGGGTTTTTGTATTATACATGATTGTTTTTTGTATTATTTCAAACGGGTGTCCCTCCCATATTTTTGCTACCTTTAAAACACTTTAATTGTATGTTTTAAAGGATGTACATTACCAATATTGTTACTCGAAGCAAAATGTTATTTTTTTTGTCTGCGTATATCAATGTGTTATTGTTGGGAATTCCTTACGTAAAAGTTTTTTAGATGTATAGATAATGTACTGATGACGTATTAAACAAGTTTTTTATATGTATATACAACGTTTCAATGTTGTAGCATTATAGTAAATTATACGTAACAACCTAAAAGCATCCAATGGTCCGCATTTAATTTCTTGACAGCTCACCAACTACCTTATTAAATGGGCAAAACGCTTGGCTATAAATAAGATAGTATTGTTTGGTTTTCTAGATAGGTTTGTATGTGGATTTGTTGTTATCTCACATATCACCATATTAAACTAGGAATATGGTTTGCATTTTAACATGTTGTGACGTAACCTTCTCTATTTCTTAAGAAAGCCTTTTACGCAGATATTTTTTCCATCTCCTTTACATGTATTTGGATTCTTTTTTTGAATCAATTTTCTGTTCCTAAGATTTTAAATCCCAATTTTTTCTATTAGTTTTTATCATTCATTTATATGTAAAAGTTTTTTGTATCTATAGATAACGTATCGACGACATATCCAGTAAGTTTTCTTTATGTATATACAATGTATAGATGCTGTAACCTTCTGCTAACTTACACGTAACTATCTTATTGAATGGTTAATCCCTTTGGCCATAAACAACATAGTATTGTACTCAGATCTGTTTCTATTTTAAATTATTAGTACATGAGTTTGTTGCAAAGAATTTTTTTTAAAAAAGATACAGACCGTCAGTATTGTTAGTGGACCATTGAAGGGTGAACTATTGTCATCCCTTGCCCACCCTATCTTGCAACTTCTTAGGCATTCGAATATGTAATCACACCAATCTATTTCGGAAAAACCTGTCTGTGATATGATATACCTAAGAATACCTTCTTTAACCCTTCCATTTTTATGACACTCCACAAGAATAGTCATGAACAACACTATGAAATCCATCTTAAAGTCAAATGTGTTTTCATCCTCGGAGCTTTCTATTTTCTCCACAATTTGTCTAGTTGCCAGAAGCCTCCCTTCATACCGTCTCCTCCACACACTAACAGACTCATCCAACACCTCCATCGGGACAATTGATTGTATTTTTACTCCACCAATTGGCAGCCCCAACAATTTATGAATCAATTGTGGGGTAATTTTCAAACATCCTCCTCATCAAATAATTTCCATCCTCTTGCATTTCAACCTATCAACCACAAAATGTGCCATCTTTGAGGGGATACCATCCATGTTAAATTTCAACAAATTTCCAAAACCCATCTCCATAACTCCTCTTTTTTGGTTATCCCTCAACAGTTTCACACATCGAAACAACTGATCTGGTGAAGACCTTGTGTTCAGAATCAGCCACCTCTTCGCCCCACTACCATCTGTAGAATTAACCTTTTTGCTTGTTTGCCTCATAGCCTTTTTTTCCTGAAACCACTTAAGAAAAAATCTTAATGTCTGGATTTGTTAACAAACACGTATTCATAATGTATTAACCACGTAACAGATTTCAGGTAAGTATTTAATTGTGTTCACCTTTTTGGCTTTTAACATCTTCACTGTCACTAACATACATTTTTTCTTTACCTAAAGACAAGTTACAAACACGGTAACAAATATGTATCACATGATTCGATTATTTTATTAAATATTACCTTTGTTCTTTTTCGAAATAACCTTTTTTTCTGAAACATGTTTAAAAAAAATTAATTACATAGTATGTAACAATTAAGTATTTATAATGTATTAAGCACGTAACAATTTCCGATTAAGTATTTTATTGTTTTTACCTTTTTTGCTTTTAGCATCTTCACTGTCACTAGCATACATTTTTTCTTTACCTGAAGACAAGTTACAAAAACATTAAGTAACATGTATCACATTATACAATTATTTTATTAATTATTACCTTTGCTCGTTTTCGGTTTTTCTTTTGCCATTGGAGCCAATTTTTCTTTTCCTGACAACACCATCACATACACTATCACATTATTTTTGTAAACAGAAATTTAACCACGTAATATAAAGACGTAACAAATGTTTCACAGATCCAACTAGCAAGTTTAAAATAAAAGTCACCTTTTGTGCTTTTCGTATCATGCTTCGCTATGTGGGCAATTTTTTTCTTTATCAGAGACCACTAACAAACAATTAGTTAAAGCAATACAAGTAACATAGATGCAACAACGTTTTTTAGTATGGTAATATGAGATGTGCATGTCAAGTAACCAATAAGTAAACCCTACGTATATTTTTTGATTATCCTAAGTAATTTGTTTGTAAAAAAACACCTGTATGATGCGCATACATATGCCCAAAAAAAACTCCATACATATTTTGTTACCTTTGTCCATTGTCACTTTTGTCTCTGGCTTTTCCTTTTTCAAGCAATCTACATCTGGTTACACCACATACTAAAACTTTTAACACACACATTTTATTTGAACCATTTGGCCAATATAGTAAATGAAACGTATAAATCAAGTACAAATAGTGTATGTGAGCAATAAAAAACTATATTAAAGCATGTTGCATACCATGTCCCCTTTTCTTGCCTGGAACCTCATTTTTTTTTCTTTTCTCTCAACCTTTCTTTTCAAATTAATGAGGGTTTCATCTTCATCACTTTCAGTGTCTGACAGTCTTAACTTACCTATTTTTTGTCAGTCAAACACGTCACATACTCTTTACAAAATATATTTAACATAAATTAGGTTTTCTGTTTATTTTTGTATACCTCTTTTTCTTCGACGATCTTCGTTATCTACGTCTTTTTCAACAAAATCATCGGAGTCATCTATAAGAACAGAAAGGCGCAGGAAAAGTCATTATAAACACCATGTTATTTATTTTGCAGATAACAACGTAAAGTACCGCTACCGAAACAAAAACAGACCATATAAGAAGTCGTTTGTAAAATTATTTCATTTTATGAATAAATAGACTAACCCTATTAAACAATAAATTATTCTTAAACACCATGTGATAAGTAAAAACAATAACCATTTTGAATAACGGAATAAAACCCAACTTAATAGCGTCAGAGTAATCACAACGTAACGATAGCATAAACATAGTGTAATTAACACAAAATAGAATAAACAAATTTAGTATATGGCCTTTTCAACACAACAATGTAACAACATCTCCAAAAACACTACCATTACAAAAGCAATGTAACAACAGCGTATAACCTATGTAAAACAGGGCGGTTTACGAAAAGACAAAATCACATCTTTTGTAAAACACAAAATGTTATAAAAAAAAACAATAACCATTTTTCTTTTTTTATCCACTTTTTAGTTCGTATAAAACACAATGAAACCAATCTAAGCACATGGAATGTAACCCAATTAAAAACACAATGGGAAGAACTACAGTGTAAATACAACGTAACCAAAGCATAAACACAACGTAATTTAGACAGAATTAAATAAGCAAATATAGAATGTGTCTTTTTCAACACAACAATACGACACATCCATAAGGACACAACAATGTAACAACAGCGTAAAATCAATATAAATAACAACAAAAATAAGCATTTTACCGTTTTCTATCCCTTTGTTAGTGCGATCCCTTTTTTTCCTCATTTTGACACGAATTTTCTCTTCTTCTAAGTCACAGTCACTTTTGGGATCTGCAAAATTCCAACAACTTTGCATCAAACATTTTGGTAACCGTATCCTAAAGTAATACTCATAAAAAACACAAACCTTTTTGCTTCATGTTCTTCTTCTTAACTAGTTTACTTTGATCAGTGGTGTCTAAGTCGATGGGATCTTCTTCTGTGTTTGTAAACTTACTTAGAGATTTGATTGCAATCCTTTGACTTTTCCATTTTCTTGAAGACATAACTATCACGGTAACGAGGGAGTACAAAATGACATGCAAGAGACGGTATAAAAACGGTAGTTACAGGTTCGATGGTTTACCTACAGTAGACGTTAGCGGTTATCTTCTTGTTGGGATACTAACCGTCGATCGAAGCCCCAATGACGTTTTCGTTTTTTTTCGTCGAACACGCCCCCCCTGAAATCGATCACTTTGCAAACGTGTCGACCGCACGTCCCCTGAAATCGGCTCCTTTGCGTCCAACCCGGTTTATGATTCTGGCGAAAAATGGTACGGCGGTCGAATGTTAATCGCGCGAATCAACGACGAAACAATGGGGTAACTCTCGTTTGGGCGGTGGGATTTGATGGGGAAGAAGACAAATTCGTGGGAGTGTACGGTGCTTTTTTGAATTTGTGTAGGTATAGTAAAAAAATATTGGTTAAAAGTACAAAAAGCTGGAATGACAAATTTACCCTTTATGTACTTTTATATTAATTTAACAAACAATTAAATAAATCAAAAAAACCATGATTTATCTCAACCACAAGATCTATAAATCAATGGTTAGATATAAGGTTTTCATGGTTTTCGCATTAAGAAAAAGGTTTTCAAATTATCTATTCCCTACATACATTTATATATATATATATGGGTGCGTGAGTAAAATAAATATTTTGATAATCATGTATATATACGTATGCATATGTATATATATAAATATATGTGTGTTGGACGATAATTTTGATTGCATGCATGCATGCGTATGTATACATATGAATGCATGCATGTGTGTAAATGTGTATATATCCATGCATGTATATATGATATATATATATATATATATATATATATATCTGTGTGTGTGCGCGCGCGTGCGCGTGTGTGTGTGTGTTTGAGCATGATTTTTATATTGCATGCATGTACGAATGTATGATTTTATTACATGTTTGCATGATATATACTTTTGGATGTTGTAATCCCTAGGGATTTCGGTTTAGATTTAAATCAAATGGTGTCAAATTTAAAACGAAACATTGTATTGGTTCCATATAAAATTTTGTAGCTTTAAATACACACATGTGAGTGTGTGTGTGTGTGTGTGATCAAACAGTAAATATGAATAAGACTCATTATATGTATAAAGACAATTTCAATATTTCAACAAAACCTTGAGATGTAATTCAAAATACAACACTTCATCAAAACTTTTATAAAATTTAATAGGAGTATAGATGTGTACATAGCTTAGATATACGTTTTACAATATAAAGTTTAGACCAAATTATGAATATAAATAAACATATGCATAATCCTACTACTGCTGCTGCTCCGGCTCCGGCTGCTGCTACTGTGTGTGATGTAACACCCGGCCCCATCTACCACCAATATTGTCGGCTTTGCCCACTCGGAGCTCACGATTTTGTCTTCGGTTGCTTGGGTTAAAACTTCCCAGGGAGGTCACCCATCCCTGGATTGCTGCAACCCAAGCACGCTTAACTGTGGAGTTTTCATGTGCCCCACAGCCAGCTAAGCCGAAAACGCGGTGGTGATGTAAGTGGCAGATCGTTGCTTATGAGACAGGAATCTCTCATATTCACGGCGGATGTGGGATTTTCCTAGGATATTTTATACACCCCCTTAGAAACTCATCATCCTCGATGAGGTTTGCCTCACCATCTCGTGTAGAACACGAGTGTCTGTGATACCATTCTATAACATCTGGTCCCGTCTACCACCAATATTGTCCGCTTTGCCCACTCGGAGCTCACGGTTTTGTCTTCGGTTCCCGGGTGAAACCTTCCCAGGGAGGTCACCCATCCCTAGATTGTTGCAACTCGAGCACGCTTAATTGTGGAGTTTTCATGTGCTCCACAACCAGCTAAGCCGAAAACGTGTTGGTGATGTAAGAGGCAGATCGTTACTTATGAGACAGGAATCTCTCCTATTCACAGGCGATGTGGGATTTGCCTAGGATGTTTCATGTGAAACTTGATTGTGAGCCACATAAAGTTTTAAATATTAAAACAAAAGGGTTAAATGGTTGAAACTAGGGGGACCGCAAAGGTCAAAAAACCAAACCCTTATCCTCCTATCTACCTGTCAGTCGACCAGACCCGATCCACGGGTTTTTCGCAACCCGGTTTTCGAACACAGCCATTCCAACTTGTTTATAGCTCAGTATGATCAATTTGCCAAGTATTCGCACGCGTAATTAGTTCAAATCATCAATCAAAGAGAATCACGACCTTGAATGCGTGATTTTCCTCCCATAATCAAGCTAATCACGACTGGAATTCAAATTCAATAAGAACCGGTATAAAAGGTCGAATTGTCACACCCTGCCAAGGCGGAACACGCAAGGTGCGACGGTCATGATTTTACAGTCCTTGTTTACATTGAACGACTTCTAAATGCATTCATACTAAAGTTTTACATGATGTCTTAAATTACAAGCATCCAAAATATAACAAAACATAGCTTTTAAACTTCGAAATGTGATACATAAGATTTTACAAACATGGCCTAAGTCAATAGGCTATGCAAGGAAAATCCCCAAAACATATGCATATTAATGTGATGAGACTTCATGCAAATCGCTCCAAAAATGTGCCTCATGCTTGTTTCAATTATCTGATAAATATATGCTAAAAGATGTCAACATAAAGCTGGTGAGTTCACAGGTTTAGACACGTTAAAATATATATGTTATGTGTATTAACTATTACCATGAGCTCCCATAACCAAACTCGACATGATTGAATTGCTCCATCCTAATGTTCTATTGCAAAACATTGTATTGAGATGAATATTAAGCACCCGATTTGACCTACAATCAAAGTTAGAGTGGATCTCCAATTCCTAATTATGAATGTTGTCTTGTATGGACTCCCTACCTGATTCCTACAACATTGCGGATTTCCATTGAGTCGTAATAATATTGTTATGTTCCGTGTTCTTTTTATGATGTTTTTGTTATTATGTTTTTGGTATAATTATGTTGTTAGATTTGTTGTAAAAATAAAATGTGTTATATAGTTGGAAAAACTTTTTATAATGTCTTTAAAATAATTATTTATTATTTTTAAGAAGTTTCGTCAGCAATGCAACGTATTTTGAAAAATGTTTATTTTTGTTTATCAAGATTAAAAACCTTGAAATATTATATTTCCATAATAACTATTTATATCACTTCATATATATATATACGAGTTAATATTTCATTTTAATGACATATATATATATATATATATAGGGGAAGGTTCCATTGTTAACCCTCCCTTATAGCGTTAACCGCTTAACCCTAGCGTTTTTTGCCCGAATCTTAAATTTTTTTTTCATGGTTTTTATTTTGCAAAAATAAGGGGGGTTTCTTTTTTGTGTTTTTGCTAATTCATCACCGTTTAGAAGTTATTGTAAGTGTAAGTTACTTACAGTTACTTACAATCCGTATCTGATGCAGTAAATGTAAGTAAGTGTAAGTAACTTACACTTACAATAACTTCTAAACGGTGATGAATTAGCAAAAACACAAAAAAGAAACCCCCCCTATTTGTACATAATAAAAACCATGAAAAAAAATTTTAAGATTCGGGCAAAAAACGCTAGGGTTAAGCGGTTAACGTTATAAGAGAGGGTTAACATTTGAACCTCTCCCTATATATATATATATATCGATATGAATGTTTAAAATTTTCGTTTTGTGAGAGAGTTCAATGTCTTCGGGTGAACTTTTAAAATAACAAACGTTTTTATAAAATTACCAAACATTACAGTCAAGTATTTTAACGTGTTCCAAACAACTTTTATTTAGAAAATGTTTTGTGATTCTACTCAGAAATAGGCCGAAACAATTAGTCAAGTTAGAAGGTCTAAATCTGCATACTGATTTTGTAAAGGCTGTTTCGGGTATCATTTGATTGAGTTAGAAAAGATATAAGCAGTGCTTGGAAAGCTAACAGAATGAACTTAATTTTGGAGTTTGAGTTTGCGAATTTGCATTCCTTTAAGACAAAGTTATAGCTCGCTAAATTTGGGACATGTCTGTCCTAAATTCAGAAATATGTATTTGTGTGTATATGTAATTTTAAACTAAACGTTTGAGAGTGGGTTTCACCTTAGCAAGCAAGAAGAAAAATGAGAGTAGAATGATCTTGATCTTTAGTTGAAAATTTGGAAAAAGATGGTTTTCCGAGTTAAAAATAGTTCGATTGTTGTAGTAAGGTTGAGTATGGGTTGTGTTGGGTTGATGGAAACCAATTAAAAGACAGGGAGCCGAGAGAAGGCTGTGATGTGTGGATGGTAGTCTCTCAAGTATCCCAAGGAGTATTTTTATAGCCTCAGAGGAACAAGATTTGTTGTGCTAATTAAAAGCGACATGTTCCTAAATTAATACCAAGAAAATGGAAAAGAATGGGGCTTTCCTTTTGGTGACCGTCAAAGCATGGTATTATATACCATGATTTGAAAGAAATCATAAAATATAAAGGAGCATAGTATGTTGAGTGTAGTTTTGGTTGAACAAGAATGGGTAGATGCTTTTCTTTATTTTTTTTAAATGATGTGATTTGTAATTTGTCCAAGTTTTTTTTTTTAATCTTATAATATTGATCGTCCATATTTCAGTATATATATGTGTGTGCATTTTCTTATTTAATACTATTATTGTTATTTTGTGCTCAATTACATTCATTTGGGTAAATATGCATATTTTTTAAACCAAATGTTGTTGTTATTAAAACATTAAGTTTTGATTATAACACCAAAGTTTTAGGTTTTGAGGATAAACTGAAACTAAATATATATTAATATTATGTGTGAGATATATATATATATATATATATATATATATATATATATAGCATGATAGATTGAAACTGATTTTAAATGAGTATAATATGACCACATAAAATTAAAGTTTGGTCGAGATTGAAACATGAGAAATTGACAGGTGTCACACGAATAAACTCACTTTAGGTTCCTTTAGTCGTCACGAACGGGTCTGTACAACTCATATCATCTCACAAGTGCTCTAAACTCAAACTAAGTAGGCCCAATTAAGCCCAGTGAGGCCCATCACGGATTAAGGCTCATATAACCCTAACTAGGCCCAACAAAAAACGTCTTTCATTTAAGGCCCAAATTAAAGTTTATGGGTCCATTTGAGCTAACACGATATCCTTAATGAATTGATACGTAATTAACTAAATGTTTGCGAAAATCAACGGACGAGTTACTGATTAACGCGTTAAATGATCAGTTATCATCACAAAATTTATAAATACGTTTGCAACGTTTTATAAATATTAATATTATTATTATTATTAAAACCAACTAAAGAGACAGTTTAAAACAGTTAAACCGTTGAATAGACGTAAATGGGTTTAAACCGCTACATTTATTTTTATTCGATGAATTAATTTTACGAGATTGTTGGTGTATTTTTAACATGTTTCGGTCACGAAATAATAATCATTGAAAGTGATAACGTGACTTGAGCCGGTCATTACGCGAGTTATACGCGGTTTATACCTGATACAGACTAACCTAGGTTATCTCAATTCTAAACCCCATATATAAATAGAAAGTGAGAACTTTTGCTCCCCACTTTTGTCAGCCGTTCTACACACTCTTATGTGTGTGTTTCATTTCAACCGGAAATAGGAAGCAAGACACCACCGACCTCCTTCAGCCACCATCATTTCCGGCTCATCCAACCCTATACAATCTCCAGCCTCTTCGACCCCTTCACCTGTTCCCGTCGAGCACACACCATCTAGTGTGTGCGTGTTTGCGATCGGGAGCCCAAGAACAAGATTCGGCAGCCACTTCTCAGCTGAACTCCGACAACAGCCCTTATCCGGCAAGCTTCGGCTTTTGCAACCACCGCAACCTCTCATCCCAACTCTAGTCACCCTCGTCCTTCCATCTGTCCAACGAAACACACAATCTGGTGCGTGCGTGTGTGCATCCAACTGAGAAGGAGAAAATGAGCAACACTAGCTCACGTATGACACCATTTCCGGAGGATTTCCGGCAACCTAGGGCTGCATTCAGATGGTGCAACAACCTCCTCCCTAGACACCATCTTCTCCTGATGAAACTTCTAAGCTCTTATTGACTCAGGTTACGCAAAGTGCTGTAGGGTCGACAGGTACTAGCAACTAGAATAACCATGGTGGTGGTCATTTGGCTTGAAATGGCAACCGTTTAAAGAGTATAACATGTCTTCGGTGGGTCAAGAAAAATACGACCAAGGCTGCCATTTTGGGCTCCAGCCAGCTTAGCTCGGTCCCACCAACAAGGTAAAGAACATGTGTATCTCACAAATCTCAAAAGGGTTTGCTTGATTTACATCTAATCTCGTTAATTTTGTGAGCATGTGGCTTTGGTTAGGTGGTTCAAAACCCGATCAAAGTTGGTTTTGCTTGGATCATGTTTGTCTTGTTAGATCTTTGACTTGATCTCATTGATTTGGTGATGTAATGATTAAAACAGGTCAGATCTGTGAACGGGAGTAGTTCGGGTCGTTCCCGACGCTCTCGAGCCTCGATCTAACAAAAGTCAAGAAAGTCAGAGAGGTCGAAGAGGCCAAACTTAGTTAAACAACATGTTAGCATGCTCGGTTTTGTTCGTGACGCAAAAACGAACACGTTGATGTGCACGGATCTCTATACGGGTTACCGGTTCTCAAAATGACTTCGCGAACTCGAACTGATCACTCGGAAGGTACACCCGTACGCTATGATTTAACATATTACCGTGTTTCGTGCGTTATTAGAGTTTATACTCATGACTAAATTAAACGAAAGACACCGAAATATATACATATATGAAAGATTCTAACAATTATAAATCGATAAAAATACATAATTCGATTTAAAAGACAAAGTACCGTAACGAAGTGAATGAGTGATAACATCAAGAAAGTGTAGACGCACCCGTAAACACATAATATGATTTACTATTAATTTTATAATACGAGATATTTGGACAAGTTTATAAAATCGGAATAAAAGGATACCCTACCCTTTTTATTACACACACACATTTTCGATTTATTTAAAATGAGAGTTTTCAAACAAATGATTTTATTAAATATATAATGCAACTTGAAAGGTTTTATTATATTAAAACTCAAATATTAGCTTCTGTAATGTTTGATTTTCGGAATGATCACTTTATATAAACCCAAGTGTTAAACACCTTCAAATTTCAAAATACTCTAAGTTTATGTTATCAAATCGATTATAAAAATCTATATTTGGATTTAATCACTACTATTTCAACAAAATAGTTTTAAATGTATTTCGTACATATATAAATACATTTCAAGATACATCAGAACCTTATTACAACGGATTATACATATACAAGTTAAGATATTTTAAATATCTTTATTTAAAATATGAACTAGCTATTCGACGAAGTCTTATATAATCACAATAATTATCTAGTTTTGATAATTAATATTATATCTGCACATTTCAACATATCAAGTATAAGCACATTCGATCAAATAAATAATCGAATATTAAAGGATAAACATGATTGATCAAGAGAACATAGGTAAACAAAAGTCTTCGATTAATCCAACTTAACAAAAGTGAGGACACGTTAAATCACGTGCTACAGTTGTGTCATATAGGCACACGAAACAAGATTGTTAATGTCAGTTATTGATATACATTTGATTTACAAACAGGAACTTGTGTATCATTTGATTGGGAAATGCTATACTTTATCAAACATACGTAGTTGACTAGCACTGATGTGCTGACTATGTTTACTCAGACTTGATTATCACAACGCATGGACATGGGTTCTATTGCTATATACATTGTGAGTATTCGTAGCCCCTTTTTCATTTTACATATTTTGGGGGAAATACATGCCACAATGCTTGGTTTTTTCTATGATACAAGAATTCTTTTACTAGATCCATGCACATGCTTCGAGTCGAAGTATGTTGCATGAGGCAAGAAATTTATATTGCATGAGACAAGAAATTTATATTGCATGATACAAGAAATATACATGAGACAAGAATTTATCACACTAAATCCCTGATTCCTACACAACCATTTAACTCATAGCGATGAGCCGATGGATTAATATAAGTTAGTATTAACGGGGTTTGACAAACCTCCATTCATGGTTTGGTAGCGCCAACCACAACTCCATGGTTATATGAATGGTATATTTCCACCAAGAACTAATGTTCTCGTGATAAGACATTAGCAAGAAAAGGGAATACAAGAAGTCGATAGGTATGGTTGTGGACTCATGTAGATTGCAACAAATCACACTTATGATTTACATGTTATCCTTACAACATAACATTTTGGGATTGCGATCCTACAAGATTTTGATTGAAACATTTTACTTGTTCTTGAATGACAATCAATATTATTTAAACTGTTTGATCAAGACATAAAACCTACGAACTCACCAACTTCTTAGTTGACACTTAGTTTTGCATGTATTTCAGGTACCAACCTAAGGCTAGATATGGACTTTACACTTAAGCAGAAGGATTAGCATTCTCTCATATTCAATGAGTTCTCGATATACAGTTTCGTCACATCTCCCGTGTTTCCGCCGACGGGGGGTGTGACATCTTAGATGGATTCTAATCGATTTTACATGTAGATTAATAGCCCTATATTTTTTATCGCGCACAAACAAATCATTAGTCGAATTTGAGCGAGATTTGTTCTTGGGTTCTTATTTAAATTTGGGGATTAACGTGACTATTCATTTAAGACTATTTGGAACCAAAAAGCTTCAACAAATAGACCTCGAAGCCCAGTGGTTAAAGCTCATGCCAAGCTAGGAGGAGGTTCCATGTTCAAATCCCAGCTGGCACCTCTTTCCGGTTTTGGCCTATTTCCATCATTTTTTTATATAAAATCAATTCTAAAAATTTTAAAAGTAAATCCTAAAAATTCTCTTAAAGGTATTTTATTTCAGAAAATTATGTTTATTTATTTACACATTTTATTTATAAAATAATGATTTAAAAAGCATATTAATTAGTAAAAAACATATATGTATATATTCGTATCAAAATATTTAAGCATTATAAAACTTATTTCAATATTTAAATATATATATTTTTAACATATTGTTACTTAGAAATCTAAATATTGTATTTTAATTTTAATTAAATATTTAGAATTAAAAATTTGAATAATTCTATTTATTTAAATATTTTAAATCTAATGTAATATTTTTATCATGTTTTTATATTTAGAGTAAATCTTTATTTTCATTCTTGAATTTTTCCTAAAACAAAGTTTTAGAAACAAAACACATAATTATTTTGAAAGCTATTTTAAAACAAATAATTATAACCTTTATTAAGATAAATCATTTATCAAAGTAAAAATCTATTAAAGTTACATAAAATAACTCTAAAGGATTATAACAATTATTCAATTTGTATGACCATTATCTAAATCAATTACTTACATAAAAGAACATAAGTTAATTGAAATTAATTCTTTTAAGCAGACTTCTTAAACTTTATTTTAAAACAACAAAACATGTTAATCAAAACAAATGGATGGAAATAGGATATTTAAGCATTATTCAAAACTTAAACAAGGATATTTATTTATTTAAACAAATAAATATTCACATGATCTATTCAAAATTAGACATTTCATTCTAAGACTTCTATTAGGATGCCATAGATTCTAGGACATCAAGACTCAAACTCTAAACAAATACTAAGACTAATATTCCTTGTAACTCTTGATTGAAGCACTATCTACAACTTCGTCCTCTATCACTTAACTAAGCAAACAATCATGTGAGTTTCACTAATACTCCATCTTTTACATTTTGTACTTTTGAGATGTTACATATGTCATTGTTCAATCAAAGTTATTCTAGAGGCAAAATCAAATAGATACAAACTATTAGTCTAAGTTGTTTGACTTATGTGCTATAGTATGTGTCGCACCCCGCCGGTAGAGGCATGGCTAAAGATTGATAAAACACTTAATTAAGTAGGACTAAGATAAATCCATCATCAACTAGTACAAAATAGTCTTAATAATCCTCTTAAAACCAAAAGTGGGCATGAACAACCCAATATCATAATATTTGTAATCATAATAAAACAGATGAAGTTTAACTATAGTTCCTAGGCAGCGGAAATATTAAAGCAAGTCTCTAAGATAGACTCCAAAGTGTTAGGCACCAAAAGCTTCACGTCTACCTCTCCTTCTTAGTTTAACGTCCAGAAATACATGCTTAAAAGAGTTTGGGTCAACATACAGCTGGTGAGCTCGTGTAGTTAAAAACATTAAGTAAACAATTTGTATTCTTTGTAATAAACAAAGATAACAATATTTCATTTGTTTGTTCGTGTACAATGTTCAAGTCACTCAGCCAATCCTGCACCACCTATATGATCTCGCAACAAGACCATATGTCGACGTTCCGTCCCTGCGTAGTTCATTTCCCATTCATGAACTAATAAAATAGTTAGTAATTATGCCACAACGATTTGCAAATCTTAGTGGGAAGACCACTGTGTGTGAGGGTTTCTCATATAGCGCTACGCATAATACTAATGGCCCCAACTAGGGTTAATGGTGTGCTCTAAAGAAGAGACAACAATATGGGAAGTAACAAGTCTCACACATAAAAAAGTTTTAGAAACATGTATTTCATCCCAAAACAAGTAAAGAAGGGAGTGTTTTGCACAAAAACTCACAATGATTATGGTTTGCAAACAATGTTGTGAGTTGAGTGTTCCACATGGTTGCATTTACCCGATAGGTGTATACCTATGTTTGAATGTGTTGCTAAGATTAGACTTAATTGCTAGCATCATTGTGCTCTATGCATAGTGTCATATGTTACTCGGGACCCATTTTATATGTTTTGTAAGTTATAAGATTTACGTGACATCTTGAGCCTATTGGGCCTATCAAGTTACAAGTGGCCTATTGGGCATGTCAAGACGTTTAAAGCCCAACAATACGTTTATAAATATTAATTTGTTCAATTATTCAAAATATACTATTTAGTATAAAATCCTTTGATTAGAAATACTTGGTTTTACTTAGTGGGCTAATTGGGCCGGTAACGACCATAATGCGTTTTTTTATCTATTTTAAATAGATAGTTTAAGGCCATAAATTTTAGAAAATTATATTTTCATTATATATAGAATATATTAAGTATAATATTTTGTTCAAAATAATCATTGGGTTATATTTATATAAAAATTCGTTTTTACGCATTTCGCATGTCGTTATGTACGTAGTTTTGCGTTTAAAGATTCTTTCATATTTCCTATCATCCCAAATATTTTTATAACATTATTTTATATATTTTTACTTGTATATAATATGTAATATTTCAAAAATAAGTTATATTCAAATACTATGCGATTTAATAAATCAAATGAGTTGGTTTCGTAACTAGTTTTGCGTAAAATACATTGTCAGCCATTTTAATCACCATAACTCATTAAAATATGATATTATTCATTATTTATCATAAATAAACTTATAAAATTTCCTGATTATAGATAATTTAGGGGTGTTCATTTTCGGATATCCGAAAATTTCGGATAGTGATTTTCACTATCCGAATCCGAATCCGAAATTTCGGATATCCGAAGTTCGGATTCGGATTCGGATATCCGAAATCAGGAAAAAAATAAAAAAAATAAAAATATATATTTCGGATATCCAAATATCCGAAAATTATTCGGATATCCGAAAATTATCCGATATCCGAAAAATATCCGAAAATTATCCGAAATATCCGAAAAATATTCGGATATCCGAAAAAATATCCGAATATCCGAAAAAATATCCGAAATAAAAACCTATTTCGGATATCGGATATCCGAACTATCCGATCCGAAAATTTTCAAAATAGGTATCCGAATCCGAAATTTCGGATATCCGAACTTCCGGATATCCGATTTTTTCGAATATTTCGGATTCGGATTTTCGGATTCGGATTTTCGGATATTTCGGATTCGGATTCGGATACGGATTTTTTTGAACACCCCTAATAGATATACACATGAATAAACCATTTTAGTGTGTCGGTTCGGTAATATAACGGTTTTAAGTTTAAGCTATGATATGGATGTGACATATAGAAATTTCAGGTAAATTGCAACCCTTAAAACTTAGCATTTCATATTCATACTTTTTGCATTTCATATAATTAAGTTTAATTAAATGAAACAAAAACAAACAACTGCGAAACGATAGTTCGAAAAACTATTGAATCGTTCGAGGAACTATCGAATCGTTCATTGCACATTGGTTTTGGAAACCAAGTGTGGCAAACACAAACACAAACGTAAAACAATAGTTTGAGGAATTATTGGATTGT
Organism: Mikania micrantha; assembly: GCA_009363875.1. Classification (NCBI taxonomy): domain Eukaryota; kingdom Viridiplantae; phylum Streptophyta; class Magnoliopsida; order Asterales; family Asteraceae; genus Mikania; species Mikania micrantha. The sequence goes on from CM018697.1 coordinate 85,966,672, forward strand.
GCATTACATGTTGATTATGTTTAATCAAGCATGCAAATAGTTCGTAACGACGAACACAAACTATCAAAGATAATTCGAGGAATTATCGAAACACACACACGAGTCTCACGAGCGTTGGTGAACAAAAAATAATCAAACAAACTTATGTGTTATTATGTGAATACGTGCTAAACATGTATTAGATGTTTAGGATAAACGTTAAGGATCGAACAAGAATGGAATCGAATCAACGGAATCGAAAAACCATGAATTAGAGCCTTCGTGGTACACCAAGAACCCTCGGCGAAGTCCTTGGCGATACGCGAAGCAGGAGCGGGAGCTTTAAACTCCAGATTTCTTGGCGGTACACAGCGTGTTTCGGGATGAATGCTGAATATTATATTCATCGCGGTATGCCGAAGCCATGCATGATCAGCCTTAGCAGTACGCGACGAGTCCCAGACGACTAAACCTTATAAAAAGCAACCCCAAATCATTTTGTTCGGTTTCTTTTACACACCACCGAGCATTCTCACCCAAATTCGACCAGACCTCACTGAAACCACCACTTGAAACCTATGGAATCACTATTGGAACCATCTTGGAGTATCTTGGACCATTGGAGCTTCAAGGAGTAGTCTTGAAAGCCTTCCACAAGCTAGGAGCTTTTCATCAGCCTTCATCTGGGTTTCTAGGAGCTGTTCTAGCACAAATTTGCACTTATAAGGTAGTCTAATATGCTTATCTAGTGTTAGATCGAACACGCAATGGGTGAAACCCCACATGCATGAACATCCACCCATATGCAACTCCATGTGCTTATTGTGCACAAATTTGTTGCTGTTCTTGTGTTATTTTGATATAGATCTACTGATTTTAGAGTGGATAAGTGTTTGGATTGAGTTTTGATAGGTTATAATGTTGATTTGTTAAAACTTGTCATAAAAGGAAACTTTTATGTTGCATATTGTAGATTGGTGATGATCTAGAAATGTTAGAAATGTCTAGATATTGTCAAATGCGTATTGAAGTGTTTAGAAAGACATTTGGGTATTTGATTTGGTGAAAAACATGATTTTGTAGAAACTTACTATAAATGGAAACTTTTTGAAATCAAAAGAGGGGTTTAGATAATTTAATATGTTTTGGTGATTTGTGATTATTGAAATATGTTTAAAAGTGATTTTTAACATATTTGGAAACTTTGATTTTTGAAAACGAGCTTTCAAACGAATACTTACTATTTTAGGAAACTTTATTTCAGGCAAACGCCATAAATAGTGATTTATGCGCAAACGAGATGTTTTAAGTGTTTAAACGTGTTTTTATAAACATACTAGAAGTATTGATTTTATGAAATGGGATTTCACAACCAAACTTTCCTAAAAGGAAAACTTTCCAAAAATGGTAACCTTCATGATTTCATAACGTGACTTGGGTGAAAGTGTTATAGTTAGAGTCATAGGATGTATGATGTTGTCCTACGTGCATGTTAAGATTCAAATAGCACATAAACAAACTAAACATAACAAACGTGTCACCAACGATTCTTCGAGTCAACACACAAACACTCGGTTGAGTACACAGACACTTGGAGTTGTATGGGATACAACACATCACAGAACACATACTCACCACCTATATGGTTATATGTGCATACTAGCACGTGCTAGCATTCGCAAGTCGCGAACACATACATACCGGAACTGCTTTACTAGGTGAGTTCACGGCCCCTTTTTTCTATTTTCTACCTTTGGGGGAGAAAACATTGCATACAAACTGTTTTTTAACAACAAACATACTTTTTGGTTACATATGGACATGCTAATATCGCGTATATGCATATGTGTGGCTCATCCACAAAATAGATAAGTCCTCACTAAACACATCTCAAACCGTTAATAGCACGTGGCGCTTAGCGTGGTAATTCTAAATAGTACTATTTGGGCCTGAGAAGCCCGACTATTGTGCGCCGTATGGCCACTCCGACGGGAGGTTGGAACAGTGCAAAATTGACCAAACGACATTGCCATATCTTGTGGGATGGATATGGTGGGAGGCAGCATGTTAGCTTCGGTTGCGAACCCGCATATAATATAACACATATTGACTAGCAATCAATGGATATTGCATTGTTATGATATGTAGACATGCAAACTCTTACTTTAAGCATTTGATGTTTATTGCCTATTATAAAACATATGCTCTCACCAACCATTGTGTTGACCTTTTACTCGCATGTTTTCTCAAGTAACTAAGGCACGCGCACGAGGAATCTAGGATGCTAGGATAGATGCTAGGATAGAGTCCATGCATCTACATTAGTGTCTTAGGCTATTGGTCATTCAATATCACTTGTTATGTTATGTCTTGCTAAACAACTTAAACCGCTAGGTTTGAATTTAGTGATGGAGGCCATGCATCTACATCAGTGTCTTAGGAATGTAGGTTTGCATTTAGTGAACTTAGTCTATAACTACTAGTCTCCACACACATAGTGTTAGTAGTAATAGTACTAACATACTTGCATACATGATTGTATACACTTATTATGTGCATTCTAGATATGGCGTCATCGCATGCGTTTGCACACAATGAGGAGGATCCGATAGCTCCAGCACTACTCGCATCACCTCTACCCGTGACCATAGAGACGACTGACCAATATCCACTACCATCGGATGATTCCGCGAAGGACTTGGACGAGGATCCTGAGGAATATCTTGATAACGACTCTGAGGAGGACCCTAAGGAAGATCCTGGGGAAGAGTCACCTGATGGTGCATCACCCATACTAGAACCACTCGAGCCCAAGAGGCAGTATCTTGAGTCGGATGTTATTGCCATGATGACTCGGGACCTGGCCTGTGCAGACGATCGAATCGAGCGTATCGCAGAGGAACTGAGATATACAAACACTCGGGACCTAGTAGGGATGGGTTGTGTCCCTGTAATGCAAATTTTGAGAACCTTAATGTTTTGATATTAAATGAATTGTAACCAGTACAACTTATTATATATCAAGACTATTATATGTTATTGAAAATCTTGTCTACGCAAATTTACACATGTTTCCTTTACGTGCCAACCGCACACATTATCTAAATCTCTGAAAACACTCTAACGCTTATTCTCGATATGAAAATCATGGCTGGAAGACGCGGAGGGCGACAAAATGCGAGAGGACGTGGAATATCGGGGTGGAAAACGCATTGACCGAATGATACAAGTATTGCAATTATTATTATGCCTTGATTTTCATGTGACTTTCTTGTGAATTGTAATTACATGAGTAGGCAATTGATTTATTTTTTATACAACACATTATCGTATGTCTCACACTATCATAATCATTTAACACGCGAGAAGAGCCGGTGGACACGTATGGAATAGACCTATTCGGGGCTGACAACCGTCACCTATTGTTTAGTCGCGTCAACCCACATTTTGTTATAGACAAGAAGGTGAATATACTTCAAACGATTTTTTTGTGTGTATTGATATCCATTATGGGTTTTTTTTTATTTGACTATTGCTATGCATTTGACTCTAGGCAGACAAGTCAGATGTTTGATTATGAGCGCTTGTTATTTACTTTCACATATATTAGTTAATGAGATACTTGTCATATAACTGCGCACATATTATTAGATGTTTATTGAGACAAAACTGTGAACTCACCAACTTTTTAGTCGACACTTTTAAGTATGTTTTTCATGTCATGACAATTACAATGACAAGGATGTGTTAATACATTAATTCAAATTTTTATGAAGACAGTTACCATATGCTACTTTATTATTAGGTAATTACTTGTTGTTACTATCTTGGGTTGTAGATTATGCATGTTTCAATTGTTGTTTATGTACTTGTTTGTATATAAAATTAGTACTATGTAAGTAACTTACACTTACTTACACTTGTAAATAATTTCTAAACGGTGATGAATTAGCAAAAACACAAAAAAGAAACCCCCTATTTATGTATAACAAAAACCATGAAAAAAACAAAGATTCGGGCAAAAAATGCCGGGTTAACACGGGTTAACGATATAAGGGAGGGTTAACAATGGAACCATCCCCTATATATATATATATATATATATATATATATATATATATATATATATATAAAGGTCTTTTAGGTTCTTTATTTATTTTATTAAGTTTGGTTATTAAGTTTGATTTAGCATATTCTAAAGATATAACTTTGAGAGATAAACAACGAGAAATAAAAGTTCCAAACCAAAAAAATTTTGGTTTTACAAATAGTGTATGGAATCAAAAAATTTTGGTTGTTATTTCGATATATATATATATATATATATATATATATATATATATATATATGATAATGTTCAAGATCTATCGATACAAAAATTTTTAGATGTGATAATACACAGTGTAAATTTTTAACTTACAATGAAGTAAGGTTTCGTCGTAGATGCAAAAATTTACAGTGTAAATTTTTAATTTAAATCAGTATTGTAAGTTTTTAGATACAAAAAAATTATAGAGATAATTTTTTTCATTATTTGTTGACATTTTTCAAATTTAATTCATTTTTTTAGATGGTCTTAACTTTTTCATATGATATTATTTTATCTAAATTACACTACTAAATCAAACATTTTTTTATCTTAAATATAACTATGATATTGATATATAAAAAATTAAAAAATTGTTTTTACTCATACTAGATTTTTTGTATTTAAGTGTAGTTTTAAAAATATACATAATTTTATAGAAAGTGCATGTATCGTATTTTTAGTATAATATAGTATATCAAAATACAAAACAAAAAATATAACAAAATAAATATGTTACAAAATTGTAGTATAGAAAACTACAGTGCATAAAAATACACTTCCACACATTAACGTAATAGATTTAAAAAAAATGTGTATATATCAACATTATGATCAAATAAAAGAGGAAAAAACAGTCAACTTTATGGTGTGATTATTTTTAAAAATAATATTGTTGTATAAAAAGGTATGAACATTTAAAAATTAAAAAATATTGTTGTAAATACATACACATACACATTCACACACATAATTACAAGCACCCTTACACACACAATTACATGCACCTAAGGGTGTTCAGTTTTTGAATCAAACTAATTCGAATTCGAATCGATTTCAAATTGAATTTGATTCGAATTCGAATTCTGAATGCGAATAAGCATCGAATTTGAATCTTCTTAAAATATTCAAAATTCGAAATCATTCGATTCGAAATATTCTAGATATTCGCAATTCGTTTCGATGAACACCCTAACATGCACCTTTACACATGCACACACATCCACATGCATTTGTGTATCTACCTACATATACACAAATACATACATGATACACTCACACACACACAAAAGTATAGGTACTATTGCACGTGCATATACCAGCACACATAGCAGACTTTGTTTTTGGTGATTAATAAGGCTGTCGTCATACTTACTCAAGATCTTTTGCAACTGCTTTCCTCCCATTATGTTTTATGCATTTAGGACAAAAATGATTATGATCATTGTGATAGTGAATGTGATAGATGTGAACATGTAGAGTAGAAATTGACTATGTATACACACACATAGTTGCATGAACCTTTATAACACATGCACACACATACACGTGTCTACCTACATATACACACATACATACATGATGCATACACACAGAGAATTACATGTACCGTAACACAGCTAACTTTGTTGTTGGTGATGAATAAGATCGCCATCAAACTTCCTCAAAATCTTTTGTAGTTGCTTTCTTCCTCCCATTATGTTTTACACGTTTAAGGCAAAAATGATTATGATCATTTCTTTCTCCCCTTGGTTTCAGGTCAGAAGATTTAGATGTTATTGCACCAAATAATGTTATGATTGTCTCTTGTTGCTTCTATACTCCAAAATCTATTTTGTAATCAATACATTGATTTCATATATACAAATTTCTAGACCTCGTGAATTTAAATGCCATCTCTTTACGATTAAATCCTTGTCTTTTATCTACTTACTAACTCAACTATATAAAACCATGTGTATCATTAAAATAAGAAAAAGATAAAGAATGTGTCCAAATAAATTTATTTACTTATTAATATAATACGGTTATTTCAAAATATTTGAATAAGAAAAAAAATTAACGTATACAAATATAACAACTAAAAATTACTTCTCTGGAATTATTTAAACATATGAATAACTAATTAATATAAAATAACAATTAATATTAATATTAAAATCCTTATAACAAATCACAAAAAATATTAGATATAGTCGCATAGAGCAAATCAATGTAAAACATTAAAATTATGATAAATAGATACAATCAACAAAAAAGGGATTTGCATATTGCGACGACATGCCGTCGTTATAAAAAAATTCCAATTATATTTGGTTTTTTGCTAAATCTAAAAGGGCGGGGAAATTATTTTCTTTCGTGGGAGAGGTGAAAATTTATAGTGACGAGAACACTCCGTGCTTTTTTCTTTTGTCACTGATTAAAAGAAAATCAAAAAGAGAATTAAATTCCATTTTTAGCGTTGATATGTCGTCGCCATAAAGTTATTAAAAAAACACTTTCGTCCCTACGTTGACTAACGTATTATATGTGTACACATGTAAAGAAAATTAAAAATATATTGTCTTTTTTAGTATTGGAAAATAAGGACTGATGAGCCTCAACCACGTCCCTTGTTTCTGTTCTTAACCATTGAATGGATCAAACAACTGAATGCCAACCACGGATAATCCACAAAGAATAACAGCGGATAAAGTGCATAACTACTGAACACCAACTCTGGAGTGCAACCATGGTTCCTCCACCCTTGGAAGACAACCGCTGAAACCAAGAATAACTTCTGCGGATAAGCAAATGTGGACTAAAGACCGAAGAACAACCGAAGACTTTAGTCTTACGATTTCTCTTATTCCGTTGTTATTGACTTTTACTCAATTGTTATGTCCTTTTTCTTATTTCAGTGTTTGTACTTTTTGTCAGTTGTTTGTCTTAGGGGTTGTTTGTTTACCTCTTAATGGAACCATTCAGCACTTCACCATTCAACGCGTTTGGTTTAAATTAAATTACCCTTAATGATTGAGTTCAGCACCTAACCATTCAGCACCAATACCATGTTGAATGGAAAATACATATCATTCATCACTTAATGATTCAGTTTAGCACTTAACCATTCAGTTTAGCACTTAATTGTTTAGACCCTCTTAACCATTCAGACATTTTAACCATTCAGCACTTAATGATTCAGATCTACTAAACAGCCCATTATTCTCTTTGTCTATGTTGCATTAAATATTGGGTATCTATATCCCAACATTCTCTGAATTTAATTAGTGGATTGAATTTTCCCATAATTCCTTATGAAATTACATTATGTTACTCTCTATATAAGTTAACTTTACAGAGAAGTGAAGTGAATGTATGCTTGACTTGAGAGGGAGTTATTCCTTGTCTTTGATCTAAAAGTCTAAAGTCGAATACACTTAGTAGAATTCCCAGTCCTCCATTTAGCGAAGACATGTCGCCGCTATAGGTTGATATGTAGCGACGAATTTTGTCGTCTCTATAGATGTCGGCACCATAGGTTGCTTTTCTTGTAGTGAAAAAGGCAGTTTTTTTTTCTATCATACCTTTTCAACATATTTATTCAATGAAACATTTTTTAAAATTAAAAGCTTAAAATCTCTTAATTTTTTTCAAAAATTGTCTTTAGGGATCAAATCCTTATATATACTATAAAATAAAATAGTAACAAAATTTTCACTTGTCACATTCTTACACATCTATTGCCACTTGTGTGACACCCCGCAAATTCTAGGACAGCTTATTATTTATTTAAATGTTTATTTAAATAGTTACTGTATATGTGGCACTAGAATTTGTTTATTTTAGTGTGACACGTGACACGACGGAACAAACACCGACACACGACTAGATAATTCAAGGAATTTTCGAGAACAGCACACACGTGTCAAAACACACGAACGTTGGTGAACGTTTAGCACATCGTGTAACACAACACTCGAAACCTCACGAAACACTCACACATTGAACTTGGAAGTTCAAACGAGGCCAAACGATAGTTCGTAAACGTGAAAACGGCGACGAATGAATCAAACCCATTGAATTGGGCTTATTGGGCTCTTCAGGGACCCATCGCTGTACGCGATGGCCCACAAGAGGCCCTATCGCGGTACGTGACAGGTGGGCGGGGGATTTGAATACCGAATTTCCTCGCGGTACGCTGAGAACATATAGGAGCCTTGCCGCGGTACGCGACGCCGTCCAGTCGACAAAATATTTATTTAACCAAGACAATCATACCTATACTATCACTTCTCATCATTTCTCCGGCTTCACACGAAACCCCTCGACCATCTTCGTCTTCTACATCAATTTTCAGGCAATTTCCACCATTGGAGACCATATTGGAGGTCAAGTTTGCTAAGATTGAAGCTTGGTGACCTCCTAAAGACTTGACCACCATCACCTCCTCCTTATCCTTGTCGAATCCAGCAATCTCAGGAGTGTAGAAGCTGCTTATCCATCAACTTGGTGTTCAAAGAACCCTAGAAGGTAGTTCTATGCTTAAAACCCACTTTCACATCTATTACACACACATGCAAGCTCACTAGATTCACATGCATGAGATTCATTTCTGGGTTTGTTGATATTGCTATGATTAATGACGATCTATGATGTTTAGATTAAGTTTTATGAAGATCCATGATGATGTGTTCGTGTAAATATCCATGATGATGTGTTTGTGTAAATATCATGATTTGGATATTGAATATGGTCATTTTTAGCAAAGTTACTATTTATAGTAACTTTTATGGACCAAGTATTGATAGATAATGATTTGGGCTATGTTAGTATGTTTAAACGATGTTAAATGGCATATTATGATGAATGGTGATATGAAAGTTGGTTTAGAAGTGTTAGAATGGTCATTTTTATGAAAAACTACAAAGTTACTATTTATAGTAACTTTATTGTTACAAAAACCGACTTAGGAATATTTTGTATGATTTGATGCATGCTAAATGGTTTATTATGTTATAACATGATGATTGTATGCTAAGCTAGATGGTTTCCGATATCACGTATGCTAGAAATGGAAACTTTCCATTTTAGGAAACTTTTATTTGCAAACATGTTATAAACAACTTATATGATTTCGTATGATAATGTGCTATGTGTTAACATGACCACGTAGGACTAACAAACATGCTAGAACTTTAAAAATCATTATGCTTTGTGAACTTTCCATAATTGGAAACTTACTATAAATAGTAAGTTGTCCATAGACGCGACTTGCGCGTTTTGCACACGACGAGCACTTACACGATTGCTACACGAATCACAACCGTTACACGGTTCACCAACGGGTCGTTGACGTGACACGGTCAACTTGGTCAAACACGGTCAATGTAGACCAACAATAGCAAACACGGTCATTGTGGACCGACACGGACAAACATGAACAACCGAGGGTTGTTGAGTACAAACACGAGCACTAACACGAACACTAGCACGGTCACTTACACAAACTCACGTACAGTATACAATATAGGTTTCCGGTGACCGACGCGCAGACTACATGGGAGATTACGCTTACGACACTTTACTTGATCACTAAGGTGAGTTTACGGCCCCTCTTTACTCTTTTCAAACGTTTTAAATAGGGGGAGAATACTAGTTGTATCGAGTCAAACATTTATACTGTACAAACATTTTTTATGTGTATGCTGGTTTATTAGACAAACATTAAGTGTTGAACTCGTAACAAGCCCTCACAAAGTCTTACCGTTAATGTACGAACAACGTGGTAGATTTGAATGGATCCGTTTGGGTGTGACTAACCCCACGGGGCACAATATTGACTGAGTGTCATAACCCGTGAAATTCTGACCTAACTTACTGTGTGCACGAGACATAGTGGAGGCAAGGACAAACAAGTCTAGTTCGGTAGTGACGCACTGACACTTGGAGCCTAGGGCTCGATACTAACATTTGATAAACAGCATGACACGTTTTCTATTACTATATGTATCTGTCCTGTGAACTCACCAACCTTTGTGTTGACACTTTCTTTTAAACTTGTATTCTCAGGTAACTGACAGGAAGACGGATATCCAGGAATGCACACATAAGGAACCGAGCATTAGGGCCATCATGCATTTTTGTTTCTGTTTATCTTTTGAGAACAATTTCATTTGGGTTATGTATTAAACAATGCGTTGTCTAACATCTTAACTTTCCGCTGCAATATGATTTATTATTCCGCTGTAAACTATTTTATTAAGTGTATGTCGAACAATGTATTTTGAAATCGCATATAGAGTTGTTCTATATGACCTTGAGCTGTGATTCTGGCCGCGTCACACCCACGTGGACTGACACCACGAGTGGGAATTTGGGGGTGTGACAATTTGTCACCTTTTTAACCCACTATTGTCACTTGTCAATTTCTTATCATTCCATTTAAGCCTATCTCTTATTAAGAAGCTATATTATCTCTCTTATTAAATAAACCATATTCTCTTTCTTATTAAATGAATTTATTCTCTTATTAAATAATTATAATAGTAATAACTAATATATAATTTATCTTTTTACTATAAAACACACCTAAAATTTTTTTATAAAATAAGACATTTTCTAAAATTATTTTTTTTATGGTAAGAAATATTTTATTTTCAAAAAAACAAAATTTATGTAAAACACAAGTTATCGTAAAAAATGATTTTTTTTCAAATATAAAATATACTATAAAAGGAGTTTTTAGACAATGCTATTTTTATAAACAAATGATGTCCTTTAATTTATTTTAAAACTAAGTTAATAAAATTGATAAAGAAAGTTACACTTTTGGTTTGTGTCACGCCCCAACCGACGTCAGAATATGTTGGGGCGCGAACTTGACTGTTCATTAGCTCATGGTGCTATTATAAAGTTTCATAATTAATGCATCATCATTAAATCAACACAACAATTTATTAATTAAAAACAAATAACATTTCAATACAATTGTCAAAACAATCAAATTACAATTGCATACTATACAAGGTTTAAAAAATTAACTAGGTCAACTAAGTCATAGCCTATGTCTTCATCACCTTCACCAAACCTTTTAATCATGTAAAATAATTCTTTGTCAACTATTTGAATAGTTGGTGAGTACACATACAACTTTGTATAATACATAAGAAATAGATACAAATTCAAAGTCTAAAGTATTGACCTAAAGAATATGTTCTCACAAGTTTCTAAGCCAACATGTATAGCACAAAAGTTCATAAAATTCATCAATATTTACACAAAGCATGTAAGCAAATAATCATTATTCTCAATAGTTCTCAATAGTTCTCAAATAGTCCTTAATAGTTCACAATAGTCCTCAATAGTTTCAAACAGTGTCAAACCATACTTGTACCCATAAGCTTGCAAGGCCTAGATGTAAGTATGTAAACATGTGCTTGCAATTATGTACAATTTCACCTTTTTAGCACAAAGACCTAAGTCAATGCGATGGTGGTATCTCATCACACCTTAGGTTACTCTTGTATCGAATAATGCATAAAGTATTTAACGTGTAATCACATACAACTAAAGGCAACCTCTAAAGACTAAGTCATTGCATCATTTGTGTTTTCACTCTAAAAATCACATGATTTATACAAGACATGTGCAACATCCCTAAAACATTACAAAAATGGAAAGAAGGGAGTATGAATATATTCACCTTGGAATTGATTAGCTAGTCCAAGATGCTTGATATAGATCTTAGTCAAAAGGCACGTGTCAACCTAAAGTTTATAAGAATAGCTTAATAAGTTTAATATTTCTAAAGTTCAAGTTTCGTGTAAATATGACTATGGCATTCTATGTAAGTCCTAAAGATCTTGTTAGTTTTGTAAGGATATCGATCATTTGGAATATTTATTTGCTTAAATAAATATTCTTAATTTGATTTGAATAACACCTAGTATTTTAATAACATGTTCATCCATATTTTTAGTTACAATTAATATTGTCTAAAAAGAAATTGTGTAAAAGTTATTATTTGTGAGTAAGATTAACCATTTAAGAATTTATAATCACATTAAAAGAAATTATTTGAAATATACTTTATGAATGTATAATTTACCATATAGAATGATTATAATATGATTTAAATTATTTGGAATATTTATTTGCTTAAATAAACATACTTAAAAATGTTTTCGATTTAAATAATTTGTTTTACATAAATAGTTCTTGTTAAGCAAAATATTTATATATATATATATTCTAATAAATCATTAAAAGAATGAGAATAAATAAAAATTTGTAATAAAAGTTCTTATGATTTTGTTCTGATACAAATCATTTTTTTTGTTATAATAATGTACTCTTCCAATTTTAATAATGTATTAAAATATTTATAGATTTTTATTTAAGTTTCAAAAATAAAACCAATTATTTTTTTTATTGTTATTATTTTATTATTATTTTTATTTGAAATGCTTCTTTTTTTTTTGTAAATTTTATATAACTTGTTCTTTTATTTCATCAAATACATTCTTTTTAAACGATAAAATAATTAAAACATTTTCTGAATTTAATTAAAAATTTCCAGATTGTTTAGAATTGTATTTTATGCTTTTTAGAAGTTTTTATAATATTTTTCTATAAAAAATGAACTGAAAAGAAGGGAAAGAACAAAAACCAGTTTTTTTAGGTAGTTGCCGTGTTTCGAGACAGGGTCGCCGCCCTAGCTTGGCAGCAACTTACAGCTGGGCTAGGTGGTGATTCGGTGATTGAATCCGGTTTCTCTTAATGATATATTAAAGCTAAAAATCAACCCCAAACCCACATAACCCTAGAACTTGCTCCCTTTGATTCAACTCACCGTGCAAATGTAAGCCCTGGAAAGACGGGGCTTTTGTTCCTCTCCTAGAACCAATCAAGATGGTACGAATTATTACCTGGTAGTTTGTGAATCAAGTGCAAATCGATTAAGAACGGTCCGAGTATGAGTCGCGAGTATGATCCAAGAATTTGGAGTGTTGTTGATGGAACTTTTGTTATCTATAGTTTCAGAAAGAAGTCACCAAGAGATGTATATGCTTAATTTGATTTTGAATTCACTGATTCAGTCGATTTCGAGTCTAAATTAGTCGAGCTGTTTAATAGCAGTAATAGGTGTGGTTAAATCACTATATTTGGAATTAATAATCGTAGATTGATTCGGTTTTTATGAGGGAACGCGTGAGAATTTGAAATTTGGATTGTAGATCGCGCCATGTTCTTTTTGTTTTAACAACAAATTTTTCCACCTTTAATTTGTACACTATCGCACCATGTTCTAGTTAGGCATAGAACCGGACCTGCGCGTCTTCGAACAACAGTCTGGTTTGGAGGAATTGAAAGAATAGAGAAATAACAAGATTGGTCCTTCAAATTTCTATGCTTTTACATTTCTGTTTTAAAGTCCTAACATAATAAAACCTTTTAATTATTTACAACTATGGGCCTTGACTATTCAAATCTAGTTATTTTATTGTTAACTTCTTATAAAATGAAGTGAACTTTGTATCATATATTTATGGTTCAGTACTTTATAAAACTTTGATATAAATTAATCTTATAATGTTTTAAATAGACTAATATTATAAGTATTGTTATTAATATTTTTATACATGTATATACATACACCTATACGTATGTATATATTTTTAATCCTAATAAAGTTGGATATTATATATGTCTAATTATGTGTGTGTGTGTTTATGATTACATATTTAAAAAGAAACGTTACGAGCTTACTTTAGGTACAATTATAATTCAGATTCGAGGCTGAATACCTTAGGGATTACAGTCTAACGTTATTTTTAAATTGAGTCGTTTAACTTTAATAATTACAAAAATTATATTTTATATTATTGATTTATAAAAGTTAGTTTTTAATAATACAAATTGAAGTTTTTAACACCAATTGTTTCAAATATATCAATTGTTACAAATGAAAAGGTCATATATTATTTGTATCGTGATTAAAGTTTTTAATTAATTTTAATTATTTAAAATATTTATTAATATGTAAATTAACCATTTTATATCAAAATATTGGATTTTGAAATAAAAAGTCTTTTGCATGTGAAGTGTATGAATTATGTCTTGCATGTTAATTTAACGAATAAATAAAATTATCACATATGGGTGGAATTTATGTATCCTGCATTAAATTAACACACAAATACGTAAATGTTAATTGTTACGTGATAAATTCACGCATCTTTCGCACACAATTTCCTCTTTTTATATTAACCGGTCTCTCTATATATTACTAGAAAGATCAATAGATAGTATATAGATATTATATAGATAGATATAGTAGATAAGATAGATATATATGTACGTAGCTTATCTTATAGATATAATGCATGCAAAAAAATTTGAATGTTTGTTATAATTAAATATGGAGAGATGCAAGGAGAGCATCTCGCCTAGACTTCCCCTTCAATATTTTAAAAACTTTCAATAATATCATATTAATTTTTTCATAACACTAATCTTATCTCGATCAATCTATATATAAGTCTTCTTCATGTATACTATTTTTCTCACTCAATTCTCTGATCGATCAACGAAACACTGAGTCTCTAGTGCGTGCATATTCATGTTCTTATTCTTGCAGGTTTTATAGTTTTAATGGCTAATCAAAGATATCAAATCGCATCTCCACCAATGATGGCATTATCTCCAAAGTTGTTGTTAAGCAATACGCAGGAGATTATCACACTACCATCATCAATAGACATCGATTACACTCTTTCGGATTCTTTATCATCTCTCAATCTTTCACAGAACAATCATTCCATCCCCATGATGTTCCTTCAGCAGACAAATGGTGACCAGCATGTTTATTCGGGTGTCGGTCGTGCTACGTTGCCTCTTGCCATTGATCCTCCGCATGATCATGATCAAGGGCCGTATTCTCCTGGGTTCGACCCGAAGCGTCACTTGGATTACAAGTCTTACTTGTTTGTCAAGGAACTGGTTTCCTCTCCATTACAACACCAACAGCCCTGCAATCGCAGTCATTCATCAGAAACCCTTGCTTCAAATCCTCAAGAAGTTGTTCATCACTACGCTAATTATAAAATGCCCAGTGATTGTAATCTTAACGAGCCGTTTTTGAGTCGTTTGACTATGAAAGAACTGCGGAGATTGATTTTTGTTATGGCTATAGATGAACGTGGGTGTGAAGTTTTAAAATCTAAGATTGTAACCGCAACTGAAGAGGAGATTGGGATTGTTTTATATGAGTTGATGGGTTCAGTTGCATATTTGATGAAGCATCAGTTTGGAAATTCTTTAATTCAGAAGCTTATTTGTGTATGCAATGATGATCAAAAAACATTCATAGTTCGAGAGTTGACTGCAATATTACTTGAGATCATTGATGTTTGCATGGATCCATATGGGTATGGTTATTTGTTTAAATCTAGTTTATAGTTTATATAAACATATATATTGCTTGTGTTGACATTGTTGATTTTACAGGACAAGGGCAATTCTAAAGTTGTTGGAGAATTTGAAATCCCCAAATCTGGTTATGTGGGTCATCTGGGCTTTACGTTACGGTGTAGTTCTACTGGCTAATGATCCAAACGGTCATCGTGTTCTTGAGTTTTGTTTGACTCATTTTGACAGTGATTTTAACCAGGTATCATCTCTTTGATTTCATAACTTGTTTTTGTATTGTCATAAGCTAAATAGTGCATGTGTGTAGGGTAATCAAAATAATAGAATCTAATGACCATCTTGATTGCATTTGGCAGCTTATTCTGGATCAAATAGCAGATAATTGCGTTAAAGTTGCAACAGGCAGAAGCGGTTGTTGTGTGATGCAAACATGTGTCAAACGTTCTCATGGTGTAGTTAGAAATCGCCTTGTTGCTAACATCATAGCCAATGCGGTTCAACTAGCAGAAGACCCATTTGGGTTTGCATCTTTAAACCTTTAGAATTTATAATTTATGACCAATTTATTTACGAATTCGTCGCATTAGATCGTCTTTTCTTTCACACAAGTCTAATAAACTTTTGTGTTTATGATGTGAAGCAACTATGTGCTACAACACATGGTGGAACTGAAGTCACCAGGGGTAACAGAACTACTTGTGAGACAATTTCAAGGAAGTTTTGAGTCTCTCTCCAAGAATAAATACGCAAGTAATGTCGTGGAGAAATGTTTGATCGAATCGCAACCGAATATATCAACAATGATTGTTCTTGAACTGGTTGGAAGCTCAAATCCTTCATCACTTCTCGTAGATCCCTATGGGAATTTTGTTATACAGTCGGCACTAAAGGTTTCAAAGGTTAGTTAACGGTTAAGATTTTATAAATTATACATTGTGATTTGGTTAATTTGTTAATTAACAGATTTGTTTGGTTGATTAGGGGTTTCCATACAAGTGCCTGCTCAAGCTAGTTTCAAGCAATGTAACGTCAATGCAAAGCAATCTTTATGGTAAAAAGATCCTGGATAGGATTGAAAAGAGGAGACCCTTTGTCACATTTAGGGTTTGATCAAGTGGAAGTTGTATGTGAATTCTTGCAGTGTGTTTATTTTACATGTTTGTGTTCATGACATGTGTTTTGATCTTTCTAATGATTCATATTTGTTCTTTTATATCTATATTTTAAATTTGATATTTTTTTATGTTTTGTTTTCATTACATGTATTGTTATTATTGGTTTTTCATAAATATTAGCGTTAGCAATATTCTAACTGTTATAACTAGTGATGCTTATTTGTCAAATTTTAGTTGAATACTTATTTTTGCAAAACCTGAAATGCATTATTCATTTTGTTAATTAATTTGATTAACCTGTCTACTTTGAAGATTTTTTCCGAGAAAATAGTTAAGACATAAAATATACAAAGAAAATGTGAAGGGAGTAAAATGTAAGCAGATGTGAAATTTTATTTATTTGCAAATGCAATTTAATTCTTGTAAAAAAAAAAAGTCTTCTTATTTATTACAAGCTAGTTAAAGTAACCACACGTTGTGGTGGTCTTCGACATTGTAGTACCAAGTCAAGTGACATGATGTTGACACTTATGTGCTTAAGTGTCTACAAAGAAAGATAACTAATAGGTCGTGTTATAGTTATACCTCATTTATGGTCGTTGAATGACTAGGACATCCTGTAAACACACCTAATTTGGGTCGATCACAAACCGTATAAGTCTGTACAGACATACTGATAGCTGGGAATCGAATTATGAGGGTAATTTAGGGGATAATACGAGATGTATTGATTAGTACATGAGGTATAACATCCTCTTTAAACGGCCTGTACAAACTTAAATGTCAGGGTTAACGGGTTAACGTTATAAGGGAGGGTTAACATTTGAACCTCTCCATATATATATATATATATATATATATATATATATATATATATATATATATATATATAGGATTCGCATCCTATAATAACCCACCTATTTTACAGTGCTGTAAGGCAAATTACAGTGACGTAGGATATCAAACGAAAAAGAATTTGCACAAACACATAAAAGAACATACTCTTGTACATGTAAAACAAAGATTTTGAAAAAAAAAACAAAAGACTCGGGTTGATCTTCAAGGGTTAATTCGGGTTATGTCAATAAGGAGGGTTAACAACGGATTCTTACCCTAGATATATATATATATATATATATATATATATATATATATATATTTGTGTATGTGTTTGAGCATGATTTTTATATTGCATTCATGTATGAATGAATGATTTTATTTCATTTTTGCATGATATATACTTATGGATGTTGTAATCCCTAGGGATTTCGGTTTAGATTTAAATCAAATGGTGTCAAATTTTAAACGAAACATAGTATTGGTTCCATTTAAAATTTTGTAGCTTTAAATACACACATGTGAGTGTGTGTGTGTGTATGATTAAACAATAAATATGAATTAGACTCATTATATGTATAAAGACAATTCCAATATCTCAACAAAACTTTGAGATGTAATTCAAAATACAACACTACATCAAAACTTTTATAAACATTAATTAGGAGTATAGATGTGTACATAGCTTAGATATACGTTTTTCAATATAAATTTTAGTCCAAATTATGAATATAAATAAACATATGCATAGTAGCAGCAGCAGCAACGGTAGTATAAAGCCTAAAATAAATATATAAGGTTATTTTATTTAGGTTTATAAACTTTTAAAAACATTATACATAAAATAATAAATATATAAATAAAGGGGCTGAAATTGCCAATGTGTGATGTAACATTCGGCCCCGTCTACCAACAATATTGTCCACTTTCCCACTCGGAGCTCACAATTTTGTCTTCGGTTGCCCGGGAGAAAACTTCCCAAGGAGGTCACCCATCCTTGGATTGCTGCAACCCGAGCACACTTAACTGTAGAGTTTTCATGTGCTACACAGCCAGCTAAGCCAGAAACACATTGGTAATGTAAGAGGCAGATCAGTACTTATGAGACAGGAATCTCTCATATTCACGGCCGATGTGGGATTTGCCTAAGATATTTTATACACCCCCTTAGTAACTCATCGTCCTCAATGAGGTTTGCCCCACCATCTCGTGTAGAACAGGAGTGTCTCTAATACCATTCTGTAACATCTGGCCCCGTCTACCACTAATATTGTCCTCTTTGCCCATTCGGAGCTCACGATTTTGTCTTCGGTTGCCCGAGTAAAAACTTCCAAGGGAGGTCACCCATCCATGGATTGCTGCAACCGAGCACGCTTAATTATGGAGTTTTCATGTTCTCCACAGCCAGCTAAGCAGAAAACGTGTTGGTGATGTAAGAGGCACATCGTTACTAATGAGACAAGAATCTCTCATATTCGTGGTCGATGTGGGATTTTCCTAAGATGTTTCACGTGACACTTGATTGTCAGCCACATAAAGTTTTAAATATTAAAACAAATGGGTTAAATGATTGAATCTAAGGGGACCAAAAAGGTCAAAAAACAAAACCCTTATCCTCCTCTCTACCCGTCGGTCGACCAGACCAGATCCACGGGTTTTTCGCAACCCGGTTTTCGAACACAGTCATTCCAACTTGTTTATAGCTCACGTATGATCAATTTGGCAAGTATCCGCACACGTAGTTAGTTCAAATCATCAATAAATGAGAATCACAGCCTTGAATGCTTGATTTCTCCCCATAATCAAGCTAATCACGAATGGAATTCAAATTCAATAGGAACCGGTATAAAAAGTCGAATTGTCACACTCCACCAAGGCGGAACACGCAAGGTGCGACGGTCATGGTTTTACAGTGATTTTTTACATTAAACGACTTCTAAATGCATTCATACTAAAGTTTTACATGATGTCTTAAGTTACAATCATCCAAAATATAACAAAACATAGCTTATAAACTTCGAAATATGATATATAAGATTTTAAAAACATGGCCTAAGTCAATAGCTATACAAGGAGAATCCCCAAAAAAGTATGCATATTAATGTGATGAGACTTCATGCAAATCGCTCTGAAATTGTGACCCATGCATGCTTCAATTATCTAAAAATACATGCTAAAAACAGTCAGCATAAAGCTGTTGGGTTCACATGTTTAGATACGTTAAAATATATTTGTTTCATTTTACCACAAGGTTTTAAAAATGTGACTATTGTTCTCAAAAACAATATCATAAGTTGTGTGTATTAACTATTACCGTGAGCTCCCATAACCGAACTCAACATGATTGAATTGCCACATCCGAATGTTCTATCGCAAAACATTGTATTGAGATGAATATTAAGCACCTGATTTGACCTACAATCAAAGTTAGAGCTACTAACCACGAGTGGGGGTTGTCCCTACCAAATAATGCTATTCCCAAAAATTCACGTTTACCCACAATTAACGGTTATAGAATAGGGGACTTAAAACGATAAAAGTAACTCATGTAATTTATGTGTAGAACTAAAAACACTTGTGTCAATGAAATGAGTACAATCATGATTTCTTCCCCTGTTAGTTAGTAAAACATTGTAGAAATAGGGACCGTGAAACTCACTGTTAGAGTGGATCTCCAATTCCTGAGCATGAATGTTGTCTTGTATGGAATCTCTACCTGTTTCTTGCAACATTGCTGATTTCCATTGAGTTCGTAAACTTGTCAAAGTTCGTACTAATATTGTTGTGTTGTTCCATGTTCTTGTTAAGATGTTCTTGTTATGATGTTTTTTGGTATATTTATGTTGTTTGATTTGTTGTAAAAAGAAAGTGTGTTTTATAGTTGGGAAACTTTTTATAATGTCTTAAAAATAATTATTAATTATTTTTAAGAAGTTTGGTCAGCAATGCAACGTATTTTGAAAAATGTTTATTTTTTTATCAATATCTAAAACCTTGAAATATTATATTTTCATAATAACCATTTATAACACTTCATATATACGTATAAGAGTTAATATTGTTAGCACCATAATTGGTTAATCCAAGTTAGTAAAATTAATGGGTTTTTTGGGTCAATAGGTTAAAGTATGTTTTTTGTGTTTATTATGTAATATGTAGTATGTTTAAGGGTATTATATATCAATACTTAAAGTTATTAACTGCGGTTAGGGTTATATAAACCCAACCATCGTTGTGTGTAAAGTGGTCAATCACATCAAAAAGAAATAATATGTATTCATTGTTCTTCTTTGTTCTTCATTTTTTGGTTTCTTGATTATGGATTGCAAAAGATGAATCCCTGAAGTTTATCATTTGGTATCAGAGCCAAAGGCTCGAATCGATCCCGGAAATCATCGTTGCATCCAGAAATCAAGAAATCGATTTGTTTCTCATCAAGATCACACCGCCTGGATTCTTTGCTCTTCCAATTAAACTGAGATTAACGTTCGTAATCATCACTGTGGGTGGCATGCCAATCCAGATTTGACAATTGATCAAGGTAAGGAGTGAAGTTTGTTGTATTTTGACGTTCAAGAAACCGAACCACTGCAGGTTCGAGTTCGTTTCCTTCCGATCAAAAAAGATTAGATTCGATTATCAATGTTGTTGATTAATGGTTGCTTGAATCTTGTTTTACTTGGAATTCCGTTCAAAAACAGAGGTTTATATTGGATTCCATTTTGAAATCAAAAAAAGAGGGCCAAATAATAATGTGTTCAAATAAAACCACTTGTGTCAATGAAATGAGTACAAGCATGATTTCTCCCCGTATGAGTTAGTAAAACATTGTAGAAATAGGCCCGTGAAACTCACTGTTAGAGTGGATCTCCAATTCCTGAGTATGAATGTTGTCTTGTATGGAATCCCTACCTGGTTCCTACAACATTACGGATTTCCATTGAGTTCGTGAACTTGTCAAAGTTTGTATTAATATTGTTATGCTCCGTGTTCTTGTTATGATGTTTTTGGTATATTTATGTTAGATTTATCGTACAAAGAAAATGTGTTTTATAGTTGGAAAAACTTTTTATAATGTCTTAAAAATAATTATTTGTTTTTTTAAGAAGTTTTGTCAGCAATGCAACGTAATTTTCGTTTTGTGACATAGCCAGTTCAGGGTCTTCAGGTGAACTTTTAAATAGCAAACGTTTTTTTAAAATTATGAAATAGGTTGAAACAATCACTCAAGTCAGAAGGTCTAAATCTGCATTCTGATTTTGTAGTGGATGTTTCGGGTATCATTTGGTTGAGTTAGAGAAGATATAAGAAGTGCTTGGAAAGATAACAAAATGAACTTAATTTTGGAGTTTGATTTTGCGAATTTTCCTTTCTTTAAAACAAAGTTATAGCTCGTTAAATTTGGGACAGATTATGTCCTAAATTCATAAATGTGTGTTTGTGTGTATATGTAATTTTAAACTAAACGTTTGAGAATGGGTTTCACTTTAGCAAGCAAGAATAAGGATGAGAGTAGAATGATCTTGATATTTAGTTGAAAACATGGAAGAAGACGGTTTTTCGAGTTAAAAATAATTCGATTGTTGTAGTAAGGTTGAGTATGGACTGTGTTGGGTTGACGGAAACCAATTGAAAGAGAGGGAGCCGAGAGAAGGCTGTGATGTGTGGATGGTAGTATCTCAAGTATCCCAAGGAGTATTTTTATAGCCTCAAGAGAACAATATTTGTTGTGCTAATTAAAAGAGGCATGTTGCTAAATAAATAGCAAGAAAATGGAAATGAATGAGGATGTCCTTTTGGTGACAGTCAAAGCATGGTATTATATACCATCATTTGAAAGAAATCATAAAATATAAAGGAGCATAGTATGTTGAGTGTAGTGTTGATTGAACAAGAATGGGTAGATGATTTTCTCTGTTTTTTTTTCAATGATGTGATTCGTAATTATTGATTCAATTTGACGTCCAAGCTTTCTTTTTTTTAATATTATAGTATTGATTGTCCATATTTTAAAATATGTATATATATATATATATATATATATCCTTATTTAATATTATTATTGTTATTGTGTGCTCAATTACATTCAGATGTGTGTGTGTGCATACATTTGGGTAAATATGACTAATTTTTTTTAAACCAAATGTTGTTATTAAAATATTAAATTTTGATTATAACACCAAAGTTTTAGGTTTTGAGGATAAACTCAAACTAAATATATAGTAATATTATGTGTCTGTCTATATATATTTGCATGATATATTTAAACTGATTTTATATGAGTCTAATATGACAACATAAAATTAAAGTTTGGTCGAGATTGAAACCTGAGAAATTGACATATGTCACAGTCACCCCCCTTCCCCCCGTTTGGAGAATTTCGTCCAGAAATTTCATTTGTGTTTCCCGAGATTGAAGCCTTCTCGAATAGTTGGGGGTACTTAAGTTTCATTTGGTATTCACATTCCCAAATAAAGTTTGGTCCTCGCCAAAAGTTCCATTGAACCTTTACTATAGGGATGTGACTTTGTTTGAATCTTTTTACTTCTCAATCCATGATTTCTATCGGTTCCTTAATAAAGTGGAGTTTATTGTCAATGTGAATTTGTTCTAAGGGTATAATGAGTGTTGCATTAGATAATCACTTTTTTTTGTTTGAAATATGAAATGTGTTGTGAACTCCATTGAGTTCTGGGGTATTTGGAGTCGTTAAGCTACATTACCGGTCCTCACAAGGATTTCGAATGGTCTGATGTGTCGTGGGTTTAGGTTTCCACGTTTTTGGAACCTAACAGTTCATTTTCATGGTGAGACTTTCAACATGACTTTGTCTCCCATTTGAAATTTCATAGGCTTTCGTCTAACGTTAGCATAACGTTTCTGACGATTAGATGCAGCATGTAATCGCTACTTAATTTTAAAGATTTTATCAGTGGTTTCTTGAATGAGTTCTAGACTCGTGAATTGGCTCAAATGAGTCTCTGCCCAGTATGCAAGTGATCGACACATTCAATCATATAAGTTTCAAAGTCGCTGGGATAGTAATGTATCTTCGTAGTGTCATATTATTGAGTTTTTCAAAAGGCATGAACTCATAATCATACTACTAAAAGTTTCTAAAGGTGATGTTATTTGAAGTACGAGTGAACATGCTGGGTATGAGTTGCACACATAGTTCAATAAGATAGATACATAGTTCTAATCTTTAGGGAACTAGTTTCTGGATAGTATGACATTTGCCTTTTTTTTTGTGTGGTTAGGATACTTGAAATTTGAACCTTTTTCTAGAGAGTATATTCGTTTTTGAATACCCCTAACATTCTTCGATTCACCCGTAACTGTGATATAATGTTAGTATTAAATTAACCTTATATTTGTGTCAAGGTTAATCAGGACTTGAGTACTCAAGGCATCAGTGCTTCGAAAGAGATGTCATTACAACTGATTATCATCAGTAACAATAATCATTGTCAAAGTTTAAAATGTTATGTTCTTATGTAGATGTATGTCATGGTGTGCACAACAAAATTTGAGTAGGTTGCTTAGGTTTTAGTAATTGATATTTCATGAGTGTGCTCGTTCTTGAGTGAGGGTAAGATCAAGAAATATTATCTAGTTACTAGAGAATAACTAGTCGGTAAAAAGAACAAACATAAAATCTAATAGTGTAAGGGCATCTAATGTATAACTTGTAATATGAACATAGAAATGAAAAATCTTGTCAACAGTTAAGGTTTTGTCAAGAGAAGTTAATCTATGATTATGTTATAATCTGTTAAAGATCAATTTACTCAATCCTAATAGCTATCAATGGTAGTTGTGCACACAACGAGGTTTGAGGACAATATTAAGGAGATATTGTGGTTCCTTTTCCCAAGGTATATGGAAGGGCATCAACTTGTATGAGTCGCCATCATCAAAAAAAAAGATGACATAGTCCCTTGTGGTGCCTTCTGTTAAGGATTTCACATGGTGCCTTAGTTAACTCACTGGAAGGTCCAGTAGAGAAGGTGAATCACCTTCAAGTTAATGGAGATATATTTTAAGTTACATGCTGGGAAAGTTACATGCTAGGAGATGTAGTTCATTGCTCTTTGGAAGAACTTAACACTTTAGAAGTTAATAGGTCAAATCATCAGAAGTTCGGAATATTTCAAGTAGTGGAGTCAACCAGGGGCGGAGGTAATAAGGGGTGACCGATGTCCCCGGACATCATCGATTTTTCAGCGTATATGGACATTTATGAACGGTGTTTTCAAATGATAGCATCGGCTTTTGGATTAGTGACAACAGTGATTGTAACGGCTAGTGTTGAAACAACTTTTTCTTCAATGAAACATGTGAAAACGGAATTGCGTAAGCGGATGATAGATGAACACTTGAATGATTCTTGCATTTGTTATGTTGAAAAGGAGTTATTCCAACAAGCTTTCGGTCGAAAATGTAATGCAACATTTTCAAAAGATGAAAACTTGCAGGAAACAACTATAAGTATATTTTTTTTAATTTGTAAAAACTATCGAATTTATATTATGTGTTTTTTAATTCTATTCACGATTTTGAATTGATCGGTTTTTATTATGTGACGAGCATTACCCGACCCGAACGGTAGAACTGACTTTAAAAAATTTTAAGTCCGATACTATGAAATTAGAGCATACAAATACAGTGACATCATTAGAAAAAAATCCTGGATCCGCCACTGGAGTCAACTCTTCGGAAGTTCGCATTGTTCTTCGGAAGCTCTCATCTAGAGAATTTAGGATTTTATAGAGTAGTTTGTATCACATTTTTGACAGATTTCATATAGATATGCATGGTATGGATGTCATACAATGAGTTCGCGAGCACATAGGGTGTCTAGAAGTTGTCAAAGGGTTGCTCAAGATTCACGCTACAAGTGAATGTGGTTTCAAAGCTAAGGCCGGTTCCCGATCCAACTCTAGTTCTCGCGTTTGAGGTACCGTTAGGATTTATGTGTAAGGTGTAACGCAACTAATCCATAGCAGTATCGGCGAAGGTGAATCGGTCACATACCATATCAAATTTTGGTGTTGCAAAAAAAATCAATGGTAGATACCCAAATTTCCTTAGCGCTTTTGTCTAAGTAGGTTGAATTTAGTTGCTTTGTCAATGTTTGGATGCAATATACCTTTAGGGATAATTGACTTGTTGACCAGGTATTTGTGCAGTGAGACATCATTATTTATTGGTTATATTTGCACGATAGAGGTACCTAGAGGCATCACACAGCCCGCAATAATGGTCATGGATATGGAACTTTAATATGAATGATCTAGGAAACAGATTTGTTCTGGAAAGTGCTAAATTTTGGGTATGGTGTCTAGGTGTCTAGTTGTGTGTGTCCAAAGTACGCATACTCTATCATTTGTCATATAAATAATGATGAGGTGCAAGTTGGGTTAACAATCCCAACGAAGAAAGAAGAGTGCATTGAAAAGGAACTGATTTAAGGGTGAATCTCCTTGCCGGACGTGTTAGCTTCATATAAGGTAATGTTTGGATGTGGATTAGCTTGGATCAATACAGATGTGTTAATTCTATGTAAAACCACAATAAAGTGAAATTATGGTTATATATAGGAATCAATAGCATAGAATCCATGACAGGATAAGGACAAACTACATCGGAAATTATGGTTCTTACGGGTAACATTGGAGTAGGTGTAAGATTAAATGTCAAAAGTTTGTGTTGACATCTTTATTTGATATATGTTTAGGAGAGTTTTGTTAATCATCCACGTTGGCTTATGTGTTTACATAATCCACGGTCGAAATGTGAAATAGGACTGAAATCACTATAGCATTTACGAGTGATGAGCATACGTAATGGAAGAGTAAACACGTGGAGTATTTTCAATAAGGATGTATTGGTGAGGGTGTAAGCATCAAAAGATGTAATTTGGTTTGGTGATTCCATGGAGAGGATCATACTAGAATTAGTTGACTATTATTGAAATAGGTATGAGAAATGATTTGAGATATAGGTGTTTACTATCGGTTAAAGTGTTCACCTAGGTGATAACACTTATTGACTTAGTTTTTTTTTTAATTTTACGTCGGGGAGGGAAATTAGTATATAAAAGAAATTAATAGCCACAACAGAGTGGCATATTGTCTTACTACAATTTCTCATTTCTAATTCCTATGCTGAGCTCATGAGGATTGCATAGAGGCTATGTTACGATTTGTGTCATGATAGTCTTCTAAAGAAGGTTAGGATGAGTGTTATAGGATTACTAGGATCAAGTATGAGGGGAAAATAGTAGATATTTCCAAACTATCGGTGACTATCATCAAAAACCTCTATCACTTGAGGTCAAGTGGGGTGCTAATTTAGTCAACCGAAAATTTTCTCATCAACATCTAGTTTCTTAAAGATGTAAGTAGTTTAGAATTTGTGAGATTTGTGATGAATGTCGACACAACCCTAGTAGACCGATTTTTTTTCCAACTTTAGTTTCAAACGGGGAAATGCTCATTGTGTCGATTCCATTCTTCATTTTACGCATAGTCCTCTAGATTCGATTGAATGGTTTTCTTGGTAGGTGGGTGTGGTCAAGGTACGCATTACCCTTGATGTAGAGTCATCTACTCAAAATATGACTGCGAGTACCCAAGTGAAGTGCAAAGGTTGCATCAGGTTCTATAAGCATACGCTAACCAAATAATCAAAGAGAAAAATTGTCAGTTATAATCCTTGGGTTGTTAGTGATGAATTGAGATACGATTCTTCTTATGATTGGTGTGTTTGATCTTTGTAATAAATTTGTTCTTTATGGGTCAATTTTTCTTACGTTGGCCACCCGCAATCGTCAATTTACCTTACATAATCATTTTTGTTCCTCCAATCTCCAGCTAGTAAGTATTGCCAAGCTCAGAATGTTATCCTTAATCAACAACATCAAGAGTCCACCCAATAACCATGGGTTATAGGCTATTCAGAATGAGTGGTGAAGAAAGTATTCATGTAAATTGGATGGTACTAAGGAAGCTAGGTCGAGACCAAGAAGAGTATGCCTCTATCTTGTCTGAAGTAGAGTGTTCGTAAAGTATTGTATATTGTACAATCTGTTCAGATATGGTATTGACGTTCCTGGTGACAACCTTCTCTTCATCATTACCAACTAGACTGCAAGATAGCTTCCCTAGATTGGACTGTAATTCTCTTCGGAGTCCTTCTCATATGACACTGTGACCTCCTTCGTGGTATCGCTAAACACCTCAATGGGCAATGATGTCTGTGCTGATGGCGGTGCTAGAGGTGATGTGAATAAGGAGTAGTTCACATCCAATGCGTACACATGTATAGGGTCAGATGTTATTAACATGCTTGCTAAATCCTAGAATGTTTTAAAGTAAGTCATACATATATGTGTATGAAGAAGGGACTTTAGTGAAACAATAGTTATAGTTCAAGTAACTACATGCAACCTGGTTCTCAATAACCAATGGCTCTAATACCAATTTGTCATACCCCGCCAAGGCGGAACACGCAAGGTGCGACGGTCATGGTTTCACAGTCATTGTTTACATTGAACGACTTCTAAATGCATTCATACTAAAGTTTTACATGATATCTTAAATTACAATCATCCAAAATATAAAAAAAACACAGCTTCTAAACTTCAAAATATGATATATAAGATTTTACAAACATAGCCTAAGTCAATAGGCTATGCAAGGAAAATCCCCAAAAAGTATGCATATTAATGTGATGATACTTCATGCAAATCGTTCCGAAAATGTGCCCCATGCTTTCTTCAATTATCTGAAAATACATGCTTTTAACAGTCAGCATAAAGCCGGTGAGTTCACGGGTTTAGACACTTTAAAATATATTTGTTTTATTTGACCACAAGGTTTTAAAAATGTGACTATTGTTCTCAAAAACAATATCATAAGTTGTGTGTATTAACTATTACCGTGAGCTCCCATAACCGAACTCGACATGATTGAATTGCCACATCCGAATGTTCTAACGCAAAACATTGTATTGAGATGAATATTAAGCACCTAATTTGACCTACAATCAAAGTTAGAGCTACTAACCACGAGTGGGGGTTGTCCCTACCAAATAATGTTATTCCCAAAAATTCACGTTTGCCCACAATTAACGGTTATAGAATAGGGGACTTAAAACGATAAAAGTAACTCATCTAATAACGTGTTGAACTAAAACCACTTGTGTCAATGAAACGAGTACAAGCTCGGTTTCTCCCCCTATGAGTTAGTAAAACATTGTAAAAATAGGGGCCGTGAAACTCACTGTTAGAGTGGATCTCCAATTCCTTAGCATGAATGTTGTCTTGTATGGAATCCCTACTTGGTTCCTACAACATTGCAGATTTCCATTGAGTTCGTGAACTTGTCAAAGTTCGTATTAATATTGTTATGTTCCGTGTTCTTGTTACGATGTTCTTGTTATGATGTTTTTGGTATATTTATGTTGTTAGATTTTTCGTACAAAGAAAATGTGTTTTGTAGTTGGAAAAACTTTTTATAATGTCTTAAAAATAATTATTTCTTTTTTTAAGAAGTTTCATCAGCATTGCAACATATTTCGAAAAATGTTTACTTTTGTTTATCAATATCTAAAAACTTGAAATATTATATTTCCATAATAACCATTTATATCACTTTATATATACGTATACGAGTTAATATTGTTAGCACCATAATTGGTTAATCCAAGTTAGTAAAATTAATGGGTCACTTGGGTCAATAGGTTATGGTATGTTTTTTGTTTTATTATGTAATATGTAGTATGTTTAAGGGTATTATATGTCAATACTTAAAGTTATTAACTGTGGTTAGGGTTATATAAACCCAACCATGGTTGTGTGTAAAGTGGTCGATCACATCAAATAGAAATAATACGTATTCATTGTTCTTCTTTGTTCTTCATATTTTGGTTTCTTGATTATGGATTGCAAAAGATGAATCCATGAAGTTTATCATTTGGTATTAGAGCCAAAGGCTCGAATCGATCCGGGAAATCATCATTGCATCCAGAAATCAAAAAATCGATTTGTTTCCGATCAAAATCATGCTGCCTGGATTCATTGCTCTTCCAATTAAACTGAGATTAACGTTCGTAATCATCACTGTGGGTGGCATGCCAATCCAGATTTGACAATTGATCAAGGTAAGGAGTGAAGTTTGTTGTATTTTGACGTTCAAGAAACCGAACCACTGCAGGTTCGAGTTCGTTTCCTTCCGATCAAAAAAGATTATATTCGATTAACAGTGTTGTTGATTAATGGTTGCTTGAATCTTGTTTTACTTGGAATTTCGTTCAAAAACAGAGGTTTGTATTGGATTCCATTTTAAAATAAAAAAAAGACAGCCATATAATAATGTGTTGAACTAAAACCACTTGCGTTAATAAAATGAGTACAAGCATGATTTCTCCCTCTATGAGTTAGCAAAACATTATAGAAATAGGGGCCGTGAAACTCACTGTTAGAGTGGATCTCCAATTCCTGAGTATGAATGTTGTATTGTTTGGAATCCCTACATTGTTCCTACAACATTGCGGATTTCCATTGAGTTCGTGAACTTGTCAAAGCTCGTATTAATATTGTTATGTTCCGTGTTCTTGTTGTTTTTCGTATATTTATGTTGTTAGATTTGTCGTACAAAAAAATGTATTTTATAGTTGAAAAAACTTTTTATAATGACTTCAAAATAATTATTTATTTTTTTAAGAAGTTTCGTCAGCAGTGCAACATATTTTGAAAAATGTTTATTTTTGTTTATCAATATATAAAACCTTGAAATATTATATTTCCATAATAACCATTTATATCACTTCATATATACGTATACGAGATAATATTTCATTTTCCTGAAATATATATATATATAATACATATACGTATGAATGTTTAAAATTTTCGTTTTGTGACAGAGTTAGTTCAGTGTTTTCAGGTGAACTTTTAAAATAGCAAACGTTTTTTTAAAATTATGAAACTTTACAGTCAAGTATTTTAACGTGTTCCAAACAATTTTTATTTAGAAAATTGTTTGTGATTCTGCTCAGAAATAGGCTGAAACAATCACTCAAATCAGAAGGTATAAATCTGCATATTGATTTTGTAGTGGCTGTTTTGGGTATCCTTTGGTTGAGTTAGAGAAGATATAAGAAGTGCTTGGAAAGATAACACAATGAACTTAATTTTAGAGTTTGAGTTTGCGAATTTTCCTTCATTTAAGACAAAGTTATAGCTCGTTAAATTTCGGACAGATTATGTCCTAAAATCAGAAATGTGTGTTTGTGTGTATATGTAAATTTAAACTAAACGTTTGAGAGTGGGTTTCACCTTAGCAAGCAAGAAGAAGGATGAGAGTAGAATGATCTTGATCTTTAGTTGAAAACTTGGAGGAAGATGGTTTTCCGAGTTTAAAATAATTCGATTGTTGTAGTAAGGTTGAGTATGGGCTGTGTTGGGTTGATGGAAACCAATTGAAAGAGAGGAAGCTGAGAGATGGCTGTGATGTGTGGATGGTAGTCTCTCAAGTACCCCAAGGAGTATTTTTATAGCCTCAAGAGAACAAGGTTTGTTGTGCTAATTAAAAGAGGCATGTTCGTAAATTAATACCAAGAAAATGGAAAAGGTTGGGGCTGTCCTTTTGGTGATCGTCAAAGCATGGTATTATATACCATCATTTGAAAGAAATCATAAAATATAAAGGAGCATAGTATGTTGAGTGTAGTGTTGGTTGAACAAGAATGGGTAGATGATTTTCTTCTTTTTTTAAATGATGTGATCTGTAATTATTGATTAAAACTGACGTCCAAGCTTTCTTTCTTTTTTTTAATCTTATAGTATTGATCGTCCATATTTCAAAAAATATATATATATGTATGTATGTATATGTGTATGTATATTTCATTATTTAATATTATATTGATATTTTGTGCTCAATTACATTCAGATGTATATATATAAATATAAATATATATATATATACACATACATATTTGGGTAATATGACTAATTTTTTTTAAACCAAATGTTGTTATCTAAACATTAAATTTTGATTATAACACCAAAGTTTTAGGTTATGAGGATAAACTGAAAATAAATATATAGCAATATTATGTGTCTATATATATATATATATAATATGATAGATTGAAACTGATTTTAAATGAGTCTAATATGCCCACATAAATTAAAGTTTGTTCGAGATTGAAACATGAGAAATTGACAGATGTCACACGAATAAACTATCACTT
The DNA here is from genome assembly GCA_009363875.1 of Mikania micrantha. Lineage (NCBI taxonomy): Eukaryota > Viridiplantae > Streptophyta > Magnoliopsida > Asterales > Asteraceae > Mikania > Mikania micrantha. The sequence goes on from CM018697.1 coordinate 85,998,367, forward strand.
TCGGTTCCTATAGTCGTCACGAATGGGTCTGTACAACTCATATCATCTCACAAGTGCTCTAAATTCAGAATCGAAGTCAATAACAACTGGCACGTGCCCTCAACTCGAACTCTTTCAATTCGTAATCAATCCAAGTACGTCTTCATTTTGATTTTAAGTAATCATACCGGTTCTTCATTTGTTTTTGGTCCACTACGAAATTGTGTTCAGAATCAAAGTCAAGAACAACTGCAAATTTTGATTTTAAGTAATCATACCGGTTCTTCATTTGTTTTTGGTCCACTATGAAATTGTGTTCAGTTTTCAATTTTTCAGCTACATTTTTCCATGACACCATTTTTAGACTGCTTCCTCATGCCCATGAATTGTTATTTCGTTAACACATGATTCAAGAAAGGTTTTTTCTACACCTTCTTGCCTCCAATTAATCCTAAGTCGTTTTTGTGTCATTTCTATACACGTTTTACAAATTCAAATATGTGAGAACCAAAGAACATCACAAGTCAATGAACAAGATCAAATATTTTATCACAAATAAAAAAAGAAACCAAAGAGAAACTATGAGAACAAACATCTATTTATACACACAAATAATTTATCACATATCAATGAACAATAACAAATAGTTTATCACAAATCAATGAACAATAATTTATCACATACCAAGAACAAACCATTTATCTCAAATAAAAACAATAACCAACAGAGAAATGAATTTGAGAACAAACATGAAACAAACATATGTTCATACAAGAAAATCGTGTAAAAAAGCATATATTCATACACACAATCAGGAAACAAACATATGTTCATACAAGCAATCAAGAACAAACCATTTATTTATCAGAAATCAATGAACACACAATCAGAAACATCCTTGTTTTTCGATCCGACCGCCGACCGTGGTTCGCCGACCGCCATGGTTCGCCGACCGCCGTGGTTCGCCGAAGGGTAGCAACGGACTGTTAACAGCCGCCGATGGGAGGTGGTTCAGGTACAGGGGTAGCGGAATGTTAACAAGCCGCCGATGGGAGGTGGTTAGTGTACAGGGGTAGCGAAATGTTAACAAGCCGCCGATGGGAGGTGGTTCGTGTACATGGGTAGCAGCGGTCTGAACAGGGAAGATGACGGCGGTGGTGTGAAGTGGCGCCGGAGGAACAACCCCGATGGTGCGTTCGGTCGTGGAGGACGAGCAGAGAGAGGCGTGATTTGGGGACGAATTTTACCCCTAGGGTATAATTATTTCATTCAGACTCATTTCTAAGCTGAATGGTTCATACCTCTACTGAATGATTAAGAGACAATTTTTAGGTGAAACAAACACCCTTACCTCTGACCGGTTCAGAGGTTACCTCTTAATGGAATGATTAAGAGGCAAACAAACACCCCCTAAGATGGATTCTAATCGTTTTTACATGTAGATTAATAGCCCTATATTTTTGATCGCGCACAAATAACTGATTAGTCGAATTTGAGCGAGGTTTGTTCTAAGGTTCTTCAATTTGGGGATTAATGCGACTATTCATTTTGAAACCAAAAGGCTTTAACGAATAGACCTCCCAGCCTAGCGGTTAAAGCTCATACCAGGCTACGAGGAGGTTCCATGTTCGAATCCAAGTTGGCACCTCATTCCGGTTTTGGCTTGTTTCCATCATTTTTTATATAAAATTAATTCTAGAAATCCTAAAAATTCTGTTAAACATATTTTATTTCAGAAAATCATATTTATTTATTTACATATTTAATTCAAAAAATAATGATTTAAAAAGCATATTAATTAGTGAAAAACAAATATGTATATATTTTAATCCAAATATTTAAGCATTGTAAAACTTATTTCAATATTTAAATATATATATTTTTTTAACATATTATTAGTTAGAAATCTAAATATTGTATTTTAATTTTATTTAAATATTTAGAATTAAAAATTTGAATAATTCTATTTATTTAAATATTTTAAATCTTACGTAATATTTTTATCATGTTTTTATATTTATTGTAAATCTTTATTTTCATTCTTGAATTTTTCCTAAAACAATATTTTATAAACAAAACACATAAATATTTTGAAAGCTATTTTAAAACAAATAGTTATAACCTTTATTAAGATAAATCATTTATCAAAGTAAAAATCTATTAAAGTTACATAAAGGATTATGTTATCTAAATCAATTACTTACATAAAAGAACATAAGTTAATTGAAATGAATTCTTTTAAACAAACTTCTTAAACTTTATTTTAAAACAACAAAACATGTTAATCAAAACAAATGGATGGAAATAGGATATTTAAGCATTATTCAAAACTTAAACTATATGTATTTATTTAAATAAATAAATATTCAAATGATCTATTCAAACTTAGACATTTCATTCTATGACTTCCATTATGATGCCATAGATTCTAGGACATCAAGACTCAAATTCTAAAAAATACTAAGACTACTATTCCTTGTTACTCTAGATTGAAGCACTAACTACAACTATATCCTCTATCACTTAAGTAAGCAAACAATCATGTGAGTTTCACTCATACTTTCTCTTTTACATTTTGTACTTTTGGGATGTTACATATGTCATTATTCAATGAAAGTTATTCTAGAGTCAAAATCAAATAGATGCAAACTATTAGTCTAAGTTGTTTGACTTATGTGCTATATTATGCCTACTTGTTTACGTGTTATGCCTATTCTTGTTCTGCCATGTATATCTAGTAACTAGTAGCTCTTGTAATACAACTTAGGTTATTAATTATATATTGAAAAGGTGAAAGAGCCGATAATCAATGTAACTAGTAGCCTTTGCACAATGACTTTAGTTATTGTAAAATGCAATCGTGAAATAGCCAAAATTCAATTGTTGTAACTAATAGCCTTTCATTAATGACTTATGCCATTAAGATAGTAAAGGTGAAAGAGTCAAAGTATTCATTGTTAAACTTGTAGTTATACTTGCTTTAGGTCTTATTGATTTAGACTTCGTTTGAATTTAAGTTTTAAACATATTCTTATATATATATATATACTAGTTGGAAACCCGCGCGATGCGGCGGCGACGACGACTTAATAACATGTGCGCGTTTGTTGTTAATAAATCAATGTTCTTGTGATACCGATAATGCTCTTGTTAGTTTTCATTTTTGTGGCATCGGTATGGTCTATCTATGCTATGAGTTTTACATATGTCGATTAAGTAAATACACACAAATAAGAAAAAAATCCTTTATGACACAATGAGTTTTCTTTTTGTCGACAGTCTTGCTTTCGAGTTTCTTTGAATCACTGCATAAACTGCATAAAAGTAAAAAAAAAAAAAACTGAGTAAACAACATACATATAAACAAACTGTTGTGTATCAAATCTTCATATTAAACTCACTATAACCTATACGACCATCCTTATTTGCAAGTTAAAGATCACATTTCAAGTCAAATTTACATTCATTTTGCATAAAATATCGAAAAATAAACGAAAAAAATGTTTTAATATATAAATATTCGGATCAACTTCATTAATAATTTTTGCCAAATGTGTATCATCAACTCCAAATTCCTTGCAGGCTTGTTGAAGATCATTACGCATTATATAACCTCTACGATCTTTATCAAAATATGAAAAAAAAAAGTTGCAAATAAATGATCTTCTCTATCAACTTAAGAGGCTGATGTATGCGTATGTAGTAACAATTTAAAGCAATATTAAGAATTAGAAGAAGGGAAAACCTCATTTGTGACCAATCAATTAAATCAATTTTTGTTCTTGGAATAACATCGGTTGAAGAACCATCGACTTCTTTGGAGCTTGGTATCTGTAATGCAACAATTAAGATTAAAATCAAATATTGATGTATCTGTAATGCAAAGCCTGTTTTTGTTTTACCCATTTCTAAAGCATAGATCACAAATACAAAAATTAAACCATTTGCTTTTCAAGATTAAATAGAAGAAAATAGACCTTAATCTTGCTCGTGCTCACACAATTATATATAATTAACAAAACTATATTAATTTAATTATAATCAAATTTCTAAAATTAAATTATTTAGATGGTAGAGAGTTAGATCTCTTTGGGGTCAGCAAGGGTTCCAACAATGGCAATATCAAACCATCTTGGTTTTCGGTCCTAGAAATTTAAGCAGTATAAAGCGAAACCTGCTTTTTGTCTACACCTTTAGCAAAAACCTATAAACATGACCCAAATAAGCATACGTATTGATCTTTAAAAGTCCATATTAAATGCAGAAGACTCAATTTTGCAAGATTTTGGTTTGAGATGGCAAAAAAAAGATACCAAAATATTTATTGGTAATACACATACAATTATGAAACTACAATAACTAATTAGTTTACTTGTAGAATACACCATATAAACCTTATGGAATGAAAAAGGATCATTAGTTTATAGGATATCATTATTCTAAATTGTATCAATGCCAGCACATCTCAAACCCAAATAGTTTTATATTCTATAAATGATGAACTATTTATGATAATCATGATTAGACGATATAATAAAAGATCATTTTAGCAAATCGACTGTATTCCAAATAGACCATTCAGAAGGAAGCGAGTAGCAATTGTCACATTTAAAATAGTTACAAGAAAACTAATAAATAAAGCATAGGCATAAATTTTAAATTAAATAAAACATAAATTACAAAAAGAAAAATACTAATTGTAACCTCACGGAAGTTGGTTTTGATGTTGGAGTAGAGCCTTTTTCAGTCATCCAAAACAATCTTACTTGCATTACTCTCAAACAGCCCCATCAAAATTCTGAAGAACATGAATCTGTATTAGTGGAACTGGAAATCAAACTATGTAAACAATGATACACATATTTCCAAGAGGGTTCATATTAAGAAACTCAGGAGTCTTATTTGTTATACCCATCTCAAAATTATTGGAAATTTGGGTAACACTAACATATTCTGTAGCAATTTGAGCTTTGTGAATGTTTTTGTTTTGCCTCCAAAATGCAAGATCTGCAAATAAATATGCACAATACATCAAAAGGATACAACTATCAACTTATCTCAAATCAACATAAACCCAAACACAAAATATTTGACATAGAAGAAATGTAAGAGTAACATAGGTTTCAAACTTGATAAATCAATTTGATCTCAATATAAAAATCCATAACAAACTCAAATTTCTGTAAGCATAGAAATTGACCATGAGGAATCAAGTCAGATATTTAATTGAAACGTTATTGATCATTTAGTAGAACGTAACTGACCATTAAACATGTTAATTCAAGATCTCCCTGTCTTCCTGCTAGGTCATGAAGTTTTGCAAAAAACAAAAATATACATAGACTGTTTTCACATTTCTCATTATTAAAGTCACAAGTCCTTAAAATGATACTAATCAAATTGCCTTTTGTGACTTAGGATCTTCAAAAATACTGGGAGTATCATGACTCATGTGTGAAAGCATGTTGTCCTCTAAAACAAGTTGCATGACTTAAGGCTCTTTGAAAGTACCTTGGCAATCTGCATGACATCATGGTTGGCAGCTAAATCTTCTAAACAATAGTATCTTTTTTATAAGATTAGTGGTGTGAAGTACCTTTATTTCATCTAAAGTCTTCCCACAATCCCTTACCACACAGACCAACAATTCAAAAATGAAAACCATAACTTGTGCAAATGAGCGAGGTGCACAAAGAGAGATGGCTTGGTAAACCTAGGTGGAGCCATGGAAGGCAGATGACATCATCACCACCGATAAGTTAACACAAAACACAATTTAAAATAACTAAAAAGATATAAATGGGTCAATCCATGAATATGCTTGATTTTACACAAACCACACCTGTTTAGCTAAACGGGTTAGCGGGTTCAACCGAAAACTGACCCAAACTCATCTATACTAAACCCAAACCTGCTAATTTCACCTTGGATCATCACATATGCATGTTTGTAGGCTTGTAACTGCAAAACATCAAAATAAACACTATGAACGAATATACACACACATATATGTGTGTAAACGAAAAACACACATATGTTCACTTACAAATCTCTAGCATTCAAAAAGATGTATACCTTGGACGATGCTGTTTTTTTCATTGAATGTGTTAAAAAGGCTAATTTAATAGCATCAAGAAAAATCAAAATATTATTATGGTATCACATCATCAACCATGTATTTTATTGTGGAAATCCCTCATTCTTGATCAAGTCGTATTGATTTAAGGTTCTTTTATTTAGACCCAATGTATTTAATATGGGAAAAAAATTTAAGTTGAGACAAATGATCAAGCAACATGTGTGCGACATGATGCAGTCGGTTGCAACAAATTATTTACAGATGCAATATGCCCAGATACAAAAAAACAATCATGGCTCATACAAATCAATAAATATAAATAACAAATGAAATTTAGTGAAGCATAAGGAAAACAAATTTTAATTTGAGACAAATGATCAAAAAACATGTGTATAACATATTGTAGTCGTTTGCAGGAAATCATTTGAAGATGCAATATTACAAAATACAACGAAAGATTCAAGGCTCATTCATATCAATCAACATTAATAAAGAAAGGAAATTTATTGCAGCATAACCTCATTTATAAACTGGTGTATATTTCTTTCCACACGATTCACCAACCAAACAAAAATACAGAACAATGAAAATCAACCAACTTTAAAAGAGGGCACCACATACAAATCGTCTATTTGAATACACAATCATATATTAGTTGCTATTTATTGTAACAAAAACACACAAAAACCTCAACCATAAAATCCTAATTTCAGAACCAATAACTGAAAGTTAGTCACCTGAAAATGTTGGGAACCATCGACATATTAGACAGAGCATGTCGCAAGATGAGAGGCGTGGGAAGAAGAGTTGATCAAATCATAACGGAATCCAGGCAGAGGCAAACGCAAGAGAAAAAGTTGGAATGGTGGAGGGTAGATTGAATGGAACGGCTCTTTAAAATCAAAATTTTTGAATTTTGAATTTGGATCCATTTGTTCTTCTTTCGTGAATGATGGTTTCAGAAACGATGGATCCAAGAATTTGTAGGTTACCTCTTTGGTCTTCGATCTTATGATAGTTTCAAGGGTTGACAAATCGATTTGGTTGAGAAAAATTCCATATATGGAAACAAATGGAAACACAAGGTATTTACCCCATTGACGATTACTTCATCTGCTATGTAGAAGACAAATTTGGCAAAGAAGCTTGAGGAAGATGTGAAAGTAGGGTAACCAGTTGATTCTTCAATATACGTATTAAGACGAATTTTAAGGCAGTGGTGCAATAAATTGTTGTACTTGATGCTCAAGAAGGTGTACATTTCTTAAAATTAAGACAATGCTCCAATCTCTCACCTATATCTATTATAAAGGAGTATAGATATATATATATATATATATATATATATAGGGAAATGATCAATTGGTAACCCATGGTAATTGAGATAACTTATTAACCCAATTTGATTGGTTGTTTAACTTGATAAATTTGAAATGTGTGTTCTATATTAATTCTGGTAAAAATGAGTTGTTAGGATTTCTTTAAGGGTATTTTGGAGATTTGTTAGGCGTACTTGATTTGATTTTTAAAATAAAAGTTTACCCACCAAATTTTTAAACCTTCATAACTTTTATATACATTATTATTTTTTAAAAAAAGTTTACACCATTAAATTTGTCATATTTTTATCTTTAATTCAAGTATAGTTATGTCAACTTTTTTTAGAGTTTTCGAAATTACACTATGTAACGAGCTAATTTTTTTCAAAGTGTTCACAATTACACTGATGTAACGAGCTGAATGTTTTCAATGTTCCTAATTACACTAATGTAACGAGCTGAATTTTTTCAAAGTGTTCATAATTACACTGATGTAATGAGTCGTTACATTGATGTAACGAGCTGTAACTTATTATTTTTTTTACGTTACAATTATCTAACTTTCTATCTTATTTGATATAAATTTATTTAATTAACTAACTTTTATAATAAAAAATAAGTTTATAATATATATTTAAGATGAGAGAAAAAAATTGATGGAAAATTTTTGAAAAAAAAGGAAATTATTGTACTTATTTTTTTTTACATTAATGTAATTACAAATGCCCAAAAAATTTTTTGGCATGACTATAATGAAATTAACGAGAAAAATATGACGAGTTTAATGGTGTAATTTTTATAGAAAAACAACATAGTATAAAAAAGTTATAAGTGTATAAAAATCAAGGGAGGACACTTTAATTTAAAAAAGGAAAATATATAGTTTTTTAAGAGTGTGACACTTGTCAATCTTATATTAAATCTGATTTTTGTAATTAATACAAAAGACTATAATGCCCTTTTGTATTAAAAATTAATTAGTGACACATGTCACCATTAGATTAAATATAGAAAATTTAAACCATTAGATCTCTTCCCAATATATATATATATATATATATATATATATATATATATACGGGATGGTTATTCTTGAAACCGTCCTTAGTTGAAGAAAACTTGGAAACCTGGAGAAAAAAATGTAAACAAAGCTAATTTTTTTAACAGTTTTGTAACATCATGTAACACCCTGAATTTTCTACACAAATTATTTGAACTTACGAATGGGTAACGGATAATTTACTTGCCGGCAATAGATGAAAAGCCAACCAAACAAAAGATCACGGAATTTGGAAGTACACTAACTCCATTTTCGAAGTAGTCAACTTAGTGTACTCAACTTAGAGTACACAACTTAGCGTACTCAACTTAGCGTACTCAACTTAGAGTACACAACTTAGTGTACTCAACTTAGTGTACTCAATTTCGTGAACTCCACTTAGAGTACTCAATTTCGTGAACGCTGACATAATGCTAATATATCATATACGATGAAAGAATGATGTTCCTATACGTGTTATAGGATATGTTTGAGATAGGTACCGGTACTTGTGCTGGTTATGTATGGGTATGATAGTCAACCAAGACTATAACTGTTTATGATAGTCAACCATGACTATAGCTGGGTATGACAGTCAACCAAGACTATAGTTGGGTATGATAGTCAACCAAGACTAGGGCTGTTCAAAAAGCTCGAAGCTCGGATTCGGCTCGTAGCTCGTTCGGAAAAAGCTCGGATAAAGCTCGGCTCGGATAAAGCTCGTTTGTAACCGAGCCGAACCGAGCCGGCTCGTTTTATAACCGAGCCGAGTCCGAGCCAAGGCTGGCTCGGCTCGTAGCTCGCTCGTTGCTCGGCTCGTATGCTCGGCTCGTGGCTCGGCTCGTTTGTACAACATGTTATACTAAAATATAAAATTATAGGGTTACTTTCAATAATAAATATACTTTAGTATTATATTGTAAGTATGATAAAAAAAAAGAAAAAATAAAAAAAATAAAAGAAAATAGGATAGAAGTATGGAATGAATCTCAATTATCACGTGTTTCACTAATCTCTCATTCCTAAATCATATTCTTAATTCTCAATTCTACATATTCACGTCTCTTTACTCTTACTTCTAAAACCATAATTCTCAAATATGTTGGAGCCACAGTCCCCACACCAGACGTTTCACGTGCGGTTGCAGCCATATGACGGTTGGTCTTAGCAACATGCATGTCGGATATAACACGGTCAAAGCCAGACATCGGTCTGTTACAGACAACCAGACGTCTCTCGCATGTGGCCTTTGTAGAAGTCAGGACTCAATGGAGAAAACGAGCCGAGTTGAGGTGAATGCGATTCAAATATTAAATTTGTTATGTAAAAACCGAGCCAAAAACGAGCCGAGCCGAGCCAGCTCGGTTAAAAACGAGCCGAGTCCGAGCCGAGATTTCAGGCTCGGTTTACAATCCGAGCCGAGTCGAGCCAGGCTCGGTTTAAAAACGAGCCGAGTCCGAGCTGACCCCTGGCTCGGTTCGGCTCGTGAACACCCCTAACCAAGACTGGGTATGATAGTCAACTAAGACTATAACTGGGTATGATAGTCAACCTAACTATAACAGGGTATGGAGCCTTGTGCCGGCATAAGCCTACTGATCATTTTGATGACAGTGCATGTATGATGATGATGCTATGATGTTATGTGATGAGCTTATGATTATGTGAACGAAATGATGTTTTATGTTAAATATGTTTTAACTTAACAAAACATTACGATGTTTTATGAAAACTAGAACTCACCGGCTTAAGCTGACATTTTAGCATGTATGTCATGTTAAAGTTAAATGTAAGAAGAAACGTGGAGCTCGGGCATCAAGATAGAGAATCCGGTGGAGTTGGCAATCATTTATGTTTTAATTCAGACATTATTTCATGTTTGATAAACTATCTTTTGAATTCCGCTGCTATCTATGAAAGCTTTCAGTTTAAGAGCTATGTGTTATGATGAAAACCAACCTCTGTGGGGTCACCCAGGATCGGGGCTTCACACATCATTAGGGTTAATTTTATAAAAAATATGAAAAAAAACCGACAAAATTTAAAAAAAAATAATTTGTAAACGATATAACACAGACGTAACACAGTTGTACAGATCTGGAAGAAGGAATTACGTCTATGTTACAATGTTTACAAATTATTTAAAAAAAAACATTTAGTTGATGCTTTTTTTGTATTTTTTTTAAATGACCCTAATAATGTTACAAAATTATAAAAAAAATTTACATAGGGTTTCCTCAACTCAAATGGGCTTCTATTTTATACATGTCCTATATATATATATATATATATATATAGGACATGTATATATTAGAAACCCACATGAGTTGAAGAAACTCAAGAAACCTAATACTTGGTCCACCTTTTGCCACATCATCAATTCTTTTTAATATTCATATTAAAGTAAATTGCATAATTGTCTTTTTATATAATATACTATCATTCATTATTTTATTAATTATGAATATTCTCTCCCATAAATAAAATCAAAATTCAAACTTTTCACTTTGAATTTTTTTACCACCAGATATAGTCAGGGGGTACTTAATCTTTTTTTTTCTGCTCTTAAGAGCTGAAGTTAGTTACATCATTATTACGTTTACGCGAATTGTGTTTTGGTTATTTTTATTTTATATAACTGCAAATCAACTAAGAATCCTGTTAAATTTATGGTAATATTCTGATTTTATCCGCGAGATAAAGTACCCTGAACCCTGAGTTTACATTTAAAAAATTAATTTCATACTAATTTTCGAATTGTTACATTCTTGTTGTATTCAAATAACATATTAGATAGTATATATTATTTAATAGAAACAAGATATTATATTTTTATTTATAATATATAGTACAATTTGAAATAATATTTATATATTCAATTTCATCATGTCAAATAGTGTAAGTGTGCACTTTATCTTATAATTTTAGCACCTAAGAACTGGATTTTGTTACATCAATGTCACATATAATTGAACATAATTATGATTATTTTTATTTTATACAATAACAAATTAACTATGAATAATGATAGATTTCAGGTAATATTCCGATTATTCTCGTCAAAATGAACTATGATTACATTGTTCTCGTTACATTAACGTTACAACCCTACAAACGGTGTTTCGGTTATTTTTTTAAATATTACCGCTAATTAACTACATTCCAACCAATTTATGATTTCACTTTTAAATTTGCATTGACTTGTCATAAATCTACATCCTTAGTTACTTATACACTATTATTCTAATCATTTCATTAATTATTCCGCAACCTCCCACGTTGTTACGTTAATGTTATATGTAATGCGTGAGTGAATGATGATAATTATAAACTCCCCCGTTTATATTCTATTTTTTCGTTAGTAATCATGATTCTATTTTTTCATTAATGATAATGATTCTGTTTTTTCATTATGGATGACAATTATGTCGATTTATTTATTATTCATGTGTTAAAAAATCACCAAGACTATGTCGAAGTTGTTTAAAATACAAGGGTTATTGGATTTAAATACTCCCAACTTTGACCTATTGGCCGGCAATACTCCCAACTGAGAAAATGTTTACGGGCACTCCCAACTTTCAAAACATTTTCCACTGGCACTCTAAAACATGATTTTTTGATGACGTAGCACCTGTTTTGGAGTGCTAGTGGAAAATGTTTTGAAAGTTGGGAGTGCCAGTAAACATTTTCTCAGTTGGGAGTATTGCCGGCCAATAGGTCAAAGTTGGGAGTATTTAAATCCAATAACCCAAAATACAATACCAATCAGGATTCTCGTAACAGAAGAATCCAAAAACTCATCCACTAAGCTAGTTTATTATGATTATCATTTTTTCTACAGTGATTTTACACAATACATCATAGTACATTGATGTTAAAGAATACAACGATATATATAACTAGTTCTTATACTAGTTTAAATTTATACCTAGCTAGTTACAGTGATGTTACACAATATATTCAGTTTTGGTCAATTGAAATCGCTCCTGAAAAGTGTGTAAGACCCAAACCCGGTTCAAATAACATTTATGGTTTGTCACATGAAACCAAAAACCAGTCCTAATAATTTCAATAATTTTAACTTTGTTACAGTGATTTACACAATACATTTCAGGTTTCAGATCATGATCTGAAACCTGAAACCGATTTAAAAAGCTATTTTCTAACTAGTTAAAAACCAATACAGATTCAGTTAACTAGTTTTTTAGCGTCTCTAGTTACACTTAGTAACATAGATGTAACACAATGTTACATATGAGTAAAAGAAAATATTTTTAAAGACATTAAAAATTTCATATATGCAATATATGTGTTATCTATATCTATATCTATTCTATATAATAAAAGAATAACAATATGTCACGTGGCTAATTCTAGCATATCCACATGACATATTTAAGAAACTCATGAATTAATTCCATTTAATACAATTAATTCAAACTTTTAAATTTAAAAGAAAAATAATATTCATTTTCTTTAAATATTAATGATAATATAATCATTTTAAACTTTTCATTTTCAACCAATAATTTAAAAAATTCAAAATTTGGAATCTCATTTGTATTGTTTAAAAAAGTATACAAATATTTATAAAATATAATTTTATTTATTTTTAAATTTTAAAAATTATCTGTTATTTGTGTATTTATTTTTATTATTGATTGTTTTGTAATACTTATTTTTATACAACTCTGTGTAACACACATGTCAATAAGCTAGTATATATATATATATATAACACTTGATTACATCAATGTAACTTCTATGTAACATATATGTAACACTTGTAACATCCATGTAACAACATTATCAGGCTTAATCTTTGATTCAATGGTATTAAACTCGGCAAGATATCAATTCAAGACACTTGCATCAGTTACGTTTTAGATTATCAAAAATGTATTAATTCCATAATTCTGTAAATTTGAAATGAAAAACTCGGCCTATGAGGCTTCAATACAAAAATTATAATAAAAGAAATAGAACCATACATTAAAATGAGCAAGACGATGATAACAAGGAAACCAATCAGAGCATATAAGTTAACTAAAAGCACAAAATATGTAAAACCTTGATTATTTACAAACACACATGAAAGGTTTGATTAGAGATTTAAATAAAAAAAATAATTCTATTGATCATCATAGGAGGATCATCAAAGCTACAAAGATCCATTACATTTCCCCGTCATCTCCATTGATGAAGGAATTTACAAAAGAAACATCTCAGCTACCTTATAGAAATGACATTTCAAACACTAGATTTGCAGATTGTGTTTTTGGCTTTTTGGGAGGTTAACACATCTTCTTCCATAAGTGAAAGCACATAAATTAACATAATTTAAAATTCAAAGGTTGTTTTTAGATGAAATCAATAAGATAGAATTATGTTACATATATATTACATACAATTATAAAGACACCAAGAAACCACGCAAAATTTATTAAATATTCTGCATTTATCAAGACACCAAAAAAGTAGACAAAACATATTATATAAAAAAAATATTTCTTTACTTAAACCATCATAATTTTCCCCGAAGATTAGACAAGAACCATAATTTCAAACAACCAAAAACCACGAGTCATTGTCTCAAGGGCCACCAAAAAGAAAGAAAAGAACATGATCGAAGTTTAGTTTCACACACCTTTACAATGAATGTTACATATGCTTAAAAGAAAAGAACACGATCAAACCTTAGTGTCATTTGTAACATTTCTGAAAATTTGTAATAAACATTTTTTTTAATATTCAATTATATATAACTATACAAGTCGATGAAATAAAATCAAAACTCACTTTTAAATTTAAACTATTGTTTATAATGATAAGTTTTATAAAATTTATAAATAAATTGTAAATAAATAATTTTGACAAATAATAAAATTTTATCACAAAAACATTTTATAAATAAAACCTTTATTTAATAATTTAATAAGTATTATAAATAACTTTGTTTTAACTATATAGAATATATATATATATATACACATATATGTATATAACCTAAAAATATAACTAAATTAGTTATATTAGTTACAAAACTTTTTTAAATAGCAATTTAAAAACATTGTTTTAAGAAAGTTAAAGGGTTAAAGGTGTCAAATCTGAAAACCACAACTAAGGGGGAAACAAAGAGGGACCATTTCTGCCACATCCTCAAAGTTCTTTTCCTCTTCACCCATGGATCTTCTCCTTCGACCCGTTCACCCATCCCCACGACCCGGTTTATGTTCTCTTCATTCCAACACGATTCCAGCTAATCAATCAACAGTTTAGGTAAGGATTTATGCGCGTAAACGTTTTCAATCAGTATTAATGATTAATGGCAGCAATTAAACCCGAAATTCGTTTCCAAAAATATGAGATACGACCGGAATTCAAACCTCAACCAATCGGCTATAAAATCCAAATTAAATCGAACCCATAAACCCTTTAGACCACACGAAACTTTCTGTGAACTCAAAACCAACTCACACGCTGCATCATTCGCGAATAAAGACCAAAAAGCCTCGGTTTCGTGTGCCGCTCGGTCTAAGGTCGAACTTCATCAAATCGAACATCCAGGTAGGTGTTTCTTACACCATCTCACTCGTCTTTAATCCCCAAACAATAGCCCCATGGTTGGGTTAACAATCGGGAGCCATATCAGTCGAATTTAGAGTGAAAAGGGAACTAGGGCTCGAATCCCCTCCTCCTGTTTATGATCTGAATAGGGGATCAGCACCTGGAACATAATAAAACTAATTCAAAACCGAATTTATCGCGGCCTAGTGCCTCAGATCAACTGGTAAAAGGTGCGGGTTCCATTTGAGTGGTTGCGGGTTCGAACCCTTCTAACCGGGTTAAAACCGGTTTTTGCTCATTTTTTTTATATAAAACCTTATTTTAAAAATTTTAATTACACAAAAAATATTTTTTATATATATTATTAATCTGTAAAAAAAATGTTATATACTTAATTTTTAATTATAACTTTTATTATCAATTATTTATTTACTCATTTATTTATTTTACTTATTTAAAATAAATTAATCTTTACTTATTTATTTATTTACATAAATACATAAATAAGTTTTATAAACTTATAACTCCTTATCTTTCTTATTTATTTATTTATTTAATTATTTATTTATTTATTTATATATCCTTACTTAATCATTTACATATAATAGTAATGATAAAATAACTTAACAAAGTTTATAAAGTTACATAATTAAATAAATAAGTTTCATAGATTTATTTATTTAATTACAACTCTTTGTCCCATTTATTTAGCTACTTATTTAATTATTTATTTATTCATACTCATACATTTATTCTTATTTATTTATAATAAATGATGTAAACATAATACTTAAATATGTTGAAACAAGAATTATCAAAATAATTTTATAAATCAATATTTAAATTTATAAATTTTAAGTAAATACTTTAAGTCAACATTGGTAATTTAAACATTTTACTATTTTCATTTAAATCATAACAAATCTAATTGTGTTTATTCAAAACAAATCGAACCCGTTGATCCATTTTAGAACTTAGTTAGATCCATAGAATGACATAGTTTTGTTAAACATATGCCTATTGAACTATTTAGGTGAACAATGAATTTGTGTTGGATATTATTTGGACCATACTTTGACATTTATCAAGACTACCAAGAACACTAAGGTGAGTCTTCATAGCCCCTCTTTTACTATTTTTTTTTAGGGGTGAAACATGTAACTTATTTATTTCATTTACTTGTGAACTTAGCTAATGGCCTTATAGTTAGTGAACTTTAGTTAAGCATAGGCATTGATCACATTCATTTTAGTGACTATGATAGATCTATTGGACCGACCATCCCACCGTTGTTTGATTTACCCTTCGGGGGAGGCCCGCGGTGATAGTTTACTATTTGAGCATTTTGGTAATGCTAATCATAGGTCAAACATCATTTGTTATCATTTGTTGATCTGCTTTACTTGTTAGTTCATTTTGACTATGATCATTATGCTTAGAGTTCACATATAACATTATCTATATCATTTTTATTAAACCTTTTGGTTTGAGTGTCAAAACCTATGAAACTCACCAACTCTTTGAATTGACACTTGATTTTAACATGTTTCAGGTGGAAATGGAAATTAGCAAGCATTTGGAATTGAATTTTATTTGATTTAATTTGAACTATGTAATTGGATTTGGATTTAAAGTTGAATGATGTAATAATTAGTTTGAATTTATTTGACTTTGTATTGAATGATGAATTTATTTGCATTGAATGTTTAGTTATGATTAATTTACATCTTTATACCCTAAGCTATGAACAATCTACACTTCGTGCCGCCCCGATGTTTCCGCCATCGGTCGGGGTGTTACATCATTGATCGAAGATCATGATCGAACAGGTTGCTGGAATGAGATTGAACACAATCGAAGCTCAGGCTCGAACACGTTGTTGAAACACGGAAGAACAGGATCGAACATGTTGCTGGAAGCCTGGGTTATGGAAGTATAACATCATGCTGCTAGAAGCTGAGAAGAAGTTTGTAAAAAAATTCAAATGAAGATTCGAATTCGGAAATACAAATGAAGAAGAATTCAAGAAGTAGGTACCTGACCTATAGTGACAGAGACAATTTTCTAAAGAAAATGACAAAATGTATTTTTACCACTTTTACCCGTTTGTACTTTCAAGTACAAAAAATATTATTTTTTATTTATTTTTAGATCTTTCTAAATCCTTCAATTAATCTCATCCATCCAAAATTTGAATTATTGGCTACCAATGAGTTTCTAAAGTTTCTTCATTTAGACCAAGTTTCCAAAATAACCATACACTATATATATATATAGAGGGAGGTTCACATACAAATAGCAAATTTTGTAAAAATGGTAGGAATCATTGATGTGTTGACATGTGGCATTATTAGTATTTAATAGAAAAGGGTAATATAGGTTTTTTGCATTTTAATTGATTTTCAAATCTTGCAATAAAATAGGAAACTTGTTAATCAGTATTCTCTTTGAAAATATTCCATAATTAAATTAGTTAACACATAATATCAAATTCAATTTAGTAATCTGTAAAAATACCGAAAAATAAAAAATTTGCAGGTCTTGAGTTTACATTTGTGTTTTTCAAAATTAGATCGATGATTACGTACAAATGGATGAACCGATTGAAGATACTCAGCATACTGGAAGTGTTCGTGATTTTTTTTGCATGCAATAGTTTTTTAGTTTCGATTAATGTAACAAACACCGGATGTTTGATCGTATTTTTGGATTGAATTTCGATCATTTTTGATCGAATTTTTGGATTGAATTTCGATTAGAATTGATGATGGATTTGAGAAAGTATTTGTGGTGCTAATATGTGTTGTTATACAAAAATGTTATTAAATTGATAAAATTAATATTTTAATACGTTTTTTTAATAATAAATTTTAAGAATTAATTATTTTTAATTGTGCTAAGATGTGTTGTTATTTTTAACAAGATTAAGAATTGATAGTTTGTTATCTGTTATTATATGCTGTTAAACAGTTGTTGCTATGAACTGATAAATGTAGTGTGCTAGGATGTGTTGTTATTTCAAAATGTTGATAACTGAATCCCGTTATTTTTTGTGAAGCGTGATATCAGCAAATCCAAAAAAGAACGAAATCCCTATTTTGCCCTTTTGATAACTGTCTAACCCTTTAATCCATTAAATATAGCAACTTTGAATCCAAACCCTTGATCTTAGCACATCTATGGCCAAGATTGTTTCTCACACTTTTTACAAAAATAAGGTTTTGTACAATAACCTCACTCTATATATATATATATATATATATATATATATAGGGGAATGTTCCGTTGTTAACCCACTGTAATTGTGGTAACCCAGTGAACTTTGACAAAAAATGTCCGAATCTTTGGTTTTCTTTCATGGTCTTTATTATACATATTTAGGGGGGTTTCTTTTTTGTGTTTTGGCTAATTCTCAATGCAAATCAAATTTGCCTCGGTGTAAATTTGAGTTGCATTTCGCAACATTTAGAAAAGTGCAAAAATTTGACACCGATGCAAATTATATTTGCATTACGAATTAGCCAAAACACAAAAAAGAAACTGTTGGATCGGGTTGTTTACTCTAAACAGCACTTGACAAGTATTTCTTTCTTACAATCTAACATATGCGGAATGTCTGTTAGAAGGTTCTCTCAAACAGTCAATGGTAACTTAATAATCTTTGAATAACAGTAAGAACACAAGAACAAATTCAAGCTCAAAGATATATTTCTCTCAAAGTATTACAAGTGTTGTAAGCAGACAAGCACATACTATAGATATACAATGAGAGGTTATATAGCCAAGGCTACAACCGTATACAAGTAGGAATACAAGTTGGGTATACTAGACAATGCATAAAGTAAAGCTTATTCTAGTATGTAAAGTGTCTTAACAGGCTAAGACACTTAATTACAATCATTACAAATATACACATTGACTTTACAAAAGACTAGCTAAATACATAAGGCATTTAATGTTGTTGATCTTCAAGGCTTCGGATAATCTTTTGCATTTAATGCAGCTGAGTTGAAGTAAGGTGTTGTGTCTAACTCTCGGTATGTTATTTTTGTTGTTCTCAGACCCGCATGTCTGTTGTTAGCACCTTTTGTACTATAAAAGTACTCAGCTACAGTCTTTGTCAGAGGATTATCCTCGGAAGTCATTGTCTTTGTCTTCGGAGGTTGCAGAGGAGAATCTTCGGAAGCCTTTGTTCTTCGGAAGCCTTAGTTCTTCACAAGCTTTATGCCCTCGGAAGTTCTGAAGCTTTAATTCTGTTTAAGTGTTGGCCTTCCGAAGTACTTTGTCTTGTACAGCCTTCAGTAGGAGTGAGTTACCCTTCGGAAGCAATGTTGCTTCCGAAGAGGAACTCCTTCCTTCCAAAGGTTGTTTGTCTTTGTAGTCTCTGATACTTAAAAAAATTGAAGTTTGGTGAGCATCAGCCTTTATTAGTCTTTACAGAAACCCCCCCCCTAAATATGTATAATAAAGACCATGAAAAAAAAAGATTCGGACATTTTTTGTCAAAGTTCACTTGGTTACCGTAATTAGGCAGGGTTCTTATTTGAACCAAATCCTATATATATAGGGTAAAGATCCTATAATAACCCTCTCTTATTGCATAACCCGAAATAACCCTGCAAGATGAACCCGAATCTTTGGTTTTTTTTTTTAAAAAATCTTAGTTTTACATGTACAAGAATTTGCTCAAACACATAAAAGAACATATTCTTGTACATGTAAAACTAAGATTTTGAAAAAAAAACCAAAGATTCGGGTTCATCTTGCAGGGTTATTTCGGGTTATGCAATAAGAGAGGGTTATTATAGGATGCGGATCCTATATATATATATATATATATATAAATAGGGAGAAGATCAAATGTTAACCCTCTCTTATAGCGTTAACCCGTTAACCCTGGCATTTGCCCGAATCTTTGTTTTTTTTCAAGGTTTTTATTATACATAAATAGGGGTTTCTTTTTTGTGTTTTTACTAATTCATCACCGTTTAGAAATTAAATCAATTGTAATTTTAAGTTACACTATCTGATGTAAGTAAGTGTAAGAAACTTACACTTACTTACACTTTGATTTAATTTCTAAATGGTGATGAATTAGCAAAAACACAAAAAAAAATCCCCCTATTTATGTATAATAAAAACCATGACAAAAAAAAACAAAGATTCGGGCAAAAAACGCCAAGGTTAACGGGTTAACGCTATAAGGGAGGGTTAACAATGGAACCATCCCCTATATATATATACATATATATACACATATATATATACATATATATATAGGGAGGTATTCCATTAAGAACCACTTTTATGTTAAGAACTTGAGAACTGCATAATATACTTGTACATTATGCTTTAAGTTTTGTACATAAAGTGGTTATTTAAAAGAGTAAAATAGTAACTTCTCATACTTTAAAGTTAAATTACTTTTATACCCTTAGTAACATATGGTTCAAAATTAGTTCCTTTGGTTCTTTCATATTTAGTGGTTCTCTCATATTTAGTGGTTCTCAATAGAATAAGTCCCTATATATATATATATGATAATTTTCAAGATCTATCTATACAAAAATTTTTAGATATGATAATATACAGTGTAAATTTTTGAACTTACACTGTAGTAAGTTTCAGTCATAGATACGAAAATTGACGGTGTAAATTTTTAATTTAAATCAGTGTCGTAAGTTTTTAGATACAAAAAAAAATTATAGAGATAATTTTTTCCATTATTTGATGACATTTTTCAAATTTAATTCATTTTTTTAGATGGTCTTAACTTTTTTCATAGGATATTATTTTATCTAATTAAATTACACTACTAAATCAAACATTTTTTTATCTTTAATATAACTATCATATTGATATATAAAAAATAAAAAAATTTAAAAAATTGTTTTAAGTCATACTAGAATTTTTGCATTTAACTGTAGTTTTAAAAATATACAAATTTTATAGAAAGTGTATCGTATTTTTAATATAATATAGTATATCAAAATACAAAAAAAAATATAACAAAATAAATACGTTACAAAATTGTAGTAGAGAAAACTACAGTACATAAAAATGCACTACCACACATTAACGTACTAGATTTTAAAAAGAAATGTGTATATATCATCATTATGATCAAATAAAAGAGGAAGAAACAATCAACTTTGTGGCGTGATTATTTTTAAAAAATATTATTGTATAAAAAGGTGTGAACATTTAAAAATTAAAAAATATTCCTGTAAATACATACACATTCGCATAGGGATGAGCGTGTGGTACCTGTACCCGTACCGGTTCCCATACCGTACCGGTACCGGTACTAAACCGGTACCTGTTTAGTCTATAGGGTACCGGAACCGGGACTCATTTTTACTAAATTTCGGGATCGGGACTAGTGGGTACCGGGACTAGGTACTTTACCGAAATATACCCCTTAGTCCCGTTAGTACCCATCAAAGGTTTAGTGTGATTTTCATTATGAGACCAAGAACTGAATGTGCATATATCTTCCAGAACATAAAGATTTCTAATTCTTGATAATGTACAGCAACATGCACCATGCAACTTCTTTTGATTTTGGCTATTATAAATTCTAGTTCAGTGTATATACTGCCACTCTTAATATATATATTTATTAATTAGCACTCTTACATTTTTGTTTTTCAGAGATTAAGGATGCTTTAAACAAGCTAAAGGAAAATGGTGGGTCAACATAGCGAGAGAAGATGTTAACTTTTTTTGGATGTATCGGGTTATTAAGGCTTTATTTATTTTTAGTTAGTTAGTTTGGTTTCTTGACACTTGAGAGTTGATGGTACATTTTTTTGTTTTGACTTTTGGAAATCACTAGAGTATCTTGTCGTCCTGTCGTGTAAATTTTCATAAGTGTACAAGTATACAATCAAGTAATTCGTTTTGGGTACCGGTACCCAAACATGTAGCAAGCATAAAAAAGTGAAACTGTATCGGGTACCAAACATATACTGAGTACCGAAATACCGGTACCGTACCCGTACCCATTTATAGATTTCGGGACCGGTACCGGGACTCAAATTTCGTAAATTTCGGGACCCGGACTAGTGGGTACCGGGACCGGTACGGGACAGGATTGGTACCGAGCTCATCCCTACATTCGCACACACAATTACAAGCACCCTTACACACAATTACATGCACCTAGGGATTTTCAGTTTTCGAATCGGACTCGAAAACATCGAAATTCGATTCGATTTTAATTCAAAAATCACCAAGTCGAAATTTGATTCGAGTCAGAGCATAATATCGAATTTCAAAACGAATTTCGTAAACCATATTTTCAATTTGATTCGATTCGATCCGAAATTCGAATAAAATTATTTATATATTTTTTATTATATATATACAAGCACTTACTATATTTAAAAATTAAGTTTTTTTGTTAGGTAGTTTAGTTTATAAACAGTGAAGTATTATTACACTAATGTCAACCCAATTATACATTATCTATAATTTTATCAGTTTGAATATTATCTTTAGTATTACAAATTGAATGTTGGTTATTTGATATTTATATGTTGAAGGTTTATTTGATATTTTAAATGCATAAACATGTATAATAATTATAAACAATTTTTTTAATTAAATTTGAATCAAACTAATTCGAATTTCGAATGCGAATACGAGTCGAATTCGAATCCTCTTACAAAATTCAATATTCGAAGTCATTCGATTCGAAATATTCGAGTTATTCGCAATTCGAGTCGATGAACACCCCAACATGCACCTTTACACATGCACACACATCCATATGCATTTGTGTATCTACCTACATATACACATATACATATATGATACACTCACACACACACAAAAGTAAAGGTACTATTGCACGTGCATCTACGAGCACACATAGCTAACTTTGTTGTTGGTGATTGATAAGGTTGTCATCATACTTACTCAAGATCTTTTGCAACCGTTTTCTTCCTCCCATTATGTTTTACGCATTTAAGATGGAAATGATTATGATCATTGTGAGAGAGAATGTGATAGATGTGAACATGTAGAGTAGAAATTGACAATGTATACACACACATCGTTACATGCACCTTTATAACACATGCACACACCTACGTGTGTCTACCTACATATACACACATACATCCATGATGCATACACACATGATGCATAAACACACACACACACAGAGAATTACATGTATCGTAACACAACTAACTTTGTTATTGGTGATGAATAAGATCGCCATCTGTAACATCCCAAATTTTATAAACACAAGTTATTTGAACTTACGAATGGGTAACGGATAATTAACTTGTAAGAAATAAATGGAAAACCAACTAAAACGAGTACACGAAATATTGTACTCGGAATGGGTTCGAAAACCTGTGTTCTCGAAATGTTGTACTCGAAAATGACCCCATTTTTAGTACAAAATTCGAGAACCCAGCCTATATATATATATGAGTGTCTTGGGAAACGTGCACACCTTTGGCTGAAAGCACAATTTCTCTCAAGTACTCGAATTTGAAGTTCAAGAGCATTAAGAATCGGTTGTAAATCGCTCTAGAAGAAGAAGGAACGCACGGGAAGCTACTGGGAGGATCATCTAACTACAAGTGATTTATGCGTAAAAGTTAGGATTTTTATACAAAAGTGAACTCATGCATAAAGCTCGCACCTTTATGCATAAAGTTCGAGACTTGGCGGTTCCAGTGTATTGGTAATGCCATAAGGAACCTAAAACTAGCTCCCCAAAAGCTTAGGACGGATTTCTGATATGTTTATGCAGAAAAGAAGCGTAATCGAAAATATACACAAAGGGGTGTACTCGAAACCATGCTTGGTTCGAATACCCTAGTTTCGAGTACCCTAGTTTCGAGTACCCTAGTTTCGAGTGCACTAGCTTCGTGTACACTAGTACTTCGGGAACTTCAAGGGTTTCAAATACTAATAGTTTCGAGAACTTGACCATATGAGGGGGAACTAGTTGACTATGAGGACTTAGAATAATTTCTAAGTCTAAGAATGGAATGTAATGAGAAATGTACTAATGTAGGTTCTTAAGGCCCTAGCTAAGGAGTTCGGCTAAGGAAACAAGAGTCCACTATCAGGTGAGTTCTAGACGCCCTTTTTCATGTTTAATGTTTTGGGCTGGCATACATGCTTATTGTTATGTCCATGATGTTATGTGCTTATGATGATGATGAACGAATGATGATATGCCATGATTATGTATGCATGTATATGTGTTATGTGTTATGCATGATGAATATGTATGGGAAAATGCTATGTATGACGAATGAATGTTACTGACCTATGATGACCATAAATATGATGATAGTCATGAGATAACATGCTATGATGAATTCCTAAGTTGT
Source organism: Mikania micrantha (assembly GCA_009363875.1). NCBI lineage: Eukaryota > Viridiplantae > Streptophyta > Magnoliopsida > Asterales > Asteraceae > Mikania > Mikania micrantha. The sequence goes on from CM018697.1 coordinate 86,022,715, forward strand.
TAGGATAATATGCCATGATGATAAAGATGCTAGCATGAGATGTTATGATATGATATGTGCCTTTGCTGTTAGGGCAGAATGCTATGATGATAAGATGCTAGTATGAAAAGTTCATGAATGCCAGAATGTATGATATGATGATATGATGATAGCATGATATATATTCATTGCTAGGATGTTATGATGATATGATGAAATGATACTGGCATGACATAATATGATGATTCCTATGATATTAGGACAAAGTGATGATGTTATGAGGATAAGATACTTGCATAAAATGTTATGATGTTATGATGAATACGATGAATGATGATATGATGCTAGTATGTCATGTATGATGAAGGAATGATGTTCCTATACGTGTTATAGGAAAATGTATGGATGATAGTCAACCACGACTATAAATGGGTATGATAGTCAACCATGACTATAACTGGGTATGATAGTCAACCACGACTATAACTGGGTATGATAGTCAACCACGACTATAACTGGGTATGATAGTCAACCACGACTATAACTGGGTATGATAGTCAACCACGACTATAACTGGGTATGATAGTCAACCACGACTATAACTGGGTATGATAGTCAACCACGACTATAACTGGGTATGGAGCCTTGTGCCGGCATAAGCCCACTGTTTGTATGATGACAGTGGAATGCATGATGATGATGTTCACGATGTTATGTTCTAAGGTTATGGACTATGTGTACAGAATGATGTTTATGTAAAGTATGTTTAATGTTGTTTTATGAAAACTAGAAATCACCAGCGTAAGCTGACTTGATATAGCATGTATGTCAGGTTAAAGCTAATGTAAGAAGAAACGTGGAGCTCGGGCATCAAGATAGAGAATCCGGTGGTGTTGGCAATCATAAATGTTTTGATACAATCTTTTTCAATATACGTTGTATTTGACCATGTTTACATTTCCGCTGCATGATTATGAAAGTTTTTAGTTTAAGAGCTATGTGTTATGATGAAAACCAGGATCGAGGCCTCACACCATCAAACTTCCTCAAAATCTTTTGTAGATGTTTTCTTCCTCCCATTATGTTTTACACATTTAAGGCAAAAAGGATTATGATCATTTCTTCCTCCCATTGGTTTTAGGTGTGAATATTTAGATGTTATCGCATCAAATAATGTTATGATTGTCTCTTGTTGCTTCTATACTCCAAAATCTGTTTTGTAATCAATACATTGATTTCATATATATAAATTTCTAGACCTAGTGAATTTAAATGCCATCTCTTTACGATTATATCCTTATATTTTATCTATTTACTAACTGAACTATATAAAACCATGTGTATCATTAAAATAAGAAAACGATAAAGAATGTGTCCAAATAAATTTATTTACTTATTAATATAATACGGTTATTTTAAAATATTTGAATAAGAAAAAAAATTAACGTGTACAAATATAACAACTAAAAGTTTTCTTATCTGGAATTATTTAAACATATGAATAACTAGTTAATATAAAATAACAATTAATATTAATTTTAATTAATATAAAATATTAAAATCCATATAACAATCACATAAAATATTAGATATAACGACGACTTTTCGTCGCAAATAACAAATCAATGTAAAATATTAAAAATCTAATAAATAAATACAATCTTCAAAAAAGGATTTACATATCGCGACGACCTGCCGTCGTTATAAAAGAAATTCCAATTATAATTGGTTTTTTTCTAAATCTAAAAGGGCAGGGAAACTATTTTCTTTGGTGGGAGAGCTGAAAATTTATAGTGACGATATGTCATCGTTATAGAACACTATGTGCTTTTTTTCTTTTGTCACTGATTAAAAATCAAAAAGAGAATTAAATTCCTTTTTTTAGAGTCGACATGTCGTCGTCATAAAGTGATTAAAAAAAGACTTTCGTCCCTGCTTTGACTAACGTATTATATGTGTACACATGTAAAGGAAATTAAAAATATATTGTCTTTTTTAGTGTTGAAAAATAAGGACTCATGATCCTCAACCACGTCCCTTATTTTTGTGCTTAACCACTGAATGGATCAAACAACTGAATGCCAACCATGGATAATCTACGAAGAATAACTGTGGATAAAGTGCATAACCACTAAGCACCAACTCTGGAGTGCAACCACGATTCCTCCACCCTTGGAAAATAACCGCTGAAATCAAGAATAACTTCCGCGGATAAGCAAACACGGACAGGCCACTGAAACAAACAACTGATTGCAACCACGGGAGACTAAATGCTTAAGAACAACTGAAGACTTAGTATTAGGATTTCTCTTATTTCGTTGTTGTTGACTTTTACTCGGTTGTTATGTCCTTTTGTCTTGTTTCAGTATTTGTACTTTTTGTGAGTTGTTTGTCTTATTCTATTTGTCTATGCTGCAGTAAATGTTGGGTGTTTATATCCCAACATTCTCTGAATTTAAGTGGATTGAATTTTCCCAAAATTCCTTATGAAATTACATTCTGTTACTCTCTATATAAGTTAACTTTACAGAGAAGTGAAGTGAATGTATGCTTGACTTGAGAGGGAGTTTATTCCTTGTCTTTGATCTAAAACTCTAAAGTCGAATACACTTAGTAGAATTCTTGGTCCTACATTTAGCGACGAATTTTTTCGTCTCTATAGATGTCGGCACCATAGGTTGCTTTTCTTGTAGTGAAAAATGTGATAATCGTGTACAAAGAGTTACGTCATCAACAAAGTGAGCACATTTGATCGTGTTTAAAATCCACATGGATTTAACAATCGAAAGTAATATGGAATGATAGTATGCGTAAAACGATGAATGTGGGCGAAAACCGTGCGCAAAACGGAGTTACGGATTGCTCAGAATCGCAAAACGAAGTTTTTGTCGAAAAACGGGCGAAATTACCCTGGGGCGGTACGCCCCAGGCCATGAGATGGTTCCAGGCGATGCGCGCAGGGTCGAAAGCTTCTGGAAGGCCGGTATGGTCCGCGCGGTATGCCTATGGTGGTTGCATGTGGCTAGGCGATGCGCCTGGGGTTGTCTGATCGAGCAACTTGCTAAAATATCAACTTTTTCATCCTCATCCTCATTTCAACCTTCTTCTCGACGCCAGCAAACTTCACCCACGAAAAATCCTCCTCTAAACCATCAAATCTCCATTTTGAAGGCCTCACGACGTTTAGATCGCATCCAGAAGAGTTAAAACAAGTTCTGATCATCATTTCATCCGTTGGAATCCGTCAGAATAGGTAATGGTTCATTTTAACCTTCTGGTTTGATTATGATTGATTAAATCTTGATTTTGAGCGTAATGATATAGTTAGGGTTGTTGATTATTGTCTAGATGATGGCTAGGATTGATTTTGAATGACAAACTCGAACTGTTAACGGGTAAATCCTTGTTTTGAGCCGTTGTAATGCCCGGTTTGCATGGAATCATAACAATGGTTATAATGGTTTAAACCATTTGATTATGACAATGTAGATGATTAGTTTGATTAATCTTTGACATGCAACGTGAAAACCATGTGTTTCAAACTAATCACAATCATTAACATACTCATTGGAACGATTATCTGATGTTTCTGATAACAGTCAGATTAGTATGTTAAACATGGTTATTAAACCTATTCTAATACTACGTTGTGATATTCCATGATATTTGGGTAATCAATAACAAGGATTGATCATTTCTAAGCCATTAAACTGTCTAGGAACTGTGTTATCCTTATAATCAACAACATTAACTATTTGGTTAATCTGGGATTATACTGATTAATCAAGGGTGTCATCAACCTAGTATTGGGAATCTGAACCAGTATAGATTCCTACATATCATACATTGTATGATATTTCACTAAAATAAATAACTAATAATTTAATATCGGTTTGATGACTTTCAAGGCAATGTCTTTGACAGTGGACGTTCAAAAGGATTTAATCAGTAAGTTGGAACATTAATAACATGTCAAACATAAACTAATGCTGAATCTTATCATTAGAACCAGTTGCAAGTGTTCCTACTACTGTGAGACATCAAGAGAGTTTCGTACAACCCCTTTTCTTTTTAATGTTTTGTAAACATCGGGGTAACTCTGTAACTCATTCTCTGAACATATGATATGCATCACTGATATCTGTGTGATTTCATGTGACTTTTGTGTGATTTCATGGGATTTTGCCGTTAGCATCTTTATCACAGTATCAAAAGTCCTCTATCTCTTGAACTGTATCTAGTGAACCTATGTGGGGCCGAACAGGAATCATTGATAGTACTATTGGCTGACAACCCATTTGCTGGGAGGATTGCATCTCCCCTGGTGCGGATGTTTGATACCTGGTTACGAAACGCTTTCTTAATGTTAGTGATAGACATTAAGATTATGAGGCATTAAGATATTTACCGACGGGTAGTATCTTCGTGAACGAACAACTGTCCGAAAGGAACTAGATACGGGTCCCATGGTTATCCAGAACTGAACTTTTTGGGAACATACTTATCATATCATATTGTTCTAACTGAACTGTCGAACTGTAACGACCAGTTTTGATAAATTATTATAGTATAATCTAACGGGTGAAAATTTTGAGTTAAATAATTATTTAACTAGTATTTGAATTAAGTAGTATTGTAAATTAGTAACCTAGTTATATGTTTGTTATGTTGAGGGGCTTAAGTTGTCTATGTCTCAAACTTGAAAATGGTGGATAAGTATTTGACTTAAGTCAAATCTTCCATATTTTTCTAAATCCATATGTGTGTGTACGTGAGAAGCAAGGAGGAGAGGAAGACGTTTCAAGCCCTAGTTTCTAATCTAATGAATTCTTATTGATTCTTGGTCAAGCTTTGAGATTGAAGAGCTTAAACCTATCTATTAGTGGTTTCTAACAACTTGTAAGTGAAATCATCTTCTTATTTGATGTTGGTTTGAATCTCACGTGATGAACAATTTTGGGGTTTAGTTCCAATCTTGAAATTTGTTATCAAAATGAGTTAGAAACCATGAATGGATGTTTTACTATATGTTTTAAACACTCAAATATAGATTCTAGCATATAGAATCAATTGATGTTGATATGGTTTGGGTTATTCATATGGGTTTGAGTTCATATAAGAGTTATATGAATTGAATTGTAGATTAGTGCTATGTTGATGTTTTGAATGCAAGATTGTGATCAAAACTCAACAAATATGTAAAACTTATGAGCTTAATGAGATTGATCATAGAAATGGAATATGGATAAAAGAAACTAACAAGATAGTGTGTAGGTAAAATTCTGCACACCAATTGATTGTAGAAATGCTTGAAACAAAATGAAAATAGGTGCTGATTGGAAATAAAATTTGTTTGCTGTTCTATTTTGTAAAATTCGTATAAAATAGAAGAAAAATAATTAGAAAATGTATCTTATATGCTTGAAAAGATCTTTGAGTCGGCTACATTTCATATTTGAACATGATTAGCTGAAAAAATCGTAAAGTGGTCAAAAGTGGGTATTTCAACAGCAACCCAGAAAATTCAGCAAGCTGAATTATAGAAAAAAGAAAGCTGCTGAATGGTTTTTGTAAAAATTGTATAAAATCAACCGTAATTCAGATTGAGGTGTATTTTATATGCACGGAAAGCTCTCTGACTCTTCTACGATTTGTATTTGAACATGTCGAGTCGGTTCAGATCTTAAAAGGGGCAAAAAACCACCTCGAACAGCTGCTGCGCAGAAAGTGCAGCACTGAAAAATGAAGTTTTATAAATTTGATTTAAGTCAAATGTTAGAATGAACATGGATGATTGGTATTACTTGATTAGGTACATGTAAATGGGTGTGTTAGAAGTGTCTTAAGATACTTACAAATGGATAGAGCAAGTATTTGTACTAACGGATCAAAATGAGGATTTGGGTACAAATACAAGAAGCGAAGTCCTTATATGCCATATGAATTGAGTCATGAAATTGATTCAAATTAATTAACATTGTAATCTTTGAATATTTGATAGCAAATTTGTTAAATAGATAAGTCCATGTCAATATTAACTAGTATGATAGTTAAGAGTATGGAATTGTTGTAAATAGGTGGTGGTAGTGGAACTTCAAGGGAAAATCAAAGGGAAGGCAAGGCACCGATTGTTAATCCGTAACTGTTAGTGTCAAGGTAAGTTATCTAACTTACTAAACACCATATATGTGTAGTATTGATAGTCTACTTCTTGCATTGGTTTAATTATGAATGGTTGCCCAATAAATGAAATTGGTTTGGTTGTGCAGTTTGACTTAATTAGTCAAACTATGCATATCCATCAAAATGTTAAATTGAGATTTTATTTAATGGATTTGATTGTAATTGGTTATGTAAATCTATGATAGAAGAATCGGAGGATGAATATCATAGTAACATTGTTTATAATTGATTATAAACTAGTGGATTAATTGGTTGTTATTCGATCTATGGTGGAAGAACTGGGGAGTGAACATCATAGTTTGAATTGTTGATTACTTCACCACTTGAATGTGGAAGTAAAAGAAAATTGATAGGTTATGATGGAAGTACTTGGTGAGAACATCATAACCATTTTGAATATGAAAATTATCACTATAAAGTGGTAATTGGATTGATATAAATTGAAAAATGGTTGATTGTTTCATTTTGTTTGAAATCTATAATGGAAATACCCACGTGTGAACATTATAGTATATATAGATGAAATATGATTGCTTATCAATGGAATAACAATATGTGTTGATATAATAGAAAAAGTGTGAAGTAAACTTATTTGGGTGATTTTGACCCATTTTGAGACCTTAATCACACATTTGATCGATTTTGGGGTCTCGAAACCTTCTGTTTCAAATCATATCTTATATTTGGATAATCTTACTTAGTTCTTATGAACTAATAGTAAAAGTATATGTGGTGTTTGCAGGTCGAAGGTAGATGTTCATAAAAGCTTATGATCGGGCGCGCATTTTTGGAAATTACAAACATTATGTAAATTTTGGTAGTAAGCCTTTCATACAAACTAACGTATGATGTTTTTGGAATGTAATTAGTAACTCAACAAGTACTTGTTACTTATGTAAATGTTTTTGGTGCTTCCGCATAATACTTTGATAAAGTTTTTGTAATAAAACTTAACTGGGACCTTAAATTGACACGAGCAAACGTATAACGAGTTTGGGTGTTTACACGAACTCACCAGCTTTGTGCTGACGTTTCAAACTTAACATTTTAGCAGAGAAACAGTGACGACATGGTGAGGATGCACATCACACTTTTGTAACTATGGGATAATAGATTGTGTAATAAACTAAGCTTTGATGTTGATGTATTTACGAAACCCCTGTATTATATTTATTTTAAGTGAATCTGTGTGCTGTGATATCGGTTCAAGTAAGTCACACCTCATCTCTGAGACATCACCACTATGCTTCCGCAACCAAAAGAATGAGACTTATGACATCATCTCAGGTGACGAGAGGTGGGGGTGTGACAAAAAATGTAGTTTTTTTCCTATTATACCCTTTCAACATATTTATTCAAAAGCTTAAAATCTCTTATAATTTTTGAAAAATTGTTTTTAGGGATCAAATCCTTATGCATACTATAAAATAAAATAGTAACAAAATTTTCACTTGTCACATTCTTATACAACTATTGTCACTTGTCACATTTTTAACCCATTATTGCCACTTGTCAATTTCTTATCATTCCATTTAAGCCTCTCTCTTATTCAATAAGCTATATTATCTCTTTTATTAAATAAACTATACTCTTTCTTATTAAATAAAATTTTTCTCATATTAAACAACTAGGTTATTAACCTGTGTATTACACGGATTTAATATAAAATATTAAATAGTTAGCAGTGAAAATTTAACAACTAAAAAATAAATTTTGATATAAAATAATTAATTTACATATTAATAAATATTTTAAGTAAAAAAATAATTAAAAACTTTAATCATATACAAACGATATATGACCTTTTAATGTTTAACAATTGATATCTTTAAAATAATTGAGGTTAAAAACTTCGGTTAATATTATATGAAAATGAAACTTTTATATATCAATAATATAAAATATAATATTTACAATTAATAAATTTAAATGACCTAATTTAGAAATAGAGTTAAACATAACGAACCAAATTGATAGAGAAAGTGACGCTTTTGGTCTGTGTCACACCCCGACCGATGTCAAAATACGTTGGGCGCGACTTTGACTGTTCATTAGCTCATGGTGCTATTATAAAGTTTCATAATTAATGCATCATCATTAAATCAACACAATAATTTATTAATTAAAAACAAATAACATTTCATTACAATTGTCAAAACTATCAAATTACAATTCCATACTATACATGGTTTAAGAAATTAACCAGGTCAACTAAGTCATAGCCAATGTCTTTATCACCTTCACCTAACCTTTTAATCATGTAAAATAATTCTTTGTCGTCAACTATTTGAATAGTTGGTGAGTACACATACAACTTTATATAATGCATAAGAAAATAGATGCAAATTCAAAGTCTAAAGTATTGACCTAAAGCATATGTTCTCACAAGTTTATAAGGCAACATGTATAGCACAAAAGTTCATAAAATTCATCAATAGTTACACAAAGCATGTAAAAACATAATCATTGTTCTCAATAGTCCTCAATAGTTTTCAAATAGTCCTCAATAGTTCACAATAGTCCTCAATAGTTCTCAAATAGTGTCAAATCATACTTGTACCCCATAAGCTTGCAAGGCCTAGATGTACGTATTTAAACACGTGCTTGCAATTATGTACAATTTCACCTTTTTAGCACAAAGACCTAAGTCAATGTGAAGGTGGTACCTCATCACACCTTAGGTTACTCTTGTATCGAATAATCCATAAAGTATTTAACATGTAATCACATACAACTAAAGGCAACCTCTAAAGACTATGTCTTGACATCATTTGTGTTTTGACTCTAAGAATAACATGATTTATACAAGACATGTGCAACATCCCTAAAACATTACAAAAATGGAAAGAAGGGAGTATGGATGTACTCACCGTGGAATTAATTAGCTAGTCTCAGATGCTTGATATAAATCTTAGTCAAAGGCACGTGTCAACCTAAAGTTTATAGGAATAGCTTAATAAGTTTGTTTCGTGTAAATATGACTATGGCATTCTATCGAAATCCTAAAGATCTTGTCTAAGTTTTGTAAGGATATCGATCATTTGGAATATTTATTTGCTTAAATAAATATTCTTAATTTGATTTGATAACACCTAGTATTTTAATAACATGTTCATCCTTTTTTTTTTGTTACAATTGTTATTGTCTAAAAAGAAATTTTATAAAAGTTATTATTTGTGTGTAAGATTAACCATTTGAGAATTTATAATCACATTAAAAGAAATTATTTGAAATATACTTTATGAATGTATAATTTACCATATAGAACGATTATAATATGATTTAAAATAATTTGGAATATTTATTTGCTTAAATAAACATACTAAAAATGTTTTCGATTTAAATAATTTGTTTTAAATAAATAGTTCTTCTTAAGCAAAGTATATATATATTGTTATAGAGGAAGGTTCATCAGAAAACCACTCATTTTTAAGAAAACCAAGAAAACTATTATCAACCAATCAAAAAAATTTCGAGTTTTTCTTTTTTTAATTTTTTGAAAAGGGCATTAATGTAATTATAGATTCAAACTAATTTTGGTAATATATTTATTTCTTTTCCCCTTGATTGTTTTAATTTATTGCCTAAGAACACACACGAAAAAGGGTTTTGCTTCTCCTTTACTCTTCTCTCGATCGCCTCCTGTATTTTCAAATTTTGAGTTCTATAAACCTCCAGATGCCATCAAAACAAAATAAATACCTTTCTGTGCCAAATTCTCATATGTATCGATCATCATGATTCTAATTTATTACCCTATTTTTTTTCTTCATCATAAAATTCATTCTTCAATGTCATTCCTTCAAATACAATGGCCACTAAAGATGAAGACTGGATGTTAATTTGGGGATGAATATCAATTGAACTCAGACAATTTGAAGAAGAACCATTGAAGATACATTGATTGTGAAAACAATTGTTGTTTTATTAGTTGAGAACGAACGATCAAATTGGCATTGAAAACAATTTTGATGATGGCGAGACATATCAATTTAATTGGTATTGAGGGTAAGCAGATTGTTATTTTTTTTAGTTGAAAACGTTCTATTCTTGTTTAAATTGGATATTACGTATTTTTGTATAACTTCTCTTTTTTAATAATAATCATTATATATTTGACTTTGAATGTTGCTGTATGATTCTATAGTTCTTCTATAATTGAATTTAATCTTGAGTTGACGCTTGAAAAGCAAACTAGATGTCTAAAAAGTAAGATTTGTTTTAATACCGGGTGATGTCTGAAGTACTTTTTTATTAATCTTATATTGCAATATGAATGTCAATCTGATTGCTTTCTCATATAGTCATACATTATTCATGACACATGTTATTGTTTTTCCCTTTTTAAGTCTAGCTGTGCGGTAACTTTGAGCTTTTGATATTTGGTACAATAAATCATCAAACAAAGCTTTAAGTTTTATGTAACTGAGTAGCATTTTATTAAGTTTGATTCACCAAAGCTGATAATGGAAAATGATAAATATGGTATTGGATCAGCTTGAACATCTGATTAAAAATAGATCTTGCATGTTTAACTGATAAGTGATCCAATGATTGACTATATGAAAACACCAATAAATAAGCGAGCTAAAATGAAACTTCCAATTTGAAATATCAAACTAGATTCATTTGTTTTGAGAGCCAAGGTGAGTTAGAGGAAACTATTAACCCTTGATGCTTTATGGTTTGCATGTGGTATCTTTATAGTTTTCACTAAAGTTCTTTTGTTTAGTTATATGATTACATACATGTAATCAGGTATCTATATATAACTAATTATATGATTACATATATGTAAGCAGACTTATATTAACCAATTACGTATATTTAATTATAAAGTTACGTATATGTAACTTATGAAGTTACATATACACAACTTAGTAAACTTATATGCTTTCTGTTATTGTTACATATATGTAATCAAATAAGCGTTTATCATCTTATGTATATTTGGTGTTTTTTGTGATTGTTACGTATATGTAATCAAATAAGCCTTTATCATCCTCATATATGTTTTGGTGTTTTTTGTGATTTTGTATATGAAACTTCTGAAGTTACGTATATGTAACTCAATCAACTTATACTTTTTTTTGTTAATGTTACGTATATGTAATCAACTTCATAAACAATTTTCATTTTAACTTTAAGAATTATAATATCAAGTGTTATTATTTTTCATTGATCGATTTTATTACATGTATGTAATTCGTTATATGATTACACATATGTAATCACATGATTTAATTGAAAATTTCAGATTTTGTAAATCAAAAAATCTGTATTATTTAAATTTAATTTTTTGAGCGAACTAAAATTTTTGAATAAACTATTTTTATATAATTAATAGAGAGATGAGAGAGAAGATTAATTTTAGGAATTGTATTAAATACAAGAGAGATAAAATTTTTTGGACTAATCTACCCTTATAAATTTACAATTAAATCCTTTAATCACCATTTATTTCCAATCTTGCCACTATTGATCTCAACCATTGATTATATTAATCAATGGTGGATTTTAGGTTTTTTTAGTTTTTTTGAAAGTAAAAGTTTTCTATAGAACCCTCCCCTATTGTTATAAATCATTAAAAGAATGTGAATAAATAAAATTTTGTAATAGAAGTTCTTATGATTTAGTTTGAAACAAATCTTTTTTTTGTTCTAATAATGTACTATTCCAATTTTAATAATTAATGAAAATATTTATAAATTTTTATTTAAGTTACAAAAATAAAGCCAATTATTTTATTTTTTTATTGTTATTATTTTTTATTTTTTATTTGAAATGATTATTTTTTCTTTTGTAAATTTTATATAACTTGTTATTTTATTTCATCAAAAACATTCTTTTTAAAAGATAAAATAATTAAAACATTTTCTGAATTTAATTGAAAATTTCTAGATTGTTTAAAATTGTATTTTATGTTTTTTAGAAAATTTTTATAATATTTTTCTGTAAAAAGTGGGCTGAAAAGAAGGGATAGAACAAAAACCGTTTTTTTTTTTGGTAGTAGCCGAATTTCGAGACGGGTCACCGCCCTAGCTTGACGGCAACTTACCGCAGGGCTAGGTCGTGATTCACTGATTGAATCTGGTCTCCCTTAATGATATATTAAAGCTAAAAATCAACCCCAAACCCACATGAACCCTAGAACTTGCTCCCTTTTATTCAACTCACCGCACGAATGTAATCCCCAGAAAACGTGGGGCTTTTGTTCCTCTCCTAGAACCAATCAAGATGGTATGAATTATTACATGGTAGTATGTGAATCAAGTGCAAATCGATTAAGAACGGTCCGAGTATGAGTCGTGAGTATGATCCAAGAATTTGGAGTGTTATTGATGGAACTTTTGTTATCTATAGTTTCAGAAAGAAGTCACCGAGAGGTGTATATGCTTAATTTGATTTTAAATTCACTGATTCAGTCGATTTCGGGACTAAATTAGTCGAGCTGTTTAATAGCTGTGGTTAAATCACTATATTTGGAATTAACAATCATAGATTGATTCGGTTTTTATGAGGGAACACGTGAGAATTTGAAATTTTGGATTGTAGATCGTGCCATGTTCTTTTTTTTAACAGCAAATTTTTCCACTTTTAATTCGTCCACTATCACGCCATGGTCGAGTTTGGCATAGAACCGGACCTGCAGGTCTTCGAACAACAGTCTAGTTTGGAGGAATTGAAAGAATAGAGAAATAACAAGATTGGTCTTTCAAGTTTCTATGCTTTTACATTTCTGTTTTAAAGTCCTAACATACTAAAACCTTGTAATTATTTACAACTATGACCCTTGACTATTCAAATCTTGTTATTTTATTTTTAACTCCTTACAAAATTAATGAAATGAACTTTGTATCAAATATTTGTGGTTCAGTACTTTATAAAACTTTGATATAAATTATAAAATTTTACATTCAAATGAATCTTATACTGTTTTAAATAGGTTAATATTATAAGTATTATTATTAATATTTTTATGCGTGTATATACATACACCTATATGTATGTATACATTTTAAATCCTAATAAAGTTGGATATTATGTCTAATGATATGTGTGTGTGTTTATGATTACATATTTAAGAAGAAACGTTACGAGCATACTTTAGGTACAATTATAATTCAGGTTCGAGGCTGAAAACCTTAGGGATTACAGTCTATTATGTTTAACGTTATTTTTAAATTGAGTCGTTTAACTTTAATAAATACAAAAATTATATTTTATATTTTGATTTATAAAAGTTAGTTTTTAATAATACAAATTGAAGTTTTTAACGTCAGTTTTTTCAAAAATATTAATTGTTACAAATTATATTTTATATTATTCACGCATCTTTTGCACACAATTTCCTCATATAAACGGTCTCTATATATTACTAGAAAGATCAATAGATAGTATATAGATATTATATAGATAGATAGATAAAATGCATGCTTATCATATATCACTCTCTCAAATAATATCATATTAATTTTTCATAACATTAATCTTATCTCGATCAATCTATATATAAGTCTCTCTTCATGTATACTTTTTCTCACTCAATTCTCTGATCGATCAACGAAACACTGAGTCTCTAGTGCGTGCATATTCATGTTCTTGTTCTTGTAGGTTTTATAGTTTTAATGGCTAATCAAAGATATCAAATCGCATCTCCACCAATGATGGCATTATCTCCAAAGTTGTTGTTAAGCAATACGCAGGAGATTATCACTCTACCATCATCAATAGACATCGATTACACTCTTTCGGATTATTTATCATCCCTCAATCTTTCACAGAACAATCATTCCATCTCCATGATGTTCCTTCAACAGACATATGGCGATCATCATGTTTATTCGGGTGTCAGTCGTGCTACGGTGCCTCATGCCATTGATCCTCCGCATGATCATGATCAAGGGCCGTATTCTCCTGGGTTTGTCCCGGAGCGTCATTTGGACTACGAGTCTTACTTGTTTGTCAAGGAACTGGTTTCCTCTCCGGTACAACACCAACAGCCCTGCAATGGTAGTCATTCATAAAAAAACCCTTGCTTCAATTCCTCAAGAATCTGTTCATTACAACAATAGTTACACAATGCGCAGTGATTGTAATCTTAACGAGCCGTTTTTGAGTCGTTTGACTTTGAAAGAACTGAGGAGATTGATTTGCGTTCTGGCTAAGGATGATCATGGGTGTGAAGTTTAGAAATCTAAGCTTTTAAATGCAACTGAAGTGGAGATTGGGATTGTTTTATATGAGTTGATGGGTTCAGTTGTGTATTTGATGAAGCATAAGTTTGGAAATTCTTTAATTCAAAAGCTTATTTGTGTGTCCAATGATGATCAAAGAGCATTCATAGTTCGAGAGATGACTTGTATATCTCTTGAGATCATTGATGTTTGCATGGATCCATATGGGTATGTTTATTGTTTAAATCTAGTTTACTAGTTTATATAAACATATATATTGTTTGTGTTGACATTGTTGATTTTACAGGACAAGGGCAATTCAAAAGTTGTTGGAGAATTTGAAATCCCCAAATCTGGTTATGTGGGTCATCTGGGCTTTACGTCACGGTGTAGTTCTACTGGCTAATGATCCAAACGGTCATCATGTTCTTTAGTTTGTTTGACTCATTTTGACAGTGATTTCAACCAGGTATCATCTCTTTAATTTCATAACTTGCTTTTGTAGTGTTATAAGCTAAATAGTGCATGTGTGTAGGGTAATCAGAATATTAGAATCTAGTGACCATCTTGATTGCATTTGGCAGCTTATTCTGGATCAAATAGCAGATAATTGCGTTAAAGTTGCAACAGGAAAAAGCGGTTGTTGTGTGATGCAAACATGTGTCGAACGCTCTCATGGTGTAGTTAGAAATCGCCTTGTTGCTAACATCATAGCCAATGCCATTCAACTAGCAGAAGACCCTTTTGGGTTTGCATCTTTAAACCTTTACAATTTATAATTTTAACCAATTTATTTACGAATGCGTCGCATCAGATCGTCTTTTTCTTTCACACAAGTCTAATAAACTTCTGTGTTTATGATGTTAAGCAACTATGTGCTGCAACACATGGTGGAACTGAAGTCACCAGGGGTAACAGAACTGCTTGTGAGACAATTTCAAGGAAGTTTTGAATATCTCTCAAGAACAAATACACAAGTAATGTTGTGGAGAAATGTTTGATCGAATCGCAACCGTATATATCAACAATGATTGTTCTTGAACTGGTTGGATGCTCAAATCCCTCATCACTTCTTGTAGATCCCTATGGGAATTTTGTTATGCAGTCGGCACTAAAGGTTTCAAAGGTTAGTTAACGGTTAAGATTCTATGAATTACATTATTATTCGGTTAATTTGTTAATAACGTATTTGGTTCATTGGTTAGGGGTTTGCATACAATTGCGTGCTCAAGCTAGTTTCAAGCAATGTAACATCAATGCAAAGCAATCTTTAGTGGTAAAAAGATCTTGGACAGGATTAAAAAGAAGAGACCCTTCACGTTTAGGATTCGATCCAGTGGAAGTTGTATGTGAATGCTTGCAGTGTGTGTTATTTTATATATTTGTGTTCATGACATGTGTATTGATCATTTCTAATGTTTCATATTTATACTTTATCTCTCTATTTCATTGATATATTTATTATGTTTTGTTTGATTACACATATTATTTTTATTGGTTTTTTAAGAATATTAGGGTCAGCTCAATTTTGACTATTATAGCTGATGATGCTTATTTGTCAAATATTGATCGGATGATTTGAATTGTTATAGCTGTGGTGATGCTTGTTTTTCAAATATTAATTGCATGATTTGAATATATGCTTTTTTTTCAAAACCTGAAATGCATTATTCATTATTTAATTTGTTTGATCAACCTGTCTACTTTAAAGATTTTTTCAGGTAAAATCATTAAAGCATAGTTCAAATATACAACTATCAAACAAATTAAAACGATAAGAAAATATGAAGGGAGTAACTGTAAATAGATGTGAGAACTTTATTCTTTGCAAATTCAATTTCTTTTAAAATTAAAAAAGTCTCTTGTTATTTAGTACAACAACAACATCCATGCCCAGTAAAATCCCACTTAAAATGGGGTCTGGGGGAAAAAGATAAAGACACACCTTACCCCTATTTACAAAGTAGAATAGAAAGGCTCCTTCGCTAGAGTCCCTGCGTTCAATTTCTTTTAAAATTAAAAAAGTCTCTTCTTATTTAGTACAAACTAGTTAAAGTAACCGCTTGTTATAGTGTTCTTGGACTTTGTAACTATTCAAGTCATGGGGGTTGACACATATCTGGTTAAGTACCTTTTTTTTTAACGGCGAATTTCATTGAAACACCAAGGGCAAGCAAGATGCTAAAGCCCCAAAACACCAAAACAGTCACCCAGTACAGAAAAAGGGAAACAACAAGAGAAAATTAAAATGAAAAATTACACCAATCCTCCCAAGTTAAGGATCTCCATTTAGCTCTATGTTTAACCCAAGTGAAACTCAAAGATTTTATGTCTTCAAATATTCTTTGGAACGAACACCTTTTACGATTGAAGATCACATCATTCTTCCAATCCAAATGACCACAAGGCTGACATTACCACAGCTTTGAAAGCCTCCTTCTTAGAACACACATCCAAAAACATGAATAGCTCTAGGAGATCCTTGATATCAAAAGCAAAAATAGGTTGCACACCACACCAAGATGAAATACCCTGCCATATCATGGTAGCGACAAAACAAGAAGAGAATAAATGACATGCTGATTCAATACCTTCATGACAGAGAGGACAATTTAGAGAAACAACTCGAATCCCCCTTTTGTTCAAATTATCCAATGTTGGGAGGCGACCAAGGAGAGCCTTCCAAGCCAATAGATTAACTTTGATTGGAACCCATTTACACCAAGACAGCACAACATTAGATGGGCTGGACCACTCTTTTTCACAGAGCAAACGTATTGATTTAGCCGAAAAGGAGCCCCCACTATCAGCCTCCCAGGCCCAACGATCCCTAGTCCCATCAAAGTGAACCTGTGGCCAAAATGCTCATCAGACTAGCCAGTGCCTCACGTTCTTCAATTGTGGCTGGAATTCACCTCCGGTTCAAATTATATTCAATTCTGTCACCATTCCAGATCAACCTATCTGCATACAGCAAGCCTTCAATCTATCAAGATTAACTGGACAGGGAATAATTCAGCCAGGGGGCTATCCCCACACCATTTATCACCCCAAAAGAATGGATAAACCATTGCCAACCACACCTTTAATTACCCCGCGTAGATTAATTATTATTCCGATCAGTTAAAAAAGAATCAATTGTTCTAATATTCTTCCATATACCCGAAAGGATATATTTGCATGGCATGAATCTGGTATTCTAATGGAAGTATGCAGCGCCGTGATGACCCTTCTCCATATTTATCAGGTTCGGTTTTAAACCTCCACCACCATTTTGCAAGGAGAACCTAAATTATTATCTCGTAGATTTCCCACCCCTAATCCACCAAGATTTTTTTTGAAGTTACAAGATGCCAATTAACCTAATGGATTTTTCTCTTGATTATTGAACCTGACTCCACCCTAGCTCCCCAAGGAAGTTCCTTCTTAACTGATCAATTGATTCAATCACACCCAACGGGGCTTTTAAAGAGAGAGAAGTAGTAGAGTGGAATGGCACTAGAACCGAATTAACTAAGGTGAGTCTCCGCCCCCATTGAAAGTTTCTCCGCCTTCCATAATGAGAGTTTTTCTGATATTATCAACAACCGGTTTCCATGACTGAATTCTGTCATATAGCCCCGACTGGAAACACCCAGGTAAGTAAATGGAAGTTGGCCTACCTTACAATGAAGGCTGAGTGCTTTTGCAGAAATGAATTATCATCCAGATTAAAGCCGAGCAAATTACACTTACCAATCAGTTTGATCTACAAAACATCATACAATAATTCTCATTAGTTCATAAGAACTAAGTAAGTAAACCCCAATGGTTCACACAACCAAATGTAAAAATACATCTTTCCCAATCAAAATTCAAACCAAGTCATTTCTATTCGAGTTGACTCTCACAATTGTAACAATATCATATTACCAATCATCAACTATTGCTCACAACAGTTTAATCAAAATTACACTATGGTGCTCACATTCCTGTGCTTCCACCATAGCTATTTGTCAGCACCTCTGACTATTCACACATTTGTGATATCATAATTAGTTCAAGTCTTGAGATACGTTCACCCACGTACTTCATCTAAGACAAATTGCTAGCACCTCTAGCTATCCACCATTGTGGAGTCATAAATAATTCAAGTCTAAGATGTTCACCACCGGTTCTTTCATCTAAGACAATTGCCAGCACCTCTGGCTATCCACCATTGTGGTGTCACAATTATTTCAATCAAATTACTATGATGTTCACCCACCGGTACTTCCATCATAGAATTCCCACACTTTTATTTACCAAGGTATTGGATTTATCATAGGTTGTTGAACTTACTATTCAACTTCCCCTATCACCAATGCCATATTTATCATACAATTTATTCAACAACAAATTCAATGTTTATTATGTGATGTCTTAGTTGTGGGATTACTTACCTTGATGATAAGAGATTAGCAATTGCAGGCTCTTTCCTGCTCTATGACCAGTGGTTTGACTTCACTACCACCACCTAGTTGCAAGAATACATATACAACTAGTTTCAACACGTATAACACATACAATTAAATTAACACACATGACTTATTTGACTTGCTCGAATCAATATATCGCATAACTGACTTTGTCTTACTACCTTTAGTCAATTTTAGTCAATTATCACACTTTTATTATTCAAAAATTCATTTACGATCATTAACTTTTAATGATTTTATCATTAATTCATCACAATCAACATTTAACCCATGGATCATAATCCATATTTCATTTACAATCATATTCTACCCATCCTACTATTTATCACACCATGATATGGGTTTCATAACAAACGGACATTATACCGGCTTCAAAACGAAGATTTCACCATCAAAATATCAAGTTCTTCGTTTCTAACAATATCCTAGTTATCAACTAGGCAATAATCAATACCCATAATCATACTAATACATTTAAAACTAGATTTAATCCACAAAATATTGAACCAGTAGGATAAAACGGACCGTTACCTAATCTGACGGATTTCTGCTAGTAGAATAGCGATCTAAACTTGCAGAAGAAACGTTCCTGTGTGCGATCCAGATGTTTGAAAGGCTTCGAAATGAAGATTTAATGCTAAAAAAGTGTGTGTGGGTGCGTTTTGAGATGAAGATGATCGAATTGGTTGAGAAATATGCGTTCTGAGCAATTCTGATCCATTTTACCCACTTTTTCCCGACATAGGTGGCCGGGCGCATCGCCCCAGTCCGAGGGTCGGCCCGGGGCGTACCGCCCCACATCAGATTTCGGCAATTTTGATCTTATCTTGTTTTCGCGATTCCGGACAATCCGTAACTCCGTTTCGCACACGGTTTTCGCCCACGTTCACCATTTTCGCATACTATCAATGGTAATAATTACATACATCAAATCAACATGGATTCTAGAACGATCACATGTGCTCTTGCCATTGATGACGTAATTCTCACATATTTTCAAATCACAACAACCACAATCTTTCAATAACGATATTTACAATACATCATTATTAAAAAACCGGTTGTTACAAATCTCCCTCCTTACAAATGTTTCGTCCCCGAAACCGATTAAACCTCAAAAAGGAAAGGATAATACTTTCTCATTTCATTTTCTGACTGCCACGTGGCTTCAGAACGGTTCTATTTTTCCACTGAACCTTCACCTGGCTCACTGATTGATTTCTAAGTTCCTTGACATTTCGGTCAAGTATTGCCACTGGCTTTCCACATAATTTAACTTGTCATCAATTTCTATGTCTTCCAGTGGTATGTACGCAGATTCGTCTGCTAAACATTTTCGTAAGTAAGAAACGTGGAACGTATTATGAATTCCACTTAACTCCTCAGGTAACTCTAGGCGATAAGCAACTTCACCAACACGAGCTATGATTTTAAATGGTCCAATTAAAGTGTGGACTTAGTTTTCCCCGCTTACGAAAACGTATAACACCTTTCCACGCTGAGACTTTTAACAACACAAAATCCCCCACCTGGAATTCAATTGGCCTTCTACGCTTATCAGCATATGATTTCTGACGTCTTGAAGCCGCCTTTAAATGGGCACGGATTTGATCTATCCATTCATTGGTAGCGGTAACTACCTTTTGTGCGCGAGTTCACGCTGCCCAACTTCTCCCCAACAAATGAGAGTTCGACATTCCTCCATAAAGCATCTCATAAGGAGGCATTCCAATGCTGGAATGATAACTGTTATTATACGAGAACTCTGCCAACGGTAGGTAATCATCCCAACTACCACCAAAGTCAATAATGCACGCTGGTAACATATCCTCCAGGGTCTGAATGGTTCTTTCACTTTGTCCATCAGTCTGAGGATGATACGCAGTGCTTAACAATAATTTTGTCCTAATTTCTCCTGAAAATTTCTTCAGAATCGAGAAGTAAATCTAGTATCCCGATCAGAGACAATGGTTACAGTCACACCATGACGAGACACCACTTCCCGTACATATATTTTCAGCCATTTATCAGAAGAATAGGTTTCACGAATGGACAAGAAATGAGCACTCTTTGTCAACTTATCCACAATTACCCAAATTGTATCAAACCCCTTCCTGGTCTTAGGAAGTTTAGTAATCAAGTCCATTGTGATATGCTCCATTCCACAAAGGAATTCCAATGGTTGTAATTTACCATAAGGTTTCTGGTGCTCTGCCTTTACTTGCACATACAAGTCAAACACTTCGCCACATGTTTAAAAAACATCTCGTTTCATACCTGGCCACCAATAGTTTACCCGAAAAGGTCACGATACATTTTGGTAGCCCCAGGATGAATTGAGTACTTTGACTTGTGTGCTTCTTCTAACAAATGCAGATTTAAGTGGACAAGTGAGAGGTATCCACACTCGACCCACTAGTCTTTAAACCACGACTATCTTCATCAAGATTATGAGCTTGCCCTTTTATCTGTCACCTTCCAATTTTTTCCCTTTAAGCTTCAGTCTGAGCTTCCTTGTCTGCTCAATTAGCCCTGAGTGAAGTATCACAAGCTGCATAGCTTTCACTTTGATGGTTCGCAATCTTCTTTCTACTCAAGGCATCCGCCACCACATTCGCTTTACCAGGATGGTAAAGAATTTCACAATCATAGTCTTTGAGTAACTCCAGCCATCGTCTTTGCCTCATATTCAATTCCTTCTGAGTGAAGAAATATATTTCAAACTCTTATGATCAGTGTAAATAGTACACTTACACCATACAAAATAATGCCTCCAAATTTTTAAGGCAAATACGACCGTTTGCAAGTTCTAAATCATGAATAGGATAATTGATTTCATGGGTTTTTAGTTGTCTTGAGGCATAGGCATTACCTTTCCTTGTTGCATAAGAACACAATCCAGACCAAGATAAGAAGATCAGAATATACCACAAAATCCATCAGGGCCATCTGTTATGTCAATACGGTGTGCCTGAGTTAATTTTGACTTTAACCTTTGGAATGCTTTCTCTTGATCCTCCCCATACAAACTTAACATTCTTTCTTGTAAGTTTGGTTAAAGATGAAGCAATCTTGGCAAAGTCTTGAATAAATCTACGATATAATAACCAGCTAAGCCAAGAAAAACTTTGACGTCAGTTGGATTTTTGGGTGGACTCCAATTAGTCACACGCTTGAATTTTAGAAGGATCAACAAGAATGCCATCTGCATTTATCACATGCCAAAGAAATTGAACTTTATGCAGCCAGAAGGCGCATTT
Source organism: Mikania micrantha (assembly GCA_009363875.1). Taxonomy (NCBI): domain Eukaryota; kingdom Viridiplantae; phylum Streptophyta; class Magnoliopsida; order Asterales; family Asteraceae; genus Mikania; species Mikania micrantha. Next base: position 86,044,771 of record CM018697.1, read on the forward strand.
AGAAAATTGGCATATAACTTTTCCCCACGGGGAGTTTCAAAGTACCTCTCGTAAGTGACAAACATGATCACCTCATTTGGAATAAACCAAAATATTCATCAATAAAGACAATAACAGATCGATCTAAAATGGGACGACACACCCGATTCATCAAGTCCATGAATGCAGCCGGTGCATTAGTCAGCCAAAAGACATGAAAAGAAATTCATAATGACCGTATCGGGTTCGAAATGTTGTTTTAGGAATATCTCTTCCCTAACTTTAATTTGATGGTAACCCGACCGAAGGTCAATTTCAGAAAACCAAGAAGCCCCTTGTAAATGATCAAAAAGATCATCAATCCGAGGCAAAGGATATTTGTTTTCACCGTAAACTTTATTAAGTTCTCGATAATCAATGCACATACGAGACTTTCCGTCCTTCTTTTAACAAAAGAACAGGAGCACCCCAAGGCGAGATGCTTGGGCGAATAAAACCTTTATCAAGAAGATCTGCAATTGAGTCATCAAACTCATGCAATCAGACGGGGTGCTAAACTATAAGGAGCTTTTGTTATACGTTTGGCCCCTGGAATAAGATCAATTCTAAACTCCACATCTCTATCAGAAGGGATTCCCGGTAAATCATCCGGGAAAAACATCAGGAAAATCCCTACAATCGGGACATCTCTCTACTTTCTTTACTGACTTTTCAGCATTAATGACATAAGCTAAGAAGGATTGGGCCCCAAGATTCATGTATTTCATGGCTTTGACCAGGGAAACACAAAACAACCCCCCACGCTTCTCTCCTTGAATGGACAATTCATAACCACTCGGGGTTATCAATTGTATCACTTTGCGGTTGCAAAG